>CM066569.1:8942500-9542500 GCA_033816785.1 Picus viridis | reverse complement strand
AGGACAGGGGAGCTTTTAAGCTGGTGGAAGAATTCAGAAGGGACTGCTGCAGCCCACCCTTCCTCTTTTCCCATCTCCCCCACTCTTAGCCTCTAGCCCTCTGGTTAAACAGGGTCCTTCTACAGTCCCCTGCCATTTCTCAGGCAGACTCTGTTCCATGTCTCCAGCTCCCTGAGCTGGCCTCTTAGAATTAGTCTGGCTGCCTTCACTTATGAGGGCCCTTGTTCCTGACAGGGGTGAGGACCTCAAACCCTCACAGCTTACTGGGCATCTACACCAGCTAGACCCTCTCCTTAGGGCTTCTTGTTGTTATACCTACTGCTGAGACTTGGAATGTGGCTGAAGCCTTTGAGTGGTGAATGTGGTGTACCTTGTCTGCCATCCCACTGCTGCCGTCCATGACTATTTCTTGCCAGTGAGGAAAGGGGAGTGTGTTTGCAGAGATTTGTCCACTGAGAGAGGTAGGATGGATACGTTCATCAGAAAGATAGGGCTCAAATCTCTCTCTCTCTCTCTCTCTCTCTTGCAAATTGCACCCAGCTCTTTCTGCTTGGCACACTCCTTCATCCAGCCTGCCACCTGGCTCAATGAAGTTGTCTGTCACATCTCTCTCTTGCCATCGCCATCTCCTCCCTCCCTTCTCTGCTTTTTCTCTTTGTTTGAATCCATCTCCTCCTCAACATGTGTCCTTATTCCTGACTCCAGCCTCTTCACCCTCTTCCTTTTCTTTTGCTCTCCTTGCTCAATTCTGATCTTTGATTTTCCTTTCCTTCTGGACCTGGAAGCAAGAATTGGTGATAGGTTGAAAACAGAGGAAGATAGGGTAGCACCATAGCGACTACAGTGCCCTTGCTATTCTGCTGCAGATGATAGAGCAGGCTCTGAGCTCTCTTGTTGGGCACAGTCACTCAATCAGTGCTTTGTATTCAGGATGGGCCTTTAGAGTATCCTCAGGGTATTTATTTTCTGTTCCTACGCAGAGTGCCCGGCGCCTCTTTGTCCTGAGAGCTCATAGGAAGGGTTGTGTGTGGGAAGGATAGTTAGAACTGGGGGCTGTGTCACCAGTGTAGCTTTTGCTCTCCCTAGCAGGAATGCAGTTGGATGCCTCTTGCATCCCAGTGATCTGCTTCTCCTGTTTTTGTTTGCAGCCCAAGTTGGAAATAGAGTGGAAGGAGAGTGTACTCATTCGTGAGGCTGTTGAGAGGCTGCACCTTGCCTCTGTCAGCAGAGGAACATGCAGCAGTCCTTCCTTGGTGTGTTGTGATTTTACTGATGGAAGTTTGAAGGGAGCAGCTGGGGGATTTCCCCCCTGCTGTTTCTTAGGAGAGAAGCTTGCCATTCCATTGCTGACATGGGACGGCACAGATCAGTGCTGGGGTAAAGACTTGAGGTTTCATTGAGCAGGTGTCAAAGGCAGTGTTTAAAAGAACAGAGGTGGTGCAATGTTGTGGAAAGTCCTTGGTGTGCAACGTGCCAGTTCTCTCTGACCTTAGAAAAGGAGCAAAATGTGTTTAGCTTGTGGCTTAGGATCATTTTAGCCAGATTTGTCCATTGCAGGAGGGCCTTTCCAGGAACTCTGAAGATAGTCCCACATGTTTGGCATGGAACCATGAGATGTTACAGAACACTAAAGCCAGCTGCTGGTGCTGTAGCTGGAACATTCTTCATTGCTGGTCACCCTGGCAGTACTTGTTTTTTTGTGAGTTTGGGACTCTGAAGCCTTTGTGAAAATGCATGTATTCTGTCTGTTTTGACACCTGAAGGGAACCTGAGATTGGCATCCATAATCAGGAGCAGAAGGTGCTGCAGGCAATCTGTCTTCCTAGCACTGCATTAAACCCATTTTAGTTCTTTCAGCTAAATACCAAATTATCTGTCCACCCACACATCCTCCCCACTGCATCAACTGTGCTTAGTGATGGACCATCTGTAGGACTTTTACCTGGAGAAGGGGGTCCACAGGGGTTCTTGCATAACACCCTTCATGCGTATTCATTGGCCTTTAGAGTGGCATTTCTTCCCTTCCTATTCTCCTGGCTGGTCTCCAGTACTGGAGATGAGTCAGAGGCATGCAAGTCCATCCATTCGAAAAGTGTGTCCCAAGGTGGAGGAACACATGCAGCTTTCTTCTTATCCCACTTGGGAACTGGTCCTTCAATGCAAGCCAGGTGGGTCAAGGACCTTGGATGCAGTTCTATCAGTTAGCATTTCAAATGCCCTGTTGTTTTGTCCAGATGGAGCTCAAAGTAGGAGCAACATTTAGCTCCCAGAGAGGAGAAGAGGAAAAGCATGCAGCATATTTTGCAGAACCATTCCATTTCTTACTGGATCATAGGAGCATGGAATCATTTCAGTTGGACAAGACACTTAAGATCATTGAGTCCAACTGTTAACTCCACCATGTCTGGTGCTAAACCGTGTCTGTCAGCACAACATCTATGTGTTGGATGCCATGTTGTGTTCTGCTGTAGCTGTGTCCCTGTTTCAGGGGTGGTGTTGGCCACTTGCTGACCACTGCATGCACTGAATAAGTCTCTTTTGTCTACTTGGGCTACTTCATGTTTCTAGGGAGATGTGAACCAGTTGGATGTAGTCCAGAAGAGAGAGGTGGGAATGATCAGGAGTCTAGACAGCATAATCAGAGAGGAAAGATGGATGGCTGTTAGACCTAAAGAAGAGAGGACTGAGCATGAGATGAATAATATCATGGAGATACACAAGATATGAAAGAAAGGAATAATGACTTCTGCAGGAGAAGGCAAGGAGGCTGAATCTAGTAAAAACTCTGCAACAGTAAAGATAGAAAACTGTTGAATGGAGTTGCCTAGGGATGCTCTGTAGCTCCATCACTGGCGGGCTTTGAGGACTGACTAAAGCGTACAAGGAGTGACAGATGCCACAAATAATGAAATGGAGCTGATCCGTCCTTCATGGAGAAGAACAGACTAGATGGTTCCTTTGGGTCTCTTTCACCTCTGCTGCTTGTTTCTGTGTGGCCTTCAGGCTCAGAATCGTGGGAGCATGGGCAGAAATGTGGTCAAAAGGTTCAGAAAAGTGCCTTGGAAAGAAGCCAAGTAGGCCTGGCCAGGAGGTCCTGTCACATTTCTTCTGCTGTGGTTGCCCTTCTCCCTCCCATCCTAGGAGCATGGTGTGCTCCAAGGTGTCTGCAGTCAGTGCTACTCTAGTCCAAGCATGTGACACTTATCTGGCAAATAGAAGTAGGAATCAGTGTCCACACTACTCCTAAGACCAATTTTATTTCAGAGGGAGTCAGAGCTTTTTTTTCCCTCCTTTGCTGCCCTTGGAGGACCACAGGACCTAGAGGATGTTTCACCACAAGTGTGATAGGAAAGACAAATTGAAGGTTTGGTGTTTTATCCTGGGTGAGTTTGATGATGTTGCTGAATGTTCACCTTGTGAGGCTTTGTCAGCATGTTCTGCTAATGAAATGTCACCTTTCCCTGGGGTGACATCACCTTGTGCAGTGGGATGTAAGCCCATGAGACTCAGGGTCCACCTGAGGGATCAATGTGGTACAGTGTATAACTGCTGGTGGTGCTTTGCACTACTGGTGACGTGGCATGGGGCATAAGACAAAAAGCAGATGAGACAGCAAACCTTGCAACCAGTGAGTCTCTTGCCTTAATTAGTGGATTGGGTCACACAGAAAACAACCAGGAAACTCCAGTGCAGTGAGGATGAAGGGGAGAGTAGAGAAATAATATTTCACAGTCTCAGGCTGCGCCAGGGCAGGTTTAGGCTGGGTGTTAGGAAGAAGTTCTACACAGAGAGAGTGATTGCCCATTGGAATCAGCTGCCCAGGGAGGTGGTGGAGTGACCTTCATTGGAGGTGTTCAGGAGGAGACTTGCTGGGGTGCTTGGTGCCATGGTTTAGTTGTTTAGGTGGGTTGGATTGGTTGATGGGTTGGACGTGATGATCTTGAAGGTCTCTTTCAACCTGGTGTATTGTATTGTATTGTAAGAGGGAGAGGAGCAAGTTAAGAGAGGAAAAGCTTTTTAGGGAAGGAGGGAAAGAGTGTACAGAGGCCTGCTGTAAAGTTTGGATGAATGTGTTTGGTCTTAATCTTTCTCTGGCTGTAGTGACACAGGCCGCTGCTAACCTGGCCGGGCAAGCTGCCAGAGGCTGTCTCCATTGCTCACCCATCGTCCACTCTCATTCTCTCTCCGACTCGTGTTTTCTTGTCAGCATTTCTCTCCCACAGATCGATTCCTCCTTGGCTCATCCCAGTGATTTTAAGCATAGAGAGAAACTTCCTCTTGGCGGTGAGAGATAATCAAGCTGAATATTACCCATTTCTGAAGTGCAGGCAGTCCGTGAGCGGAGCCAAAGTCAATATCTTGGCAGATGTTGCCGTGCATTGATTTATCTTCTGCTGGCGCAGGGTGGATGGCCTCAAAGAAGGCAACATGGTCAACTGGCCAAGCCCCAGAATATTTGCAGGCTACATTAGCTTGCTTAATTTGGTCTCAAGAAGCTGCTCTCCACAGTGTCTGGGGGTAGAAGAACGTGGTGCCAAGCTCGCAAATCCCTCCCTCCCTCCTGTGTTCATATGGGTGTTGCTTCTTGTGCCGAGACAGATCCTGGGCTCAGAGCTCCGGCTTATGGTGCTGAGCTAAGCCAGCCTCATTTTCTGGCTTAATGAAGCAAGAAAACAATTGTCTGTACCACTGCTGGGGCAGGAAAGAGGGATGGGAGACTCATGCCCCAGAGCAGCATGGAGGTTTCAACCCGGATGTGTCAGAGGGGGAAGCAAGGGACAGGAAACTTCTGCATGAAAAGGGAGAGAGCACCAGCAGTTGGAGGGGACATGAAGGACCACTCTTCAAGTCAGAGGAGTTATAGGGAATTGTCATGTAGGACAGGGTAGGAGGAAGAGGGGCTGCTTGAAGACAGAGGTGGTGGAGGCAGATTGCAGGGGAATCAGTTGTCGGGCAGCAAGACCAAGTCAGAATACTGCTCCTGGGCTTTGCCCTGTCAGGACAAGCAGACAAAGGTGAGTGATACTACCTGTATAGAGTTCCATTTCCCAGCTCCCCAGCATAATGCACTCTCTGTTTTCATAGCCCTTTGAGCTCTTCTGCATCTGGGAGCTCCAGGTTTGGCTCTCACAGGACAGGGCCTCCAGCAGAGTAGGCAGGGGGCTTTTCAAAACCGCAGCTAAAGAGAAACCATCTGCACCATCTCAAGTAACAGACACTCCCACGCAAAACCCAGCCCCTTTGGTGTACCAACCCCTTCCCCTCAGCCCCTTTCCCTAGCCCTGGTTAAGTCCTTCACAGCTTCTCTCTACCCACCATACAGCTTTCATGCCGTAGCAGCGGGCTCTGCACAGGCATGCATACAACATCTCTGGTTCTGCAGTCTCCCCAGGGCCTGGACAGATGCTGATTGTCTTCATGCTCAGTTGGGGACAGCAGGAATCGTTATAAATAGAATCAATTCCTTGCATAGCAGAGAGAAAAAGTTTCCCCTAGAAGTCCATCCCTCTACTCCCAGGACTCGCTGGGAGGTCTCTTAAATGTCACAGTGCGTTTGCTACAGATAGTACCTCTGGAGGCTTCCTGTGGGTTCAGGTCTTGATCCAGGCAGAAAGTGGAACAAGTTTGCTGAATCTTTCCTCATAACCTATATTTTTTTTTTCCTGCCTGTCCTCATCATTTCTATGTGAATGATGCTTTCTGTTCATAAGAGGCTGGGGACTGAAATAGGAGAAGCTTCAAAAGTGAGTGCTTAAGACTCCTAAACCTGATGTGCTGGGGAAAGAAAGAGGTCTGGAGCAGTAGAAGCAGCTATGGGGTGCAAGGGCAGAGAGAGTGTGAGGAGCCCCAGGCTGGGAGAACCTGGGGGGTGGGGGGTGTGCCATTTCTGTCACATAAGACAGGCACATTGAGAGCAAGTAAACATTCCTGCAAGAAGGTTTTTCAGCACCGAAGGTTCCTTCTGCTCCCCTCTGGGGTTCATTAACTTCTTCAGGAATACATAGTGCATAAATGAACCAAAAGCAACCTGTTCAGAGGCACAGTTGTTCATCCTCCCCCTCCCCTGCTCCCTGCCCTTAGGCAAAGAGTAGCTGCAACACCTGTGGGCAGATGAAGCTCTTTCCATCTCCCTAGCTGACACCAAGCTCTGTCCTGCTGACAGCAGCTGGACCTCCTCTGCTTCAGCACCATTTCAGCCCTAGGCACTGCTTGCCGCTGCTGGGGCTTGTGTTTGCATCAGCAAATGTTCCTCCGTGGAGAGTTTGTGGCTACAGGGGCTGTGCTGTACTTGCCAGCTGAAGCTCTCCCTGCAGGCATTGCAGAGAGAGGCCCTGGTGGCATATGCACAGTGATATTTAAATTAAAACTGCTCATATGAGATTCATGCAGTAGCAGGGAACAGTACTAAGACTTGCATATCCTCTGCCTCACACACAGCTCCCAGCAGCTCCCCACTGCTCCACTGGAGGCCCAGTTTGGACTGCCGTGGTACTGTATACTATGCTGTTGGCCTCTGATTGTGATTTCTGCCCTGCCCTTGCTTGTTCTCTGGTTTCCTTTCTGATTATCATTTTAATGTATTGAGCTACCTGGAATGTTTTCACAGACACCAAGGCTGCTTTGCAGACATGAATGATTGTGCATTTTGCTCGGTGGTGGTGCCTTGTGTAGACTTTGCTTTAATGTGATGGAATCTAAAATATCCTCAGAGTAAATGAAAATATTAACCTTTATTAAAAGCATACATAGAAAAGTTGTTGTCAGATCTATGCCAGAGCACATGGAAGCAGTTTGAGATTATTGAGCTCAGTAGTTCCAGCCCTTCCTGAGTCTCCCAGGGCAATCACAAGCACCAATATAGGCTGGGCATAAACTGGCTTGAGAGCAGCCCTGAAGAAAAGGACTTGGGGGTGCTGGTGTATGAGAAGCTCACCATGAGCCACCAGTGTGCACTTGCAGCCCAGAAAGGCAATCACTTCCTGGGCTGCCTCAAGAGAAGCATACATAGCCAGCAGGTTGAGGGAGGTGATTCTTCCCCTCTACTCTGGTGAGACACCACCTGGAGTACTGCATCCAGTTCTGGAGCCCTTATCACAGGAAGGATCTGGATGTGCTGGAGTGTGTCCAGAGAAGGGCCACGAGGATGATCAGAGGGCTGGAGCTGCTCTGCCATAAGGACAGACTGAGGGAGTTGGGGCTATTCAGTCTAGAGAAGAGAAGGCTCTGAGGAGACCTTATTGTGGCCTTCCAGTACCTGAAGGGAGCTACAAGAAAGCTGGGGAGGGACTTCTTAGGGTGTCAGGTAATGATAGGACTAGGGGGAATTGAACAAAAATGGAAATGGGTAGATTCAGATTGGATATTAGGAAGAAGTTCTTCACCATGAGGGTGGTGAGACACTGGAGCAGGATGCCCAGGGAGGTGGTAGAAGCCCCATCCCTGGAGGTTTTTAAGGCCAGTCTGGATGTGGCTGTGAGCAACCTGCTCTAGTGTGAGGTGTCCCTGCCCATGGCAGGGTGGTTGGAACTAGATAATCCTTGAGGTCCCTTCCAACCCTAACAATTCTGTGATTCTAATTCATTCCCCTTTTGAGACAAGTCACTATTGGTCTCCTCGTTTTGCAGTGCAGGAAACTGAGGCTCAGAAAACTTTGTCTCAGGAAATTAGTGGCCAGACATAGGTGACCAAAATCTTTGAAGGCTGTAATCCTACTTATAGCTTGAAGCTGTGCTTCCTAACTGGCTGCTGGGGCAGGATGTCAGATAAGTGTCACCTAATATTCACTGCACAATGAAGCTGATGATGGGTCTGGAGAACAGGTTTTGTGAGGAGCAGCTGAGGGAACTGGGTTATTTAGTCTGGAGAAGAGGAGGCTGAGGCACCTCACTGCTTTCCACAGCTACCTCAAAGGATGTTGGAGGGAGGTTGGGGCTGGTTTCTTCTTCCTAGTATCAAGTTACAGAATGAGAGGAAATAGCCTGAAATTGTGCCAGATGAGGTTTAGGTTGGATATTAGGAAAACTTTCTTTAGAGAAAGAGTGGTCAGGCATTGGAACAGGCTCCACAGGATGGTGGTGGAGTCACCATCCCTGGAGGTGTTCAAAAATGTGTAGACATGATACTTTGTGATATGGTTTGATGGCTGTGGTGGGTTTGGGTTGATGGTTGGACTTGATGGTCTTAGAGGTCTTTTACCATCAAAACAATTGTGTGATTTTAATGTAATGCAAAAGCAGGAGATTGTTTCTGCTCAGGTGTGGCCAGAAAGGTCAGAGCTGGTAGTTCCAGTTCAGTAGAAATGAAGCTGTGTGCAGGGAACGCTCAACTTCTTTTGTGTTCACAAGAAGATTGGTGACCAGTGCTTGGACCTTAGTGTACCTATCCATGAAGTGGAGTTTCTAGCATCTGGGTGTCTGGGTGGATGGAATAGGTTGGAATGGAATGGGACGGAATAGGTTGGAATGGAATGGGACAGAATAGGTTGGAATGGAATGGGACGGAATAGGTTGGAAAAGACCTTCGAGATCGAGTCCAACCTACCACCCAACACCATAAGCAACCTACATCCATGCATCTCTATAAAGGAGACAAGCAAGCCAAGAAGAGAAACCTACAGATATCAGTGGAAAGCGTTTTAGTGGGGTTTAATGCACTTTACTTGCTTTTCTGGGAAGGAATAAAGCAAGGTGGCCAAATAGGTGGTTACCCAATAACAGCTCACTAGGCTCTGCTGGGATGATCTAGCTGGGGTCACAGGAAATGACAGACCCGTAAATCTTGGAGCTGTGTCTGTGGCAGGTCTTTTCAAGGGCCAATATTGTAAATCTATTGAAACAAGCTGTCAGTTCCCTCAAAGTTTGCTGAGAATGAGTGCATTCCCTGATGGGTCAATGCCAGATCCAGATCACTCGGAGTCGCTAGGGGTAAAATGAGACGGGGCGGGGGGGGGGGGGGGGGGATGGAATTTTTAGCTGCTGGGACACGAGCCATCTAAAATGGAAATTTCTTTTCAGGTTCTTCATGAGCTCGTTAAAATGGGTAGGATGATCATTTTGCTCTCTTGCCTGAACACTTAAAAAATCCTTAAGAGAGAGTGCTTTTCAAGCAGGCTCTTGTTTAGCATGTATGATTTTCCTCCCAAACAGAAGAATTTAAGAAACAGCAGATGATAGCAGAAGCCTTTTACACCAGTAGCTTGCATTTAAAAATTTGCATTATATAAGAAACTATAAAACCCTTCTAAGTGGGCAAATATGCAAAATCATAGAAGCAGAGAAAGAACTTGCTGATAGGAGAAATTTGTGTTCTGGACAGATTGTTTCCTGCTTGTAATCTGAAGCAAGAGGATTGGTATCCCTGATATTGGGGGAAAGGGTTGTGGGAAGAGGCTTCCTCCCCACCCCACCTTGTATATAAAGTGACCATATTCTTGCAGTTCACAGGTTGGACTTGATGATCTTTGAGGTCTCTTCCAACCTTGGTGATTCTGTGATTCTGTTAGTGTTCAGTCTGGATATTATCTTGTGGCAGTGAGCTCTGTTGGTTTATTCTATTACATGATCTAGTTGTTTGGGTGGGTTGGATTGGTTGATAGGTTGGATGCGATGATCTTGAAGGTCTCTTCCAACCTGGTCTATTGTACTCTACCCTACTCTACTCTACCCTACTCTACTCTACCCTACTCTACTCTACCCTACTCTACTCTACCCTACTCTACTCTACCCTACCCTACCCTACCCTACCCTACCCTACCCTACCCTACCCTACCCTACCCTACCCTACTCTACCCTACTCTACCCTACTCTACCCTACTCTACCCTACTCTACCCTACTCTACCCTACCCTACTCTACTCTACCCTACCCTACTCTACCCTACCCTACTCTACCCTACCCTACTCTACTCTACCCTACCCTACCCTACCCTACCCTACCCTACCCTACCCTACCCTACTCTACCCTACTCTACCCTACTCTACCCTACTCTACCCTACTCTACCCTACCCTACTCTACTCTACCCTACCCTACTCTACCCTACCCTACTCTACCCTACCCTATTCTACCCTACTCTACTCTACTCTACCCTACTCTACTCTACTCTACCCTACTCTACTCTACTCTACCCTACTCTACTCTACTCTACTCTACTCTACTCTACTCTACTCTACTCTACTCTATTCTATTCTACTCTATTCTATTCTACTCTACTCTACTCTACTCTACTCTACTCTACTCTACTCTACCTATTCTAAATTGCACATAGTAGGAGAGCAGCATAAACCTATGCAACCTTGAGTGGTTGGCATTTTGGTGGTATGGGATGCTCCATCAGGGGGTTTGCCTTTGCTGCACTCTTCATAATTTTATATATCCCTACACCAGCCAGCCCAAGTGTTTCCTCTTTTGAAGCAAAAAGCCCCAATGTTTCCAATCTCCTTAGAGAAATTTTGCCAGGCCTCTAACTCATTGCTGTCACCTGTCCCTGAACCCCTTTTATTTCTATTGCATCTTCGCAGATAGGATGGCCTGATATGGGAAATTGCAGTGCAGTGCAGTATGGAACATGACCTTGATTATTTTTTTCCCTCTTCATCTCTGTGCATCCTGTTGTTGTGTTTGGAGTTTTGCCCATTCCAACCAGAGGGTTTTATTGAATTTGCCATACACGAGCTGGCAGTGTGCTCAGGTGACCAAGAAGGCCAACAGCATCCTGGCTTGTGTCAGGAACAGTGTGGCCAGCAGGTCTAAGGATGTGATTGTCCTCCTTCTACTCAGCCACAGCTCAAGCCCTGTGTTCAGTTTTGGGCCCCTCACTCCAAGAAGGGCATTGAGATGCTAGAGCTTGTCCAAAGAAGAGCAAGAAAGCTGGTGAAGATCCTTGAACACAAGCCTTATAAGGAACAGCTCAGGGAACTGAAGTTGTTTAGCCTGGAGAGGAGGAGGCTGAGGGGAGACCTCATCACCCTGTACTGGGCTGGAGCAAGGCAGAGTTCAGTCTCTCCTCATATGCAACAAGTGACAGGACAAGAAGAAACAGCTTCAAGTTGTGTCAAGGAAGGTTAAGCTGGATATTAGGAACAATTCCTTCTCAGAAAGGGTTATCAGGCATTGGAACAGGCTGCCCAGGGAGGTGGTAGAGTCATCATCAGTGGAGGTATTTAGAAGATACACAGACGTGGTGCTTAGGGCCATGGTTTAGCAGTAGTGGCTTAGCAGCAGTGGTGGCATTGCAGGCTCTAGATTAGCAGCTGGACTTGATGATTTCAAAGGTCTTTTCCAACCTCAACAATTCTGTCAGTTCTAAATGATTACAGTTAATTTAGAAGCCAACAGAGTAACTCAGATAAATCTTTCTAGCACATGTATCACCCAGCATTGTGTGCTGCTTGTGTGCTCCTGCTTAAGACAGAGTATAGCCCAGCAGAATGCTTTATTTTCCTGGGTTTTTTGCCAACTGAGTTGAAGTACTGCTCATCTGCACTCTGGTTTTATGTAGTTATACTCTAGTTGACTTTTTTGTTCTTCTTTTCTTCAAATTCAATGTTACAATAATACAATACAAGACAATACAAGACAATGTTTCTTAAAGCAGTCTTACTGCCTTCCCTGAAATCTTGGAGGTGAGACTTCACCTCTGGTAGTGGCCTAAGAACACACCCATGGAGAGGTCTCTGTGCTCTCCTCATCACTCAGGTGCAGGAAACTCTGAGGCAGAACCCTGCAATTATGAAATGGCAAAATGGCAACAGGTTTAAGAGAAGAAGAAAAGAGGAAGAAATTACCCAGTTGGAACTGGAAGGAGAGTGTGGGGTGGCAGATTGTAATTAAACTAATTGGAATTCAGACAGGACTACTGTCTTTGCACCCAATGCCTTTGAAAAGCATCAAGTGGTCTTTGATTAGAAGTGCTCTTTTCATTTATAATCTTCTCATGTAAAAGATGTTGCCCAAGGAACATATTATCTCCAATATTTAGTCCCACGAAGGCAGAAAGCACTAAGTTGTACCTTGTAGTGCAGGAAACCCAAAGCCACCTGACAAAACCCTTTGTGAGACCCATCCTCCTGCCGCAGCAGAACATGGTAGCATCCCCAGAATGCATCCACTTTGCAGATCCCTTGAATGAAACTCTGTTCAGTATATTTCAAAGGCCATTCGATTGTTTTAGACAGATGAAGTAAGAGGAAAGAAAAAAAAATATTTAGATGAGAAGAAATACTCAGAGTCCAACAAGATGACATTTAACAAATCCAAGTGCCGGGTGCTGCACTTTGGCCACAACAACCCCAGGCAGAGCTACAGGCTGGGGTCGGAGTGGCTGGAGAGCTGCCAAACAGAGAGGGACCTGGGGGTGCTGGATTGACAGCTGCCTGAACATGAGACAGCAGTGTGCCCAGGTGGCCAAGAAGGCCAATGGCATCCTGGCCTGCATCAGGAATAGTGTGGCCAGCAGGAGCAGGGAGGTCACTGTGCCCCTTCGCACTGGTTCAGGCCACATTTTGAGTCCTGTGTCCAGTTCTGGGCCCCTCAATTTAAGGACACTGAGACACTTGAAGGTGTCCAGAGAAGGGTAATAAAGCTGGGGAGAGGCCTCGAGCACAAGCCCTGTGAGGAGAAGCTGAGGTTGTTTAGCCTGGAGAAGAGGAGGTTCATGGGCGACCTCACTGCTCTCTACAACTACCTGAAGGGAGTTTGTAACCAGGAGGGGGTTGGTCTCTTCTCCCAGGCAACCAGCACCAGAACAAGAGGACACAGTCTCAAGCTGTGCCAGGGGAAGTTTAGGCTGGAGGTGAGGAGAGAGTTCTTCCCTGAGAGAGTTGTTCACCATTGGAATGTGCTGCCCAGGGAGGTGGTGGAGTCACCGTCCCTGGAGGTGTTCAAGAGGGGATTGGATGTGGCACTTGGTGCCACGGTTTAGTCATGAGGTCTGTGGTGACAGGTTGGACTTGATCTTTGAGGTCTCTTCCAACCTTGATGATTCTGTGATTTTGAGGTCTTTTCCAATCTTATTGATTCTATGATCCTAAAAATATTTAATATGCACTCTCTTAGAACAGACTCTTTTGGGCTTGTCTGTTACTTGGTTACTTACTAGATCATTGTGACTATTTCAGCTGCACTTTATTCCAGATATGCCATTTCATATGGAACAAGAAATATTCTTTTTGTCTTAAAACAAACTGCTTAAACCATGTCACTAACCTCAGTTCCCAAGGCAGCTCGCAGGAGAGTACAAATGCACAAAGGAAACGCATTTGCACAAAACATGGGAAAACTGCTCAGAGTCATTTCAACCTGAAATACTCTCTTAAAATGTTGCTGGTACTAGAGGCTGAGATCACATAATTGTATTGGGTTTGGCTGAGGTGGAGTTAATTCTCCTCAAAGCATCCTTCTAGTGCTGTGTTTTGCAGTGCTGTAACTGATAACACACCAGTGTTTTGGCTGCTGCTGAGCAAGCACCCAGGCTGTGCTTTTCCAGCATTTCCCTGCCTTGAGAGTACACTGAGGGGTGGGCAAGATCTTGGGAGTGGACACAGCTGAGCCAGCTGACCCAAACTGGCCAAAAGGGTATTCCATGCCATATGATGTCAGCTCAGATATAAGAATGAAGGGAAAGAAGGCAGTGTGGGATATTCATCCATGGCAATTGTCCTCCAAGAGAACCATTAAGCATAGAGAGCCCTGCTTCCTGAGACCAACCACTGCCTGCTGATGGGAAGCAGAGATTAGCATCTCTCTGCTTTCATTTCTGCACAGTCTATTGCTTGTGCTTATCATTATTATTAAATTGCTTCTATCCTGTAGCTGGTTTTTGTTATATTTTCCCCTCTCTCCTGTCCATCTAAGAAGCAGCTTTGGTGAGCATTTGGCCCCCAGCCAGGGCCAAACCACCACAGAAATGCAGCAATGAATAGTTCATTTGCTATTGTTTGCCCTTATTAGGGAAAATTCAAAACAAAACAAACAGCAAAACCCAACCAACCAACCAAACCCAAATCCAAACTTGTTACTATAATTCTGTGTTTCTGAAGAGCACAAAATTCAGGTAGAACTGTGGTAAGACCCCTTAGTGTGTTTGATCTCCAACCTAATGTGTGTTTAATGCAGCCTGTTGGTATATACTTCCCAACATCTTTGGAGTGAATGGGGATATGCCTGCCACGAGGATGTGAAATATAAAATCTACTGGACTGATAATGGTAGCAGGCTTCAAGGTCTCTCTTTGACCTTCTAGGAAGAAATCAATCCTGTGTATGTCCAGTATGCTACCTGCTTCCCCTCTTCTGGGAGCATGCACCTGTGGAAGCAGGCAGAGCAGGAAGTTCTTTCAGATAGCCAGGACTCCAGTACATTACAAAATAAAACAGCCTTTCATAGTAACAACATCTTCTCCTTCCCACATCTTCTTTCCTCCCAGCAAGCAGCTCGCCTCCTACTCCATCTCTGTGAGTTCCCCCTCTCTGTTCAGTCCTCCAAAACGTTTTACAACTCTCTAATTAGACACGTATCTCCAATTTACTACTATTTAAAAGGGTAAGCAGTTAATGTTGTAAGACTGAGAATGCCTGGTAATTAATTACTAACTCCAAGGACCTGGCTATCTCTCTAACCAAGCCTTGTCTCAAATAGCATCTCTCTCTGTTAAAACCTCTGTTCACAGTAATTAAACAGTCAGGAGGAGCACCTTGGAGCCTGCCTAGCCAAGTCTATCTAACAAACAGTGCAGCTCTGCCAGGCAGTCTCTTTTCCTTTGACTATCCAACATGGGCCTCCTGGGAAAATAAGTTTTGATGACCACCAAGCTCCAGCTTTGTCCAAAAGAATAGAACAGAATAGAATTAACCAGGTTGGAAAAGACCTTTGCGATCATCGAGTCCAACCTCTCACCCAACACCATCTAATCAGCTAAACCATGGCACCAAGTGCCCCATTCAGTCTCTTCCTAAACACCTCCAGGGATGGTGACTCCACCACCTCCCTGGGCAGCCCATTCCAATGGCAAATCACTCTTTCTGTGAGACAGACACAACGTAGGAGATGGCATGGCATGTGGGATGGCCAGCCTAGGAAGTCCAGGGTTTGTTCTCTGTCCTGCTGCTGACTCAGCATGTGGGGCTTTTGGCCACATCGTTTCCCCTTCCTAGATCCCCTTTTCCTCATCTCACCATATAGTAATACAGTGGGATAAAAATACACCTTCAAAAAGTGCATTGAGCTCTGTGAATGAAAGATGTTAAATAGTGCTAGGGAAAAGCAGGGTTGCCTTCTTGTCTTCTGGCCAAATTTCCCTTTAGTTAGCTATTTAGTTATCTCTGTACTTTCTGATGGAAGAGGTGGTCTTCAGAGCTTCCTCAGATTGTCTTATGGTGCATCTGTGTGCTGCTAACAAGCTCTGCTTTTCAAGTCCAAAGGGAGATGCCCTTCTGTGATGACTGAAGTGATCATTCATTGTTCTTTTCCTATCTCCCAAAGGTGCTGCCAGGCTTTAATGAACTATTCATCAAGTGCTTTGAGATCTTTTGATGGAAGTGGTCCAGGCAAGTGCATGATTCTCGCTGCATAGTGAGAGGGTGGCAGCCACCCATGTACTGATCAGCTTTCTCTGCAGTGAATAGCTCCTTTCTTTGGATAGAGGAGTCCAGCAGCAAAGAAAAAAAAGAAAATAATAAAAATGTTGCAGACTTTACATGTGAAGAAAGACAAAGTTGTAATTATGTCAGGCTTCTCTTTCAATTTGCTTGAATTGGCTCGCTCTGTGGAAAAGACGGGCAGATTGGGCTTGGAGTTGGGGGTTTGTTTGAGGTTTATTTTGAAGTGAGGGCTGCTTGTTCGTGGTTGTCAGCCCAATACACAGAAGAGACTGGTTTTCCAAACTGGCCAGGATCTGTTGTTGTGAGTGGGTCAGAGTTGGGCTTTTGTGTGCACAGTTGTCTTCTGGTTAGGCCACATCATGAGTCTTGTGTCCAGTTCTGGCCCCTCAGTTTAGGAAAGATGTTGTCTGGCTGGAACGTGTCCAGAGAAGGCAACAAAGCTGGGGAGGGGTTTGGAGCACAAGTCCCTATAAGGAGAGGCTGAGGGAGCTGGGCTTGCTTAGCCTGGAGAAGAGGAAGGTCAGGGGAGACCTTCTTGCTCTCTACAACTACCTGAAGGGAGATTGTAGCCAGGTGGGAGTTGGTCTCTTCTCTCAGGCAATCAGCACTGGAAAAAGAGGACGCAGTCTCAAACTGCACCAGGGGAGGTTTAGGCTGGATGTTAGGAAGAAGTTCTTCCCAGAAAGAATGATTGCCCATTGGAATGTGCTGCCAAGGGAGGTGGTGGAGTCACCATCACTGGAGGTGTTTAGGAAGAGACTGGATGGGGTGCTTGGTTGCATGGTTTAGTTGATTAGATGCTGTTGGGTGATAGGTTGGATTCGATGATCTCAAAGGTCTTTTCCAACCTGGTTTATTCTAGTCTAGTCTAGTCTATTCTATTCTATTCTAATTTCACCTCTGTAATAAAGCTCTGTGCATAGCAGGGCTCACGTGCTTCACCAATAAATCCTATGGCCTTAGCATAGTAGCTCTTGTCTTTGCACGTGTGGATGAATGGTGAAGCAAGTGGAAGGCAAACATGTCAAAGTGAGACAGAAATCTGAGCTCCACATGTACATGTCCCCTGTCTAGGCCTGTTTACAGTGCTACAGTATTTCAGAGTTCTATTTTGCAAAGGTTGACCCTCAAAGAGGACAATGCATTTCACTCCTGCTGTCACAAAAATCCTTGTTTTGCTCTGCTCCTAGCAGTTGATTTTCATGTGCATAAGAAGCCTTTCCTTACTATCTCACCCCACACAGATCAGCTCCTTCTTTTCTACTTTTTGTCGCTCTTTCTCATTTTGCTTTTCATTCTCAGTCCCATCTCTGTTTACTTTTCCTCTCTCATTCCAATGGTGTCCCCTCACCTACTCTGTTGATGTCCTGTCTGCAGCAAGGCCACCAGACAAACAGCAATCAGTTTGTCTGAGCTCTCCTCCTGGTAGTGCCACTTCCCTAACCATGTCCATGCATGAGTTACTCTATCTCTTTGGGCTTTAGCTGTCCTTCTCATGGCCTGAGCTTGGTTACAGCTATGTCTGTTGTCAAGCTCCTTGAAGTTCACTTATTTCTGCTGTGGCCATGCCTGTGAGCCAGGACTGTGCATCCAGATCCCTTCTTGCTGGGCCCTGAGCATGCAGAGAACAAAAAAGGAGAATATTCCTTCAGGGAGCTTACAGTTTGAGTGTTAGGAATAGGAGGTGAGCACAAACAGAAAGCAAGCACATGAAAAGCACAAGACACTGCAGGTCAACATAATATTGGCAGTCACTTCCTCCAGGAGTGCTAAATAATATTATTCCAACTTCTGTTTCCCTTTTTGCTCTCTTTTCTATCCCTTTAATCACTTTTGGGCTGTCTTTTTCTTCCACCTCAGAGATTATAGGGCTTTGTCATTTTGTCTCCAATAAAAGAGGAAAAGTGCAGAGTGTTTTCATTAGGCCAGGGGCTGGAGGGAAGAAGCGAGCCGTGGTATTCGCCGGCTTTAATCTTTATGGTAATACTTTGGTAAATATCTGCTGTTCTTTCTCTCCTGTCACTGTGGCAGCCTGTGAATGATATGGAGCTGAGATCAGGGAAAGAAGAGGGAACTGCAGAGAGGATTAGAAGGTTAAGATAGGATTATGGGGTCAAAATGGGAAAGAAAAAAAAAAAAAAAAGGAGAGAAAAGAGCATCAAAAGAAAGGAAAAGAAAATGAAATGCAGTGGTTGTGACAGTGGAAAGGAAGGCAAGTGTACAGGTTACCAGAGAAGATGAGACTTTTATGAATGGGTCGATGCATTCAAAGGTCCTAGAGTCAATAGTCTCTCTAAAATGATTTATTGAACAAAAATTCATTTGTTCTGTGTCACTCCACAAAAACTTTTTTTTTTTTTTTTTTTCTCCTCTTCCCCTTCAGCAATCTAGAGATGGGGTCTGCGAGGGCTGAACAGAGGGATGCACAAGCGCTTCATTATCCCGACAGCCCCACTTGGACAGGAAGGTGTGGCGGGTGGGAAGTGTGGTGGCTGTCAGGAGGAATGTGAGAACCGCCACAGCCACACATGTGGAGAAGCTGGTAGTGGGAAAGTTGTAGCTCAGCACTGACAAGCTCACCCACTCTGTTCTGCTCCTAATGCTTAGTGCTCCACTTTGTGACTGTCTCCTGCTAAGAGTGACAAAACAGAGAATGAGGGGCAAGGGCCTGTTTTGTTGAACTCCTCTGCGTGGACTTCAGGGAATAGATCACAGTATCACTAAGGTTGGAAGAGACCTCGAAGATCATCGAGTCCAACCTGTCACCACAGACCCCATGACTAGACCATGGCACCAAGTGCCATGTCCAATCCCCTCTTGAACACCTCCAGGGACGGTGACTCCACCACCTCCCTGGGCAGCACATTCCAATGGTGGATGACTCTCTCTGTGAAGAACTTTCTCCTCACCTCGAGCCTAAACCTCCCCTGGTGCAGCTTGAGACTGTGTCCTCTTGTTCTGGT
The DNA here is from genome assembly GCA_033816785.1 of Picus viridis. NCBI lineage: Eukaryota > Metazoa > Chordata > Aves > Piciformes > Picidae > Picus > Picus viridis. The sequence continues at coordinate 9,523,942 of CM066569.1, read as the reverse complement.
GCTGGTTGCTTGAGAGAAGAGACCAACCCCTTCCTGGCTGCAACCACCTTTCAGGTAGTTGTAGAGAGCAATGAGGTCGCCCCTGAGCCTCCTCTTCTCCAGGCTAAACAACCCCAGCTCCCTCAGCCTCTCTTCACAGGGCTGTGCTCAAGGCCTCTCCCCAGACTCGTTGCCCTTCTCTGGACACGTTCAAGTGTCTCAATGTCCTTCTTAAACTGAGGTTGTGAGACAGGTTCAGATTCGAGGCCTGGAATATCAGGACAGTTACAATCCTGTTTGTGGAATCACAAGAAAAGAATGGATAAGGCATTGGTATAAAGTGTGCTTGGACTGAGAAGGAAGTGACCCAGACCAATGCATTTAAAATATTTGGGTTAATTAAACCATAGGGGTCAAATGCCTGATCTCTGCTTTTGCTCTGAAAAATGACGAGACCAGAAAATCTAACACACAAAATACAGCATCAAGGCTTGGTAATGAAGCTGTTTGGAGTCAGGGCAAGATGGAAGCCTCTCTAACTCAGCATGAATTCATCTATATGTCTGAAGTCCCACCTCTGGCAATGCTAGTAAAGCATAAACATTCTTCCTCTCACTGTATGCTACATAACAGAAAGGCAGAGAGGCTGTGATGTGTTTTCTGAGCGGTTGTCAAAGAGGGGAATAGAGAGAGGTAGAAGGGGGAAGCTGAGTATGGTTTCTGTATCCACATGCTTTCCCAAGCAGTCCATGAGGTTAGGCCTATGGTCTGATGCACAGACTCCCTTGCTGTGTTAGAATGAGTTTTGTAGGAGGCATACATGCCTTACTGGAGGCAGGGATTAGGAGTAAGGGGTGCACCACCTCCTCTGCTTGAGTCTTAGTGCACTTCACGATAGGCTGCAGCCTGTAGCCTTTGCAGTCATTAGATACACCATTGTTTAGCACCACTGGACGTGTGCCACTTATCTACACCTGAAAAGCAGAGTTGTGAAGGTCTCCTTAAGGCCTTTCCATGGATAAAATTATATTCTGGCCACTTCATGTGCAATTGGGAGGTTGCAAGGGAATCTTTCTCCTCTTCTTTGCATTTCTTCTTTCTGAACAGCTTCTGCTCCTGCCAGGGCATGTGGTCATTGCTTCCCTGTCTTCCCTTAAGGAGTGAAACTTCATTATAACTGCTTTTCTCCTTTACTTCCTACTGCATTCACTTTTTGAGAAGCTGAAGGCAGCTGCATTTCTGATATAACTCAGCTATTCTTTGGAGCAGGGCAAGATGCCTGTTGCCAACCAAATTTGGGCTGCTCTTAAAAATGAGTCAGCTCTTTTCTTCTCATTACACAAACCTTTTGACCGTCCCTTTCTAGCTCTCCCTCAGCTCTTCCCCTCCTTCCTTCATTTGTGCCCTTGCTTCCCCAAATCACCCTACTCCATGGCAATTTTTTGAGATACTGCTGGCCACACTTCCTCCAAAAGAGGACTTTTTGCTCTCTCGGCCTGTTTTCTCTTGACAAGTTAAGATCTCCAGAGGGCCTCCTGGGTTTTATGTCATTTCTATCTGCAGCCAGGCAGCTGGACTTAATTTCATTTTATTTGTGTCTAATAAGCTGCTTTTCTTTAGCTGCAAGTTGCAAATTATCAAGAAAAACATCAATCCCTATCCATTGAAAGGAAATATAGAGTCCCCAATCAAATCCAGGTTGACTGGCTGCTGAATGTTCCCAGGGCAGGACTAAGACAACTGCTGGATATCCAGGCGTGGGAATTTCTTTGATGTATTTCACTGGGGGCCACCTAAGACATTTCTGATATAATGTGATTGTTGAAACGAATGCCTAAGCTGCCTTGGCTCTATGTATTCATCTTTAATTATTAAAACAGGACAGATAATTCATAGCCCTTGAGGTCTGCATTTTATTTTCTGACAGTGAAATCCAATGTATGCTTGGCCAAGGGGTAAAAAGGTAGATTCCAAGAGAAAGAGAACAAAGCAAGAGGAGAAGAAAGAGGATGAAGAAAAGGAGACAAAAGGGGGAATATTGAAATAAAAAGCACGTTGGAAATGAGGGAGAATGAGGAATAAGTGGGGAGAAAATGCCTAATGGTTAATTGTAAAGGACTGTCCTTGCCAAGGTTTTGCTTCTTATCACACACAATCATGGGATGCACTGTGTTGGAAGGGGCAATCGAAGGTCATCTTGCCCAGCTGCCCTGCAGCGAGCAGGGGCATCTCCAACTAGCTCAGGCTGCTCAGGGCCCTAGGAAGTTAGACCTTGAATGTCTCCAGGGATGGGGCCTCAGTCACATCTCTGAGCAGCCTGTTCCAGTATTTCACCACCCTCATTGTGAAGAACTACCTCCTTCTGTCTAACCTAAATCCACCCTATTTGAAATAACTAGAAGCATTTAAGCATGCAACTAGAAGCATTGGTCTTGCTGGTCCCTCCACTTCTGTGTTTTGAGGAGGGGCCTAATGTGACCCCGCTAGGTCAGGCACTTTGCAGAGAGAATAGATGATGGTCCTTACTCCAACGGTTTTCAGGAGGATATCTGTTTGCTCCAACTTACCAGCAAAGCCAGTTGCCAAATAATGGCATCTTTGAGGAGACATCTCTGAAGATACTGAAGGACAAGGCTGAAGAGAGGTGAAGGATGGAGAGGGGAAAATAAAAGCTGACAGAGAGGAAGAAAATACAGATAAGGATGAGAGACTCAAATCACAAACAGGCTGCAATAAAGTCAAAGGGGAAATTAAGACAGACAAACCAGCAGGTATCAAGCAGAACAATGCACATCTAGATCCCAGCAAGCTGAGAGGCAGTAATGTCAATGTCCTCTTGCTAGGTCACTGTCAGTCAGTATAAATGCTGCTGTACATTCACAGCCAAAGGGGCTTGGCAAAGCTAATGAGCAGGGAAAGAATGAGGAATGAGGGAAGGAGAGTTTCTCTGTTCAAACTCGGTGTGAGAGAGGATGTGTCTGTGGAAAAGGATTTGCAAGGCAAACCCGCACATGCTAGTGCAATAAATAAGCAGAGCTAGGGAGAGAGCGCAGGGAAGGAAAAGAAAAGAACAGGAAGTCAGCCTATAGTAAGGAATGGGAGAGCCTGTTGTATTTGCTCTGCTAAATCTGCTTGGTCCTGGTAATTAGAAAGAACATACTGAGAGTGTTTGTCAGAGTTGCAAGTTTAATGAGTCAAAATTAAAGCCAGCCTGACATCCATTAAGACGAAGCATTTGTTTTGGGAATGTCATTTTTCATGAGGGAACGTTGTCAGCACACTGCCCAGTCTTGTGCTGGCAGAGCTTCCTAGTGGCAACCCAAGATTGGCATGTCCAGGAACCACAGGGCAGGAATGAGGGGTTTTGGCTGAGCTGCATTTGGGAAACCTAGGGCTGTGAAAAGAGGGGTTCTGCAGGGCAGAAAGAGGGCAGTGGCAGGGTTATGTTGAAGAATACCACATATGTTCTGCCCCTTGAGTCATTATTATTCCTAAGCATTCATATGTACCAACATCTTTGCTTCAAGAGAGATGCCAGTTCTGGTTTATTTCCCAGTCTGAGACTGTGGTACTCTGCCATCCTTGTCTGCAGTGTGGAGACAGCTCTCTTGGAGAGCTTTTCTTCCTGCCGGGGTTGCATCCTTTCTGAGATCAGAGGAGTTACAACAGAGGAGTTACAACTCGACATTCATGTTTTACTTTCCCCACAGTAACATGAAAGCAGCAGGGCTTCTCCATGTTGCAGAAAGGCTCATTCATGGACATGCATGTTAGTGAAGACCACTCTAACATAAACATTGCAGAAAAAGCAAAGCACTACCTTTGCCACAAGTCTCTGTACTTTGAGTGATGCTGCTTCTACTGGAGGTACACTTACCCACCAGGTCAAGGAGTGGGTGGTCGTCATCAAAAACTAAGCCTTTTCCAAGTAGTGTGGAAGGCTGAAGAACTTGCTGAAGAACTTTGTATGACCTCAGGTCATGAAGCTACACAGGAAAATCTATTTACATTTTTCATCCCAGTTTGTCTCAAGGGCTGAAGCATCATTTATTCAGAAAGCTACCAAAAAAATACCTTGCTTAAGAACCCGTGGCCTGTCGGCATGAACCTGCAGAGCATGTTGGATGCTTCAGTAAGGGTGTCTGAAGTGAACGTGGAAGGACATCAGGTAAACTCATTAAATACCAGTAGGTCCAACACTGTTATAAAGAAGCATGTTCTGGGGGCTTCCTATAGGAACAGGAATAGGAGGGGATAGGGATAGGAATAGGAGGGGACGAGGAGACTCGAGGAGAGGAGAGGAGACTCGAGGAGAGGAGAGGAGACTCGAGGAGAGGAGAGGAGACTCGAGGAGACTCGAGGAGAGGAGACTCGAGGAGAGGAGACTCGAGGAGAGGAGACTCGAGGAGAGGAGACTCGAGGAGAGGAGAGGAGACTCGAGGAGAGGAGAGGAGACTCGAGGAGAGGAGAGGAGACTCGAGGAGAGGAGAGGAGACTCGAGGAGAGGAGAGGAGACTCGAGGAGAGGAGACTCGAGGAGAGGAGAGGAGACTCGAGGAGAGGAGAGGAGAGGAGACTCGAGGAGAGGAGAGGAGACTCGAGGAGAGGAGAGGAGACTCGAGGAGAGGAGAGGAGACTCGAGGAGAGAGAGGAGACTCGAGGAGACTCGAGGAGAGGGAGAGGAGACTCGAGGAGAGGAGGAGAGGAGAGGAGACTCGAGGAGAGGAGAGGAGAGGAGAGGAGAGGAGAGGAGAGGAGAGGGAGAGGAGAGGAGAGGAGAGAGAGGAGAGGAGGAGAGGAGAGGAGAGGAGAGGAGAGAGGAGAGGAGAGGAGAGGAGAGGAGAGGAGAGGAGAGAGAGGAGAGGAGAGGAGAGGAGAGGAGAGGAGAGGAGAGGAGAGGAGAGGAGAGGAGAGGAGAGGAGAGGAGAGGAGAGGAGAGGAGAGGGAGAGGAGAGGAGAGGAGAGGGGAGAGGAGAGGAGAGGAGAGGAGAGGAGAGGATTAACCAGGTTGGAAGAGACCTTCAAGATCATCACATCCAACCTATCATCCAACACCATCTAATCAACTAAACCATGGCACCAAGCACCCCATGCAGTCTCTTCCTAAACACCTCCAGTGATGGTGACTCCACCACCTCCCTGGGCAGCACATTCCAATGGCAAATTACTCTTTCTATGTAGAACTTCTTCCTTAACATCCAGGCTAAACCTCCCCTGGCACAGTTTGAGACTGTGTCCTCTTGTTCTGGTGATGGTTGTCTGAGAGAAGAGACCAACCCCCACCTGGCTACAACCTCCCTTCAGGTAGTTGTAGACAGCAATAAGGTCTGCCCTATGTCAGAGCACTGTTAGGAATTGATGAGGTAGAAACTGTTTAAGTGTTTATAGTAGGCAATTTTTGCACATGTCTTGCTGAGTCTTCCTTTGGTACTTGGTAATGGTCCCCAAATGTATAGCAGTGCCAATGTTCTAATATCAGCAGCTGCAATAGTTCACATCTATCTTTCATTACTTGATTACCTGTTTTGCAAATACATCTCACATGGATTCCAGGACTGAAATCTGTGCCAAACCCATGAAGCAGTTTGAGTTACAGCAACTTGTGGTGAGTGGTGAAGCCCTGGAATGGGTTGTTCAGGGAGGTGGTTGAGGCCCCATCCCTGGAGGTGTTTAAGAGCAGGCTGGATGAGGCTCTGGCCAGCCTGATCTAGTGTGCGGTGTCCCTGCCCATGGCAGGGGGCTGCAACTAGATGATCCTTGTGGTCCCTTCCAACCCTGACTGATACTATGATACTATGAACTTTGGCTCAGTCTTATGACCAAGGGTCCCCATCCATAGCTACATGACCTAGGCCAGTAAGCAGGAATATCAGAGGCAGAAACCAAAAGGTTTGTGTGAATTCTTCTCTTACTAGGACAGGATTCACAGCAAAATTCAGAGCCAGATTTGAACTTTTCCAGCACATTTCTGAGTACCTGAACCAGGATTTCTCACATCTTTAACTGCTTAGAATGTTCTGGTACCTTGCAAATTTTGTTCTGTACACTAAGGCTTCATGTCTCTTCCTTGCTTGATATTTGATGTCTTTATGTGTGGAAATGTTATAGCAAAAGCCTCTTGACAATGCCTAAAGACAGGAAACAGCAGCGTGAGCAGAGTTTAGAGATACCAGTACAGGAGCTGAAGATTGGCCAGAACAAAAGCCAAACCCTCTCTGTTTGTCATCCCTTGAAAACAGTGAGTGCCTGAGAGACAGCTTTTGTGTTTCAGCTGAAGAGCCCCAAGCCACTGAGTCCTTTGGGACCAGGACTGCGATATCCAACTTCCCCAGTCATTCTGAGCAGAGGAAGTCAGCCCATTCTTTCCTTCCTTCTTTAATCACCTTTCTGCTGAAGGTTGGCTGGTTTTGGAACAGATATTGGAGAGCCAACGTTTGTATCCTGTATTTTTTCCTCTCTGTACCATCTGTTCACAGACTGGATTACAGTTGCTGCCAGTTAAAAAGCAGATTGCCTTGGCCCAAGGTCAGGATCACAGCCCTGGTGCCCTGCCTGCCTCCTGTGGATTTACAGCTCGTCTGCCGCTTTCCCTGAAACTCCCACCTGCTACCATGGAGGGATGCTCAGGTCCTCCCTCCTACACCACAGTCCTCCTCTCACTCCCAGCTGTCCACCTGTCGTTTGTCCTCTTGTGTGCACTCTATTTAGCCCAGTTTGAAGGCCAGGGAAAGGGAGGAGAAGGTAAATGTACTGGCTGTCAGCCTTGATTTACCTTCAGCAACACACCGTGCTTGGACCTGTCAGCACACCAGCCTCAGCATCCATCAGCCCCGCTCAGAGGAGCTCTTTGGTGACTTCAAGGGACATTCAGATCCTGTTATGCTAAGTGTTTTGTGGCTGGCTTGGTGAAGGGTTGCTTGGAGCTAGCATGTTCATCCTACCACTGCAACATTTTGCCTAAGTGGCAGAAGCTGAGAAGAAGGTGCTGCATTGCTGTGCTCCACAGGCATAGCCAGGATGCATATAAAAAAGTGGAGCCAGTGCTTTTGTTTACCAGGGTCCAGTAGTATCTAGCAGATCCTGATGAAGAGCAGGTGAATTCCTGATGAATATTTGAGGAGAGAAACAGAGCAAGTGGCAGGTCTACCTTTGGCCTCAGGACAGCATGCAGTCACTTGTTCAGTGGCTCCTGTGGCTAACTTGGGCTATATAGCCAACCAGCTGTCTCACTAAGAGAGTGAGTGTAGGACTCCCCAGTAACAGGCTACTCATATCTAGCATGCTGCTTCCTTCCTGTGAGCTCCAAGTTGTCTTATCCTGACACCCCAATTTTGGCAGTACAGGTTCACATGAACCATGGAACTGTTCTTTTGAGACTCAGTAGGAACTCAGTGGATCAATTTCCAACCTGCCTTTATTTCTGAACTGATTGTGCAGTCAGTTGCTGCCTGACTCTTCTCTTCTCTTGTCCCACTTCAGGCCTTCTTTAATTTCCTCTGGTTTATGGGCAGGGCTGTGCCTCAATCAGCTTCTTTGTGGCAAAAGGCAGGGCTCTCTTGGTGCTCTCATCATAATGTAGCATATTCCCTTGTTCTGCTTTCTTCTTCCAACTTTGAGGCACACAGTGTTCCATCCATCAGTGCCTTGTCCTCACGAGTGCTGTAGCTCTCAAAGGGCTTTGTCCTTGATGCCTGTTTCACGTTGCCATATCCAAGTTCAACTACCTAAATCAACTTCTAGACTTAATGCACTCTGACCTGTCACACACTCTCTCTACAACACTCAGTCAACAAATGCTTCCAGCTCAGGGAGGAATAGTGTTAAAAAGCTGCTTGTCTTTTTCACTGAATTCTCTTCACTTTGGTCTTTTTATCACTCCTAATGACAAAAAACTACTCCCAGTCATGCACTCTTGTAGTATGGAGGTTAGTTATTTTCTCCCTTGCATTCTCCCCAACTTGTTTTTCCCTCTACTAAGTATAGAAAATCCATCTCTTCTTCTCTTTCTCAACACTTAGACTCCCTGTTCATGTCTTAGCCCTCCTCAGTCTTGATTATTGTCACATTCTCTGCCTCTCTTACTTGCTTGAAAGCCAGCTTCCTTTCTCTGGCCAGAGAAATGGACATGCTAAAAACGCCAGGAAGAATGCATTATCTTTCTGTTTGCAGTGCTGTGTCTGATCCCCTTAGGGCTTGAAGTTCCTTGTCCTTGCCTTCATGACCCTACACAGCCCTCCTTATACAGTCCTGCTGGTTTTTCTAATCCAGCTTTCGCATTCCTCCAGTTCCTTACCTCTCTGTAAACTGCTTTGTCCCAATCATCTCCCAGCAGTACTTTGCAGTTACTTTTAGCAACACAACCCCCTTCTGAGTCTGGTCTTTCTCTCTATTTTCTTCTATCCCTCTGACCCTCTTAAGTGTTTATTCTCTCCTTCACTTTCTCAGTGTTAGCTGATTGAACCTTCCTGCCTTCTTTGCTCTCTGCCTCATCTCATCCATTTCTTTTGTCATTAAGGGGTGCTTGCTTTGCCCGCAGCTTTGCTGGGCTGCACTCAGTGTCTTATACACCCACTCAACTGTCCAATAATCCAGCCATCCCTGCAAAAGGTTTGGCTCCTGACACTTCAGTAACCCGTCCTGCACACTGTGGCTTGCCTTGTTTTGACACATAGCCTCAGAAAAAAGAGCTGGGGGAGGGCTCCTGGTCTGGGTAGGGGTATCTGTGCTGGACTTGGCTGGATTAGGGACACCTAATCAGTTATATAATAGCACTAAGAGGATTGCTGTATCTTTGCAAGCATGAGTCAACCAAAGTGTATTTTGTATGTAGGTGGACAGGTGATGTGTCCCAAGAGGAAAGGGAGGGGAGAGGAGAGATTCCTGTCATAAGTCACCTTTTTGTGGTTGGGATTTTTTTGCTTTGAGCCTTGCTCTTGTTGCCAGAAACATCAATTAACACCTGACTCTTGCAGCAGAAATGATTCTCCTGACCCAGCCTTTTGCTGTGGCCACTCTGGAGCATAGAATCATAGAACTGCCTTGGAAAAAAAAAAAAGGTTGGAAAAATACTTTAAGATCATTGGAGTCCAAACATAACCTAACAAAAAAAGAGGCATATTTTGGATAGCTTTCCCTGTTGCATGTCCTTGCTTATGAGCAGAAATAATCTATCAGGGACCTCAGCCTTTCGTGCAATTAACAGAGTTGTCAGGTGGATGTAGCAAAAAGGTTTGGGGAACAGCAGATAGGGAAACATCCCTCCTGGCACTGGGTTTCAGGAGGACCTAGAGGAGAAGAGAGTCAGAGCTGGCCCTTCTTGGCACAGGAGAGCAAGGGCTCTGGGCAGGGAGTGGGATATTCCCTGTGCTGCCCTCAACTAGTAGTATAGATTGAGGAGGAAGATTAAAGGCTGCCTATGGTGCAGAGCCACTGCTTTACTTTACCTAACCTAGACAGATTAATGAGGTGCTTCCTCTATGAGGCATATGGCCATGTGCTTGTGTGCTTCAGCACAGGCCAGGTCTGCTGCCTGCGCAGAGCTAAAGAGGTTTGGATCTGTGCTGAGGGGCTGAGGAGGGAAGGAAAGGCTGCTGCTAGTTGGAGTGGGGCTATTAAAAGCCAATACTCTAATGAACCAGCAATGGCACCTAATCAATGTGTGAAAAATGGGTAATTCTTGCTAATGCCCTGTTAATGTTCCCATAATGATCTGTCAGGGAACTCTGGCTAATTATTGTCATGGCAATTTGGCACAGGTTTGCCTGGGATAATGTGGCCTGGATGAACAGGAGCACGTATTTGCTACCTGTGTTCCAGCACCCTATCTGCTCTTCTCCATTCTTCCTGCTTCTCTTCTGCTATCTCCCTTTCCTGGTCACTCTTTTAATTAGGCGATTAGCTGATTGATTAGTTAATGTTTGTACAACACTTTGAACATGTGAAGTGCTAATTCAGTGCTCTTTGTTGTTCCTTCTTTGCTTCTGTTTTGTTTTGGGGTTTTTTCCCCCTTGCTTTTCTGATGTGGCTGAGGACCACTAGTGTTCTGTGGTCTTAAAACACTTGAGAGGTCGTGGTTGAGAGACTTCAGAATCCTCAATGCAGTTCCTCCCCTGTTTTCTTTAGCTTCAGCATTGCCTCTGGGCACATGCCGTTCCCTATCCTTGACTTTGATCTGCAGTCCACCATTGCTTGGGGCACCTAAGTCTGAGATCCATGCTGCATTAATCTGAAATTCTCAGGGTGTAATTTAGGTCTAATGTGCTGCAGCCTTGTTGGAATCATAGAATCGTAGAATCAATAAGGTTGCAAAAGACCTCAAAGATCATCAAGTCCAACCTGTCACCCAACACCTCATCACTACTAAACCATGGCACATCCAATCCCCTCTTGAATACCTCCAGGGATGGTGACTCCACCACTTCCCTGGGCAGTACGTTCCAACAGCTAACAACTCTCTCTGGGAAGAACTTTCTCCACACCTCCAGCCTAAACTTCCCCTGGTGCAGCTTGAGACTGTGTCCTCTTGTTCTGGTGCTGGTTGCCTGAGAGAAGAGACCAACTCCCACCTGGCTACAACCTGAGGTAATTGTAGGCAGCAATAAGGTCTCGCCTGAGCCTCCTCTTCTTTAGGCTAAACAACCCCAGCTGCCTCCACCTCTCCTCATAAGGTTTGTGCTCAAGACCTCTCCCCAGCCTTGTTGCCCTTCTCTGAACACATTCAAGAGTCTCAATGAGTTCATCTAAATCTCACCTATGTGCTTACACTCTCAAGATTCTCTGGAGTTAAAGGGTGATGCAGGACCAGTGATCCTGTTGCTGACTTGGGGTTGGATTTTTCCTTAATGTAACTTGGGGTGAGGCTTAGAGGAGGAAAGAATCCTCTGTGCTCCGCTCGTCTTTCTTGCCTTTGGAAGTCATGTCTTTGCCCTGCTGTGCTACGTCAGGAATATTGGTGGCTCACATTTAAGCTCTTGCTACATAACCTTGCAGCTCCCTGGAGAGGAAGTGAGTGGGAGGGCAAATGGAGAGCGACCTATTTGCATATTAATGAATGACACACCCTATTGTATTATGTAAAGGCAGCGTGGGCTTGCATGTGTTTGCGTAGCTTTGCAAAAGGGGAAACCCAGTCACTGGGAACACTCAAAAGGAGCATATGGCTGTAGAATGGCTCTACAGTTATAGAGAAGCTTTTTACTCATAGCTGACATTTATATAACACTTTTCAGTGTCATCCAGGAGGATCCCAAACCAGTTAGATCACCGTTGAAACACGGCCAGCTCTGGCGTGGAACAAAGTCACCACTCTTGCAGTGACATTCCTGTGCAGGGGAAGTTTAGGATGATGTTTGAATATCCTTTCTGCAGTGGGATACAATGGACCTCTGCTCAGCAAGCTAACGGTGCAGCCAGTATTGAGCTGATGGGAGCATGATCTATGCTTGGTGACTTCTGTGGGCTTTCCTAAGGTTAGGCCAGGGCCCTTGTCTACATCCAGTCTGAAAAGCACCACTTCTCACAATCATGTGCTCTCTATAAAGATGACACAAAGCCAGTTTTCAGCTCCTTCACCATGAGGAATCCTCAAAAGTGCCCATTGTCTCCAATGAGGAAGTAGAACAAGGCTTTGTGTCAGGTTAGGTCTTTGTCCCAGCTGCGCAGCTACTCTTCATAGTATCACAGTATCACTAAGGTTGGAAGAGACCTTGAAGATCATCGAGTCCAACCTGTAACCACAGACATCATGCCTAGACCATGGCACCAAGTGCCACATCCAATCCCCTCTTGAACACCTCCAGGGACGGTGACTCCACCACCTCCCTGGGCAGCACATTCCAATGACAAATGACTCAGTGAAGAACTTTCTCCTCCCCTCCAGCTTAAACTTCCCCTGGTGCAGCTTGAGACTGTGTCCCCTTGTTCTGGTGTTGGTTGCTAGAAAGAAGAGACCAACCCATTCCTGGCTGCAACCACCCTTCAGGTAGTTGTAGAGAGCAATGAGGTCACCCCTGAGCCTCCTCTTCTCCAGGCTAAGCAACCCCAGCTCCCTCAGCCTCTCCTCATAGGGCTTGTGCTCAAGGCCTCTCCCCAGCCTTGTTGCCCTTCTCTGGACATGTTCAAGTGTCTTGATGTCCTTCCTAAACTGAGGGGCCCAGAACTGGACACATTGCTCTTCTGAGCAATGGCATTGCTGGTTGCCTACATTTGCTTCCACAAAAACTTTGCCATCCCCTTGAGACTTGGAGAAGGTGTTGCTAACATTTACCATTAACAACCATGGGTTTTGTTTGGGTTTGGATTTTTCCCTTCTCTGACCTAGCCTGGCTCTTAAAAATTACTTGCTCTGATCTTCATTTTTCCTCATGTTTACTTACTGTCTCGCTTTTATAAAGTGTGGATGCTTTTGTACTTCAGAAGCCAATGCAGAATGTAAATCTACTGAGATATGGATAAATCCTGCTTGAACGTACAGTGGGAGCAGTCAGCATTTCCATTTCTAAAAGGCATTCCTTGTGCAAGCAACCCAGAGCTGACTCACATTTATTTTGGTATCACTCAGTTCAAGTCTCTGCATCTGGCCCAGGGACATGTTTGACTATTTTTTCCAGGAAAGATATAGAGATATTGGCTCTGTTTCACCCCTCTGAAACCCTCTGTGCTTTGTCCTAACCCTTTCAGAAGTTGTTAGGTTGCTGAGCTGTGTTCCCTCCATGTTTCCAGAATGAAGGAAAACAAGTACCTGTGTTCCTACTGTGCCAGTGACTCCAATAACAATATATATATATATATATATATAAAAAACCCAAAAGGGAAGCACTGCAAATAGAAAAATACTCTGCTAGAACGATACTCTGCTACAAGATTAGGCAGCTTAAATTCAGTACTCAAATACATAAGCTAGAGGGCACAGCTGTAGGTTTCATCTGTTCACTGATCAGCCTCAATGCCAAGAAGGCAGCCAAGAAGGCCAATGATATCCTGGCCTGCATCAAGAATAGTGTGGCCAGCAGGAACAAGGAAGTTATTTTGCCCCTGTACTCAGCACTGGTTAGGCCACACCTTAAGTACTGTGTCCAGTTCTGGACCCCTCAGTTGTAGCCAGGAAGGGGTTAGTCTTTCCTCCCAGGCAACCAGCACCAGAACAAGAGGACACAGTCTCAAGCTGCACCAGGGGAAGTATAGGTTGGAGGTGAGGAGAAAGGTCTTCATGGAGTCATTTGTCATTGGAATGTGCTGCCCAGGGAGGTGGTGGAGTCACCGTCCCTGGAGGTGTTCAAGAGGGGATTGGACGTGGTACTTGGTGCCGTGGTTTAGTCATGGGGTCTGTGGTGACAGGTTGGACTTGATGATCTTTGAGGTCTCTTCCAACCTTGGTGATACTGTGAATCTATGAATTATAAGCCTTGCAGGGTGTGATTACAAACAGACTTCTGTCTGCTGCTCATGGTCTCCCATAATTTAACTGTTTCCTTCTGTGTGCACAGCATGTTGACATGCTGCTTCCTTCACTTTTGGGTCTCCCAAGAGGGAGAGATGGAATGAGCTGAACTCCATGGCTTTAGAAAGAGACAGTAAGAGGGATAGTATGATAAACATGTACAAAGCTGTGAAAGTTATGGAGAAGGTTTCACTGAGTACTCATATTGGAAGAACTAGTAACAGGTTCTAAGAGAACAGAGGATGAGTTTTCTCAAACACAGAGCAGTTACAGTGCAGAACCTCTTATAAGAGGTAGCAACCAGAACCAGATTCAAAGGGTCTTCTAAAAGTTGCTGGACAGGACCACAGATTGCCTGTCTTTGCAGCATGTTTGCTCCTGATGTCCCTCAGATGTGAGTGGCTAGGTTCAGGTTTGAGAGAGCAGATCTCCAGCTCTGCTATTCTCAGGCCTGATTTTATCAATGTGGCCAAGTGGATGTGCTACATGAGGAACCCATGGTTTGGGAGTTAAGGCTTAGTGCTAGGACACTGCTTAGCCTTGTCCAATTCTGACTTTACAGGCCAGGAGCCTTTTTTACAGTGCAGCTTCTAGCCTGTGAAGTCAGAATTATGGGACCAATTAACAGCTCAAATTCTGCTACAAATAACACAGCTGATTAATGGCCTTTAATGCAATGCATTGCCATTTGTTTGTGAGCCAGCACAGAATACACACAGGGGCCCCTTCTCAACATGCATGTACACAGCAAGCCAAGTTCCATTGTTCCTGATTACTGTTTGCTAAGATCTTTACCTTCCTGAAGCCTCTCCAGGACTCTAACAATTTGTGGTTTGTGTGTGCTTCTCTCATTCTTAAGAAAAGCTCCAGAGTTGATCAGCCACAGTATTCCACCTGAAGGCATGCCTTGGCGTATGCAGTGGCATTAATGCTCTTCACAGTGGGCGAGATTCACCCACCTCTGAGAGAAATGACTCACACAAGGTCTAGGCACCCCTTAAATCCAACGTAAGCTGTGTTTTGTTGGCTTAGATAAGAGTTTTCTGGAGCTTTGGCCTCGCACTGAGCCTCTGCACAGGAGTTATTTTTCACCAAGTGTTATTTTTACATCTTAACACTCCATTTAGAGACCTTACTGCTCTCTACAACTACCTGACGGGTGGGTGTAGCCAGATGGGGGTTGGTGTCTTCTCCCAGGCAACCAGCACCAAAACAAGAGGACACAGTCTCAAGCTGCACCAGGGGAAGTTTAGGCTGGATGTTAGGAAGAAGTTCTTCATAGAAAGAGCGATTGGCCATTGGAATGTGCTGCCCAGGGAGGTGGTGGAGTCACCATCATTGGAGGTGTTTAGGAGGGAACAGGACGTGGCACTTGGTGCCACAGTTTAGTAGTGATGAGGTGTTGGGTGACAGGTTGGACTTGATGATCTTTGAGGTCTCTTCCAAACTTGGTGATTCTGTGATTCTGTGGTTTAATTTTTGGCTTATTATTGAGGTACCTCACAGAAAGTCTTCATCGATCTGCCTACAGTTACTGTAGGTTTTTATTTGTCTGGCTCTACTTAATTTTACAATCCAGTAAGATAACCCAGGAATACAGTTTGTTTTTCCCAATACATGTTACCTGTGTCAAGGTTGAACTCTTTCTGTGGTCTGTTGGGCTGCTGTGTTATCAGTTTAGCTCTCTGAGGATTCTCTGGTGCTCATAGTCTGGACTTGATCATCTTGCATTATCAATAGATGTTGGTCTCTCACAATTTCATTCTCCTTCTCAATGCATTTTCTGATGTGCTGCTTATGCAGGTCATAGCAAGGCTCTCAGCAGCACCCCTGCTGTTAAGTTTTTACCACATTAGGAGAAGATCCATTCTTTCTTCTTTTCTGCTTTTTGTCTTGTAGAGACATGTTCTCCATGAGTGAACTTTGCATCTCCAATCCAGGCCTCTGTTGATTTTATAACTTTTTGTTGTTGTTGTTGTTGTGTGCCCATCTTTTTCTTGAGGATATAACTGAGAAATGAAAAACACACAGAAAAGAATGAAAAGACACCAGTTTATGCAGAGCTCTTAAAGATGGGGCTCATTTAGGTTGTAAATACCTCTAAAACCCCCTGTGAAGAAGGCCATGAAACCAAATCAGAGCAACCTGGGCAGCTCTTCTGTGGTGACCTTAGCTGCACCTTACATACCCCAGCAGTGCAGCAGACCCACTGACTTTTTCTCTTCCCAAAAGTCCAAATTAATGAGCATTCTGTAGATCTCTGCAGCTGAAAAGGGCAAAGGGAATTATTATCACTTACTGTTTTACACTAATGCCAGGCCTCCAGGCATGTTGTCACAGCGATGTTCTAGCACATGGCAGATGCCAAGAAGCATGTTATTTGCCATCATGCTTAGCAAAACCATGAAGATAGGGGCAAGCAAGCTGGCCTTTGTTCCTTCAACAGAGAGAGCTGTTAGCCATTGGCGTGGAGGTTGGTGATAGGCCTTGAGCACAGCCTTATGAGGAGAGGCTGAGGGAGCTGGGGTTATTTAGCCTGGAGAAGAGGAGGCTCAGGGGAAACCTTATTGCTCTCTACAACTACCTGAAGGGTGGCTGTAGCCAGAAGGGGGTTGGTCTCTTCTCCCAGGCAACCAGCACCAGAACAAGGGGACACAGTCTCAAGCTGCACCAGGGGAAGTTTAGGCTGGAGGGGAGGAGAAAGTTCTTCACCGAGAGAGTCATTCGTCATTGGAATGTGCTGCCCATGGAGGTGGTGGAGTCACCATCCCTGGAAGTGTTCAAGAGGGGATTGGATGTGGCACTTGGTGCCATGGTTTATTCATGAGGTGTGTGGTGACAGGTTGGACTCGATGATCTTTGAGGTCTCTTCCAACCTTGGTGATTCTGCGATTCTATGAACATTTTTTTCCCCCTTCTGCTTTAGTGTCGCATGATTAAGCGGCCCCCTCTTCAGGTGAAGGTGAAATCCCAGGGCAGCTGACACTCCTTTGCCTGTGAAGGACACTCACTGAAGAGCTGTCGGGGTGGTTTTGTTTTCATTCTATTTATTATTGTCCTTGAGGGCCTCAGAAGAACAAAATGTATTTTCCAAAGTCATGCCTGAGCCTGAGCAGCAGCTCTTAGAAGGACGTAGCCAGATACTGTACATCAGTTATGACAGATGGAGACAAGAGCACATCCTGGGGACATGGAATGAGGTGGCCCTCTGGCTTGCATTTCTCTTGTGACCTGTTCCACCCTCATCATTTTTGTGCAGGTCATGCACTGCAGCATTGGTAAAAAAAAAAGAGAAAAAAAAAATGTAATAAATACATCTTGCTGGAGAAGAGACTTCCAGATTAAGTTTAAGAAGGCATTGAGACACTTGAATATGTCCAGAGAAGAGCAATGAGAGTGGTGAGAAGTCTCGAGCACAAGCCCTGTGAGGAAAGCCTGAGGGAGCTGGGGTTGTTCAGCCTGGAGAAACGGAGGCTCAGGGGAGACCTCATTGTTCTCTACAACTACCTGAAGGGACGTTGTAGCCAGGTGAGGGTTGGTCTCTTCTCTGTTCACTGATCAGCCTCAATGCCAAGAAGGCAGCCAAGAAGGCCAATGGCATCCTGGCCTGCATCAAGAATAGTGTGGCCAGCAGAAGCAAGGAAGTTCTTTTGCCCCTGTACTCAGCACTGGTTAGGCCACACCTTAAGTACTGTGTCCAGTTCTGGGCCCCACAATTTAAGAAGGACATTGAGACACTTGAACATGTCCAGAGAAGGGCAACGAGGATGGGGAGAGGCCTTGAGCACAAGCCCTGTGAGGAGAGGCTGAGGGAGCTGGGGTTGCTTAGCCTGGAGAAGAGGAGGCTCAGGGGAGACCTCATTGCTCTCTACAACTACCTGAAAGGAGGTTGTAGCCAGGTGGTGGTTGGTCTCTTCTCCCAGGCAACCAGCACCAGAACAAGAAGACAGTCTCAAGCTGCACCAGGGGAAGTTTAGGCTGGAAGTGAGGAGAAAGTTCTTCACTGAGAGAGTTGTTAGCCATTGGAATGTGCTGCCCAGGGAGGTGGTGGAGTCACCGTCCCTGGAGGTGTTCAAAGGGGGATGGAATGTGGCACTTGGTGCCATGGTTTTATTGTCATGAAGTGTTGGGTGATAGGTTGGACTTGATGATCTCTGAGGTCTTTTCCAACCTTGGTGATCCTGTGATCCTGTGAAAAATAGGATGAAAATCATGTCCCGCTTGGCTTTCCCCAGTTTTCCCTTCCTCCTCCTCAAACGCATACTCGAATGCACGTATGCACACGGGCACGCACTCTTCTCCTTTCAGTAGCTGTCCCTTCAAATTAAGTGTTGATCCCTGTGTGGACAGCTCTTGGCACAACAGAGGAACACAGGACCTGTCTGTAAGAATACCTTCCAAAAGAAAACCCCCACACGAAGACAAGCCTCTGAGTAAGCGAGTGAGCGAAGCCGGGAGAAAGCTGTCTTGTTACATATAATTGAGTCCCTCAGCACCCTTAAGTGACACCTTTCTTGCTTACACATACAGGAAATATACTGCACAAATGCTATTAAGCCAGAGCTAAACTAATTTAGCTGGTGGAGTGGGTGGACAGAATCCTTCCTCCTTGAAGAAACTGTGTATCACTGATTGCCTGATGAATGTGCACTAATACTCTGCTGTTTAAAGACAGTGCAAGGATTGACAAGACGTCCAACCTCAGAGCTGAAGCAGAAAGGGATAGCTGTTTCAGGTCAGACCATGACCTCACCCTTCTGCAGCAGCATAGGCACAACTACTTCCCTGTAACAGTGAAGGGGCAAGCTCCTGGCAGCAGAGTGTGGCTATACTGCTGGAAGCCCATGAACCATTACAGGTTAGAGGTTGACCTGCTGGAAAGCAGCTCCACAGAGAAGGAGCTCAGCGTCCTGGTTGACATTAAATTGTCTGTGAGAGAGCATTGTGCCCTTGTGGTGCATTAGGAAGAATGTGATCAGCAGGCAAAGGGAGATTCTCCTGCCCCTCTGCTCTGACCTAGTGAGACCACATCTGGAGTATTGTGCCTACCTCTGGGCTCCCCAGTTCCAGAGAGTGAGGGAACTATCAGAACTACCTGCAAGGTGGTTGTAGCCAGGAAGGGGTTGGTCTCTTCTCCCAGGCAACCAGCACCAGAACAAGAGGACACAGTCTCAAGCTGTGCCAGGGGAAGTTTAGGCTCAAGGTGAGGAGGAAGTTCTTCACAGAGAGAGTCGTTTGTCATTGGAATGTGCTGCCCAGGGAGGTGGTGGAGTCACCATCCCTGGAGGTGTTCAAGAGGGGATTGGTCATGGCACTTGGTGCCATGGTCTAGTCATGAGGTCTGTGGTGACAGGTTGGACTTGATGATCTTTGAGGTCTCTTCCAACCTTGGTGATACTGTGATTCTGTGAAAGAGGGCTATAAGAATGATTAAGCAATTAAAACATCTTTCCTGTGATGAAAGGCTGAGAGACCTGGGGCAGTTTAACCTGGAGAAGAGAAGGCTGAGAGGAGATCTGATCATTGTTTTCACAAAAACCTTAAGGGTGGGTGTCAAGAAGATGGGGCCAGTCTCTTTTCAGGGGTGCCCAGCAACAGAATGAGGGGCAACAAACACAAACTGGGACATAGAAAGTTCTATCTCTAGATGAGGAAAAACTTCTTTCCTGGGAGGGTGACGGAGCCCTGGAACAGGCTGCCCAGAGAGGTTGGGCTAGATTATGTCTAGAGGTCCCTTCCAACTCCTGCCATTGTGTGGTTCTGTAAAGCAGCTGGGTACCAGCAGCTGAGACTTCAGCTTTTGCCAACGTTCTTGCAGAACCTTCCGTGACAAGATGTGGTCAGGCCCTCCTGCTTAACTTCCATCCATAAAACCGACTGCTGCACCTGCCAAACAGCACATTGGTCTTGTTAGCTCTGGCTCATGCTTAAATCCATCAGGTTTCTGCATGCAGCAGCAGACAGGCAAGACCTGAAATTTGTCATAAACACTAGTAAAGGCAGGCAGATGGTTAGGGACTGGTGAGCAGTGCCATTATGGCTTCCGAGAACTCTAAGGATGAGTTAATGGGCTGATGCCACAAGGGCCAGTGGCTGAATCCTGTT
The DNA here is from genome assembly GCA_033816785.1 of Picus viridis. NCBI lineage: Eukaryota > Metazoa > Chordata > Aves > Piciformes > Picidae > Picus > Picus viridis. The sequence goes on along the minus strand of CM066569.1, from coordinate 9,504,421 downwards.
GTAGCATCTTGTGAAGAGTAAGTGAATAAAATTCAATTCTCACCATGTCTGTGGCTAACAGGCTGAGGAGCACTGCTCATTCACATGTAGAAAATTAGTGATATTCTTGTACTTTGTGATATCCTGCTTTAGGGGCCCAGCTCTTAAAAGAGTTGATGAGGAAATGGTCCTGATGTGAGCTGGAAGTGAGGTGATGCCTCTCTCCAGCAGCATGTATGTATTATGACCTTATTTAATTTTGTTGGAAGTTTCTAAGATCTTAGCCTCAGTCATTTATGAGCAATTAGGATGTTTGTCAATAGAGAGTGACCTGCTGTGGTGCTATTTAGTCCTCAGTTACATAGGCTGTGGGTGGTGGCTATCTTAATCATGGAATTGTTAGGGTTGGAAGGGACCTCAAAGATCATCTAGTTCCAACCCCTCTGCCATGGGCGGGGACACCTCACACTAGATAAGGTTGCTCAGAGCCACATCTAGACTGGCCTTAAAATCCTGAGGGATGAGGCTTCTACCACCTCTGGGGGAAACCTCTTCCAGTATCTCACCACCCTCATGGTAAAGAACTTCTTCCTAACATCCAATCTGAATCTACCCATTGCTATTTTTGTTCCATTCCCCCTAGTCCTATCATTACCTGACACCCTACAAAGTCCCTCACCAGCTTTCTTGTAGCCCACTCAAGATACTGGAAGGCCACAATAAGGTCTCCTCGGAGCCTTCTCTTCTCCAGATTGAACAGCCCCAACTCCTCCAGTCTGTCTGCATAGGAAAGGTTCTCCAGCCCTCTCATCATCCTCATGGCCCTTCTTGGGACATGTTCCAGTACATACATATCCTTCCTGTAATAGGCACTCAAGACCTGGACACAGTACTCCAGGTAGGGTCTCAGCAGAGTGGAGTAGACGTGGAGAATCACCTCCCTCAACCTGCTGGCTGTGCATCAGTGAAGATAGCTGTGAAGACCTCTTGATTTTCTTCCCAAAGGCAAAAAACTTGGAATGGGGCTAGCCAGCTCTCTTCCAACAACTGTACTGAGTAAAGAAACCAATACATTAGCTTGCTAAATTGTGCTCTTTGGGTAATTCTCATCTTGCATTAAACTTGGATCAGATGAGCTTGTGCTGAGAGAAGAAGGATTTGTTAGGTGGTGGGGAATCTGTGACAGGCCATTGCCTATTCTACACTTTCCAAGAAAGGTGATGTGAGGCTGGTGGTCCCATGCATTAGTTGTAGGGATCTCTTTTCTGATAGTTGTTAGTCAGTGAGCTGTCTTAAGCAGATGTGTGGCCTTCATTGCCCTAGTATATGAGTACCTCTCAATCTTTTTAATGCATTGTCAGAGCACCTCAGCCGTGCAAGGAAGTAAAATTACTCTATTTCACAGATGGGGAACAGGGAAATTGATGGTTAAACCCTAGGAAGGATACAGGTACCAAAATCCTGTCCAACTTAGCTTTTAAATCCAGATCCAGTTCTTTATTGGTGCCCATTTTTGTATAGAGATACATATCATGATCTCAAAGGTCCCTTCCAACCTGGTTAATTCTATTCTATTCTATTCTATTCTATTCTATTCTATTCTATTCTATTCTATTCTATTCCATTCCATTCCATTCCATTCCATTCCATTCCATTCCATTCCATTCCATTCCATTCCATTCCATTCCATTCCATTCCATTCCATTCCATCCTATTCCATTGCATCCTATTCCATTGCATCCTATTCCATTGCATCCTATTCCATTGCATCCTATTCCATTGCATCCTATCCTATCCTATCCTATCCTATCCTATCCTATCCTATCCTATCCTATCCTATCCTATCCTAGTCTATTAGCATTTCTCTTGTCTACCAGCATTTCTAACCATGTGTTTTCCATTGCGTTTCTGTCCAAGCCCAGGGGAGCCCCACTCCTACTAAGACTGAGCAGCTTAGCTGCTCAACTGTAGAGCAGAGGCTTGGGGAAAGAGATGGAAATGCCTTGATCAGCAGGCTGTCCATGGTCCTTCCTTTCTCTGGCATGTCAGCTTCAACAGGAAGCATTTTCTGAACACCAGTGGAGATTATAGGTGTTCCTCTGGGAAGTGGAAGAGGATGAAGCGAACCTTCTCAGACACAACAGAATTAGAACTTTCTCCTTGATAAGTTTTCAACCCATTGAGCTATAATATGGAAAAGGGATTGGTTGGAACCACTTCTTCATTCATCTTCTTCTTTGGAAATTATGACTGTTCCAAGAGATGCCAGGCTGATTTACCAGGCTGATTTACCAGGCTGATAAAGGCAGTATTCCTCTTTATATACTTCACCCCTTTTCTTTCATGAACACCTTTGCAGCATCCTTTCCTAGTCACAGGATAAAGTAGCTGCCGCAGAGCTCCTTCAGAAGAGATGATGTCTAGAGACACACTCTGCTCAGGCAGGTAGGTCAGCAGGTAGTAAGAGTAGGTTCAGAGTTTAGGGGGCTATAGAAAAAGTGCTTGAGCAATTTGTAATTTTAATGGTTGATAATTGAGGCAGATCAGCATAATGTGACAGGGACACCACAGTATAGCTCCTTCACCAGCTGATTGTCATTCTCTCCACTCTATCTTTTTGGCTCCTTCAACACCAGAAAACTCAAAGGTGTAGAGAAGAAGGGCAGAAAATATGATGTGAGAGGCTGAGAGTCCCGAGCTAAAGGGACTGGTTAAAAAGAAAAGCAAGGTCTTTATAGCCTATGAAGATGATGAAGAAGAAGGAGAAGCTGTTAAGAGGGGATTTAATTGGGTGTAAAATCCTAAATGGTATAGATAATGCCAAGGCATGTTACTGTTCACAGACTGGCTCAGGGAGAGGACAGGAAGCTGCAAAGGGAATGAGTTCAGTTCAGCTTGTCTTACAGGACTTCTTCACACAAAATCTGCAGGTGCCTGGGACAGAGAGAAAAAAGAGGAAGGAGCTTTAGGATAGCATGGCTAAAACTGCATCCTGAGGGGAACAGGGAATGCCAAACCTCTGGAGTAGATAGCTGAGGAGACAGATGGTCTTGCATATTATGTGGTCACAAGCTGGGAGCTTTCTGGCCTTCATTCATAGAGGAAAAAGTATAGCACAAGGAGGACTATTTTACCCCTAGTATTCATTTTACCATTCTCAGCACTGGTGAATATGCACCACAAGTACTGTATTCAGTTTTGGGCCCCTCACTGCAGGAAGGACATCGAGGTGCTTGTGATGGGTTAGGCAGCCCCCCTCCAAACCCTCCCCACCACGGGCAGAATAAAACAACTCAAAACAAAACGGATTGCAAAAGTGATGGAAAGTTTAAGGAAAAGCAGTGAATCTTTACAGAAAGCCAAAAGCAGAGTGACAAAAGAAATCCCAAACAGTCCCAAGATAATCCCATCCCCACCTGGGGGTACATCCAAGACCCCCAGGGCTCCTTCTTCCCCCTCCCCACTGCTAGGCTAGTCTCAGCTGGCCAGATCTGAGACTGCCCATCCCCCCGTGGCCTTGGGCCTAGCCAGGCCCATGGCCGGGAGACGACAACTCCCCCATTACCGGGCGACGGCGAGGAAGAAAGAGGAGGTGCTTAGACCTCGCACTAGATCTTATAGTGGTGCAGAGAATTATGGTAGAAATACCCAATTTCCTGTGTCCACCCACTGGGCTGGACCTCTGGACACAGGAAGCAGGGGGGCACCCAGCCCAAACTGCAACAGTGCTGAAGCATGTCTAGAGAAAGGCAACAAGGCTGGTGAGGAGTCTTGAATATAAGTCCTGTGATGAGCAGCTGTGGGAGCTGGGGTTGTTCAGCCTGGAGAAGAGGAGGCTGAGAGGAGACCTTATTGCTCTCATTGCCAGAAAGGAGGTTGTAGCAAGGTGGGGGCTGGACTCTTCTTCCAGGTAACAAGTGAAAGGACTAGAGGAGATGGCCTCAACTTGCACCAGGGGAGGCTTAAATTGGATATTAAGAAAAATGTCTTACAGAAAGGGTTATTAAGTATTGGAACAGGATGCCCAGGGAAGTGGTGGTGTCATCATTCCTGGAGGCATTTGAAAGACATTAGGATGAGAAGCTTAGGGACATGGTCTGACAGTTGTGTAGAGAGAGATGCTGGGCTATGATTGGACTCAATGATCTTAAAGGTCTTTTCCAACCATGCAGTTCTATGATTCTAAGCTGGGTAATGATGGAGAGGTAATGATAAGTCCTTGTCATGACTCCAATTAAAGTGCTGCATTATCCACACTGTGAATTTTACTTCTTTAAGTGGTGTTTCCAGAATGGAAAATCTCATCTACCCGGTGCCCCTCAAGAACAGTGGCAAATACATTCAAACGTGTGCAATATCATCCAGAAACCTGCCCTGGCATTGCCTCTGCCTCTCTTTCCAGTGCTTTGCCAGGAAGAGCAAAAGAAGCAGCTACACTGACCAGCCAGGTGTGCTACCAGTTTGCCACTCATTGCTTCCTCAAGAGAAGCTCCTTGATGAGTGAAGACCTTTGCAGGTCTACCTCCTTGGGCTTTATACAGAGATGGAGCTGATAAAGACATCCTCACTGCAACTTCTCTGTGCAGGCCATAGGAGCCAAAGCCTGTGCAGCTACACACTTTGCTTGTGAGGTGTCAATGTAGTACCTCAAAGCTTCCAAGACCATTTCCTGGCCCAAAGCACAGAGGGCATAACCTCAGGGAGGAGCTGTCCTGTATTAGCTTAGACCTGTTGAAACAGGCACTGGGGCCAAGTGTGAAAGGCTGCAAAGTGTGCTTGAAATCCAGACAATGGAAGTTGTAGTCGAGGCACTTAATCATTTATTCCCTCTTCAGATGCTGTGTTTACCATAGCTCTGACAGATGTCTAAAAAGTAGGGTGGAAAGAAACACATATGTTACCCCTCCATGCCCACAAGCCTCTGACAGAAGGTCATCAGCCTCATCTCAGCTCTGCCCTACTAACCTCATTACAGTGAGGAACTGGCTGCCAGTTGCAGAGATCCTTGATAGAAGGATGGGCCAGGCAGCTGCCATTCCAGACTCACACTTACCCCTGGACTTCTCTAACTTCAGAAGTACTCTCATCTCTGCACACTTCTTCCTCTCTATTTTGACTCCAAAGTAGGAACACTTCAAACCATGGGGTCATAAAACCTGATATTTTAAGACAGATGGAGCATTGCTGTGTGGGTTTGGCTGACTCATGGAAATCTGAGGCAGGGTCTCAGTCTGCTGTAACTGACATGAACTGGCATGAATCATAAAATCACAGAATTATTTCAGCTGGGAAAGATGTCTAAGATCATTGAGTCCAACTGTCAACTTAAGACCACCATGGCCATTAAACCATGTCCCAAAGTACTATGTCCACGTTTCATGAACACTTCCATGGACAGTGATTCTGCTGCTTCTCTGGACAGCCTGTTCCAATGCCTGATCCCTCTTCCAATAGAGAGTCTTTTCCTAATATCCAGTTTGAACCTCCCCTAGCAAAACCTGAGGCCATTTCCTCTCATCCTATCACCTGATACTAGGGAGAAGAGGCTGGCCCTCACCTCACTACAATCTCCTTTCAAGTAGTTGTACAGAGCAATGAGGTCACCTCCTCTTCTCCTGACTAAACAATCCCAATTCCCTCAGTCACTCCTCTTAAGACTTGTTCTCTAGGCCAGCTCTGTTGCCTTGCTCTGGACATGCTCCAGTACCTCAATGACCATCTCACAGTGAGGGCCCAAAACTGAAGAGAGTATTCAAGATGCAGTCTCACCAGGGCTGAGTACAGAGGCACAATCACCACCCTACTCCTGCTGGCCACTCTAGACCTGGTAAGCACCAGAACAAGGGGACGCAGTTTCAAGCTGCACCAGGGGAAGTTTAGGCTGGAGGTGAGGAGAAAGTTCTTCACTGAGAGAGTCATTCACTATTGGAATGTGCTGCCCAGGGAGGTGGTGGAGTCACCGTCCCTGGAGGTGTTCAAGAGGGGATTGGACGTGGCACTTGGTGCCATGGTCTAGTCATGAGGTCTGTGGTGACAGGTTGGACTCGATGATCTTCGAGGTCTCTTCCAACCTTAGTGATACTGTGATACTGTGAAAAGGGGGAAAAGGAATGAGGAAGAGTTCAGATTGAGGAGAGTGAGTGTTGCCTACTGTCAGTGTTACACTGAATCTTATTTGATGTCTTAATTGAAATGTGGGCATGAGGAGTATGCCCTTAGGAAGGAATCTTCATCTCCTCCTTTACATTTCTGTGGCCTGTGTTTGCAGAAGGAAACCTGGAATTGTCACCACAAAAAATGTTAGAAACCTCTTGTTTCATTCTGCTCTTTCTTCCCATCTTCTCCCCTTACACTTCTGGGTCGTTCAAGCTGGCAGGCCTGCTGATAACATATGTTTTTTTTAATGTGGTTCTTGCTCTGAATGTTACATGAAATAAGGGAAGTATCATTAAAACCAAGGGGAGCGCTTCAAAGGGAAGATTTTCAGTATTAGCAGTGAGAATGGGATGCAGAGGGGAGGGAGGGGGCTGCTGTGTTGGGAATCTAAGTAAGGAGGGAAGGTATTTAATAAGTGGGATCTGTGAAATTAGCACAGTGCCATCTCTTTGCAGCGATTAGAACCGAATCAGTTTTGCAGGGGGAGACTACAGCTGGTGTGCTATGGTGCTGAAAAATTACTCCTGGAAAAAAAAAATGTGCTGCAGCATGTGATGATTTCCCAGATTTTCCATTTTAAAAGAAGAAGAAAAAAGAGTAATAAGGAGAATGAAGTCTTTAACTAATGAGAAATGTAGACGTGCAAACAAAACAATCCTCAAATGCTGTTTAGCTTTTCCCTATCTCCTGGGAATTAGCTGCTGCTTTCAGTCTGCTTCTAGCTGCTTTTGCTTTAAGCTAAACTTTCCATTTAAATGAGAAAAAAAACACTAGAGTCAGGAGGATTACGAGCCCCTCTGCTTTTGATTTTTAATAAAAGCTGAACATTTACTTCTGAACAGTAGGAGTGAGAAAGGGAATTAAATCTGAGGAGAGCAGGATGACCTTTGGGAGCATAGGCATGTTCACGCACCGAGATTCCCTCGGTCTCTCTTTTGTAGCTCCCTCCTTTCACAGTATCACAGTATCAAGGTTGGAAGAGACCTCAAAGATCATTGAGTCCAACCTGTCACCACACACCTCATGACAAAACCATGGCACCAAGTGCCATGTCCAGTCCCCTTTTGAATGCCTTCCTGGGCAGCACATTCCAATGACAAATGACTCTCTTGGTGAAGAACTTCCTCCTGACCTCCAGCCTAAACTTCCCCTGGCGCAGCTTGAGACTGTGTCCCCTTGTTCTGGTGCTGGTTGCTGGGGAGAAGAGACCAACCCATTCCTGGCCACAACCACCTTTCAGGTAGTTGTAGAGAGCAATGAGGTCTCCCCTGAGCCTCCTCCTCTCCAGGCTAAACAACCCCAGCTCCCTCAGCCTCTCCTCACAGGGCTGTGCTCAAGGCCTCTCCCCAGCCTTGTTGCCCTTCTCTGGACACGTTCAAGTGTCTCAATGTCCTTCCTAAACTGAGGGGCCCAGAACTGGACACAAGACTCAAGGTGTGGCCCAACCAATGCAGAGTATAGGGGCACAATGACCTCCCTGCTCCTGCTGGCCACACTGTTCTTGATGCATGCCGGGATGGCATTGGCCTTCCTGGCCGGCTGGGCACACTGCTGGCTCATGTTCAGGCGGCTGTCAATCAGCACCCCCAGGTCGCTGACACACACACCACTCCATGTGCGTGCAGAGCTGCACAGACCCACTGCTATTGCTGCTGCTGTATGCTCTCTCACAGGGAGTTTCTCACAGGTGACCCCTTATGAGGATGCCTGTGTGGCTGTTACATTCATTCTTTCTTCCCATTGTACACAGCCTTCCACCCCTTGTTCTAATAGCAAATCACAGAATGTCTTGAGGTGGAAAGGATCTTAAAGATCACCTAATTGTAACCCACTTGCCATGTGCAGGAGCACCTGCCACTACATCAGGTTGCTCGAAGCCTCATCCAGCCTGGCCTTAAGTGCTTCCAGGGAAGAGTAGTCCACAACTTCTCTGGACAACCCATTCCAACACCTCACCACCTTCACAGTGAAGAACTTCTTTTAATGTCCAATCTAACTGTACCCTGCTCCAGTTTAAAATCATTGCCCTTTGTGCTATCATCACAGGCTCTTATAAAAAGTCCCTCTCCATCTTTCCTGTAGACAGCCTTCAGGTACCTCAGTCTGTCCTCTGATCCAGCCCTGTGATCATCTTTGTGGCCCTGCTCTGGACTCTCTCAAACAGATCCATGTCCTTCTTGTGTTGGGAGCTCCAGAGCTGAAAGCACTACTCCAGGTGGGCCCTCACAAGAGCAGAGTAGAGGGGCAGAATCTTAATGCAATCTGCAGAGTTTTACTCAGCTATTCAGAAGCAGGAACAGGATCAGCAAAAGTGTTTTTTTAGAGTATCAAAAGGGAGAACACATCTGAGGTCCATCTTTGTGCTTCCTGCTTTGATGGTGTGTATTTACCAGCTTTAAATTCACAGCTAGAAACATAATGTTTGTATTTGAAAGAAAAGCTTGAAAGGCCTCTGTTTAGTATTCCAATGTTAGAAGCTGGGACACTGGGGGCGAAAGAAAAGCCCTACCTCTGTAGTCACAGAGCACTGATACAATTACAAATGTAGACAATATCAATGGGAAATAGAATAGAATAGAATAGAATAGAATAGAATAGAATAGAATAGAATAGAATAGAATAGAATAGAATAGAATAGACCAGGTTGGAAGAGACCTTCAAGATCATCAAGTCCAACCTATCATCCAACACCACCTAATCAACTAAACCATGCAACCAAGCACCCTATCAAGTCTCCTCCTGAACACCTCCAATGATGGTGACTCCACCACCTCCCTGGGCAGCACATTCCAGTGGCCAATCATTCTTTCTTTTCAACATCTTTATTGATGATCTGGATGAGGGCATTGAGTCCATCATCAGTAAATTTGCAGATGACACCAAGCTGGGGGCAGGAGTTGATCTGCTGGAGGGCAGAGAGGCTTTGCAGAGAGACCTCGACAGGCTGGACAGATGGGCAGAGTCCAATGGCATGAGATTTAACACATCCAAGTGCCGGGTTCTGCACATTGGCCACAACAACCCCAGGCAGTGCTACAGGCTGGGGTCAGAGTGGCTGGAGAGCGGCCAGGCAGAGAGGGACCTGGGGGTGCTGGTTGATGGGAAGCTGAACATGAGCCAGCAGTGTGCCCAGGCAGCCAAGAGGGCCAACCGCATCCTGGCCTGCATTAGGAATAGTATGGCCAGCAGGAGCAGGGAGGTCATTGTGCCCCTGTACTCTGCTTTGGTTAGGCCGCACCTTGAGTACTGTGTCCAGTTCTGGGCCCCTCAGTTTAAGAAGGACATCGAGACACTTGAACGTGTCCAGAGAAGGGCAACAAGGCTGGTGAGAGGCCTTGAGCACAAGCCCTATGAGGAGAGGCTGAGGGAGCTGGGGTTGTTTAGCCTGGAGAAGAGGAGGCTCAGGGGAGACCTCATTGCTCTCTACAACTACCTGAAGGGTGGTTGTAGCCAGGAAGGGGTTGGCCTCTTCTCCCTAGCAACCAGCACCAGAACAAGGGGACACAGTCTCAAGCTGCACCAGGGGAAGTTTATGCTGGAGGTGAGGAGAAAGTTCTTCACCGAGAGAGTGATTCGTCATTGGAATGGGCTGCCCGGGGAGGTGGTTGAGCCTCCGTCCCTGGAGGCGTTCAGGAGGGGACTGGATGTGGCACTTGGTGCCATGGTCTAGTTGTGAGGTTATGGTTACAGGTTGGACTCGATGATCTTCAAGGTCTCTTCCAACCTTGGTAATTCTATTCTATTCTATTCTATTCTATTCTATTCTATTCTATTCTATTCTATTCTATTCTATTCTATTCTATTCTATTCTATTCTATTCTGTGTAGAATTTCTTCCTAACATCCAGTCTGAACCTCCCCTGGCACAGCTTGAGACTGTGTCCTCTTCTTCTGGTGCTGGTTGCCTGGGAGAAGAGACCAACCCCCACCTGGCTACAACCACCCTTCAGGTAGTTGTAGACAGCAATAAGGTCTCCCCTGAGCCTCCTCTTCTCCAGGCTAAGCAACCCCAGCTCCCTCAGCCTCTCCTTGTGTTCCAAACCCCTCACCAACTTTGTTGCCCTTCTCTGGACACGTTCCAGCAACAGGAGGGATGGCCAGGGAATCTTCACACCAATGTTCCTCTCATTGTATTTTCTAACCCTACTTAGGTTAAGGCTTTCTGGCCCACTTCACTTTTTCATGAAACATTAATGCTCCTAAGACAGCTGTCACTGTACCAGGACACCCTTTGTAGTAAGGCAGTCGTGGAGAATTTGCTAAGAAAGAATAATACAGATGGGGCCAAAAGAGCAGATGCACATTATTTGTATTGGCAGGGGCTGAAAAACAACCCATCCCCTTCCTCACAATAAAAAAAGCACACTTGTAATTAAAACCCAGCAGATTTATTGCCTTGACTCATTCTTGTATTTGTCAAATTATAGCTGTGTGGCACAGATCCGTACGGCATGATTTACAGGGGTGGTGTGGCAAGGCACAGCAGTGATTCCCTCCCAGGAGAGCAAGGAGGAGCTTTGCTCCCCTCGTGATAGCACCAGACGTGGTGGGAGAACCTGGGTAATTGAGTGCTTTGTCAAAGCCAACCTCTTTCCTCCTCGGTGTGTGTGTTTGCACGGATCTAATCACTCTCATCACATCAGACACTCTAATCATTCTGATGTTACGTATGGGGGAGCAGACATCTAAAGAGCAGGAGCTGCTTGCTTCCCCACCATCATCATGATGATTGTCTAGCTGGGGTTTTTATATTTTTTTCTTGATTTTCTTTTAACCCACTGATGAAGCAGATGAAGCACAACACACAGGAAATTGAGAGCAGGGATAATGAATTCAGGAACAGGTTTAAGATATTGGCACCTAGTGGGAAACAGGTTCCTCTGAACTCCATACCTCTCGTGCTAATTTAAACAAATTAATCTCTGTTTGCATGCAGCCTTCAGTAGGATGCAATTTTTGCATTTGGGGAACCACAGGGAAGACCCAAAGTAGGCAGCACAAGAGCAGTAAATTGCAGACCCTGCAAGGAGACCTCATCAGCCTCATCACGGCTGCGGCACTTGCCTCAAATTGTAATGACACACAGGGAGTTCAAATCCCACCGGGGGTTCTGGTTTTATTAGAAATCCTTCATATCTCTTCTTCTTGGTGTCACATGGATTGCTACACTTTCAGGACTTAATTATCTTTATCATCAAAAGATAGTCTGCCTCTAATGAAAATATTTAAACAGATCTTCCAGGGGCAAAACATAACGCAGGGCCCTGTTGTTCAGAGCAGCCTCAGTTCCTGAGGATGCCAGAGCGGGCACAGAGCGTGCCATTGCCTTACAGACTATGGCCCCATGAGGCACAAGAGGGTTTTGGAAAGGCTAGCAGATCTGGGCATAGCACGAGGATGGGCTCCATTTGCATGTGGTTCAGCTGCCACTTGAATTCGTTTTAGCCTCATGTAGCTTCACCAGAATCATGGGAGTAACAGCAGCTTTCCACTGGGGGAACTGAACATCAAGTTAGAGCCTTCATCCCCTGTCTCAACACCCCAAATGTGATGTTTCGTGTACTTCCTAGCACATTTTCTACTACAAGGGAGCAGTAAGGAAGGCATCCTCCAACTAATCTAAGGTTTCAAGTTTTTTTCTAGACTTCAAGTGAAGTTTGTATTATCTTGTGACTAAACTGGGCTCTAGCTTCAGTTTTAGAGAGGGAAAGTTTTCTGACATTGTTCATGCTTTAGTGGGCATAACATTTAGACACTTGAAAGTGTCCAGAGAAGGGCAACGAGGCTGGGGAGAGGCTTTGAGCATAAGCCCTGTGAGGAGAGGCTGAGGGAGCTGGGGTTGTTTAGCCTGGAGAAGAGGAGGCTCAGGGGAGACCTCATTGCTCTCTACAACTACCTGAAAGGTGGTTGTAGCCAGGAATGGGTTGGTCTCTTCTCTCTAGCAACCAGCACCAGAACCAGAGGACAAAGTCTCAAGCTGCACCAGGGGAAGTCTAGGCTGGAGGTGAGGAGAAAGTTCTTCACCGAGAGAGTCGTTCGTTATTGGAATGTGCTGCCCATGGAGGTGGTGGAGTCACCGTCCCTGGAGGTGTTCCAGAGGGGACTGGACGTGGCACTTGGTGCCATGGTTTAGTCATGAGGTCTGTGGTGACAGGTTGGACTTCACAGTATCACAGTGTCACCAAGGTTGGAAGAGACCTCAAAGATCATCGAGTCCTCCTCTCCAGGCTAAACAACCCCAGCTCCCTCAGCCTTTCAATGTCTCCATATGCGTCTAAAACTGAGGGGCCCAGAAGTGGACACAAGACTCAAGGTGTGGCCTAACTAATGCAGAGTACAGGGACACAATGACCTCCCTGCTCCTGCTGGCCGCACCATTCCTAATGCAGGCCAGGATGCTATCGGTCTTCTTGGCCAGCTGTCAATCAGCACCCCCAGGTCCCTCTCTGTTTGGGAGCTCTCCAGCCACTCCGGCCCCAGCCTGTAGCTCTGCATGGGGCTGCAGTGGCCAAAGTTCAGTGCCCAGCACTTGGATTTGTTGAATGCCATCATTGTGGTGAATGACAGTGAGCTTTGATATTGCCAACACTCAATCAGAGTTTATGCTTCACTTTCCAAATGGAGACTTCACCTCTTTGTGAAGAGTGGCACATGTGGGAAAATGAACTGCTTCTTAGAGTGTAGAGTACAATAACTGCTGCCTCCTTTCATTACTGGGCATGGAGACTACCACAGATTCTACTGCCTTGACTTCAGGGTAGTATTATTTCTTGTCACTAAACACAAGGAAAAGGGCATCTCCAGCACAATTTTTGAGTGATTTCAGCCTTGGTGCTGTCTTACTAACAGGGTTTTGTTGTTGTTTCTAAGTGGCATGGCTTTCACTTTGCTCGACAGCATTCATTTTCCAGGATTGCATTCTGCTTATTACATGATTATGTTCTGATTCTCAGATGGTGCAAACATTTTCATCAAGTCATAACATAGCAGTGTTATTGATACCGTTCTGCTTCAAACTGGGGATCAGATTCATTCAAAATCGTTGAAAGCCTCCTAATGAATCTGAGCAGAGTTTCAGCCCAGTGACAGACAGATGACTGAATACGCTCAGCTTATGCTTCCTTTTGCCTTCCTCCCCCCACCACCCCCTTTCTTTCCGCTTTCTGCATGCATTAAACATTCCAGTTCTGGTGTCCCCATCACAAGAAGGACATAGAATTGTGGGAGTAAGGACAAAGGAAGGCCACAAAGATGATCCAAGGACTGAAGTAGGGCAACAAGGCTGGTGATGTCAGAGTAAGGTTTGCCTTTGCTGATATTCTTCTGGTGTTTTCAAGGGGGCATTGCACGTGGCACTTGGTGCCATGGTTTAGTCATGAGGTCTGTGGTGACAGGTTGGACTTGATGATCTTTAAGGTCTCTTCCAACCTTGGTGATTCTGTGTGATTCTGTGATTAACTTTAATCACCACAGGTTCATAATTATGTGCTGTTTGGTTGATGGTCACATTCTGCAGAAGTTGTTGTATAGACCTTCTTGCTCTCTACAGCTACCAGAAGGGAGGTTGTAGCCAGATGGGGGTTGGTCTCTTCTCTCAGACAACCAACACCAGAACAAGAGGACACAGTCTCAAGTTATGCCAGGGGAGGTGTAGGCTGGATGTTAGGAAGAAGTTCTCCACAGAAAGAGTTATTGGTCATTGGAATGAGCTGCCCAGGGAGGTGGTGGCGTCACCATCACTGGAGGTGTTTAGGAAGAGACTGGATAGGGATGCTTGAAGCTGTGGTTTAGTTAGTCATGAGGTTTTGGGTGATAGGTTGGACTTGATGATCTCTGAGATCTTTTCCAATCTTATTGATTCTATGGTAGGCTGAAGAAGCTGGGGTTGTTCAGCCTGGAGATGAGAAGACTCCAGGAGAACCACATAGCTGCCCTCCAGTAACTACAAAAAAGCTGAAGAGGAACTTCTCATAAGGGTGTCTAGCAACAGAACAAGTGGGAATGGCTTGAAGCCGAGGAAGAATAGGTTTAGACTGGGTCTTAGGAAGAAGTTCTTCAGTACAAAGGTGGTGAGACACTGGAATGGGTTGCCCCAGAGAAGCAGTGGATGCCTTCTTTCTGGAGGTGATCGAGGCCAGGCTGTATGAGGCCTTGAGCAACCCAGTCTAGCTGAGGGGTGTCCCTAACCATGGCAGGGAGGTTGGAGTAAATGACCTGTGAGGTCCCTTCCAACCTGGGCCATTCTATGCTGATCCTATGGCATGATGACATTCAACACATCCAAGTGCCGGGTGCTGCACTTTGGCCACAACAACCCCATGCAGAGCTACAGGCTGGGGTCAGAGTGTCTGGAGAGGTCCCAAACAGAGAGGGACCTGGGGGTGCTGATTGACAGCTGCCTGAACATGAGCCAGCAGTGTGCCCAGGTGGCCAAGAAGGCTGATAGCATCCTGGCCTGCATCAGGAATAGTGTGGCCAGCAGGAGCAGGGAGGTCATTGTGCCCCTGTACTCTGCATTGGTTAGGCCACACCTTGAGTCTTGTGTCCAGTTCTGGGCCCCTCAGTTTAAGAAGGACATTGAGACACTTGAACGTGTCCAGAGAAGAACAACAAGGCTGGGGACAGGTCTTGAGCACAAGCCCTATGAGGGGAGGCTGAGGGAGCTGGGGTTGTTTAGCCTGGAGAGGAGGAGGCTCAAGGGAGACCTCATTACTCTCTACAACTACCTGAAAGGTGGTTGTGGCCAGGAATGGGTTGGTCTCATCTCTCTAGCAACCAGCACCAGAACAAGAGGACACAGTCTCAAGCTGCACCAAGGGAAGTTTAGGCTTGAGGTGAGGAGGAAGTTCTTCCCAGAGAGTGTCATTCATCATTGGAATGTGCTGTCCAGGGCGGTGGCGGAGTCACCGTCCCTGGAGGTGTTCAAGAGCGGATTGGACGTGGCACTTGGTGCCATGGTCTAGTCATGAGGTGTGTGGTAACAGGTTGGACTCAATGATCTCTGAGGTCTCTTCCAACCTTGGTAATACTGTGCTGCTGTAACAAGCTCCTGCTCCCCTGTGGTGCCAGACAAAACTGATCACACGGCAAAACAGCCACATTAAAACGATATTTACTTTTTTTTTCTCCCTGCAGTTTTCAAAACTTTCAGTGCTCTCCAGAGTGATTTTTCTAGAAAGTATTTGGCACATTTTGGGATTTTTTGACACTCTGTAGAGCAGTGCTCAAGTTTCCTGTCTGCCTGACGTGAATTGGCAGAAAAGGCTATATTTATACCCGAAAAATGTCACTTAAGTAGCGCGCTACTTGTTGAATAATTGAAGTGTCAGACAGCATACTCATTAAGTGCTGTCAGCAGCTGACCCAAGTGGTTGTGTTAGGTGTTTGGGCACTTTCTGTATTTGTTCACAACACTTCTGTTTTGGTTTTTTTTGCTACAAGATATAAACTGACATGCTGAAAAATCTGCTCTTGTTGGTAGGGCAAGCACATTCCCAGTGTGGCCCTCAGCCTGTGTGTACCAGGAGAGAGCATTCAGATAGGCTGGCACCACTTCCCTCATTTCTCTCTCAATTCAAGTGTTAAGCCTAAATATTGGCAGTATTAGTAATAGAAAACCTCTCCAAGTAATCTTACTTCAGATAAGTTGGGCTCAACGACCTCTAAAGGTCCCTTCCAACCCAGTGCATTCTATGCCGAACAGAAAGGGACCTGGGGGTACTGATTGACAGCTGGCTGAACATGAGCCAGCAGTGTGCCCAGGTGGCCAAGAAGGCCAGTGGCATCCTGGCATGCATCAAGAATAATGTGGCCAGCAGGAGCAGGGAAGTTATTGTGCCCCTGTACTCAGCACTGGTTAGGCCACACCTTGAGTCCTGTGTCCAGTTCTGGGCCCCTCAGTTTAAGAAGCACATTGAAACACTTGAACATGTCCGGAGAAGGGCAACAAGGCTGGGGAGAGGCCTTGAGCACAAGGCCTGTGAGGAGAGGCTGAGGGAGCTGGGGTTGTTTAGCCTGGAGAAGAGGAGGCTCAAGGGAGACCTTATTGCTGTCTACAACTACCTGAAGGGTGGTTGTAGCCCAGAGTAGGGTGGTCTCTTCTCCCCAGCAACCAGCACCAGAACAAGAGGACACAGTCTCAAGCTGCACCAGGGGAAGTTTAGGCTGGAGGTGAGGAGAAAGTTCTTCACTGAGAGAGTCATTCGCCATTGGAATGTGCTGCCCAGGGAGGTGGTTGAGTCACCGTCCCTGGAGGTGTTCAAGAGGGGATTGGATGTGGCACTTGGTGCCATGGTTTAGTCATGAGGTGTGTGGTGACAGGTTGGACTCAATGATCTTCGAGGTCTCTTCCAACCTTGGTGTTTCTATGATTCTCTTTGCAATTAAAACTGAGTAATGTAGCTATTCATTCATTCCTTGGGTTTGGCTTGGGAAGGATAGAAATATGCCAAGGAATTGGATCAGTGGTGACATTTCTTCCTCTAGCTGAGAAAGCCAGAGCCTGACGTTGAGCATCCTCCGCTGCTCTCTGTGGACTGACTGAAGTGCAGTGACAAGCCATCTTTGGGCAGCTACCTGTGTTACAGGGCTAAAGCTTCTTGCAGGGGGACGGTGGAGGTCAGGTGTCAGCACTGTAATCCACACAGCCCATGTACCGTACAGCCCAGGTCAGCTGCTTTTCTTTGGGTAGAAGCTACCGGGCTCTAAACTTCTGTAGCTGTCAAAATGCCAATAATTTCCCTTCTGCAGTGTCCTTGCTCTGTTTCTCTCTATCTGTTTTCGTTATCATACTTCTCTTTCTTCCCCCTCAACTCCTTCTCCACAGCCTGCCCCATTGCAACCTATAGCCCAATTTCTGCTGTGTCTTTATTTCCTTCTTATAGATCAATTCAGCCTGTCCTGGCCAATTTGCGCTGGTGAGCGGCCTTGGCAGCCGATGTCCTTGTTGCTGCTTTGCTGAATTAAAAATTAAACCATGTCGGTTGGGAGCAGTGGAAAGGCTTTCTACAGGTTATCAACAGAGTCTGTTGACAGTTTCCCATCCTGCTACCTCACATCCCAGCTAACAGCAGCAATAGAAACTGGGTCACTGCAGCCAAAATCCTGGCAGGTCTTGTCCAAATGTGACATCAGGAGCAGCTTTTTCCTCCACCCCGTGTTTGTAGGAGAACAGCAGGGCATAGGCAGACATCAGTATGCCAGCATGGGGTGGGTATGTGCTCATGAGCCTGTTTGGATAGGATTGCTCCAATCTCATGTGTTTTGGCTATTGCAGTTTAAATTAACTGGGAAACAGTTTTCAGTCTTGCTTCATTGCAAAGCAATTCCTAATGTCTCTTCCTAGCTGCTTACCGCAAGGATAGGTTGCTCCATGGTCAGTGCTGGTTTCAGTGCAGGTCTGTGTTTCCAAAGTGGGTGACACTGCAGAGATACTGCAAACAATTTCTGCTGCAGGGACTCATAGAATCAATAAGGTTGGAAAAGACCTCAGAGATCATCAAGTCCAACCTGTCACCCAACACCTCATGACTGACTAAACCATGGCACCAAGTGCCACGTCCAATCCTTTTTTGATCACCTCCAGGGATGGTGACTCCACCACCTTCCTGGGCAGCACATTGCAATGGCTAACAACTCTCTCTGTGAACAACTTTCTCCTCACCTTGAGCCTAAACTTCCCCTGGTGCAGCTTGATACTGTGTCCTCTTGTTCTGGTGCTGGTTGCCTGGGAGAAGAGACCAAGCCCCATCTGGCTACAATCACCCTTCAGGTAGTTGTAGGCAGCAATAAGGTGTCCCCTGAGCCTCCTCTTCTCCAGGCTAAACAACCCCAGACCCTGGTAAGTTAATGTGGAAGGTATCTAGCTGATGGTGTGGTAAAGGGTATCTAGGCTGAATCAGAATGGGAGCTGGTTTTACAAACTCAAGTTGAGATACGCTGGCATAACTATTTCCTTAGTTGTTCCTGCTCACACTGTATGCGTTTAATGAAAATCCTCCACTGCTGCTATGATAATCAAATTCACCTTCCCAGGAAGGAGACCTGCAGACCATGACCCTCTCATGCTCTTTGCAGGCCAACAAGTCTGCAGTATAATGATGCCCTTCCTATAGCTGGGCGTTTCACCTGAATAGGATAAGCATCTCCCCACTAAAAAAAGGAGGCTGCTGATGCTGGAGTTCAATGTTCTGAGATACTCTGTCTTCTAATAGTGAAAGAAAAAAAGGGAGAAAGATCTGTTTGAGGAGATAAAGATGCTTTACATGATTTGCAGTTGTAGCCAGTGCACCTGAGGAAAGAGCAAGTGCTTCTGGATAGAGCAAGGATTTTCTTTTCCCTTATCAGAAGGTCAAATGAAATGCTCTTTCCCCGCTGTCCAGCTGGGTCCACTGGCTGATAAAGGACAGATCTGTGTTATCAGCCAAGGAGACAGGGTAATCCTCAAGGAGGAGGAAGTAGGCTAGGTGGTAGGGCAATAAAAAAGAAAGTGTTTTTTGCCTTAGTAAGAAGGAGAGAGACTCCTCTAGGATGAGAGATAATGGCTTCAAGTTGCACCAGAGTCGATTTAGATTGGATGTTACAAGAAAATTCTTCATTGAGAGGGTTCTCAAACACTGGAATAGGCTCCCCAGGGAGGTGGTTGAATCCTCATCCCTGGAGGTGTTAAAAAGATGCAGAGATGCCGTGCTGAGGGACATGGTGTAGCACCAGACTTGGTAGAGTTAGATAATGGTTGGACTTGATGATCTTAAAGGTCTTTTCCTACTGAAAGGATTCTATGAGTCTAGAACTGTGCCCCAACCCTTTCTCCATGCTCTGAGACAGCACAGCCCATTTGCATAATTCAGGAGCTGGGCTCCAGTTTCTCTTTGGTCACCACCTCATTCTCTTTCCTTGGACACTGGAGGGAAGCTGGAGTGGAATGATGCAAATTCTTCTCAGTACTTTGTGGCAGCGTCCATATGAGTGAAAAGAATGAGTGACATGGATCACTGCTTACGGGAGAGTGACAGCATCCTGAGTGATGGAGCATTTTCATAGTGTACATGGTTTAGCATGGTTTGACCTCATCCCTGGGAGTCCTGTTTTTGGGCTCTGTCAGGCTGCAAAACAATTAAGTCCACGAGGCAGGCTGGGCTCTTTCCACTGGTGCTGCAGCCTACCTAACCTGGACTTAGGTGGAACGTTCCTAGCACTTTCTACTGCTCAAAAACAGATCCCACTGCCACAGCTGTGCTGGCTCCTTTTGGAAGTGTCAGAAGGAAGAAGCAACAGATGCTTATTTTAGTCAAGAAAGCAAACAGTACTCTCCTTGAGCAGCCCAGGGGGAAGATTGAGTGTGCAGAAAAGCCAGCATTCTTGCATAGTCACTTCTCTGAGTAGAGCTACATTTTGAGGATGCAGAGCTTTGCCTGGCGTGGGAGGAACTAAGCTTCATGCTGCTGCCTCAGCATTTGTGGCATCCATTTGTGCCAAGCAGTTCCCCCCTTTTTTTTCCCCTTAATTCCCAGAGTGCTCCACGAGATGTTAGTGACTCTTTAATTATATCAGAGGCTCCATGAGCTATTTTGATGTGTTGTCTCTGGCTTTGGCACATACTCCGGGATGATGACACATGGTCAACATTTTCTGTCTGTATCTTACTCTGTCACCACTGAATTTCAAATGTTGCCCTTGGATTTGACATTTTGGGGAGTAGCCAGACTTTAAAAATCTCTTGCCTTCAGATACTGGTGCAGGTAATAAAAGGGATTTATCAGCCTGCACTTTCCTGTGCCTGTGGGGATGTGCAAGGTAAATTCATACCCAGTTGTCATGAGACCTGCTTGTCCCTCTTTCTCTCAAAATATTGTGTATCACAACTTTATTTTCTTGGGGATTTGATCCCCCCCCCCCCAAATTGTACCCCAAGAGCTTACAGAGAGAAAGAAATCACAACAGTGAATTAGTATGTTAGAGCCTCCAGTCAAAGGGCCAAGAGCAGAGCAACAGGGAGAGGGGACTATGAACAGCCAAGAGCAGAGCAACAGGGAGAGGGGACTATGAACAGCCAAGAGCAGAGCAACAGGGAGAGGGGACTATGAACAGCCTAGAGGCAGGAAGAGGACAAGATCCAAGCTGAGATGGGAGCAGCAATTAAACTGCACTAGCAGCATGGCTGTCTCATGCAGCAGGAGCTGAAGAGGAGCCAGCTCCTGAGCTAATACATGTCATTACATAGAGAGGGCAAAAGAAGGGCTTGGTGCGGGGCAAGGGCAATAAAAGATGAGAGGGAAGTAATCTGGGATAAATGCAGAAAAGATTTAATAGCAAGGGTTGAGAGTTCTTGAGCAGCACATGTTGTTGTAGAGGAGGGGTGATTGGAGCAGCTCTAGCTGCAGAGTAGAGTGGTGTGATTTCTGATACGGAGAGACGTCAGTAAATCCATACAGACACACGTGAGGGAAGTTGGAAAGCCCAGCTTCAGGGGAAGAAAAACCTCTTCTCCTCACAGCCATGAGATGCAAACATTTTTGAACAACAGCTTTCAGTGGCTGAGCAGAGGTGAGTTTTGGCCTGCTGTATTTCAAGCACCCTTGGGTGGAAACCAATCCGACACTGTCCTTCACTGGACCACTCACACCAAGGTTTGCCAGCAGCACTCTCAGTCTCTCAGCCGTACAATGGTTTGGTCAGTCCAGAGGGATTTGAGATTTCCCAGAGGGGAACACACCAAGGTGTGGCTGCCAGCCTCCAAGGCAGCGGTTTTCTTTTACCTCTCTTTGTTAAATTGGTGTGATCAAAACATACCCAGGACCTGGGAGTCTAAATAATGGTCTTGTGCTCCCCGTGTGGAGCTCGGTAATATTTACTGAGCCCGATGGCTTCATTCTCCTCTGTGCTGACTTCATTAATGGCTGGCTGCAGGGAGGGAGGGCAGGGATGAAGGATAGCTGAGAGGGGTCCAGGCGACACAGCTAACGGATGGCCTTATTAGAGACACTTTCCTGGGGCCTAAGTGGAGCTTTTTGTCTGAGTCGGCAAGAAGTGGGTCATTTTGCTGGGCTGTCAGGCCCCAGCTCTCGCTGGAGAGAGGAAGCCGTGACTGCAGCAGCCCTGCTGGCTTCTTGCTGCTGCGTTTGGCTGGGGGATGAGGTGGTGCAGGGCTGAGAGAGGAGTGAGAGAGACTGTATCAGTAACAGCCCTTAGGGATCCTTACCTGAGGAAAAAAATCAGATCCAGATTGCTGTCTTATCCTACCCTGGCAGTGAGCAAAACTGGGAGGTCAGTAGGGAGGTAACAACCAATTCCCCCTCCAAGACACACCCCCTCCACTTGACTTTCATTGCCATCTTTCTCTGTGTTCTCTGCTTGTCTCAGAAGGGGGAGTGATGCCTAAGGAGATACTCGCTCAAGCTGTTATCCATCTCATCTGTCAGCAGTTTTAGAGAGCCTAGTGGTAACTAGGTCTTATTGGTCCCATGTTGTACCTGATCCACAGGGATCCAAGCCTGCTCACAGCCTTCCATGGGGAATCCTGAATCTCTGTTTTAATCTCTCACTGCTCATGGCTCTGCAGATACCTACTTCTCTCTGCTGTATTGGCCTAACCAGGGAAATATCACATATTCAGTCTCCCTGCCCATCCTCAGTGTTGATAGATCACCTGGAAAAAAAACCAAAGCAGCAGTGTTGGAAGCAAATGTGCCAGAATACACCACTGCTCTGAGGGTATTTCCACCCCAAAAGAAAACCCAGTCTCCTAGGAATTTGTAGCTCAAGATCTCCAGAATTGAAGTTGGAGATAGTCCACAACAAGATTTACTTTTTTTCCCCCAGCACATTCCCAATGCAGCCAGTAGTTCTTGTGATGCTTACCAACCCTAGGAACACAGATTGGCTGCAGAGGGCAATACTGGGTTCCACTAGTTAACCCCAGGGAGGAGCTGGTTAAAACAGACCAAATACTACATCAGACCTATTCTAAAGGAGCTGGGAAATGGAGGGAATGATTTAGAGACTACATTTTTTGTTGATGATAGTCAGAGAAGGCCTGCTAGTGCATTGTGCTGTCTTCCCACGTGAGCTGATGTTGTGCATGAAACAGCTGAAAAGGACATTACAGGTGAGGTGAAAAAAAAATCATGCATGCCATTTGTTTGGTGAAGTGGCATTTCTCTTAGGGACATCTGGCTCAGGACACTGGAGAAAGACTGCAATGAAAGTATTTCTGAGGGAAAATACAGATCCAGGTGAAATGGTAACCTGAGCTTTCTCATGAAAATACCTTATGAACAGAGGAGTCATGGGCTTGTGCTTCAGTTTTAGTATGGTGAAGGTGAAGATAAAGGACCTTCCCGGCTGCCCATCTTCAATAGCTTTGTTTTTTTGCGATCATCTTCTGCAGAGGCTAAACTGCGCTAATCCTCAGAGTAAACTCCGCAGTTTACATTCCAGTGATTCAGGAGGGAATGCAGAAGGCCATTTTAATATAGATTTATTTCCTCCCATCCCCTTTTTGTACTCTCAGGAACCACAGCAGGTTCTGCACATGCGCTGCTTGAGCGGGTGTATGGGCAGAGCTAGGCACCAGAAATGTCAGCAGCGGTAGTGGTGGAACTGTGCGCCCTGCTCGGCCTTCGGTCCAACTTCCCAATGTTTTGCTGCACACAGGAAAATCAGTTGCTAGTCTGGGTTTGACAGGTGCAATATCTGGTCTCCAGGAATTGCCAAGTAATTCAAAAAGGTGGAAGAAGTCCTGTCTCATGCCATGACAGAATTACCCAGTTGCAGGAGACATTTTCTTTCTGACTGAATGAGGTTAATGACTATCGTGCGCCTGCCAGCGCGGGGGTTTATAGCCCTTTATCAAACATACATGATGATTCTCTTGTTGCTATAAATGCTATGCTCAATTTTCCCCCAATTTATATATATATATATATATATATTTTCTTTTCTGGGATTTCAGCAGATCCCAGAAGTTAATTTTACATCATGTGGGCAAAAAGGGAAAAGGTACTTGTGAGCATTTTTACCCTTAGCTCTGCAGTTTGTCCACAAAGAGGTTGCAACTGGGAAGGGTGGTTGCTGTTTCAAAAACAAAGAAATCTGTGATGAATGATCAATTACTTGATCCCCCCCCCAAACAATCAGCATCCTATTGCTGATTGCTGTATCCTTGTGGTGATAATGAATTAATGATTACCTTTAGATTAGGTCTTTACCGCACGCATGATGCAGAGAGAGCAGGCCTAAATTGGGTTGGATGTAGTAAGGATTGCTGAGTCTGTAGTCAAGCCTCCTTGGGCTGCGATCTTGTCAGAGCTCATAAGCTGAGCCAAAGAATTTGATTAGGCAGCTGGGTCTTTGGGGAGGACATCAGGGAAGAGAGAAGAGTTTAGGCTCTTTAATAGCAAAGTTTCCAACTGGCCTACGTAAGGCTAGATTTGGGGAGTGGCTGAGGGGACTGGGATTGTTCAGCCTGCAGAAGAGAAGGCTCTCTGCAACTACCTGAAAGGAGGCTGTCATGAGGTGGGAGTTGGTCTCTTCCCCCTACTATTAGGTGATAGGGAGAGAGGAAATAGCCTGAAACTGTGCCAGGGGAGGTTTAGAATAGATATTAGGGAAAAAATTTCTTTACAGAAAGAGTGGTCAGGCATTGGAATAGGTTGCCCAGGGTGGTGGGGAAGTCGCCGTTCCTGGAGGTGCTCAAAAAGCACTTGGATATGGCACTTCAGGCCATGGTGGTGTTGGATTGATGGTTGGACCCGATGGAGGTCTTGGAGGTCTTTTCCATACAAGAGAATTCAATATTTCTATATCCTATGCACAGACCCAGCAGGTGACCTTGCTGCCAGGACGCTCAGACCCCTGCACAGAGGTGGGACATCTGAGATGTCTGTCTCTGCTCATCGCAGGGACAGTTGCTTAGTGCCAAACTGTGGCTGCAGCGGTGGGCAGCAAATGCCTCAAAAGAGACCTGGAACTCCTGATAACCAAATGAAATGTCTGCCTCTGAATGCAATGCAGTGCCCAATCCAGCATCTCAGGGACCAGAACAACTGAATGGGACTTCAACAAGACCAATGGGACTTCAACAAGACCAAGTGCAGGGTCCTGCATCTGGGTCGAAGCAATCCCAGGCACAAATCCAGGCTGGGCAGTGACTGGCTGGAGAGCAGCCCTGAGGAGAGAGACTTGGGGGTGCTGGTGGACAAGAAGCTCAACAGGAGCTCTCAATGTGCACTTGAAGCCCG
Organism: Picus viridis; assembly: GCA_033816785.1. Lineage (NCBI taxonomy): Eukaryota > Metazoa > Chordata > Aves > Piciformes > Picidae > Picus > Picus viridis. The sequence goes on along the minus strand of CM066569.1, from coordinate 9,480,048 downwards.
GAAAGCCAATCAGATCCTGGGCTGCATCAAGAGTAGTGTGACCAGCAGGTCAAGGGAGGTGATTCTCCCCCTCTCCTCAGCTCTGGTGAGACCCCACCTGGAGTACTGTGGGGTCCAGTTCTGGAGCCCCTATTACAAGAGGGATATGGAGGTGCTAGAACATGTCCAGAGAAGGGTCACGAGGATGCTCAGAGGGCTGGAGCACCTCTCCTGTGAGGACAGACTGAAGGAGTTGGGGCTGTTCAGTCTGGAGAAGAGAAGGCTCTGAGGTGACCTCATTGTAGCCTTCCAGTATCTGAAGGGGGCCTGCAAGAAGGCTGGGGAGGGACTTCTCAGGCTCTCAGGTAGTGATAGGACTAGGGGGAATGGAATGAAGCTGGAGGTGGGGAGATTCAGGCTGAACATGAGGAGGAAGTTCTTCCCCATGAGAGTGGTGAAGCCCTGGGATGGGTTATCCAGGGAGGTGGTTGAGGCCCCATCCCTGGAGGTGTTTAAGCCCAGGCTGGATGAGGCTGTGGCCAGCCTGATCTAGTGTGGGGTGTCCCTGCCCATGGCAGGGGGTTTGGAACTAGCTGATCCTTGTGGTCCCTTCCAACCCTGACTGATACTATGATACTATGACTTGTCCGAATCCTGCAGGGCAAGGCTTGAATCCCCAAAAGCCAAACTGGTGGCTTCCTTTCCCAAGCTAGGATGCTCCACGTCCAGGTGCTGAATGGATCTGACCTTTTCCAGCTTTTGACACTGACATGGTCACTCTTCTTGGCATTAGGACCTCAATTAGCCTCTTCTATTCCTAATGTTCTGAATTTGTACGGTGAGAGCGGGGATTAAGGACAAGCAGTCTTACCACAGCTCCTATTAATAAATAAGGAAGATTAGGAGCTTTGTCAGGAAGATAGTGCTTCCTCCTTCATTTAATTATTCAAAAAACACCTTGTGTTTAAGCTTCCACCCTCTGAATGGGATAAATAAAAAAAAAAAGAAGTGAGATTATTAAAGATAAAGTTTAAATTAACTTTCTATAGCGTGGGTCAGGTAAGAAAATTCTGTCTCCTGTAATTGACTGACGCTGGTGCTGGCTTCTGCAGGGGTTTAAAAAGAAACATCTTCTGCTCCATTTTTACATAAATACATTTTTATATCAGTTTGGGAATATTTCTTTATGTGTTTGGGGACTGCTGTTGCCTACTTAACAAAGCACAAGTAGCAGCAGGGCAAATTTCTTTTCTACCAGCAGGCCACAGTTCATCTCTAAGGGGAATGCATTTGGAATTAAACAAGGGCTTAAATTTTTATGTCCCACTTTTTCTCATGGATAGTGCCACTAAGAAGGATATCTAATGGACTTTTTGAGGAGGTCTTTGGGCCTGAGGTTTTCATCTCGCTGGGAATTGTACTGAGACCTTCTAACTCATTTCGTAGTTGGTCATTTAAGAGGCATTAGTCCCCCTGTAACTAGCTACCAAGGAGACATTAAAGCTGCAGTGACCTCGAGGTAAAAAAGTACTCCATCCCATACCTATGCAGTTCAATTCCCTCAGGATGTGTATCTCAAAGTGTGACTACAACAGCTTCCAGATGTTTCATATCTGCTCATGCTGTATAAAGAATGATGACTAAATTGCAGTTTAGTGACCTTAGAGATATAAAAAGGGGGAGGGGGAGAGGTGGCTGGCTGGCAGAGAGCTTTACAGTAATGGGATCTTTGCCAGTATCATTCATGCTTGAGTCAAGGACTTTCATTTCCCAAAAAGAACTGGGGATTAGTACAGCCTCTGCAGCCTGCCCTGAAAACACATCCCCCCGACAGATGTGGTTGTGTGTGGGTGCTGTGGGGTCACCTCTCCTTGTGGTGTTGATGGACATAGCAGAGAGGGGCTTGCTTAGTCTCAACAAATCCCGAAGGAAAAGGTGGCAGCTATTAAATTTAAAATAATCTACTTGCCTTTTGTGCTTCTGGTCAAGGTGAGCTCTGCAAAGCCACCTTGTGCTTGTCCTGGTGCAGGCTGGAGAGCCCTGACTCAGTGCAGTTTCCTTCCATTTCAAGCTCTGGGGCTGATGCCTGAGCAGCTACTGTGTAGCAATTGTTTCAGCATTTGGTTTTTTTGTGGGGTTTTGTTTGTTTGTTTCAGTTTGGGGGTTTTTGTTTGGTTAGGTTGGTTTGGTTTGGTTAGGTTGCTTTGCTTTGCTTTGCTTTGCTTTGCTTTGCTTTGCTTTGCTTTGCTTTGCTTTGCATTGCTTTTGGTTTGCTTGTTTTGCTTGTCTGGTTTTGGGTTTGTTTTTGTCCCACAGAAACTTTAGACTCAACATCATTTCTAAGAAGGGTGGGCAGAAAACTCTCCAATCACCACAATGTATCTTGGAGCTTTTGGCACTTTCTTTTGCTGCCTTGTGCACAGTATTTTGGCATATTGGAGAAGATGCTCCCTTGCTCGCTGAGCTGTTCTTGGGAGCCCACATAATCTCTGAGCTGTTTGTTTTTTTTCTCGTGACCTAGGATCAATAGGTTGTGCTGTTTCTGAGCAAAATGCTGCTAAATGGCTCTCTGACTACATCTCTCCTTTTTGTTCCTAAGCAGGCCTGCAAATTTCTGGCCATGTAAAGGCACATTTGTGTTGAGGAAAGCCCAGCTGTCCATTGCCTGTTTCAGAGCAAGTTTCATCACAAAGATTAGCTGAGCAGCACAGGGACATCTTAATGCACATTTACAAACTCAGAGTTGGTTTTCTGAGGCATCTATTCTAGTTTCCAGGTTTAGAAGGTGCTTTCAGGGAATATTCTCTACTGTTCACTTAACATTGACTGTTTCTGTAAATGTTCTGGCCTGTGAACTTATTTAAGAGAGTACTCCCAGCAAGGAAGATGGCTGCAGTGAGCTAAATGCATAGTTTAATAGACTGTTTTCTATTTGTGTTGCCCAGCACCTTGGGTTGTGTTGGGTGTTACTCTTACCCTTGTCATGGATTATCTTGGCCTCTGTAGAACATGCTGAGGATGTATTTTTGCCATTGAGAAAGCCACCACTGGCAGAAAGGACAAACTCCAGATGAGCAATGTACTTTCATCTCCATATTTCCTCAGCCTGTACTTTCATCTCTATATTTCCTCAGCCTGTACTTTCATCTCCATATTTCCTCAGCCTGTACTTTCATCTCCATATTTCCTCAGCCTGTACAAACTCTTCCTGCTGCCTTTCTCCCTGGAACTGTGGAAGTCTGAGATGCTGAGACTTTCTTTCTTTTTTGCACTGTCAGGAGACATAGAATCACAGAATCAATAAGGTTGGAAAAGACCTCCAAGATCTGGTGCAACCAGCACCAGAATAAGAAGACACAGTTTCAGGCTGCTCCAGGGGTAGTTTAGGCTCGAGGTGAGGAGCCATTGGAATGTGCTGCCCAGGGAGGTGGTGGAGTCGCCATTCCTGGAGGTGTTCAAGAGGGGATTGGACATGGCACTTGGTGCCGTGGCCTAATAGGAATGAGGTGTTGGGTGACAGGTTGGACCTGATAATCTTTGAGGTCTTTTCCAACCTTGTTGATTCTATGATTCTATGATCATCAAGTCCAACCTGTCACCCAAGACTTCATGACTACTAAACCATGGCTTCAAGTGCCATGTCCAATCCCTTTTTGAACACCTACAGGGATGGTGACTCCACCATCTCCCTTCCTACTGAGAGCTGTGGATCAGGTGGGGGTTTTTCAGTGCTTCTCTTTGCCACCGGCCTGCAGAGCTCTAATACTAGGCTGTCAGTTGCATGTGCTTTGTCCCTGACTCAGGCTCCTTCCAGAGACAATGCTGGGATCTCCTTTGGGAAGGGCTGGAGCTGACATATAGCCAGCCAGCATCCCCTGCTGGGAACAGCCACAAGTGCTTGTTAAGGTCAAGGTGAAAGACCTGAGATCCGAATGAGTTTAGGAGAATTTTGGTAAGCCTCTGTTTTGATTATATGACCACTGAGGAAGTCCCCTTTGTCCCCGAGAGTTAAACAATGCTATGTGAAGCAAGGAAAGTAGTCCCTTTGGGTAGGAAAATGATAACATTTGTAGACACTTTTCTGCATTTTGAAGAACACAGTCAGTAGGTAAATAACAGCCGTAAGAGTCACGTGGAAACTCATTTTTGGAATGACATGAGAGTATAACAATGAAAAGGGCTGGGAAAGCTTTTTTGCCTTTGCAGAAGTGTGGTGGTGATGATGACGATGACGATGAGGATAATGATGATGACAGGACTGCTTGCTGTGAGCTTTTATGCTGTCCAGGATGAGATTTTAAGAGAAGCCACACACATGCAAACCCTCTTGCCCTGAAATCTCCTGCGCTCTCTCTTTTAGCTGCTGCTGTCTGAAGGTGCCATTTGTGTTTTGCTCTCTTTCAAATGCATCTCCTTTTTGCTCTCTCACTCTGCCTTTGGAAACGTTAGGACACTAAGCTGAGCGGGCTGATGGTGCCAAAGAGCCTTTGTACACACAGGGAAAGACTCAGAAATAAACGTCCCTGCTGTGACCTGGAAGCTCTCTCTTCATAATAGCTGTGGACACACACAGAGAGCTAGTGGTGAGAGGAATCCTTAGGATGCTCTCCATACCTTTTGTTTAATGTGTGGGTTTGTGTACAATAAATTAAGAGTCATGCTTGGAGAGTGAATCTTTTTATGTAAGGGGGTCATCTTGTAAGTGGGGCAGGTCAGAGAATCTTATGCCCCACACTAAGCAGCTTTGACCCATGTAATGCACATCACTCTTAATTTGATAAACACTAGCTCAATAATCCTGCCTTGCTTTTTGTCCTTCTCCTCTCTCTGCCTCTTGACTGTGAACTTACATCTACCTCACTCCACAGATTAGTCATAAATATGGATATAGATGACAGAAGGTTAAGGGCATGGTGGGAAGGCTAAGCAACTCTGTCTCACTTATCATTGGTACAGTGGGTGCTTGAGGGGTGCTTCACCTGTCCCAGCTTCTTTTGACATTTTTCAGGCAGGGTCAAGAGCAAAGGTATTAGAACAAACAGGTCATGAATGGACTAATTATTATCATCTTTCTTTACTGTGTGTGGTTAGCTCTGTGTGAACAAATGTCACACGGTAAAGACAAGGGGGTCATGAGTGTAAGTTGCTACTGGGGAATTTGGACTGGATGCCAGGAAAAAAATAGAACTCACTATTAAACATTGGCATAAACTCCAAAGGGAGGCTGTGGATTCCCCTACATTAGACAGTTTGAAGGCCCAGCTTGACAGGGTGCTGGGCAATCTCATTTAAATCGTATTCTTACCCTGAAAGGTTGGACAGGACGATCCTTGAGGTTCCTTCCAACCTGGTATTCTGTGAAGCTGTGAAATGTCCCTCAGACTCTCTGTGCTTTCTTGAGTGAGAGGGGGAAAAAAATAACCCAAAACCCTGACAAATTTTGGTCAGTTTGAGCACATTTACACCGGGGCATACAGAACCAGACCCCTTGATCGTTGTGCATTATCTGGGTGAGCAAAGGTTTTTGAAGGAGCTGATCAGCTGCTGGCAAATACATGCAGATACATTCAAACTGAGGTAAGACCATTTGAAAACTGTGAGGTCCTGTGCTGGGAATTAAAAGACATGGGATTATTTTAAATTATTATTTTTATTTTATATGACAAGCTGGATGAAATATGAACTAGAAGTAGTCTTAAAAACACCAGCTATTTCTGAATGCATCATGTTAAAAAGGAACAAAAAACTCACTCTGTGTCATTCTGAGCCCCTTGGACAGGCATGTTCTGTACCAGGTGCTGGAGGTCATTGCTCAGCTGTACCCAGCCCCAGTGCAGGCTCTGCTGACATGCAGCCTACAGTTTGGGTCAACAACCTTTAAGGAAGATGTAAACAAGCAGCAGAGAGCCCAGAGGGTTGCAGCAGGCTTTCTGAGAGGCTGAGTAGACAGGACCTGCACAGGAAGGTTAAAAGAGCTAGAGTCATAAAAGTTTCCTTGCTCTAAATGGGGAAGACAAAGAGAAATGTAAGCATCTTTGTTCCTATAAATTGTTCTTTTAAATGTAGTATTGATCTGTTGTGCTGCACATCCCCAGGACTAGAAGTAATAGGTTAAGCACTAAGAAGATTTTCTAACTCTAGGATTAGCAAAGTGTTGGCAGAGCATAGGTGGGTGGATGTGGAGCATTTTTCATCAGTTTCTTCCAGCCATGTAGGCAGACATTAATGGAATCATAGAATGGCTTCAGTTGGAAGGGACTTTGAAGATCATCTAGTGCCAACACACCTGCCATGGGCAAAGACACCTCCAACTAGACCAGGGTGCTCAAATCTTCCTCTAGCCTGGTTGTAAAGACTTTGAGGGATGAAGCATCTGCAGCTTCTCTGGGCAACTCATTCCAGTGCCTCACCACCCTTATAGGAAAAAATATCTTCCTAATGTCTAATCTAAATCTATCCTGCTCCAGTTTAAAACCATTGCCCCTTGTCCTATCACCATATGCCTTTTTAAACAGTCCCTCCCCAGCTTTTGTGTAGGCCCTCTTGATGTACTGGAAGGCCCTGTAAGCTTTCCCAGGAGCCTTCTCTTCTGCAGGCTGAACAACAGCAACTCCCTCAGCCTGTGAGTTCTACACAGTGCTGTACACAGCACTGGTTAGGCCACACCTTGAGTCCTGTGTCCACTTCTGGGCCCCTCAGATTAGGAAAGATGTTGAGTTGCTGGAACGTGTCCAGAGAAGGGCAACAAAGCTGGGGAGGGGTTTGGAGCACAAGCCCTGTGTGGAGAGGCTGAGGGAGCTGGGGTTGCTTAGCCTGGAGAAGAGGAGGCTCAGGGAGACCTTATTGCTGTCTACAACTACCTGAAGGGAGGTTGTGGACAGGTGGGGGTTGGTCTTTTGTCCCAGGCAATGAGCACCAGAACAAGAGGACACAGTCTCAAGCTGCACCAGGGGAAGTTTAGGCTGGAGGTGAGGAAGAAATTCTTCATAGAGTGAGTGATTGCCCATTGGAATGGGCTGCCTGGGGAGGTGGTGGAGTTGCCATCACTGGAGGTGTTTAGGAGGAGACTGGATGAGGTGCTTGGTTGCATGGTTTAGTTGATTAGATGGTGTTGGTTGATAGGTTGGACATGATGATCTGGAAGGTCTTTTCCAACCTGGTTGGTTCGGTTCTGTTCTATTCTATTCTATTCTATTCTATTCTATTCTATTCTATTCTATTCTATTCTATTCTATTCTATTCTATTCTATTCTGTTCTGTTCTGTTCTGTTCTATTCTCTATTATTCTTTTCTATTTCATTTCTATTCTATTTCTATTCTGTTCTATGCTATGCTGTGCTATGTATTTCTATTCTATTCTATTCTATTCTATTCTATTCTATTCTATTCTATTCTATTCTATTCTATTCTATTCTATTCTATTCTATTCTATTCTATTCTATTCTATCCTATTCTATTCTGTTCTGTTCTGTTCTGTTCTATCTACTATTATTCTTTTCTATTTCATTTCTATTCTATTTCTATTCTGTTCTATTATGCTGTGCTATTCTATTCTATTCTATTCTATTCTATTCTATTCTATTCTATTCTATTCTATTCTATTCTATTCTATTCTATTCTGTTTCTATGCCATTCCATTCCATTCCATTCCATTCCATTCCATTCCATTCCATTCCATTCCATTCCATTCCAGAAATGGAAGTGAGGGCACATTTAGACCTGTCTCAGTGTTGTGAGCTGGCCAAATGATGTTCTTGAGGTCCCTTTCTGGTTCCACCTTGCTGCGATGTCTGTGATTGGAAACGGTCAAACCAATTTGACTTCCATACAAGCCGGCTGTCTTTTTTCCCCATCCTGCTAAGATTACTTGAGCCTGAAACAGATGAGATAACAGGAAAGGAGTAAATTTCATGTAAGCAAACTTACAAATGCTCGTTGGGTTTGTTTCTTTACTCTGTCTCTTTTAGGAGATTATTAAGGAACAAACTTGTCACTGGCTATGAGATAAAGTTGTGTCAGAAATAAAGTAATAAGAAAACTGGAATTTACTGAATAAACAGAAAGGGAATATATATATAGCTGGTTCTCAGCATTAAAAGATGCCTCAGCTCAGTGGAGGTGTCACTGAACAGTATTATGTCTGGTGTTTAATATGGATTAATAACCCCAAAAAAGGGAAGAATGCTTAGAAGGAAAAATGTGCAGATAACACAGCAACGTTTAGGCTACCCAAGCCTAGGAAAGACACCGAGGAGGTCTGGCAGTGAGCTCGCTGAGGCAGTTTACAAGCTTCACAGGAGTAAAAATGCAATGCAGGACGGCAGAGGCAAGGTGATGCACTCAGGAAACAACACATCAGAATTAGTCACGCTCTTTTCTGGCTTCCAAAACTATTGTAACCACTCAAAAGAAAAGAACAAGAAAGGAGGGGAGGCGGGGGGAAAAAAACCCCACAACCCAGAAAGGGATGGCTGTGAGTGACTGGGTGAAAACATTTGTTCAGTCTGTAGTGATGGTGAAATAAAAGCATGCAAGATGAGAGAGTGCATTAAGAAAAAGGTAGAGAATAATGGGTAGAATAATACTGTGCCATTACATAAATTGATGGTACGTGCTCCTCTTGTACACTCTATTCAGTTTGCTCACCCCCTCTCACAAAAGGAACTAACAGAAATAGAAGAATGACCACAGGAAGGGGACAGAAGTGACCAGAGCCTTTTAATAGCTGCTTCATTAAAAAAAAAGAGAATGATTAAAAAGAGCAACACTGTTTTCCTGAGAAAAGACAAATAAGGAGCGCTGTGGCAAAGGCAGAGAACAGTCGCCACGGAAAGAGGTTTTCACTCAGCCATCCCTATTTACTTTTCATTTCATTAGAGGAACAATAGGGGAAGCAATTACATCAAAAATCAACCACTTTAAACCTGGGAGTAGGATATACTCTCTTACAAGATGTCTAATTAACATATGGAACTTGGTGCCACCAGATACCTCTCAAATCAGAAACTCACTGAAGAGCTCAGTGAGATTCAAAACGGACTACTGTCAGATAATAGTAAGATTCACAGATAAAATAAGGAAGCTAGGAAGATATGAAATGTTGGAGGAGTCTTGGGCTCTGCAGAGGGACCTTGACCGACTGGACAGATGGGCGGAGTCCAATGGGATGGAATTCAACAAATCCAAGTGCCAGGTGTTGCACTTTGGCCACAACAACCCCATGCAGAGCTACAGGCTGGGGTCTGGAGTGGCTGGAGAGCTGCCAAACAGAGAGGGACCTGGGGGTACTGATTGACAGCCGTCTGAACATGAGCCAGCAGTGTGCCCAGGTGGCCAAGAAGGCCAATGGCATCCTGGCCTGCATTAGGAATAATGTGGCCAGCAGGAGCAGGCAGGTCATTGTGCCCCTGTACTCTGCATTGGTTGGGCCACACCTTGAGTCCTGTGTCCAGTTCTGGGCCCCTCAGTTTAGGAAGGACATTGAGACACTTGAACGTGTCCAGAGAAGGGCAACAAGGCTGGGGAGAGGCCTTGAGCACAAGGCCTGTGAGGAGAGGCTGAGGGAGCTGGGATTGATTAGCCTGGGGAAGAGGAGGCTCAGGGGTGACCTTATTGCTCTCTACAACTACCTGAAGGGTGGTTGTAGCCAGGAAGGGGTTGGTCTCTTCTCCCTAGCAACCAGCACCAGAATGAGAGGACACAGTCTAAAGCTGCACCAGGGGAAGTTTAGGCTGAAGGTGAGGAGAAAGTTCTTCTCCAAGAGAGTCATTCGCCATTGGAATGTGCTGCCCAGGGAGGTGGTGGAGTCACCGTCCCTGGAGGTGTTCAAGAGGGGATTGGACGTGGCACTTGGTGCCATGGTTCAGTGATGAGATCTGAGGTGACATGTTGGACTTCATGATCTTTGAGGTCTCTTCCAACCTTGGTGATTCTGTGAGTCTGTGAGGTTTAATCAGTTCTTGTTTGTGAGTTACCTGAACATGTTGAGATGAACTGTGCTTTTGATACCTGTTCAGTGAAAAAGCTCTGGCAGTACAATAGGCTGCTGTGTCATGCTCTTCCTGTGCTGTTTGAGATGCTACTGGATCCTTGAAAGAGTCAGTCTCTACCCAGGCATGCATTCCCCTTTCCTCATGCCACCCCGTGGTTGCATGGCCATCTGCATAGTGCTCAGGATGCTGCTTATGGTTCAGGATTCCCTTTGCAAGACGTTGTGTCAGAACACAATGCCTTCCCCTGCCCACTCTGTTTGTGCTAGCTCCCCATTTCCTGTGTGCCAACATCCTTCCTCCTGCAAATCAAGGTTGATAATCACTTCTACCAGTCATGCTCAAATCTATTCCTATGTCTGCAGCACGGCCTTGCCTTTCTCATCTGCATTAGTCTCAGTCTAGGAATGTTCTTTGGTGTGCCTGTTGGAGGATGAACTCAATCTTCTCCTTTCTTCTGCCACATACTGAGTCAAACCCAGCTCCCAGTTTGTAATCCAGTAGTTGGCAATAGACTAGGAAGCATTGGTCTTATTTTTCAGGAGAAGCAAACACATGTATGGCTTGTGGGTTTTTTGTTTTAATATGAAACTTGCATGGAATTCACTCTTATAGCAGAGACAGGAGAGGAAAGCATCAACTGCATGCCTAAAAATCTACTCCACCCCACCTCATGCTCCAGCATGAGACACAACTATGTTTTTCACTGCAGCTGTGATTTCTCTACACCATGACACACATGTTTCTGTGAGGGTGTGTTTCCCTTCATTCCCTGGTGTTAACATCTGGCAGGGTTTGTGGCTGCTGGGGAGCACATATTTACAATTCCCACCAGGCAAGCCTGGCCTACATAACAGTTTAAGTATGTGAATAAATGGTGATGGTTGAAATCTGCCCCGTCTGGAATGTTACCTTACTAGGAAACACCCACCTACTCTCTAGAGCAGTTTGATCCTTACTAGGGGGTCACATCAAAGACATCACATGGAGATTACCAAATCTTGTGCATCCCACCAACTGTGATCTGCCACTGCTGTTTCATGTGGGCATCAGTGACACAGCCAGGGAAAATCTGAGGACCATCAAGAAGGACTTTGGGGCTCTGGGAGTGGCAGTAATGGACTCTGGAGCACAGGTAGTCATTTGATCAGTTCTTTCAATAGGAATAGGATGGGATGGAATGGAATGGAATGGAATGGAATGGAATAGGAATAGAATAGAATAGAATAGAATAGAATAGAATAGAATAGAATAGAATAGAATAGAATAGAATAGAATAAATTAACCAGGTTGGAAGAGACCTTTGAGATCATCAAGTCCAACCTATTATCCAACACTATCTAATCAACTAAACCATGGCACCAAGCACCCCATCAAGCCTCTTCCTAAATACTTCACAGAGTATTTATGACAAAGGAGGACAGAATGCTGCATTATTAGTTTGTGCTGCACTCTTAACACCTACCATAAACTCAACAAGCAGTATGCCCCCGAACTGAGGAAGATTTTGCATCAGGACTGGACTTAGAGGTTCTTTCATTTCCATTTCTTCACAGAGACTGGCCATTGGAATGTGCTGCCCAGGGAGGTAGTAGAGTCCCCATCACTGGAAGTGTTTAGGAAAATACTGGATGGGGTGCTTGGTGCCATGGTTTAGTTGATTAGATGGTGTTGGATGATAGGTTGGACTCAATGATCTCAAAGGTCTTTTCCAACCTGGTCTGGTCAAGTCTATCCTATCCTATCCTATCCTATCCTATCCTATCCTATCCTATCCTATCCTATCCTATCCTATCCTATCCTATCCTATCCTATCCCATCCCATCCCATCCCATCCCATCCCATCCCATTCTATTCCATTTTTGTCTTCAGTTCAGCAGGACCTGTCTGCCCTACATGTAGCAGGTGCCAATTTCAACCACCAAGCAGTATATAAAGAAAGTGTAGCATGAGAAGGAAAGGAGTGAACCTGCTGTGACAGGGATGTTAGGCTAGATGATGTCTAGAGGTCCCTTCAAACCCTTACCCTTCTCTGACTGTGTGTGCCTCTCCCACTGCAGTGGCAGGGAACTGGTGAGGTCCAGGGACATACTTGTCTTCCTGCTCATCTGAAAACAATGCCCTTCCTCTAGGTAGGCTCCAACAAGCAGAGAGCTAATCACAATTTAGATTATTCCCCCCCCCCCCCCCAAATCAATTAGACTCTTTCAGGGATAGAAGCAATTTGTGTGATTTTTAATCTTTTACCAGCTCAGCCTGATCAGCACTTTTGGAAGAATGTGGAGCCAATGTCTGTGCTAATCCAGGTAAATCAGCCATGTCTGGAGACAGACAGACAGAGAGGCAAGGAAGGGAAGCTATTAAAACCAAAGAAGGCCCATCTGAAGACTAAAAGACATCAGTAAGGTACCTGATTTATAGGGGGAGAGTTGCCTTTCAGTCATTTTTAATGGAATATTATTAAAGGAAAATCAGGAGCTGTGAAACCTTTTGTGTCTCATCTCTTAATGTATTTATTTCAGCAGCAGGGCACCCTGTTAACCCCACCAGGTAATGTATTCTTCAGCTGGCACGGCTGTGGCAAGGTTGTCCCCTGGAAATTTTATTATGGAACAAACTCAGTTAAATATTTGCACATGAAAAGACTAGCTCAAGGTTTCAGTGGTCTGAAATTTGTTTCCAAAGAAAAGTGCCTAGCAGAGCTGCTGAATTTGCCTGCATATGGCCATCAAATGCCATCATCTTCACGCCTCTCTGGCTTTTTTTTTTTTTCCCTTTTGCCTTTGTCACCACAAATGAGTTTAGATGGGTAGACAACTAGATAGATGCTTGCCTAAGGCAGCGTCAGCCTCTTGGCAAAGTTTGGGTTGCACTTCTGAATTGCTTCCCCATCATTTTTTCAAGCAGGCTAATGGTTGGGATTGTCATCATTGCAAGGAAGGCAAGTTCCACGTAGCAAATGGCACACGAGCCTCAATCCTGCAAATACCTCAGCACCTATTTAATTTTCCCTGCTGTGAATAGCCTTGTGACAGTGGCTGGCAATTCACAGTATCACAGTATTACCAAGGTTGGAAGAGACCTCGAAGATCATTGAGTCCAACCTGTCACCACAGACCTCATGACTAAACCATGGCACCAAGTGCCACGTCCAGTCCCCTCTTGAACACCTCCAGGGACGGCGACTCAACCACCTCCCCGGGCAGCACATTCCAATGACGAATCACTCTCTTGGTGAAGAACTTTCTCCTCACCTCCAGCCTAAACTTCCCCTGGTGCAGCTTGAGACTGTGTCCCCTTGTTCTGGTGCTGGTTGCTAGGGAAGAGGCCAACCCATTCCTGGCTACAACCACTCTTCAGGTAGTTGTAGAGAGCAATGAGGTCGCCCCTGAGCCTCCTCTTCTCCAGGCTAAACAACCCCAGCTCCCTCAGCCTCTCCTCACAGGGCTGTGCTCAAGGCCTCTCACCAGCCTTGTTGCCCTTCTCTGGACACATTCAAGTGTCTCGAGCTCCTTCTTAAACTGAGGGGCCCAGAACTGGACACAGGACTCAAGGTGTGGCCTAACCAAAGCAGAGTACAGGGGCAGAATGACCTCCCTGCTCCTGCTGGCCACACCATTCCTAATGCAGGCCAGGATGCCATTGGCCTTCTTGGCCACCTGGGCACACTGCTGGCTCATGTTCAGGCGGCTGTCGATCAGCACCCCCAGGTCCCTTTCTGTTTGGCAGCTCTCCAGCCACTCCGACCCCAGCCTGTAGCTCTGCATGGGGTTGTTGTGGCCAAAGTGCAGCACCCGGCACTTGGACTTGTTGAATTCCATCCCATTGGACTCCGCCCATCTGTCCAGCTGATTCCCACAGATGACTCTTGAAATGACAACCCCAAATTTGACTGTTGTGAAAGACTTGGCTTTCTTATGATTCCAAGGAAGACTCTGCAAGAGTGAAGACTGCCTCACTGGGTGTGCTCTTTGCTTTCTTCATTCCTGCTGCCAGTCCCTTTTTGTCTGCTGAATAATACATCCTACTGCATACTAAGATCATTACAATGCTGCAAACCCACTTTTTAATTGGATTTCTGATGGGATGGTACTGTTTGAATGAAAGGAAGTTCCTAGAGGTGTTCTCCACTTTGGCTTAAACCTAGAATCATTTAGCTACTGTTGCATGAAACAACAACCCTTAGGCCTCCAAAGCCTCTTGAATGCCAAGCTAGTGTTTTGCCATATTAGTTCTCTGATCTGGTCCAAACAACCCACAGGACTAATCTTAGGGAAGAAGCATAGTTGGACTCAATGATCTTGAAGGTCTTTTTCAGTTTCAATAATTGTGTGATTTTGTGGATGTGTCTCTTTGAGGTCTCTTCCAACCATGGTGATTCTGTGATTGTACACTGTCCTGTAAGGCATTTCCATCAAAAGGAATCACCCTCTGGAATCAATGGTTTCAGCCAGAAGAGAAGCACAGTGGGAAGTATGTTTACATTCAGATATTACTACCTCAAAAAACCAGAGGAGAATCAGTAAAAACACCATTTTGATTTTATAGGATCAAAGAAAAAAAGGGAACATCCTGGTGCTTCCCTTTTATTCAGCTGGATCTTCTAATCATGCTTTGTTGAAACAACATGAAAGCAGCTATAGCCAAATTAGGCAGAACTGCACAGTAGCCTGATTAAGAAGGTGTAAGTGACTTTCTTCCTGGGCTTTCCACAGCATACCTGCTGAGCATGATTCTGTTCAGTTTAGCTAGGTATGTCATCATTCATGTGTGGGCACCCTAGGAGGAACCTTGCTATTGCACTTCTCTGGGAGTTTTTGTGTGGCAAAGCTGTCACTGACAACACAAGATAAAAGCAAGTGGAGAACTAAGACCTCAAACAATCCAAAAATCTGGGTTATGGTCTCAGTGTCACTTGCACAAAGCTGACATGAAAAGAGTTACTGTAGCTTCTGAGTATACCACTGGTGTATAACAGCCAGACCTGGTCTTCTACTGGGTAGATTTAGACTGAGTATCAGGAAAACTCTTTTCCCAGCAAGAGTGGTCAGGCATTGGAATGTGCTGCCCAGAGAGATGGTTGAGTCACCAACCCTGGATGTGTTTAAAGGTCGTTTGGATGTGGTGCTTGGGGATATGGTTTAAGGGTGAACCTTCTAGAGTTGGGTTATTGGTTGGATTTGGTGATCCTGAGGGTCTTTTCCAACCTGAATGTTCCTGTGATTCTGTGGAAGGTCCATGCATGCAAATACAGGCATGGGTTTTGAAGCGGTGTGTGGACTAAGAAGACTAAGTGTGTGGGCTAAGAAGGCAAATGGCATCCTGGCCTGCATCAGGAATGGTGTGGCCAGCAGGAGCAGGGAAGTCATTGTGCCCCTGGACTCAGCACTGGTTAGGCCACACCTTGAGTCCTGTGTCCAGTTCTGGGCCCCTCAGTTTAAGAAGGACATTGAGACTCTTGAACATGTCCAGAGAAGGGCAACAAGGCTGGGGAGAGGCCTCGAGCACAGCCCTGTGAGGAGAGGCTGAGGGAGCTGGGGTTGCTTAGCCTGGAGAAGAGGAGGCTCAGGGAGACTACCTGAAGGAAGGTTGTAGCCAGGAAGGGGTTGGTCTCTTCTACCAGGCAACCAGCACCAGAACAAGAGGACACAGTCTCAAGCTGCACCAGTGGAAGTTTAGGTTGGAGGTGAGGAGAAAGTTCTTCACAGAGAGAGTTATTAGCTGTTGAAATGTGCTGCCCAGGGAGGTGGTGGATTCACCATCCCTGGAGGTATTCAAGAGAGGTTTGGACATGGCACTTGGTGCCATAGTTTAGTAGTCATGAGGTGTTGGGTGACAGGTTGGACTTGATGATCTTTGAGGTCTTTTCCAACCTTATTGATTCTATGACTCTATGACTGGCAGAGGACAGTTTCTTGTGGTACCTTGGTAATAGCTCATTCAGGTACAAGACTAATATTTTTGTGCAACCATAACAGACACAGGTCCATTTAACTTCTCATAAGGCTTTTCACATGTGCCTCTGTGAGCTGAAATTGTGATGCATTAGGAGCATATGGTGAGCTCTAGAAAGAGATGCCCTGCCAAGGATGCATTTCATCAAACAGTGATGCAGAAGACTCAACTGAGCGCTGGGGTCTGGTGCAGTTATTTAAGGATCCCATTACATGGGTTCTCAGATATTCTGATACTCTGTTTCTGGAGAGTACTTTGTATTTTTGCTGGGCAGCAAAGCTCTGACCTAGGAAAGCTTCCCAGTGGGCTTTGATGAGATGGGCTCACAGAAAAGGCTCCATTGAAACCAGCTGGAGAAGTGGATGTTTCCCCCCCCAAATGGCAAAGTGATGATTTTGCAGAAGCTTTCCGTTAGCAAATTTCAAACAGCCAAAAAGTTCCCCATTTTCTTTACTGAGGAGACACTTATCCATGTAAAAAGTAATTTCTTTTCCTTTGAGAAAAAAAGCCCCTAACAAATTCTTCGTTTATTCAGAAACTGAAATTTCCATTAAAAAAACAAGTGTTTCAAAACCTAAGTTGTAAGCAGATGCAGACCCATTCGTTCTCTGCTCCAAAGACTGCGACACACGCTCATCTACAGTTGCAGTTGCCTTCCCAGGTTCTCTGCTCTACATCTTCCCCAAGGAGAGAGCCACCAGGAGAGTTCCAGTCCTCTTCATAGTATCATTGTATCAGTCAGGGTTGGAAGGGACCACAAGGATCAGCTAGTTCCAACCCCCCTGCCATGGGCAGGGACACCCCACACTAGATCAGGCTGGCCACAGCCTCACCCAGCCTGGGCTTAAACACCTCCAGGGATGGGGCCTCAACCACCGCCCTGCACAACCCATTCCAGGGCTTCACCACTCTCATGGGGAAGAACTTCCTCCTCATGTCCAGCCTGAATCTCCCTACCTCCAGCTTTATTCCATTCCCCCTAGTCCTATCACTACCTGAGATGTCCCTCCCCAGCCTTCTTGTAGCCCCCTTCAGATACTGGAAGGCCACAATGAGGTCACCTCGGAGCCTTCTCTTCTCCAGACTCAACAGCCCCAACTCCTTCAGTCTGTCCTCACAGGAGAGGTGCTCCAGCCCTCTGCTCATCCTTGTGACCCTTCTCTGGACATGTTCTAGCACCTCCATATCCCTCTTGTAATAGGGGCTCCAGAACTGGACACAGTACTCCAGGTGGGGTCTCACCTTAATCCCAGCAAAGCTCTGTGTACTGCAGCTGCTCCCCAAAGTTTGCTGCACCACAAAAAAACTATGACTATGCCCAAAAATGTACTAATATACCCTGTACTTCCTTAATAGAATATTTTCTTTACTTTAATACCCTCTCACACCCTCCTCCTCCATCCATGCCTTCCTCCAAGGGCACATGAGCCCTTTTAATTTTAGGCTTTCATTTTGTTTTGGTAGATTACAGTTTTGTTTATTGCTTTCCATCCCTTTGAGGTCCCCATGCAAGGCTTGGCTGCATCTGGCTTTTATTTGAAGAAAGTCCAAGCTTGTCTCTCCCCAGACCTTCCTGGGTTCTCTTGCATTTTTGTTTTTCTTTGTGTTTCTCATATCCAGGCAGCTCTTGGGATGATGGGATGATGGTCTGGCGTCTCTGGCGTGGTTTTAGAGGCGGCAAAGAATGAGGAGGGAGTGGTGATTGGTTAACTAAAATGTGGAGTGTATCTCCTGAGAATGTCCATCATTTGTCCCCATATGTATGTGTGTGCATGTATGCATGTCCTGCTACAGATTGCTCTGTGCCTCTTTCTCGCTTCGCTGTTGCTGGCGTTTGCTGTTTGCTTCAGGGGAAAGAAAAAGCAGGGAGCACACCGAAATGTCACAGCTGAGAGGGTTTCTGTAATCCTCCAACATATGTTAAACATTAAAGCTCCTTCAGCAAGTCTGATGTGCTCAGAGTCATCATGGGACCAGCAGTTAAAGCG
Source organism: Picus viridis (assembly GCA_033816785.1). Lineage (NCBI taxonomy): Eukaryota > Metazoa > Chordata > Aves > Piciformes > Picidae > Picus > Picus viridis. The sequence goes on along the minus strand of CM066569.1, from coordinate 9,462,137 downwards.
CCCCAGCGCTGCCAGGAAAACGTTATCCTGGCCCTAATTGAGAGCGACTTAACTAATGTTTCATTTCCTAATTAGTCCTTGTCAGCCGCTGGAAGGCCGCGGATGCTGCCGGTGGCACGGGGCCCATCGCTGCTGTAATTGAAGTTGTTCTGACAGTCTGGGGCTTTGAGGTGATCCATAAAGTAAGGCTGATGGTTTGGGACCAAACTGGGTGGTGGAGGAGAGAGGGTCAAGCATCAGCTGGGGCACTCTGCGAGCGCGCTGTGTCAACCCTGAACGGTTACGAATCAACACTGAAATGACAGAGATGGCAGAATAACAGTGAGGGAATGAGAACATCGCTTCGTGGTGTGCACAGTGGGAGCACAGGTGGCTGGAGAGAGCTAGCCAAATGGAGCTTCTGGAACAAAATGAAGGAGGGGAGGAGATCCTTTCCTGGGGAATGGAATGGAATGGAATGGAATGGAATGGAATGGAATGGAATGGAATGGAATGGAATGGAATGGAATGGAAATGGAATGGAATGGAATGGAATAGCATGGGATGGGATGGGATGGGATGGGATGGGATGGGATGGGATGGGATGGGATGGGATGGGATAGACTAGATTAGACTAGACTAGACTAGACTAGGTTAACCAGGTTGGGACAGACCTTTGAGATCATCGAGTTCAACCTATCACTCAACACCATCTAATCAACTAAACCATGGCACCAAGCACCCCACCCAGTATCTTCCTAAACACCTCCAGGGACAGTGACTCTACCACCTCCCTGGGCATCACATTCCAATGGCCAGTCTCTCTTTTTGTGAAGAACTTCTTCCTAACATCCAGCCTAAACCTCCCTGGTGAACAGGCCAACCACAAGGAGTACTGTGCTCATCTTCAGATGTACCTTCCCTAAAAGGTCTTGGGCTCTCCTTGAAATTCATCCATGTTGATCTCTGGCATGAGTTTGGTGGGATGTGCATAGCCTCAGCTCTTTCACTTCCGAGTGTCATGGCTAAGCTCTTTCCTTCCTCACCATTGGGTTGGAAGGGACCCTTGGAGATCATCTTTTCCAACCTCCCTGCACTGAGCAGGGACATCTTCACAGAGAGAGTTGTTAGCCAGTGGAATGGGCTGCCCAGATAGGTGGTGGAGTCACCATCCCTGGAGGTGTTCAAGAAGGGATTGGACGTGGCACTTGGTGCCATGGTTTATTCATGAGGTCTGTGCTGACAGGTTGGACTTGATGATCTTTGAGGTCTCTTCCAACCTTGGTGATTCTGTGTGATTCTGTGTGATCTTTAACTAGACCATCTTTAACCACCACCAGTAGTCCTCTTTCTCTTTTGAACCACATGGTTTTGGTGTTGATGTACCAACAGCAAGGACAACACACAAGGAAGGAGCACCATCCTATCACACAGGGCTGGCAGGCACCTGACACAATGTCACATCAGCCTGGGACAGGGTGTTGGGCAAGTGATTGTAAAAGAAAATTCTCCAAGCCCCATCCAAAAGGGGATGGGAGACAATAAGGACCTGAGCATGAGGTCAAATTATATCCAGGAAGACAGGGTTTGTTGTTGCTCAGCAGGGTGATTGCTCTGCCTTCATGGAAATTGCTTGCCAAAAGCTTTGCTAAAAACTGGACTGGGATGTGTCTGGTGGAGGAACCTGGCTCATCACACAAATCCCAAGAGTTTTGAAAAGGAGTATCTGGGTACCTCTGGACTTGGCAAACGCAACTGGATGGCACCTGCAGGATGAACAAGCAACAGGAAGCCTGCAGGAGGAAAATAAGGGCAGTATCAACTCTGAGGCTCATAGGCAGTGCATGGTCACTTGCTGGCCTCCTTTGGCCAGGCAGCTCCACCTTGTCCCCTCCAGCTCTGCAAAGCGGATAAGATCAGATAAAAGCTTCACCACAAGCAGGGCTGCGCTGACTGCTGGGCATCTGGTCCTGTAGTAGTGCTGGCTGTGTGCTCGGCTGTAGCAGCACTGGCTATGCTTGGGGCAGTCATGACCCTCACAAAGTGGGTCTACAGGAGGTGTCACAAGAAGCACATTAGCAGGCAGTGGTAACAAGGAAACAACAGCCCCCTTAACCCAAGATAAATCTACACCTCTCCTTGCTGACATTGGTGACACTTTCTTTTCCTTAGAGGGCTGTAGTTTTGTCCCAGTTCCCAACCAGAGCCTTTCAAGGGAGGACAAGCAATAGAAAACTCTACCTACTCCCAGGATATATTCTCACAGAGGTGCTCTCTGTGCGTGAAGGTGGGAGGTGACTGGGATTAGCTGCCTGGCAGGTGGTATCAAGGAAATACTCCACAGCAGGCCCAGCACACAGATGCATAACTAGTGATACACAGGGAAAAGATCCCAACTCAGCCCCAGTGCACCCTTTGACTGACTGAGAAGCCCTACAGACCATTGGGTGAATGGATTTAATGTAGCTATCCTGTAGGGTCCCTCTCTGTCCCCAAACTAAGGTGGGATGGCTACCTGGGCACCTGAGATCATACAGGCTCTTCCCACAGTGCACAGATGCCAGTACAAATCTTCATGTGGACTCATAAATTACAGTGCTGATTAAGAAAAACCCATCAGAGCCAAATAGCTTCCTCCTTAACAGACAATTAGTAGTCCAAGCTGTGAGCAGATGCACATATATGGACTTGCAGCACTGTGACATCTGAAAGGAGAGGGCTGACATTTGGTGCCAGGTGATGTATTGACATGGTGGGAGAAGGGAAGTTGGGCAATACTTAATATATATGTCTTCTTCCAGAGACTCTCCTCTTTCCTACCAAGAACCCCATACAGGTAAAAACTGGCTTTAGGGTGCACGTGGAGCCCACCATGTGCACAACTTCCGTAGCAAGACACCCACACTGTATCGCTGGCTCCTGGCACCTGCCCAGGTGATTTCTCCCTGGATACTGATAAAGTTGCTCAACCCTGGTGCCCTCTGTGAAGCTGTGAACTCAAAGGCTGCATAATAAATTCCCAACTCATCCCAGGTGCCTGTCAGCCTGAAGCTCCCGCAGTAAGGTGAAGGGGGAAAGATGGGACTCATGTCTCTTTACCAAAGCAGGCTGGCTCTCTAATGCCCCATTAGCATACCACACACAAGCATTCAGCTTTTAATTAGTTACGTGGTGTGATAATTAAGTAGCATTTCTCCACAATTTTCCTCTTGTGTGGAGCAGAGGGGAGGGGAATGGTGCCTGTTGGGGATGGAGGTTGAGGCTGTTTTAACATTGTGAGTAATTGTGACCCCAAGGAGAAGCAGAAGCGAAATGTGAGCTCTCTTGGGGAGAGCTGTGGAAGACCCCCCCTTGGGCTTTCTTCAGTCTTCCCTCCCACTCCCTCCAGCTCAGGCTTATCCTCCTTCCCCCAGCAGAGTGCATGGCGGGTAATAGCATCTCCCCTGGAGCTGAGTGTATCCACCTTCAGATCCTGGTGGACTGAAGAAGAGTTAGCCTCCTGCCTAGATTGGCAGCTGGTTGCATGTATGGGACTATCTGGGAGAGGTGGAGAAGCTGAGGAAGGCAGCTGAGGGTCAGGAGAAGCACAGGCTTTTCCAGAGCTGGAGACCTGTATACAGAGCAAAGGTGGAATAATCAAAAAGGTGATGTGGTAGAGCAGGGTGTGTGGAGCACAGGGCAGGGCCAGAGCTGATATGGGGGAAGTCCCACACCGTGAAGTCTGTGTTTAAGCTCTGCAGCATGTGCAGGAGGGCAAGGCACCTTTCCTACCATCAGCAGCAGGGCAAGCATGGCCTCCTTTAGCAGGGAATCTCTTATGGGAGAGCAGAACAGAGATAATTGATCCATGCAAAGCAGTGGCAGAGATAAAATAAAGCCCATTACCAAAGCAACCTGTGTTCCAGCAGCATGCACGCTGCTGGGCTGCTTATGACAGGGAAGCAGATGGTAATTCCGTGAGCCCCACACATCCTGGCACACATAGAGATTCAAAGAGTTACTGCATCATGGAAGAGGCAGATGCAAGTTTGTTAGGGTAGGATATGAACTAAAATACAATTTCATAATGAACTCAGCAGCTATACCATCTTAATCAGGTCAGAATTGTCTCCACTAAATGTCTCCCCAAGTCCCCGTTGGAAACTCAGAGGAAAACAAACTCTAAAATATAGCAGCCTTCCCCACTCCCAAGATATGCAGAAGCAAGCATTGTCATACATCTTTGAAATAAGCTCTAGAAAAACCTTTGGAAAATTATCCAGTGGTCCTCAGATTGACAATGCATCATAAATCTCTTCTAAGTCTATTAGGAGATCATTGCCAAACCATGCCCTTGGGCTTTCATCTGCTAAGGTGAGGTCCAGTGCATGACTTGCCTTGCTCGCCCTAGCACGTCAGGCACTTCATGCCTTATCCTGGAGGGAGGGATTTATGTCCTCAAAGTGTCAGGCTCTGGGAGTGCTGAGGCACAGACATATTTTCTTCTTCTAGGAAAACTTCTTTCAGCAGACAGCAATATGTGGCTTATCACTGAGTATGACGAAACTTCTCATTTTCACTCTGCTCCGTTGCTGACCAGAGGAGGGCATGTCTTCTCTAGCTCCAAATGAGCGAAGGATAACTGGTTGTAAGTGACACCATTTTGACAGCTGTGCCTTTGCTGCCATTAGTTCATGGCAATGGCCAACAGTTGCTCCAGAGGGCTGTGCTCCATGGCATAGAGAAGGGCTTTTGAGGAGGCCAAAAGGCTGACAACAAAACCGAAGTGCCAGGTCTTCTGTCACTGCAAACAGGGTCCACTGAGTATCCATGAAATTCTCTGCAGGTGGCTGAGTGGGTTAAATAAAGAGGTGCACAGCACCTTTGAGCTTAGGGTGTTGGAGCCAGCAGTTGTGAAGTTCTACCAATGAAAACAAGAAGGCTTTTTGCCTTCACAGAAGCTCACTTCCCTGTTGCAAGGCAACTCTGAAGATCAGATCAGTGTTTTGCACCCTTCCTGCTCTCCCAACCCTGTCTCCCAGCTAGACCAGTACTTTTTACTCCTGCTCTGCTCTCCCGGACCTATTTTACCCCAAGACTGTCACTCCTGCCAAAATGTGTTATGATATATGAAAATTGTCCAGTGGGAGAATAATCTGCAATTACCAGAACACTTTTTCCATTGAGGAAGCTAAGCTTGGAGTTTGGAGTACAGGACATAAAAGACCATTAGAATAGAGCTTGATTGATAGCTGGCATGATTGCAAAACTACAGTACCTGCATCCAGACAGCTATAAATTGTACCGTGGTGCCTATCAGCCAGCTTCTCTTGAAACATTTGATTAGAGCTCTTTTTTTTTCAGCCACCCTTGGCCCTCCCCAGCTGCTAGGAAAGCGCTTTTGTGTGAGAAAACCTTATGTGATTGGAGCTGAAATCGTGTCCTAAATAGTTGAAGTGACATGAATTGAATACCCCCATCCTCTGCCTGTGGGGCTGAAACTGGCTACTAGGACCGTCCTGCAAAATACATTCCAACCTTCCCTTTTCACAGAATCACCAAGGTTGGAAGAGACCTCAAAGATCATCAAGTCCAACCCGTCAATGACTGGCTTGAAAGTTACTTGGCCAAACTAAAATTCTAAAAATGCCAGAAGAAAGTCTTCCAGTGGAAAGGATTCTTAAAAAAGATTTGGTTTATTTTTCACCTGGTCCCTTGCACTGGCATTTGATCCAATCATAGATCCTGTTACAGGAAGGATCTGGACATGCAGGAGCATGCCCAGAGGAGGGCCATGAAGATGATCAGAGGGCTGGAGCACCTCTCCTATGAGGACGGACTGAGAGAGTTGGGACTATTCAGTCTGGAGAAGAGAAGGCTTTGAGGAGACCTAATTGTAGCTTTTCCAGTATCTGAAGGGGGCTACAAGAAAGCTGGGGAGGGACTTTTTAGGGTGTCAGGGAGTGATAGGACTAGGGGGAATGGAACAAAATTAGAAGTGGGTAGATTCAGATTGGATGTTAGGAAAAGTTCTTCCCCATGAGGGTGGTGAGACACTGGAACAGGTTGCCTGGGGAGGTGGTGGTGAAAGTCACATCCCTGGAGGTTTTTAAGGCCAGTCTAGATGTGGCTATGAGCAACCTGCTCTAGTGTGAGCATCCCTGCCCATGGCAGGAGGGTGGAATTAAATGATTCTTGAGGTCCTTTCCAACCCTAACAATTCTATGATTCTATTTTTTTTATTCCCCCATCCTGTCATCTCTGGGGAAGAAGGCAGCTGGTTCCTGCACTAACCTGGAACCTGACCACCCTCATGTCCCACCAGGAAGCACCAAAGCAGTGTCACATAGTGACTGTCTCACTTATGAGCTGACACTGGTGCTCACTATTTGGAGTGCCATGCCAGGCTCACAGGGTAGTGCTGGTGTCTTCACGTGGCACATGAGTATCACATAGAGATGCAGCAGCCCATTCCCTCCATGGAGAGGGAACCTGCTCTAGTGTGTGAGGTGTCCCTGCCCATGGCAGAGGGGTTGGAACTAGATGATCCTTGAGGGCAACCTGCTCTAGTGTGAGGTGTCCCTGCCCATGGCAGGGGGTTTGGAACTAGATGATCCTTGAGGTCCTTCCAGCCTTGACAATTCCATGATTCTAAGTTCTCTTGTCAGATGTGCATACTGTGCAGCAGAATTCCTCTTGTCCCAGACTGCCCATTTGTGCCCCACAACACTTCTTTGGAATCTCTTCACTGGGCTTGCAGGTGTGCTGTAGTGGGACATCGAGAGCTGCCTGGTGCCCCAGAGGAGGCCATTAGCAGAACAGGGAATTCACAGTATCACTAAGGTTGGAAGAGACCTTGAAAATCATTGAGTCCAACCTGTCACCACAGACCCCGTGACTAGACCATGGCACCAAGTACCACGTCCGATCCCCTCTTGAACACCTCCAGGGACGGTGACTCCACCACCTCCCCGGGCAGCACATTCCAATGGCGAATCACTCTCTCGGTGAAGAACTTTCTCCTCACCTCGAGCCTAAACTTCCCCTGGCGCAGCTTGAGACTGTGTCCCCTTGTTCTTGTTCAACCCTACTGAGGTTTCACATCCCATCCTGCCCTTTCCCCTCTGCAGACAGAGCTCTGGGCTGAAGAGTGCCCAGGGTCCGTGAGTATGTGAGTCACATTTTGCTAAGCTGAGCACCTATGTGAGCGTGCTACCAAGTGTAAATGACAACAGGCAGAGACCTCCCACGCAGAGCTGTCAGAGGAGCATGTATTTATTTATTTATTCTCTTTTTGATAATGTAGCTTAAATCAATGTGACACACACCAGTATGTTTTCCAGTATAAATCAACAACAAAATATAGTTCTGTCCTTGTTATGTGTGTACAGGATGGCACATCCGTCTACTTGGCAGAGAGGGCTTCAGGGGCCTGACAATGAAACTTCCCTGGGGAACACACTTCTGCATTCACTTCCCAAATTGTCTATTGCCTCTGCAAGCACTTTTTCTTTTACTAATGAGAGTAATAAGCTTTCATGTGGAGGCATTTGCAACATGTGTTTACTGCTGTGAAAGAATTTTAGATAGAGGCTTAAAGGAAAGCAAAATAAGGGTGTTTTGTTGTTTGGTTTTTTTTTCCCTAGGATATCTCCTTGAGAACAATGTTTAAGGAAGGGAACTGAAAATTGTTGAGGATACTGGAACTTGGTTGTGGGGTTCTTTGGACGGAAGCAGAAACTAAACAAAAACACTTAGCAGCTTTGAATGGAAACGCTGGCTGCATTTGGCAGAGATCTGGGAATCAAATTATGCTGGTACATGCAGCTATTAAGCACAAGCTCAAGTATTTGAATGGGGAAGGAAATAAGTACCACTCCACTTGCATGGAACAGAAGTGCAGAGGTACAGAGGAAGGGAAGAGTTTTCACAAGCTGACTCAAAAGTCCAGCTTGAGGCTCCCGTTTCACATCATTCATGTATTTCCATATCAAGGGCCCAAACTGATGAAATACCAGCATGATGCTTATGCCTTATGAAGGAAAAGCCCTCTAATGAGTAGCTGGAGAGGATAACGAAGGGTCTGCCTTTTTCTTCACACAGCCCTTTTGCAGCCCTTGGTGGAGCTTTTCCAAATGGAAAGGTGCATGAGCAGAAAGGGTTTACTGACCATTTTCCTCACGGAAAATGGGGTGAATAAGCTGCAGCACACTGACAGCAGTGGAACAGCTGAAAGGAAAACTAGGCTTCAACAACCAGCATGCAAAAGCTGCAGCTAGGTCAAGGAGAGCTTTCCTCGAGGAGATTTAGTGCAATGGGCACAGCAATGAGGGGAGAAGCAGCAAACCCTAAGGAGAAGCAACAAACCCTAACCCCTTAAGGGGTTGGCCTCTTCTCTCTAACAACCAGCACCAGAACAAGGGGACACAGTCTCAAGCTGCGCCAGGGGAAGTTTAGGCTCGAGGTGAGGAGAAAGTTCTTCACAGAGAGAGTGATTCACCATTGGAATGTGCTGCCCAGGGAGGTGGTGGAGTCACCATCCCTGGAGGTGTTCAAGAGGGATTGGATGTGGCACTTGGTGCCATGGTCTAGTCATGGGGTCTGTGGTGACAGGTTGGACTCGATGATCTTCGAGGTCTCTTCCAGCCTTAGTGATACTGTGATACTCTGAATTTTGTCTGCGGTCTCTTGCCTTCATGTCCATAGGAACCACTTGTTCAGCACAACTCACACGCCTGCTTTGCTTTCTAGTCACCTCAATGCCAAGAAGATGCAAACAAATCGGAGAGAATCTGGAGAACAGCAGCTAGGATAATTAAAGGGCTGAAGGATTGACTTATTAGGGAAGAAGATTAAAGGAACTAAATATGTCTAGGTTGGCTAAGTGGCAACTTAAGACGGGACATGAATGATAACAATCTACCAGCTTTTGAAGGCTATGAGCAGCCAGGAAAGAGAGAGACAAAGAGAGGAACTGACAAGTCTGGTTCAAGGGGTGAACAGCAACTGAGTGAGCATATGATAATTAAGGTTGAGTAGTGAACAAACGAAAAAATCGCAGCCAAAATCCATGAAAGATGAATGGATGTTGTACAGGAAATAATAGATGCTGGACTATGAGTTGCATTTACATATATGCATGTGGTAAGAACTGAGCCCTTTGCTTGGGTAGTCTCCTGTGTCTTGTTTGTAGTCCATCAGCACTACAGTCCTTTCTGGGTCTGTCAGTAATTGCTCCACCTCATAGCATGGCTGCTAGCACATGTAAGCACTGGAGTGTGCACTTAGGAATAGTGTGGCCAGCAGGAGCAGGGAAGTCATTGTGCCCCTGGACTCAGCACTGGTTAGGCCACACCTTGAATCCTGTGTCCAGTTCTGGGCCCCTCAGTTTAGGAAGGACATCGAGGCACTTGAACGTGTCCAGAGAAGGGCAACAAGGCTGGGGAGAGGCCTTGAGCACAGCCCTGTGAGGAGAGGCTGAGGGAGCTGGGGTTGTTTAGCCTGGAGAAGAGGAGGCTCAGGGGAGACCTCATTGCTCTCTGCAACTACCTGAAAGGTGGTTGAAGCCAGGAAGGGGTTGGTCTCTTCTCTCTAGCAACCAGCACCAGAACAAGAGGACACAGTCTCAAGCTGCACCAGGGGAAGTATAGGTTGGAGGTGAGGAGAAAGGTCTTCATGGAGTCATTTGTCATTGGAATGGGCTGCCCAGGGAGGTGGTGGAGTCCCCATCCCTGGAGGTGTTCAAGAGGGGACTGGACGTGGCACTTGGTGCCATGGTTTAGTCATGAGGTCTGTGGTGACAGGTTGGACTCGATGATCTTTGAGGTCTCTTCCAACTTTGGCAATACTGTGATACCGTGAGAAGTCCGTGCTGAGCACTCCACATCCATTCTCTCTGAGGCCAGATCTATTAAGAGCAGAAAAAGGGGTGCTGCAGTGATGACATGGGGTGAGGAGGCTGCTCAGGAGCACTTTATGTTCCCTTCCTGTCTCATTGTGGGGATTCTGAATTACTTGAATGTGCAGTTGGCTTTGTAATTTTTGTCTTGCCTGTAGGATCAGGTATCAGGTTGAAGATCTCATCTCCTCGCCATTTCCTTCCTGCAAATTGCATGGCCATTGCACAGCACATGTGCTGAGCTGCCAGAAATCCTGCATGTTGAGAAACTAACTACAAAGACAGCATGAAATGGAGGTGTCAGAAAGCTTCATGTTGCTAATTAAGCTGGCGTGCATGGAAACATAACTGTTGTCAGTATTTAATTCTGTACTGAGCCTTAAAGCTTTGTTGATGGAGCTTTTTCCTCCTGCTTTTCAGTTCCCCAGATTTCCTTGCCCAGCAATTCCCTTGCCAGCTCTTCTTGTGCCCTTTCCCCTCCCCACTACTGCATTTCATCCTCCTATACGCCTGAACTTCCCCCTGAAAAAAACCCTAGCATATCATGTGCTGGCTCAGCACCCCTCTTGCATAGCAAAGTCTCCAGATGTCTGATGATGATGTTTCCCAGCTTGTCCATGCAAGGATGACAAAGCTGTCTCCTGGATGGCTCCCTTGCTTTGCCCCTGGTAAATCCAAGGTGGGTCCATAGACAAAGACATGTAGTGATAGGATGAGAGGGAATGGCTTTAAGCTGAAGGAGGGTGTATTTAGAGTGAATATTACAAAGAAATTCTTTACAGTGATGGTGGTGAGACAGTGGAATAAGTTGCCCAGGGAAGTTGTGGATTCCCCTCCTTGGAAGGGTTCAAGGCCACGATGGATGGGACCTTGAGTAACCTGGACTAGTGGAAGGTGTTCCTGTGCATGGCAAGCAGCTTGGAACTAGATGAGCTTCAAGGTCCCTACCAAGCCAAACCATTCTATGACTCTATGAAACTGAATCCATATGTTTCTGAAGAGTGCCAGAGAGCTGGGACTTGGCAGGGAAATGCCTTGGCTGGACCATGTTCCAAAACAAGGTCCTTAGGGTGCAGTTTTCTTGAACATCTGTGGAAGTTGGGTGTAAACAACTGAAGTATGATTTGCAAGAAAGAGGGAGGTTGCAGTGTTTGTGTCATCAGTAATAGGTGGCACAGAGCCTAGAGGAAGTGGTGTTCCTTGCATTATGCTTGGGTCAGTGGTCCTACCACAGCCTCTCCCTCTGCAGGCAGGGTCCTTGTAAAGGATAGTGCCAAATCCTCCTTTCTGTGCTGTGGAGGTCATGCTGCTTGTGTGATGTTTCTTTTCTGTTAGTCTCTGGTCTTCCTGCTGCACTGCAAGGTATGAAGATACAGACATGTTCCTCCTCTGCAGTGATGGTCTGGCATCAGCAGTATTCAGTTTTGGGCCCCTCAATACAAGAATGACATTGATGTGCTGGATTGTGTCCAGAGAAGGGATAGACAAGCCCTCCACAGGGTATGAATTTACTGGAACCAGAAGGGCAGTGAGGGTAACTCCCTAGCATCCCATTTCACATGTGCTTCCTCATTGGATGGTGCAAGACAGGCCTTCTGCTGAGGTCAGGGCTTGGGGCACCTCTTGACCAACAGGCAGAACTAGCCAATATTGCCTGTAATTCCTGTCACTGTGGATTATCTACAGAAACAATAGAACAAGAGGACACAGTCTCAAGCTGTGCCAGGGGAGGCTTAGGCTGGATGTTAGGAAGAAATTCTTCACAGAAAGAGATTGGAATGTGCTGCCCAGGGAGGTGGTGGAGTCACCATCACTGGAAGTGTTTAGGAATCATAGAATCAATAAGGTTGGAAAAGACCTCAAAGATCATCAAATCCAACCTGTCACCCAAGACCTCATGACTACTAAACCATGGCTTCAAGTGGGCAATGAGGCTGGTGAGAGGCCTCAAGCATAAGCCCTATGAGGAGAGGCTGAGGGAGCTGTGGTTGTTTAGCCTGGAGAAGACGAGGCTCGGGGAGACCTTATTGCTGTCTACAACTACCTGAAGGGAGGCTGTATCCAGGAGGGGCTTGGTCTCTTCTCCCAGGCAACTAGCACCAGAACAAGAAGACACAGTCTCAAGAAGAGTCTGGAAGGGGCACTTAATCCCATGGTTTAGTTGATCAGATGGTGTTGGGTGCTAGGTTGGACTCACTGATCTTGAAGGTCTTTTCCAACCTGCTTAAATCTCTTCTAGATGCTTGAGAGGCCGAGGCAGGCAGGATGCAGCACCAGCAGACTACAACATTGGGAGCGTGGTCCTGTGCAATAAGGTGTGCACAATTCAAAGCCAGCCCCCACCATCCACCATGTGCTCAAGCATAGTGCCTGCACCCTCCTCCTTCTACCCTCCATCTCCCTCCCTCCCCCTGGTTTTTTTTTTTTTGCACAGAGAATGTTTTGCAGAAAACACCAGGGGGAAAGCGGCTTTCGCTGAATGGTTTTTATACCGTGCCAGGGAACCTTTATCGAACGTTTAATCCCAAACCTGGCTTTGAAGCAGGGAGGCATACAATTCCATAATTAATTTTTTTTTTTAATGTGTGTGTGTGGGTTTTGTGTTGGTGTTCTTTTTTTTTTTTTTTTTTTTTTTTTTTTTTTTTTACCTTCTTTGGCTAATCACTGATAAAAAGCTTAATTCTATTAACAACTCGACTTGACAAATTGCACCGCTCAACGGAAGCGTTTAGAAATTAATTACGCATTTTATTGCATTAGATCGGATAAACAGGGGAGCTCCGTCTGAGCCAGGGAGGAGGAGCCAGCAGCACAGGCCCCCACTGTTGGGATGGGATGGGATGGGATGGGATGGGATGGGATGGGAATGGAATGGGAATGGATGGAATGGGATGGGATGGAATGGAATGGAATGGAATGGAATGGAATGGAATGGAATGGAATGGAATGGAATGGAATGGAACAGGAATAGAGCAGGAATAGGATAGAGTAGGAATAGAATGGAATAGAATAGAATAGAATAGAATAGAATAGAATAGAATAGAATAGAATAGAATAGAATAGAATAGAATAGGAATAGGAATAGGATAGAATAGAATAGAAGGGAATAGAATGGAATAGAATAGGAATAGAGTAGGATTAGAATAGAGTAGGAATAGAATAGAGTAGGAATGGAATGGAATGGAATGGAATGGAATGGAATGGAATGGAATGGAATGGAATAGAATAGAATAGAATAGAATAGAATAGAATAGAATAGAATAGAATAGAATAGGGATAGAATAGAATAGAATAGGATAGGATAGGATAGGATAGGATAGGATAGGATAGGATAGGATAGAATAGGATAGGATAGGAATAGGATAGAATAGAATGGAATAGAATAGGATAGAATAGAATAGAATAGAATAGAATAGAATAGAATAGAATAGAATAGAATAGAATAGAATAGAAGGGAATAGAAGGGAATAGAATAGAGGGAATAGAATGGAATAGAACAGGAATAGAGTAGGATTAGAATAGAGTAGGAATGGAATGGAATGGAATGGAATGGAATGGAATGGAATGGAATGGAATGGAATAGAATAGGAACAGAATAGAGCAGAGCAGAATAGAATAGAATTGAATAGACTTTAATTTAATTTAATTGAATCGACCAGTTTGGAAAAGATCTTTGAGATCATAGAGTCCAACGTATCACCCAACACCACCTAATCAACTAAACCATGGCACCAAGCACCCCATCCAGTCTCTTCCTTAAACACCTCCAGTGATGGTGACTCCACCACCTCCCTGGGCAGCACATTCCAATGGCAAATCACTCTTTCTATGAAGAACTTCTTCTTAACCTGCAGCCTAAACTTCCCCTGGCATAGCTTGAGACTGTGTCCTCTTGTTCTGGTGCTGGTTGCCTAGGAGAAGAGACCAACTCCCACCTGGCTACAACCTTCCTTCAGGTAGTTATAGAGAGCAATAAGGTCTCCTCTGAGCCTTCTCTTCTCCAGGCTAAGCAACCCCAGCTCCCTCAGCCTCTCCTCACAGGGCTGCACTCCAAACCTTTCCCCAGTTTTGTTGCCCTTCTCTGGACACCTTCCAGCAATTCAACATCTTTCCTAAACTGAGGGGCCCAGAACGGGACACAGGACTCAAGGTGTGGCCTAACCAGTGTGGAGTACAGGGGCACAATGATCTCCCTGCTCCTGCTGGCCACACTATTCCTGATACAGGCCAGGATGCCATTGGCTTTCTTGGCCACCTGGGCACACTGCTGACTCATGTTCTGCCTATATCCACCAGTACCCCCAGGTCCCTTTCTGCCTGGCTACTCTCCAGCCTCTCTGACCCCAGCCTGTAGCACTGCATGGGGTTGTTGTGGCCAATGTGCAGAACCTGGCACTTGGATGTGTTCAATCTCATGCCCTTGGACTCTGCCCATCTGTCCAGCCTCTCAAGATCCCTCTGCAGAGCTCTCCTACCTTCTAACAGATCAGCTCCTGCCCCCAGCTTGGTGTCATCTGCAAATTTACTGATGATGGACTCAATCCCCTAGTCCAGATCATCAGTAAAAATATTAAAGAGCATGGGGCCCAGCACTGATCCCTGGGTGACACCACTAGTGACTGGCCCCCAGCTGGATGTGGCACCATTCACCACCAGTCTCTGGCCTCGGCCCTCCAGCCAGTTCCTAACCCAGTGCAGAGTGCTGCTGTCCAAGCCATGGGCTGACAGCTTGGCCAGGGTTGGTGGCCTTTCCTTCCCCCCAAGCACGCAGCTTTCACAAGGCTGGGGAATCGCTGACAGGACAGTTTCCCCCGTTTGTTTGTTCTGTTCTCTTTGCTGATTGCAAAAGTTCCACGTAGGAGAGTTTATTTTTGTAAAGGTGAATTGCAGAGCTACGGCGAAAATTCAGCTAAGCACAAATTTCTGCGCTGAGCAGCCTCCGGGGGGGACAGCCAGGCTGTGTGAGTCGGAGCATAATGAGCATGCGGGGCGGCTGAACGCGCTGGGCGGTGCAGAACTAGTCAAGTGGTGGTGTGGGGCACAAATGGGCAGTCTGGGACAAGAGGAATTCTGCTGCACAGTATGCACATCTCACAAAAGAACTTAGAATCACGGAATTGTCAAGGCTAGAAGGACCATAAGGAGCATCTAGTTTCAACCCCCCTGCTTGAGAGAAGAGACCAACCTCCTTTCAGGTAGTTGTAGAGAGCAATGAGGTCTCCCCTGAGCCTCCTCTTCTCCAGGCTAAGCAATCCCAGCTCCCTCAGCCTCTCCTCACAGGGCTTGTGCTCGAGGCCTCTCCCCAGCCTCATTGCCCTTCTCTGGACATGTTCAAGTGTCTCAATGTCCTTCTTAAACTGAGGGTCCCAGAACTGGACACTGGATATGTGTAGACAGAACTGGGTATGTGTGGATATAAATACGCTCTCAAATTCCCTGGTATGCGTTTGAGAAACCATTCATGGTTTTGGAAGGTAGTCTAAATAGATAGGGCAAATAAGAAACAAAAATGGCACCTGAACTTTGTCTGCCTTCCTAACTCTCTAGCAACCAGCACCAGAACAAGGGGACACAGTCTCAAGCTGCACCAGGGGAAGTTTAGGCTGGAGGTGAGGAGAAAGTTCTTCACCAAGAGAGTTGTTAGCCATTGGAATGTGCTGCCCAGGGAGGTGGTGGAGTCACCGTCCCTGGAGGTGTTCAAGAGGGGATTGGATGTGGCACTTGGTGCCATGGTCTAGTCATGGGGTCTGTGGTGACAGGTTGGACTCGATGATCTTCAAGGTCTCTTCCAACCTTGACGATACTGTGATACTGTGTGATACTGTGTAACTTGCCATACCTGTCCCCAGCAAGATTGAAGGGTTTTATGATGCAGAATTACATCAGTGAATGTCTGAGTTTGTGATGCAGCTTTGGGGTCCTGGTTTGAACTTTCCTGACATTTGGAAGGAGATTTGGGTTCATTCCTGTTAACCTGGCATGCATGGATGGCATTTCTCCTTACTTCCAGCCTTGCTGCCTGTGTGCTGGGTTGTTTGGGTTTTTTTCCTCAGCTTTGTTTTTATTTCTTCGAGGCACATCAATAACCTTTCTCCTTGGCTGTAATCCACATAGTTGTGACCCTGATGAGTTTCAGTCTGAATCTGGAAAAGGCAAGGAGGAGAAAATGAACTTCATTTCTCACTGCTGCCTCATTTTGTGTTCGTGGGCTGGGTAAACGTGGGTGCTTAGATGCAGCCCTGTCAGCTGGGAAGCCTTTTCTTTGGATCAGGATGTGCCTGGACCAGGTGGTCTGTGTGCTCTGGGGCAGCTCCTGCTTCTCCTTGCAGGCTCCATCTGCAGTTAGGGAACACACTCAATGGCTAGTGAAGCCCAGAAATAGAAATGCTTCATGCTAGGTTGAGCCCTGCTTTGATTTCTTCAGTGAGTCTGGGCACAACATCAGGAGAGGGAGGCAGCAGGGATCGCTGCACCCAGAAAAGCTCCTACAGGGAGGCAGGAAGTGACCTGCCTACACCACTGCAGCTACTCGTCCTAAAAAGCAGCCTGCTCCAGCCTGGGTCTCAGCCCCTTTTATTCATCAGCAGCTCCAACCACTCTGGGATCTGCAGCCACACCCTCTCTCTCCTCTGCTGCCCCTGACTCCCTTCATCCCTCACACACTGGCACACGTAGTCTGCAGCTGGTGGCCAGAACTCTGGAGCACCAGTCACTGGATGATATCCTAGCATCTATTTTCATAGTGCTTTGCAAAGACAGCAGCTGGGGGCTTGGCTAGCACTGCTTCCCTTTTTTTCTGGAAGCAGAGATGCAGAAGGGTGGGGAGGTGGCCAATGCACTGTGGAATGGAGGAACACAGGAACAGGGAGGTCATTCATGCCTCCTTGGTCTGCATTTCTCCTTAGATGGTGAATTGCCTTTGTTTCTAAGGCATCGATTCTAATTCTGCAGTTGAGACTAAGTTTGTACTTCCATCTTGAGGTTTATTTTTCACTTTTTTAAACCCTCATTAGGAGAAACCAGCTTGCATAGTGAGATGTTCAAAACAAGGTAATAGATTATATAATCATAGAATGGTTACAAAGACTGCCTGCAGAGGGAGAGGCTGTGGTAGGACTGCTAACCCAAGCATAATGCAAAGAACACCACTTCCTCTAGGCTCTGTGCCACCTATTACTGATGACACAAACCCTGCATTCTCCCTCTTTCTTGCAAATCATACTTTGGCTGTTCACACACAGCTTCCACAGATGCTCAAGAAAGCTGTACCTTAAGGGCCTTGTTTTGGAACATGGTCCAGCCAAGGCATTTCCCTGCCAAGTCCCAGCTCTCTGACACTCTTCTGAAACATATGGATTCAGTTTCATAGAGTCATAGAATGGTTTGGCTTGGTAGGGACCTTGAAGCTCATCTAGTACAACTACCTGAAAGGTGGTTGTAGCCAGGAAGGGGTTGGGCTCTTCTCTCTATCAATCAGTACCAGAACAAGGAGACACAGTCTCAAGCTGCACCAGGGGAAATTTAGGCTGGAGGTGAGGAGAAAGTTCTTCACCGAAAGAGTCATTCGCCATTGGAATGTGCTGCCCAGGGAGGTGGTTGAGTCTCCATCCCTGGAGGTGTTCAAGAGGGGATTGGACGTGGCACTTGGTGCCATGGTCTAGTCATGGGGTCTGTGGTGACAGGTTGGACTCAATGATCTTCGAGGTCTCTTCCAACCTTGACGATACTGTGATACTGTGATAGTTCCAAGATGCCTGTCATGCACCTTCCACTAGACCAGGTTACTCAAGGCCCTGTCCAATGTGGCCGTGAACACTTCCAGGGAAGGGGCATGCACAACTTCCCTAGGCCACCTACTCCTGTGTCTCACCACCCTGAGATGCCAAAGGAGAGAGGGAATTTTTGTTGTGGGTTTTTGGTTGTTTGTTTGTTTGTTTTTGTGTTATTATTATTATTTCAAGAAATGAAGAATTACAAATATTCACTATTGGGCTAATCATGCATTGAGTTCAGCAATTGAACCATGGAGCTGTTGAGGTTGGAAGAGATCTCTCAGATTCATAGAATATCAGGTTGGAAGGGACCTCAAGGCTCATCTAGTCCATATTTTCAGGGCAAGAATATAGTTAAAAGAGATGGCCCAGCACCCTGTCAACTGGGCCTCGAAGCTGTGTAGTATAGGGGAATGCACCACCTCTTTATTGTGATCATCAAGTCTAACTGCTCTCCTAGAGCTCACAATTCCACCTCTACTGCTATCCCATTACCACTAAACTGTGTCCCTTTGTTTTGCCAGAGCTCCTGTTGTCAACACTCCTATCCAGGTATTTTTCACAGACAGCGGGTGACAACCAGAAAGGGGAACCCAGGAAAGGACACAGAGAGCCGTGGATAGCTTTTATTAGAGGGGGAAGTGTGTGGGGAGGGGAGACAACAGGCTATGATGTTGCAAGGCAGTCAGAGCATAATCGGGTTGTGGGAGCGTGAGAGAGGCAGAAACAGATATACAGATGGTGCACGGCAACTAAGAAAAGAAACATGGTGAAGCAGGGAAAAAAAAATAAATAGAAGTTAATAGAGCTAAGCAAAAATACTGAGAGGAGAAATATTGTGCTCCTGAAAGCAAGAACAGAATGAACTCAGAGACAGGCAACAGGGACACTGCAGAGAGAAAATATGAACAATAAAAGATAGATCACAGCATGTTAGGTGGTAAGAAATAAAGAGCAAGTTTAGACAATTTCAAGGAAAAGGGAGGGAGAAGAAAGAAGGCAAGGTGGGGGAAAAGAAAATCAAAGGCAGCTCAGAAAAGAGTAATTAAAGGGCTATGGCATTAGTGTCGTGCTGCCACGGCACACCAGGAGCTGAGACAGTCAGTAATAAAACTTGGAGGGACTCTTGGGTTGGGGGACCAAACCAAGAGGGTGCTGAGCCTCCCAGCCTGACCTCCCTGGGATCTTCATAGCCCTTTGCTGCTGGTCTGGGTCCCTTGCACAGCTCCACTGGCCCTCTTGGTGGGGAGGAGCGGTATACAATACAATACAATACAATACAATACAATACAATACAATACAATACAATACAATACAATACACCAGGTTGGAAGAGACCTTCAAGATCATCGTGTCCAACCCATCAACCAATCCAACCCACTCAACAACTAAACCATGGCACCAAGCACCCCATCAAGTCTCCTCCTGAACACCTCCAGTGATGGTGACTCCACCACCTCCATGGGTAGCCGATTCCAATGGGCAATCACTCTCTCTGTATAGAACTTCTTCCTAACATCCAGCCTAAACCTGCCCTGGTGCAGCCTGAGACTGTGTCCTCTTGTTCTGGTACTGGCTGCCTGGGAGAAGAGACCAACCTCTGCCTGTCTACAACCTCCCTTTAGGTAGTTGTAGAGAGCAAGAAGGTCACCCCTGAGTCTCCTCTTCTCCAAGCTAAGCAACCCCAGCTCCCTCAGCCTTTCCCCGTAGGGCTTGTGTTCCAAACCCCTCCCCAGCTTTGTTGCCCTTCTCTGGACACATTCCAGTATGTTTAGGGATGAGATACCTGGAAAAAATAGGGAGTGAAAAATGTGTGTGCTTCAGCTAGGCTTCCAGCTGTGAGGACTGTGCTGCTGTTGAGTCTGCATGTTCCATTCCTGGGATTCTTACTCTTGGCTTGCAAAACGAAGCCCTATGTTTGGGGCACCGCTCTAGCATTACTCAAAGCAGGAGCTAAGGGGAATGTGCTAATTGATGAGGCAAGAGGAATTTATTGGTATTTAAAACTAAATCAATGTACTGCCTGAAAAAAAATAATGATCCTTTACCCTGAATATTAATGTCACTTTGGCCTACAATAATTTCAATTTAATTAAGCTGTATAGGATTCCTCCCCAGCCCTATGCATGAATGGACAAGTAATTTTGCAACAAGACTTCATCCGGCCTTTGCGCTTGTAAAACCCACAAAACACGCTCAGCCACAGGCCAGGATTTCGCCATCTCCTCTCTTCTCTGCTTCCTTGCTTTCCCTTCCTGCCTTTCGTGGAATCACAGAATCCCCAAGGTTGGAAGACACCTCAAAGATCATCAAGTCCAACCTGTCACCACAGACCTCATGACTACTAAACCATGGCACCAAGTGCCACGTCCAATCCCCTCTTGAACATCTCCAGGGATGGGGACTCCGCCACCTCCCTGGGCAGCACATTCCAATGGCTAACAGCTCTCTCTGTGAAGAACTTTCTCCTCACCTCCAGCCTAAACTTCCCCTGGCACAGCTTGAGACTGTGTCCTCTTGTTCTGGTGCTGGTTGCCTGGGAGAAGGGATCAACCCCCTCCTGGCTACAACCCCCTTCAGGTAGTTGTAGGCAGCAATATGGTCTCTCCTGAGCCTCCTCTTCTCCAGGCTAAACAACCCCAGCTCCCTCAGCCTCTCCTCACAGGGCTGTGCTCAAGGCCTCTCCCCAGCCTCGTTGCCTTTCTCTGGACACGTTCAAGAGTCTCAATGTCCTTCTTAAATTGAGGTGCCCAGAACTGAGCACAGTACTCAAGGTGTGGCCTAACCAGTGCTGAGTCCAGGAGCACAATGACTTCCCTGCTCCTTCTGGCCACACTATTCGTGATGCAGGCCAGGATGCCATTGGCCTTCTTGGCCACCTGGGCACACTGCTGGCTCATGTTCAGCCAACTGTCAATCAGTTCCTTTACAGCACAAAGCTTGATGGAGCATGGCAGTGTCTGATGGTGAATGTGAAAACAGTAAGCAAAACATTTTCACCCTGGCTGAGTGAGCCCTGGCAAAACCCACCATTCTGTTCCTTGCTCAGGTTCCAGAAACTATTAATAGAGGTCTGCTGAGGTTTATTAATTATGCTATTGTACCAGGCCTTCTGAAATATGAACTGTGTGCACATTTTGTTCCCATTCCCCCATGTCTTTCCATCATCTGTCAGTGCAAAAAACCTTTTAGAAGAGAAGGAAGCACTACCAGGCAGGCACCTTCTCGTGTGCACATCCCAGGCACCTTCTCATGTGCACATCCCAGGCACCTTCTCCTGTACATATCCCAGGCATCTTCTCGTGTGCATATCCCAGGCACCTTCTCGTGTGCATATCCCAGGCACCTTCTAGTGTGCACATCCCAGGCACCTTCTCCTGTACATATCCCAGGCATCTTCTCGTGTGCATATCCCAGGCACCTTCTCGTGTGCATATCCCAGGCACCTTCTAGTGTGCACATCCCAGGCGCCTTCTAGTGTGCTTATCCCAGCTCCAGCATACCCATAAGGCCTTTGTCCTGAACGCTCAGCCTGCACTGACTCTGCAGTTGCAACGAGGCGAAACTCTGTGTCCTCAGGGTGTTGGGCAAACAGGGCTTTATTTTGACTTCTGATCTGTGCCAATTGACAGCTCCCTGAAAAGCCCATCAGGCAAAACACATCAGCAAGAGTTCTTTATTTACAGGCCTGAGCATCCCAGCTTCTATTTATAGAAGTCAGCATGACCTGACAGGACTTGGATCTCCTGAAAATAACACCATGTTCTGCAGGCCAGTGGTGGGTGTAGGGCTTTGTGGGCAATTTACAAGGGACTCTTCAGGTCCCTTTACTGAAGAGCTTAGCCTTTAAGAGTATGATCCTGTAAATCTGTGCTTAGGCAACTAGCCCATTGAGTTTAATGGGATTACTTGTGCAAGCAAGGCTCTGTGAGACACAGCTGTAAGGGGTGGGGGAAATGTTAATGGAGCTGCAACATTAATATATAGCATGAGGGAGATGCATATGGCTCTGGGAATACATTGGTTGTACTCGGGGAACATGGTCCCAGGCACTTGGGAGAGGGTACGGCCATTTGATTTGTAATATGCTGAAGTTTGTTGAAGGCTAGAGGGAGCCAAAAATGACATGGGAGCGGGGCTGGTATAGACAGGAGGGCAGGAAAATAATCACACTCGTGGAGTTGGGGAAACACTTGTGAGATGTGGGGAAGAGTGGCAGAGAGGTGCAGCTGCAGGCAGCGCAGAGACCAGGAATTGATGGGTCTTGTGGTGGCTGAGGCGCTGCCGAAGTGGGGTGGGGGGAGAATTGACAAATATTTTGTTCCAACTCAAAAGCAAATCTTGACTTGATGATGTTTGCAGTCCTGACATCCCTCTCTGCAAGTACAGCAGTTTGGGTAGAACAAACACTCCTGAAGAGGAAGTTGCTACCATGAATATTTCCATCAAAGGTGAATTTGCAATGGTGTGTTAGATGGGGAAATCTGCATTTTATGCTGCCAGCTATTGTCTGAGTCACAGGCTTTGTTTTTTTCCTGCCCCTTAATTAGCTGAGTCAAGATGCATAAATCACACACTGGTTTACCTACCTGAATCCTTGAGTGGCCCACCCACAAGTAGGTGCCATCTCAGCCTGACTGGGCTGTTTCCATAGCCACTCAGTGCATCATCCAGGGCATGAGCCGCACTGGGAAGCACTGATGGGGCTGGTCTGTTTCCTGCAGCCCCTTGCATAAACTCAGACTCAATCTGTACACATCCTTGCACATTGGACTTAGTAGAGTAGGGTTAATGGCTGGACTTGATGATCTTGAAGGTCTTTTCCATGGGAGGTGGTGGAGTCACTATCATTGGAGGTGTTTAGGAGGAGACTGGATGGGGTGCTTGGTTGCATGGTTTAGTTGATTAGGTGGTGTTGGATGATAGGTTGGACTCAATGATCTTGAAGGTCTTTTCCAACCTGGTTTATTCCATTCCATTCCATTCCATTCCATTCCATTCCATTCCATTCCATTCCATTCCATTCCATTCCATTCCATTCCATTCCGTTCCGTTCCGTTCCGTTCCATTCCATTCCATTCCATTCCATTCCAGCCTAGCCTAACCTAACTGCTTCTGTGATTTAGGAACATTTCCGTTGTGCAGCTGATTAGTGTTGTGCTGATTTTTGTTACTGGTGCAGATGTTACAGTCTAGTGCTACGTAGGAGGGAGAGAATGGTGAAATTCTACAGCTGAACTGTAGTGTTCAGAGTATGTGCAATGTGTCAGGAAAAGATTATTTGCTGCCAGAAAAGGCATTGATAATCCCAAATAATAGAGGAGCACGAGAGCTGGACATCTCCTTTGCTATTGCAAAAAGTGCTGCCTTTCATCAGACACTTCCATTTTCTCACTTGTTTTGTAACTTGGGAGTGGGTTTGATCAGCAGTGCAGATTCCTCCTGATTTTAATGAGGAGGATAAAAAAAACCCAAATGTGCTACCCTGCAAGCTATTGCCTCTTCAGGAACCATTTGACAAGAGTTTCAAATGCTGTCTAGCTCCAGAGTCCTGTCTGTCCAGGAGTCCCAGTAATGTGCTCCAGATGGCATTTTCCAGAGGATGGCATCCACTCATCATAGAGCACCAGAACAGGAGGAAAAAGTCTCAAGCTGTGCCAGGGGAAGTTTAGGCTGGAGGGGAGGAGAAAGTTCTTCACTGAGAGAGTTGTTAGCTATTGGAATGTGCTGCCCAGGGAGGTGGTGGAGTCACCATCCCTGGAGGTGTTCAAGAGGGGATTGGACGTGGCACTTAGTGCCATGGTTTAGTAGTCATGAGGTGTTGGGTGACAGGTTGGACTTGATGATCTTTGAGGTCATTCCAACCTTATTGATTCTATGATCCCCCTACTCCTCCTCTGCCTTTCTACTGGGCCATGATGTCACCCCACCAGCTGGTCATCATTTCGAAGCTTGTGGCATCGTTTGTGTTGGAAGAGCTCCCAGTCCCCACTGCTGCTGGGGATGATGAGGAAGCTGGACATTTGTACAGCCAGCCCCAAGTTTCCCAAGTCTTCCTTTCCCTTTCCTCTCCTTGGTACATGGTTGGTAGCCTCCTGGGCTGCTGAGCATGGTGGCCATAGCATGCTTAAAGTTGGTGGCTTTGAGATGATGCTCCCTCATGGAAGATGTGAGGGATCTTGCAGGAAGCCCAAATGCCTCTCTCCCTGACTGAATGCATGTGAGCTCCCACTGTTGGCATATGTACTTGGGCAGGGGAGGAGAGAAAAAGTGGGAGGTGTTGGCTGAATTTCCAGAGGTGTCTGGTATGTGTCTTCAATGAGGTGTCCAGATCATTGTAAACTTCCTTTCAGAAGTCAGTTTCAAGCTCCCTAACACTGGACATCCAGTGTGATGGCTGAGGAAAGCAATCAGTAATAGAATCATAGTGTCATAGAATTGCTTCAGTTGGAAAAGACCTCCAAGATCATTGAGTCCAACCATTATATAACTCTTACAAGCTTGGTGGTAAACCATGACCCTCATCACCACATTTCAGCATCCTGTAAACACCTCTAAAGATGGGGATTCAACCATGTCCCGTGGGGAGCCTATTCCAGTATTTGATAACCCTTTCAGTGAAAATGTTTCTTCTAATCCCAAATCTTGAGGAAATTTCCTCTGGAGCATCTTGAGGCAATTTCCTTTCATCCTATCACTAGTTACTAGGGAGAAGAGATCAACACCCACCTCACTACAACCTTTTGTTGGGTAGTTCTAGAGAGAAAGAAAATCTCCACTAAGCCTCTTGTTTTCCAGCCTAAACAAAACAACCCCAGTTCCCTCAGCCACTCCTCATAAGGCATGTTCTCCAGACACTCCATCAGCTTCATTGCTCTTCTCCAGACCTGCTGCAGCACCTCAGTTTTCTTAGCTCACTCTATCAATAGATCCTGTTCTCTTTCAGCATTGCTGCTGGAGTCTCTAATATTCACAGCCAAACCCCAAATACTTTCCTACAGACACTTATAAAGGTCAAAACAATGGGACCATCCCAAACATCCATCCTGAGCTCCTAGTCAAGCCCAAGCTCCTAGTCAAGCCCTCTCTCTTTGGCCAGGACCAGGGTGCACACTTTATTTCCTGAAGGAACGGATCTGTCTACTGAACAACAATGATAGTCAACCAGACTGCATCTTTCTGCTTGGGAGAGACAGTGCTTTTTCCTTCCCATATATACAAACTGGAGAGAAGAGGTCCACGTGGATGAGTGATACACAGCAGTTGGGAGGCGATGTGTTTGTCACCTTCAGCGCCTGGTCACCCTGAGGCTCTCAGCGCCGGCATGCCTGGATTTGCACGTCTGCCTTGCCTGAGGAGTAAATCAACTTGGCAGGGCTGGCGTGCAGTGTGGTGTGCCTTCTTGGTGGCACACACGTGGGGGCTGTGTAGGGGATGTTCTGCTCTGTCCCCTGAGCCTTTACCAGCGTGCACGGCGTGCGCGCGCCGCCCGCATCTAACGCCGGCGATTGTTAATCCTGTTCGTAGCCGGCAGCAAGATGGGCAGGGAGCCACTTAACAAGAGCTGACACATGGAGAAATAAGGCTTTTGTCTCTCTTGTACGTTAAACAATTCATGAGGTTTGCAGTTGAATAAGACATTTAATGAACATAGGCCTGCTTGGGCTGCCTGCAGCCGGTCATTTCTCACCAAGGGCTGGGCGCTTTCAAAGGCAGAATAAGGAGATGTGAGTTTTGAGCCATGAAATTTTAACAAACAAATGGCATCTCCTGCTTAGAATGGAGGAAGAGCTGCTCGTGTTCCCAAGTAGCTGGAACAATGGCAAGTCTGTAGATGTGGTGAAAGCTCAAGTAAACAGAAGTGAGGATCACCTGTGAATAGTTTCATCCATTTACCACTGAAACTATTTGTGCAGTGGTGCAGCAGAGGGGCCAGAATCCCTCCTCATTTTTCAGCAGGCACCTTGCTCATTCTCTGCTTAGATCTTACATGAGCATTTGGGGTGGAGCAATGAGAAAGGAATAGTTAGTGATAAGAGCAGACTTTGTAAGGTTGGCTAATTGAGAGTCAGAGGAAGGGGAGCTTGTTTGCCTCTTCTCCCTAGCAACCAGCACCAGAACAAGAGGACACAGTCTCAAGCTGCACCAGGGGAAGTTTAGGCTGGAGGTGAGGAGAAAGTTCTTCACCGAGAGAGTCATTCGCCATTGGAATGTGCTGCCCAGGGAGGTGGTGGAGTCACCGTCCCTGGAGGTGTTCAAGAGGGGATTGGATGTGGCACTTGGTGCCATGGTCTAGTCATGGGGTCTGTGGTGACAGGTTGGACTCAATGATCTTCGAGGTCTCTTCCAACCTTAGTGATACTGTGATACTGTGAGCTGCTGAGAGGGCTGTGAGATCTTTGCCTGTGGTTACCTGGGCTGGTGTCAGCTCTGGTTTATGTTATGCAAGATCTCTTCCCTTCCCTCTAGAAGAAGAAAGAAAAAACGAGATAGACATGTTTACACACTTTAAATGTTCAGAAATAAAACTTTACAGGGTTGCTGTTATGTTGCTATACTCCCACTTGATTCACTCCACCAGTTTCCATGGTGCCAACAAAAAGCATCAAATTTAGCCTTTGCAGCTCTTTCTCTCTATGGACTGCAGGGACCTAGGCTTCGGAGCTGAAGTAATAGGAAGCTGGATTTATTCCTGACTCTCTTGGACTTAGACATTGCACATCAGCACTGCTACTGAGGCTCGGATCCTTCAGCCTTTCTGATGTCTCTCTCATTGGCTCTTGATAGGCATTTGGTTGAGCTCCTGGAAGGAGTCATGCCCTTCCTCAGCCCATCTCTTCAGCTGGAACCTAGGTAGGACAATAGTTACCAGTGCCTCAGCCAAGAGGCCAAAGCCCATAGGGACCTAAAGGCACTGAATGCTCCACAACCCTTGCATACAATCTGTCCAGGCTGGAGCTCAGAGACGAAGCAGTTGCAAGGAGGGAGGTACTTTGCCATTGCCAGAAAAGTATCACAGAATCAATAAAGTTGGAAAAGACCTCAGAGATCATCAAGTCCAACCTATCACCCAACACCTCCTGACAACTAAACCATGGCTCCAAGTGCCACATCCAAGTTCCTCAACCTAATGCCAATGAAGTACTGCAGTGTAATTTGCTCCCAGGGGGCATTTCTTTGCTGCTGGCCTAGAGCACAGCTGCTGATTCCCCATACTGCACAAAG
The DNA here is from genome assembly GCA_033816785.1 of Picus viridis. Lineage (NCBI taxonomy): Eukaryota > Metazoa > Chordata > Aves > Piciformes > Picidae > Picus > Picus viridis. The sequence goes on along the minus strand of CM066569.1, from coordinate 9,435,284 downwards.
CAATAAGATTGCCTTTCCCTCCCTAGCACATGTAGAACTTTGTTCCAGTGCTGGGGCACAACCGTTGCTTGAGGGAGGCAGCAGGTGCATGCACAGCCATCAGATAATGCAGGTGCCTCATGCATCGTGCTTCTGTCCATCCATCCAAAGTGCAGAGCAGCTCAGCCTTGGAACACCAGCCTCAACATCATGCTTCTGTCCATCCATCCAAAGTGCAGAGCAGCTCAGCCTTGGAACACCAGCCTCGACATCATGCTTCTGTCCATCCATCCAAAGTGCAGAGCAGCTCAGCCTTGGAACACCAGCCTCAACATCATGCTTCTGTCCATCCATCCAAAGTGCAGAGCAGCTCAGCCTTGGGACACCAGCCTCGACATCATACTTCTGTCCATCCATCCAAAGTGCAGAGCAGCTCAGCCTTGGAACACCAGCCTCAACATCATGCTTCTGTCCATCCATCCAAAGTGCAGAGCAGCTCAGCCTTGGGACACCAGCCTTGACATCATACTTCTGTCCATCCATCCAAAGTGCAGAGCAGCTCAGCCTTGGGACACCAGTCCAACTGGTCTCAGCAGCACGCTTCTGTTGGAAAGGCACAACTCCCTCTGCTTTGAAAATCCCTGTTTATAATCCCAGTCCAGCTTTCACTCCAGCAGCAGGGACTTTTGTTTTGGCCTGCCTACAATACTGAGGCATTTTGCTCCAGAACAAAGAATCCTGTTTTTAGCAACAGTCTCTATTAGTGCATATTAATGTGCTTAGCTGGTGTCATATATCTTAGCATGTAATTTATTTTAACAGTTATTTTAACACTTTCTGTCTCTGTACTGGATTAATAGCAATCTCATCACCCATCAATGAGGGGCATCTCTTAAGGATGTTTAACCCTCTATGCTCTGGTATTTGGCTCATTCTTTAGACTGTAGCCTTGAGTAAGGGTCTTCTTTTTGTACAGCAGCCTGATCTAAACCTACAGCTATATAAATTGAGGGATTTTATTCATGTTTACAAATATCTAAAGGGTGGGTGTGAATATGGGGCCAGTGTCAAGAAGATGGGGCCACTCTCTTTTCAGTGGTGCCCTGGAATAGGACAGGTACAAACTGGAACACAGGAACTTCCACCACAACAAGAGGGCAAACTTCTTTCCTTTGAGGGTGATGGAGCACTGGACCAGGCTGCTCAGAGAGGTTGTGGAGTCTCCTTCTCTAGAGACTTTTATGACCCACTTGAATGTATTCCTCTGAGACCCACCCTAGGTGTTCCTGCTTTGGCAGGGACTGTTAGACTCAGTGACTGCTGGAAGTCCTTTCCAACCCCTAGCATTCTGTGATAAATATCTATTACTGCTAATGCATCTCATGATGAATGCAAATTGAAAAGAGTTTAGAAATCATAGAATCAAAGAATCAATAAGGTTCTAAAAGACCTCAGAGATCAAGTCCAGCCTATCACCCAGCACCTCATGACTACTAAACTATGGCTTCAAGTGGCACGGCCAATCCCTTTTGAACACCTCCAGGGATGGTGACACCACAACCTCCCAGAGCAGCACATTCCAATGACTTACAACTCTCTCAGTGAAGAACTTTCTCCTCACCTCCAGCCTAAACTTCCCCTGGTGCAACTTGGGACTGTGTCCTCTTGTTCTGGTGCTGGTTGCCTGGGAGAAGAGCCCAACCCCCTCCTGGCTACAACCTCCCTTCAGGTAGTTGTAGAGAGCAATAAGGTCTCCCCTGTGGTTCGAAATGACATTTTCTTTGGATCTCTGCTGACTCAAGTTGTTCCTGTAGGTCTGTATAAACTTGCCTTTGAGCTCTGACCAGGTCATGGTCCAAAGTGTTGGTTTTTGTTAGCTAGCTTAGGACACCAGAATTTACAGCTGAGGCTTTAAAATAATCGGCTTTCCCTAGTTGCTGCCTTTCACCCCAGAAACGCCTTCCCTCAAACACAGAGGCGAGAAAGTAGAGCAGGGGATTACAAGGGAAGCTGATGTGCCACGCACAAATATACATCGACGGCCTCGGGCTTTGACACCCAGTTATTATGCTAATGCCATGCACAGCGGTACAGTGATTGTTTGGAAAGGCAGAGTTCTTCTGGGAGTGGGTCAGAAATGGATTGGATTGTTTTCTCATAAGGCTCGTCCTGTGAAACTAGAGTTATGAGCCCAGGCTAATCATAGTATCATAGTATCACAGTATCAGGGTTGGAAGGGACCACAAGCATCACCTAGTTCCAACCCCCCTGCCATGGGCAGGGACACCCCACACTAGATCAGGCTGGCCACAGCCTCATCCAGCCTGCTCTTAAACACCTCCAGGGATGGGGCCTCAACCACCTCCCTGGACAACCCATTCCAGGGCTTCACCACTCTCATGGGGAAGAACTTCCTCCTCACTCCAGCCTGAATCTCCCCACCTCCAGATTCATTCCATTCCCCCTAGTCCTATCACTACCTGAGAGCCTGAGAAGTCCCTCCCCAGCCTTCTTGTAGGCCCCCTTCAGATACTGGAAGGCCACAATGAGGTCACCTCGGAGCCTTCCCTTCTCCAGACTCAACAGCCCCAACTCCTTCAGTCTGTCCTCATAAGGAGAGGTGCTCCAGCCCTCTGATCATCCTGGTGGCCCTTCTCTGGACACCTTCCAACCCCTCCATATCCCTCTTGTAATAGGGGCTCCAGAATTGGACACAGTACTCCAGGTGGGGTCTCACCAGGGCTGAGTAGAGGGGGAGAATCACCTCCCTTGACCTGCTGGCCACACTTCTCTTGATGCAGCCCAGGATCTGATTGGCTTTCCGGGCTGCAAGTGCACATTGAGAGCTCCTGTTGAGCTTCTCGTCCACCAGCACCCCCAAGTCTCTCTCCTCAGGGCTGCTCTCCAGCCAGTCACTGCCCAGCCTGGATTTGTGCCTGGGATTGCCTCGACCCAGATGCAGGACCTTGCACTTGGTCTTGTTGAACCTCATGAGTACTTGACTGCCATGAGATTTGTAGGCTATACCTTGCTTTCCAGAGATGTGGGAGCTCCCTTGGAGCATAACCTTGTTGGTTGATTAGATGCCCTTCGCTCTCATCAGTTGGGAGCCTGCATCTGAGAAACTGGAGAGCGTGAGCAGTGGCAAGACTCTGGTATTGAAGCTGAGTGGCATGAAGCTACCCAGCCACTAAGTGGCATTTGCTCAGACAGGAGAATTGCTGCATGCATCTGGTCCTTGGGCATAAGCTTAACCTGATGGCATCAAGTGGACTTCACAGTTGTAAGTGGTGGCTCAAAGCCCTTCCTCTACATGGCAGGGACAGCTGTTTTGATTCCAGCCTGTGTTCTGGTGCCAAGGCTGGAAAGCAAATGACATAGCTGAGCTGGTTCTGTACTTTGCTGCAGAAGTCTTGGAAAACTATTTAGCATTAAACCAACCTCCAGACAGGAGAATCAGCACATCTTTCATTGCATGTGAGGGGGTAAGGCAGCCTATTGCTTTATCTATCCTTCGGTGTGTATCTTCTCTGTCTCTCTCCTTTCACCCCACCATATGTGGCATATTGGATGTGCTGCCTCCCCTTCCTGTTTTCTGCCCCAAGGTGGTTGTGAGCTTGAGAGTGATGTCTAGTAACGCTCTTTATTGCACATGGTACAGAGAAATATGAGGATGGCAGCCCTAGAGGAGCAGATGGCATCACATGCCTGGATCTGTTTCCTCAGACAAAGTAGGATACTGCAAACTGGTGTTCACTTCACTTGGTAACATCTCCTTGAAATATCGGTGGGTGCTGCACCATGTGGAGAAGCAGGCAAGCTGTTTGTTACAGAGGCTCACGTGGGCAGGGTGTAGTGAGGGCATATAGTGATGGGAATCCTACTCATTTCTAGTAGAGTGACATTTTTCAGAGGAGAAAACAGGATGCTAAAAGAAGTCATAAGAAAAGGCAGATTTCTCTACACCCCACAGCACACAAGTGTGTGTCCTTCTCCAGCAAGGATGGCCAAGAGTAAAGACTTGCTGCTTCGGAGGACTCACACATGGACCCAGCTCAGACACCTCATCCACAGACTGCAAAGGCTCAGTTTCCCTTGAAGGTGCTGGGGCTTGGAAACAGAGTAAATCTCTCCAGGTGATTAGCATGCATGCTCAACAGGGTTTGTAGCAGTAGCAGAAGGACTCTTCACCGGCTGCCTGCAGGGTAGCCGTCGGACCAGCAGGTAGGAGGAAAGGTGAGGCATAAAGAGCAGGAGCGGGGAAGTCATTGTGCCCCTGTACTCAGCACTGGTTAGGCCACACCTTGAGTCCTGTGTCCAGTTCTGGGCCCCTCAGTTTAAGAAGGACATTGAGACTCGTGGCCATGTCCAGAGAAGGGCAACGAGGCTGGGGAGAGGCCTCAAGCACAAGCCCTATGAGGAGAGGCTGAGGGAGCTGGGGCTGTTTAGCCTGGAGAAGAGGAGGCTCAGGGGAGACCTCATTGCTCTCTACAACTACTTGAAGGGTGGTTGTAGCCAGGAGGGCGTTGGTCTCTTCTCCAAGGCAACCAGCACCAGAACAAGAGGACAAAGCCCCAAGCTGTGCCAGGGGAAGTTTAGGCTGGATGTTAGGAAGAAGTTCTTCAGAGAGAGTTGTTAGCCGTTGGAATGTGCTGCCCAGGGAGGTGGTGGAGTCCCCATCCCTGGAGGTGTTCAAAAAGGATTTGATGTGGCACTTGAAGCCATGGTTTAGTTAGTCATGAGGTATTAGGTATTAGGTTGGACTTGATGATCTCTGAGGTCTTTTCCAACCTTATTGATTCTATGATTCTGTGGTTTAGTCATGAGGTCTGTGGTGCCAGGTTGGACTTAATGATCTTTGAGGTCTCTTCCAACCTTGGTGATTCTGTGAAAAGACCAAGGATATCTCATCGTGGGAAGAGGATTCACTAAGGGGAGAAGAGAGGGAAAGATTGATGAACCGTGTGGAGGAGATAAAGGATTGAGTAGACCAGGGAAGAAAGGGAAGATCCGCAGCTCAGGGGTGTCAGAGGCAGGAGGCCTTGCAGGGTGGCAGCCCCAGGAGCCTTCCTCCGCCAGCCCTGGCGCACCCAGTGTGACGATGCTGTCCCCTTCTGTCAGGCAGGGGGCTGCATCACTGCAGCCTGCTGGCCCATCCCCGCCACGGTAACGCCTTTCTGATAATTACCATTTTTCAGGACTATTTTGACTGTTAAAAAAAAAAAAAAAAAAAGGCTTTTTAAAAAAAATAAATAACACTAAAGCTGATTAAAAGAGACTACTCATTAGCATAAGCTCCTTGCCGTTCAGCCCTCTTCCTAATTAAAAGCACTCATCTGTGGAGACCTCGATTCTCCCCCGTCCTCTGGGCTAGCTGTTTGGGCATTTTTCCCTGGCAGTTTGCTTTATTTTGCCTCATCTTCCTTTTTACTAGTTTCCTCTCCAGCAGCTTCCTGGCAACAGCAGCAGAGGATTCAGGCAGGTGGAGGCTTAGGTATTTAGTGCAAGATGAAAACCAGGATGAATTTGTTGTTGTTCCTTAAAGCATCATCTTCTGCTTATCTCTGCTGGCTTGGGAGCAGGGGACCGTGTGCTGGCTCCTGGGGTCACAGGAGATGCACCTCCCGTGGGAGCAATCTCCAGTCTCAAAAGCTTTAGGCTGGTGGCATGTTTGGCTGGCAGATCTGTAATGCAAATCCAGGGACGCTGGTGGCTATGTAGCATGCAAGCAATGCTTTTCCTCTCATTCTGCAGTAAGCCAAGATCCCAGCGAGGGATCATCTGCTACTGTGTGGTGGGGAGGGCAGCTTTTGTGGCGAGATGCAGAGGTCCTGACCACATAGAGGCTTGATGGCTCTCAACATGTGTAGCCCTGGTACTTTGGGAAATTGCAGCAAAAAAAAAAGAAGCCTATTTTCTGTCTCTCTTAGTGTCCCCCAATGGCCTTAATTAAATAAAGCAGCCTTCTTAATTCCTTCCCTTGGTGCCACCCATTTCTAAAGCAGCTGCAGCATTTAGCCCTGAAGTGGCATTTATGAGCTGAGGACTCTCGCCCAGGGGGTTCTGAAAACTTGAGGCAGAACTGGAGGGCCCTGAAAATCCTACTCAACACCTTCTCAGCTTTGGTAATTAAAACTCTGCTTTGCCCTGGGGAGGCCTCATCTGGAATACTGGGCTCCCAAGTTCAAGAAGGACAATGAGCTACTGGAGTGAGTCCTAAGGGGAGCTCCTAAGATAATGAGGGGTCTGGAACATCTGTTTAAGGATGAAAGGCTGAGAGAGCTTGGGCTGTTTAACCTGGAGAAGAGGAGGCTGAGGAGGGATCTCATTAATACTTTTCAATAACTAAAGGGTCAGTGTCAGGAAGATGGAGCTAGATTTTCTCCATTGATGTCCAGTGACAGAACAAGGAGCCATGGACACAAACTGAAACCCAGGAGGTTCCATGCAAACAAAGGGGAAAAATTCTTTCCTTTGAGGGTGGCAGAGCACTGTAATAGGCTGCCCATTGAGGTTGTGGAGCCTCCTTCTCTGGAGGTATTCAAAACCCTCCTGGACATGTTCCTGTGTGATTTACTCTGGGTGCTTCTGCTCAAACAGAGGAGGTTGGACTAAATGATCTTCAGTAGTCCCTTCCAACTCCTACTAATCTGTGGTTCTGTGCATGGTATTTAAACTGTCCCACATCAGTCTTGCCCTGTAGCCAACTTGCTGAGTAGAAGTTCTCATCTGTGGAGTGGATGGATTGTTCACTAGTGCTCTGCAAGAGCTCATTAAGGGGAAATTTGCTTGCCTGCATGGACCCAGAACAAGTCCAAGTGTGGGAGGAGGAATTTTCTCCAGACAATGTTGTTTAGAAGTCTATTCACTGCTAATATCTTTCTGTGCTGTGAAATGATGGCAAACCTTGAACTACTCCAGCAACTGTTTGCTTTCCTAAGGAAAAATTCTGTGGTTCACCTGTGAAATATGGCAGATGACTGCAGGCAGCAAAAATCTGGTTTCTTCATTTAAGGACCTCTGTCCTCAGCTACACTCATGAGTCACTTAGTGCCAGTAATAAGGAGAGGGTTAAAGGCTCTGCTCACAGGGATGGCTTGGTTATAAGTTTTTGTCTAAGCAAACTCAGGGCTGGCTGGCAGTGACCAGTAACACATCAGGGCAATATAAGGAGACAGCAGACCTTTTCCTCTTCTGTGTTTCCATCTCATTCCCGCTATGACAAGGCTGCAAAAAGGTTGGAGTAATTCCAGGTCGCATGGGAACGGTCTCCAGGTAGCTGGGTCATTTGGCTTTACAGCACCTTTTTGTCCTAGAGCAAAGTCTAAGGATTGGAGCTGGGACCAGGCTTGGCTCAGTATCCCTGCTCCCCATGCTTTTTCAGTGTCTTATGCATAGCCCTGCAGGAGCTGACACAGCTATGGAAAAGTGAGATTGGCGTCTGATTTGCGTCATGCCTCAGCAGCTATAGCCTGACTGCAGGATCATTCTTCCTGGGGTTCCTCCAAGAGCCAGAAAAGAACAGCTGATTTTCAGATCCAGAAGGGATTTGAGATAGCTGGCAGGTTAGATACTGGGGCTAATAGTCCTCTCTTTCACATCAACTCTGCACTGGTGGAAGTCCATTGATTATAATGAAGTGATGCCCGATTTACTATGACCGTCAGGAAAGCATCAGGTTTAGCTGATTTATTTCCTTTAGCCCTGTGCAATGAAACCCATCTGAGCTGGAGGATGTCACAGTCACATGAGAGACTTATTCCAGTGAAAAGAGCTGCCCTTTCACATGGACTTTTTATACTCCAAACCCTACCCTTCACTCCACCATCCTGCTCCACCGATGTGCTCCCCGTGCCCATCTCCTCTGAGCTTGTGTGTGCTGCACTGAGGTCACCAGTAGATACGATTGCACATACTGGGGGGGGGGGATGGTGTTGGCTCTTGCTTATACCACAGCACTTAAGATATAACTTGACAGAAGTTTGTGGCACTGCAGCAGTCAGGCCCTGGGAACGCATTCAGCCAAACTGTGGCTGCAAAGTCACATTTAAAAGGTCAGGAACAATGTTCTCAGCTCTCGCTTTCCACCCTGCCATGGATCTGCTCCACTTGCTTGACTGTCTTTTCAAAGCTGTCAGCCAGGCTAAGGTCTTGCCTGAAATTCTGAAATAACCCTGAAGTCAACAGCCTGAATAGCCTGCAAAGGTCAAGGCACCGCCTTGGTTCCGGGGAAGGGCCAAAGTCACTCATGGTTTCACTGGGTTGATTCATTAACATTACACCAAGATGACGTCAGCTTAAGGTTGTGGCTCTGCATTCTCAGTCAACAACCTAGCCTAGCCTTTGCAAAGAGAGTGCATGCTGCTTTCATCATCAGGGAAACTGAGGCAGGGAGTCCAGAGCAGGAGCAGAGCTGGCATTGACCTCTCCAAGATGTCAGAGACTCACTCTGGTGTGCTACTTTTCACCAGCAGAGTTCCTGGTGTCCTACAAAAGAAGAGCCAGCATCCTTATCCCCACATTACAGTTATAAAAATCCAGGAAGGAGCTGCCAGGCAGCACAGCGTGTGCTCCAGAGCTGCCCTGATACCACCAGCGGTCAGACACAGCAGGCATTAGGCTAAGGCTGTACTATTCTCCAGCTCTGAAATCTCCTAAGGAATGGAATGGAATGGAATGGAATGGAATGGAATGGAATGGAATGGAATGGAATGGAATGGAATAGAATAGAATAATAGAATAATAGAATAGAATAGAATAGAATAGAATAGAATAGAATAGAATGGAATGGAATGGAATGGAATGGAATGGAATGGAATGGAATGGAATGGAATGGAATAGAATAGAATAGAATAGACCAGACCAGGTTGGAAGAGACCCCTGAGATCATTGAGTCCAACCCATCACCCAACACCATCTAATCAACTAAACCATGGCACCAAGCATCCCATCCAGTCTCTTCCTAAACACTTCCAGTGATGGTGACTCCACCACCTCCCTGGGCAGCACATTCCAATGGCCAATCTCTCTTCCTACGAAGAATTTCTTCCTAACATCCAGCCTAAACCTCCCCTGGTACAGCTTGGGACTGTGTCCTCTCGTTCTGGTGCTGGTTGTCTGAGAGAAGAGACCAACCCCCACCTGGCTACAACCTCCCTTCAGGTAGTTGTGGACAGCAAAGGAGGGTGTGTGCATTCCTTTGTACATGCAAAGGAGTGTGTGGTCACTGGATGGACACAGTGCATTTAGGGGTAAGTGTGGACAAGTTAACCATGACACAGCAATGTGCCCTCAAGACCAAGGAGGCCTATGATATCCTAGGCTGCATTGAGAGGAGTGGGACCAACAGGCCAAGGGAAGTTCTCCTGCTCCTCAACTCTGCCCTAGTGAGACAAACATCTGGAGTATTGTGTCCAGTTTTGTGCTGCCTAGTTCAAGAGAGACAGAAAGCTACTGGAGAGAGTACAGCAGAGGGCCACAAAGATGTTGAGGGGACTGGAGCATCTTGCTTATGATGAGAGGCTGGTAGACCTGGGACTATTTAGCCTGGAGCAAAGGAGACTGAGGTGGCATGTTATCAATGTTTATAAACATCTAAAGGGTGGAGGTCAAGAGGATGGGGCCAGATTCTTTTCAATGGTGCCCAATAACAAGAAATAGAGCAACTGAAACCCCAGAAGTTCAGCCTAAAAAGAGTGAAAAAACTTATTTCCTTTGATGATGCCAGAGCAATGGAACAGGCTGCCCAGAGAATTGGAGTCTCCCTCTCCAGAGACTTTCAGAACCCACCTGGATGCATTCCTGTGCAATCCATTCTAGGTGATCCTGCTTTAGCAGGGGTTGGGCTAGATAACTCCCAAAGGCCTTTTCTAACCCCTACAACTCTGTGATAAGTGGGGACAGAAGGGAGGGAAACCTTTGACAGAGGGGAGGTGGTTTTGCTTTTTGCTCAGTCTCAGCAACTCTCTGCCCATGTCAGCTCTCTAGCATCCTTCTCAAAAGTGTGAACAATGTGCAGGTGTTCATCCCTCTCTCCTCCAAGCATGGACCAGATGTGACTGCTGGTTTTCAAGGGAGTGCATTCCTGTCATGAAGGGGCACGCAGAGTGCTATGTGCCCATCAGCCATGACAGAATCAGCAGCATCTTCATGCTGGATCTGGCTAGCACAACCTCAGAATGAGGAAGTGAAGGTTACATGGGAACAAATTCCTTCCCCCTGCTGCAAGAGATACATGAGTCCTGCTGCTCAAATTCTGTCTGAATTTTGACCTGGAGATAGCAAAGGCTTTTCTGGGCAAACAGTCAGGAATTCATTCTTGAGTTTCACCACAGGATCTGTCTGACTTTGTTTTGCTGAGTGTGAAACCATGTTGTTCTGACCTTACAGAAGCTGAGGGGAAGGTCTAGTACTAAAGACTTGGGTTTTTACTGGGGTTTGCAGAAGTCTGAAACAAGCCATTACAGTGACCAGGTGCTCTGGAGGGGAAATGCAGAGCTGATGTGGAAAGCTGCAGAGGGTTTTACAGGTCAGGAGTTTAGAATCTAGGCCATAGGGTCTTTGCTGTTTCAGGTCATATGTGAACTTTCCAGCATAGCAACAACATCTCTTCCTGACCCAGTGCACTTAAATACTACAGTATTAACTCTGGAATATACAATTATTTGTAGATAGATAAATCATCCAGAGAAGGAGATGTATTATTTGCTATCTAGAGTCAGCAGTCCCCATGGGCATCCCTGTATTATTTTTAGGAGCTGTGATGGATGGAAAAGTAGGTTGCTGTCTGCAGTGAGGCAGTTCTGGTTATGGGAAACCTCTAAAGTTCCCAAACTGCAATGTCTGAAAAGCAGTGGGTGCTACAGGAGGGGTGGTTGGTAATGTAGGTGCTCTTAATCTCATGGTTTTGGACAGATTGCCCATTTTCTGTTCCCTCATGTGCTAAATTCCTGCATACTAAGAGTAAGGAAATTAGACGGACCTAACAATGGCAAAATTCAAAGTCACTTCCAGAGATGGATTTTGATCTAAATATGAACTATTTGGGTCTGTACAAAGAAAGCTTTTCTTTTGTGTTCAAATCTTTGTGAAATTCTAGTTTTGCTGCCTTGTGCTGGGCTTTCAGCTTCTCTTGCCTTCCATTCAGCAAGGCTGTCTGCTTCCTCTGCTGCTAGGCAGTTCCTCCATCTCTTACACAGGCTTACTTCCCATCCTTTCTGCTAACAACCAGCTCTCACTCTACTCTGTCTACAGAGATGGGACTCAGTTTTGAGGGACAGAAATAATTAAGCAGTGAACAGAGAAGTCAGAGAATCAGTAATGTTGGAAAAGATCTCCAAGATTATCAAGTCCAACCTGTTACCACAGACCTCATGACTACTAAAACATGGCACCAAGTGCCACGTTCAATCCCCTCTTGAACACCTCCAGGGATGGGGACTCCACCACCTGCCTGAGCAGCACATTCCAATGGCTAACAACTCTCTCTGTGAAGAACTTTCTCCTCACCTCCAGTCTGAACTTCCCCTGGTGCAGCTTGAGACTGTGTCCTCTTGTTCTGGTGCTGGTTGCCTGGGAGAAGAGACCAAGCCCCTCCTGGCTACAACCTCCCTTCAGGTAGTTGTAGGCAGCAATAAGGTCTCCCCTGAGCCTCCTCTTCTCCAGGCTAAACACCCCAGCTCCCTCAGCCTCTCCTCATAGGGCTTGTGCTCGGGGCAGGCTCTGATCCTCTACTAGTGTGCTGCAGTTGCCAGTACTGGCTCCAAGAATCAACTTTGCAAAGGAGTCTGTCCTCTTTTTCCGGGATCTGAGTATTTTCCTTACTTAAGCTATCGAAAAAGAAGCAAAACAAAACTAAACTCATAAAACAATCCCAGTCGAACACCAAAACAAAAAGCCTGACATCAGATCTAATTAATAATAATGAAAAAGCCAATTTCACAGCCCATTACCCCTCATAGCCAGGTGGGGGGGGGGGTAGGAAGGTGAGGAGGAGGAGGGCCTTGAACAAACATGGGCGGGTGTGTTTGTGGACCTCGTGAAAGAGATGGGAGGGCGGTGGCTCACGGGGTTTTCCTGCCAGACGTATAGCTTCAGGCTCCATTAAGCCAGAGCCCAACAGAAGGTACTATAGCCAAGGGGAAAATCTTTTAAGATGTCGACAGCATCATTTTCCTTCATTAGCAGGGCTCCTGCGTGCGCCTCCTTCCCTCTCTGCTGCTGCCACGACCCCCCTCCCCTCCGCGCCCCCTCCTTTCCTTCCCTTTCCGTTTCGTTTAACTGAAGGCAATTCATCTCATTTTAATTAATTTTTCCTTGCAGCATTATCACCCCAAGTATAAAGGCAAGAAAGTTGTTTTTTTTTTAATTACAAAGCTAACGGCATTAATTACCAGTACAGCGAATGCATCGACGCACGGGAGCCGCGCGGCGTTTGGAGGCACTGAGGCAGCGAGCCACCGTGACAGCAGCAAAGGGGGTTGGGTTTGTCTTGTTTCTCTCTCTTTTGAATTTGGGCCTGTTTAACAGCCTCCACCATGCAACAGCCTCACTTTGGGGAAAAAGCAGCCTGAGATTTTTCTGTATCCCAAGCCCCCCACTGGGGTATGGCATCTGGAAGGTGTTGATGACGGAGTTTGGAAACAATACGGACGGCCAATATGATCTGAGTATTGTTCAGTTTAATTAGGGAACCTCCACAGCTTATACAGACTCACAGAGCATAGTTGGCATAAGTTCATTGCTTCCCCACAATTGTCCATAAGCCCTACTGTTATAGAATAGAATAGAATAGAATAGAATAGAATAGAATAGAATAGAATAGAATAGAATAGAATAGAATAGGAATAGGAGTAGGAGTAGGAGTAGGGTAGAATAGAATAGAATAGAATAGAATAGAATAGAATAGAATAGAATAGAATAGAATAGAATAGAATAGAAGTAGAGTAGAAGTAGAGTAGAGTAGAGGTGGAGTAGAGTAGAGGTGGAGTGGAGTGGAGTGGAGTGGAGTGGAGTGGAGTAGAGTAGAGTAGAGTAGAGTAGAGTAGAGTAGAGTAGAGTAGAGTAGAGTAGAGTAGAGTAGAGTAGAGTAGAGTAGGGCAGGGCAGGGCAGGGCAAGGCAGGGTAGAATAAACCAGGTTGGAAGAGACCTTCAAGATCATCGCATCCAACCTATCATCCAACACTATCTAATCAACTAAACCATGGCACCAAGCACCCCATCCATTCTCCTCCTAAACACCTCCAATAATGGTGACTCCACCACCTCCCTGGGCAGCACAGTCCAATGGGCAATCACTCTCTGTGTGTAGAACTTCTTCCTAACATCCAGTCTGATCCTCCCCTGGTGCAGCTTGAGACTGTGTCCTCTTGTTCTGGTGCTGGTTGCCTGGGAGAAGAGACCAGCCCACGCTTGTCTACAACCTCCTTTCAGGTAGTTGTAGAGAGCAAGAAGGTCTCCCCTGAGCCTCCTCTTCTCCAGGCTAAGCAACCCCAGCTCCCTCAGCCTCTCCTCATAGGGCTTGTGCTCCAAACCCCTCACCAGCTTTGTTGCCCTTCTCTGGACATGTTCCAGCAACTCAACATCTTTCCTAAACTGAGGGGCCCAGAACTGGACACAGGACTCAAGGTGTGGCCTAACCAGTGCAGTGTACAGGGGCAGAATGACCTCCCTGCTCCTGCTGGCCACACTGTTCCTGATGCAGGCCAGGATGCCATTGGCCCTCTTGGCTGCCTGGGCACACTGCAGGCTCATGCTCAGCCTACCATCGACCAGTCCCCCCAGGTCCCTCTCTGCCTGGCCGCTCTCCAGCCACTCTGACCCCAGCCTGTAGTACATTATTGGTTAAACTACTAATATCACGTGAAGTTGTTGATTGATGTATGCATCCTGTTATTCCAAGACAACTCTTTGTGTTTACAGCTACCAGTACTTTGCTTTAGTTACATGCTGCCAGCACAGCACTATTTTGCTAAACTGCTAGCTACTTCTACACTTATGCTAAGCATGGCCTACCACTCTATCAAGATCTAAGCTCATATTGCCAGATTGCTCACACTACTTATTGCTGATTGCCACTGGAAAGGATACAACAGAGCATCCTTAAAGGACAGGGCTGGAAGGCACAGGGAAAAAACAACAACAAGCATTTAGTGGATCCCTATTTCAGTCTTCCAGCATGTTTGATCACCCATTTTCAAAGACTTACAGAAATGCACAATTTTGCATGTGAGTGTTTCCCCCTCCCAATATGCACAGAGAATCTTAGTCGCCTGGTTGAGGATCTCAGCCTAAATTCACTCTTGTTTCCTAAATGGATCCTTGTGGCATGTAGTATTTGCAGAGCTTTGAGAAGCTGAGCAAGTGGAGATGACCATAGGCAGCTAACTTCTGTGCAGCCATAGCACAGGAACCTACTGCCAGGAGATGAAGGTGATCCTTTGCTTCAGCTCTGAATGCCCTGAAGCCTGAGCTCAGACCAAGAAGCATAAACTCAAGTACTCTGGGCTAAAAAGAAGTGGTGGGTGATTCTACAAGTGTTCCATTTTCTTCTCAGACTCATGGTAGCAGAGAAGAGTGTCTCTGTCATGAGTAGAGCCTGAGAGAGCTGGGTCTCTCTATGCTGGAAAAGAGAAGACAGAGTGGATCTTACTAATGCTCATCGAGGCTGGTGAGAGGCCTCAAGCATAAGCCCTACGAGGAGAGGCTAAGGGAGCTGGGATTGTTTAGCCTGGAGAAGAGGAGGCTCAGGGAGACCTTATTGCTGCCTACAACTACCTGAAGGGAGGTTGTAGCCATGAGGGGCTTGGTCTCTTCTCCCAGAAACCAGCACCAGAACAAGAGGACACAGTCTCAAGCTGTGCCAGGGGAAGTTTAGGCTCGAGGTGAGGAGAAAGTTCTTCTCAGAGAGTTCGTGGCCATAGGAATGTGCTACCCAGGGAGGTGGTGGAGTCACCCTCCCTGGAAGTGTTCAAGAGGGGATTGGATGTGGCACTTGATTGCATGGTTTAATAGTCATGAAGTGTTGTGTGACAGGTTGGACTTGATGATTTTTGAGGTCTCTTCCAAACTTATTGATTCTATCATTCTATGGAGGACAAGAGAACAGGTCTGGCTTCTTTTTAATGATATGAAAAAGGAAACAGGTTCAAGCCAGAACACAGGAGATTTCACTTGAACATAAGGAAAACTGTAGGAGAATCCGCTTTAGCAGAGGGGTTAGACTTAAATGATCTTCAGAGGTCCTATCCAAACCTTAACCATTCTGTAAGAGGCATATCAAGGCCATGGTGATGGGCTTCATCAAAAGTCTCCTTGTAAGGATAAGGTATGGGTTGCCTCAATATCCTTGCAGAGGTGTACTGGCTAAGTGTGAAGGTATGTGGCTGTGCTGATTAATGAAATGCTTGTAAAGCCCAGATGTGCTTGCCTTAGTTTACTTCTTTGCCTCAGAGATCTTGTGTTGGAAACGTTCCTCAAGTTTGATTCTGTCTGCTAAACTGGTTCAGCCCATTACTGAGATCAAAAGAACAGGGTATGGTAATGCATGGAGTTTGACTTAGAAGATGTGATGTAAAAAACTGTTGCATCTGACATGACATTAAGAATGGGACAGGAAATCATCTGATTCAGTGTTCCTGAGACTCTCTGGCTAAAGAAAGGAAATAAAATGTCAAGTCTGGGAGAGAATGGGAGAAGGCTCCACTAAGTAGTAAACACATCATTGCAAGGATTGCTTTTTGCACTTAAAATTGTGTGCACTTCTCAAAAAAGACATTAAAAACGTTCCTCAGGTGTTTGTATGTCACTTTTCCCAGGGAGGTGGTGGAGGCACCATCCCTGGAGGTGTTCAAGAGGGGACTGGACGTGGCACTTGGTGCCACGGTTTAGTCGCGAGGTCTGTGGTGATGGGTTGGACTTGATGATCTTTGAGGTCTCTTCCAACCTTGGTGATTCTGTGATTACCCTGTGAAGGAGCCCTTGCTGAAGGGGAATGAAGAGAAGAAATAGCTGTGCCTCTGTTGAATGTGTGCAGACATAAGGATTCTGGCTTGGAAAAGGAACCTGGTTTCTCAAAGGGCTGGGCTTGTAGAGTGAGTTGAGCAGCACTGACAGTGGTAGAAGGACAACTCTCCGTGGTCCATCTTGGGCTATTAAGAGGCCTCTGGCCTGGTACTTTTTATTTTCTTCTGAGCACACCAGGAGTTGCACTGCTGCATGCAACATAAAGAGGACTTTGCGTTCACAATACAATAATACAATACAATACACCAGGTTGAAAGAGACCTTCAAGATCATCGTGTCCAATCCACCTGAACAACTAACCCATGCAGCCAAGCACCCCATCAAGTCTCCTCCTGAACACCTCCAATGAAGGTGACTCCACCACCTCCATGGGTAGCCCATTCCAGTGGGCAATCACTCTCTCTGTATAGAACTTCTTCCTAACATCCAGCCTAAACCTGCCCTGGCACAGCCTGAGACTGTGTCCTCTTGTTCTGGTACTGGCTGCCTGGGAGAAGAGACCAAAACCAGACACTGAGTAACCTGTGGAGGGAAGGAAGGATGGTTCAGGAAAGGCATCTCTTCAGTTAAATGGGGCCAAAAGAGATGATGCAATGTAAGGAGGCATGCTTCTGATACTCCCTTATTCCCATTATGTTTGGGGTAATCCAGAAAGTGCTGAGGAGCAGAAGGGCCAAGCCCCCAGCTGAAATTTTCAGATGGGCTTCCTGTGCTACCTTCTGCTTTGACCTCTTTCTGGCTAAAACCTTGTCTGTTCCTGCCATGGCAAAACTCCTCTGCTAAAGGTGCAAAAGAAGTCACACTCTAACCTAACTCCCTCTGAAAGGGTAGGGAGAGCTGTATTTTTATGGCCATGCCTTTCAGGAGTCTACAATCGGAGCCTGGATGGAGAAGGACAGTAATATGGAGTGAAAATGACCCTAATAAAGCAATATCTGTAATTTTCAAAATTCCATGGTACAGAACATCAAAAAAAAAAAAAAAAAAAAAACTTTTTTTTTTTCTGTCTTTTTTAAAGGAACCTGAAGGAAAGAAGTTATGAAATTAAAACCCAAAGAACCAGCAGGGAAATTGCTTTAAACCCCATTCCTTATTAGAGTCACAGGAGGTAGCACCATACCCTCCGAATGAAAATCAAAATCAGAACCTGGGAGCAAAAAAGGTAAGGGGAAAGTGGTGCACTTAAATAGCAAGCTATGTGGATTTATTCAAGTCAGAGAAAAGAATCCTTTAAAAATTGGATATTCCCTCCAAGTGATGCTAATAGGATGGAACATAAACTGCAGCACTGAGATGCAAAATAAAGATTAAGGGGGAAAAAACCTGAAGAACAAACAGCTGAAGTTAACACACCCAATAATAATAAATTCTTCACAAAGCAAGAGCAGGCAGCCCCAGGGGGAGTCAGTTAAGGAGGTAATCAGGATGGATGGAGATTGCAGAAAAGACTTGGTCATTACTAGACAGGAGAAGAGAACTCTGAATGCCCCGGCATGCATTTGCAGAGAAGATGACACTGTCCCTCTGGTAATGTGTGAATAATACCAACACTCTGTGCTAAATGGGGATGGAAGAGAGAGCCACATCATTGTGGAGGGATTCTGTGTTGGCAGGTCCCAGATTTGACTTGCAGCCCTCCATAGGATAATTTGTATTCCCTCAGCCCAGCACCACCATACATTCTGGTGGAAGATGCAACCTGAAAAGTGCAGGTATGAGATGAGGATCTGTAGAACCAACAGGGAGACTGTTACAAGAATACATCTCTTACATTCTGTGATTCTGTGAGTGTAATATCTGGTTGGAAAAGACATTCAAGATCATCCAGTCCAACCTTCAGACCAGCACTGAAGGGTCAACACTAAACCATGTCCCTAAGCACCAGGTCCATATGCTGTTTAAACACCTCCAGGGACAGTGACTCCACCACTGCCCTGGGGAGACCATTCCAATGATTGACAGGCCTTTCAGTGAAGAAATGCTTCCTAGCATCCAGCCTAAACCTCCCCTGGCAGTTTCTAACCATTTCCTCTAATCCTGGTGCTTGTCACTAAGCAAAGGAAGCTGACCCCCTCCTTGCTACAGTCTCCCCTCAGCCTCCTCTTCTCCAGACTGAACAACCCCAGCTTCCTCCGCTGCCCATCCTAGGCCATGTGCTCCAGACCCTTTGCCAGCCTTGTTGCTCTTCTCTGGACACACTTCAGCACCTCAATGTCCTTCCTTTAATGAGGGGCCCAGAACTAAATGAAATACCCAAGGTGTGGCCTTGCCAGTGCTGAGTACAGGGGGATGATCATCTCCCTACTCCTGCTGGCCACAGTGTTTCTAATGCAAGCCAGGATGCCATTTTCCTTCTTGGCAACCTGGGCACACTGCTGACTCATATTCAGTTGACTTATCAACCAACACCTCCAGGTCCTTCTCCAAGTTGCAGCTTTTCCACCATACATCCACAGTCTGTAGCTGACCATGGTGGTGTTGTGATCCAAGTGCAGGACCTGATACGTGGCTTCATTAAACCTCATGTAATTATTGCTGTCTATAACTACCTGAAGGGAGGTTGTAGCCAGGTGGGGATTGGTCTCCTCTCCCAGGCAACCAGCACAAGAGGACACAGTCTCAAGCTGTGCCAGGGGAGGTTTAGGCTCGAGGTGAGGAGAAAGTTCTTCACAGAGAGTTGTTAGCCACTGGAATGTGCTGCCCAGGGAGGTGGTGGAGTCACCATCCCTGGAGGTGTTCAAGAGGGGATTGGACGTGGCACTTGGTGCCATGGTTGAGTTAGTCATGAGGTGTTGGGTGGCAGGTTGGACTTGATGAACTTTTAGGTCTTTTCCAACCTTATTGATTCTATGATTCCATGAATTAGCATGACCCATCAGTCTAACCTGTCCAAATCCCTCTGTAAAGCTTCTCTACCCTGTAACAGATCAACACAGCCACCCAGCTTGATGTCATCTGCAAACTTACAGATGGTGCACTCAATCCCCTCAATCCAGACCATTAACAGAGATAGTGAGGAGAACAGGCCCCTCTACTGATCCCTCAGGACTCACAGAAGGTTGTATCATACTCCCAGATTAAAATCAACACCTGGAAACAAAAAGGAGATAGGAACAAGTGCAGTTAGATGCCAGATTGCATGGGTTTATAAAGGTAAAATAAATAAATACATTAAAGAAAAATGGAAAGGAAGTAAAGATCCTGCCAGGGGCATGGAGTGCTCCATTATTTGTTTGTTTGTTTGTTTATGTACTTCTAATGATCAAGTCTTCCTTAGTACTATGTTAACGATTTCTGGTATTCCTCTTCAATTTTCCCCATGCTGCTCACTCTCAAGCTTTTTTTGGTCACTCACATTAGACTTTGGGCTAATGTTGGGTTGGGTTGGGTTGGTTTGGTTTGGTTTGGTTTGGTTTGGTTTGGTTTGGTTTGATTTGGTTTGATTTCCCCCTCCCTATTTTGTCTCTTCCAAAGTGAGGAACATTGCTCTATCACCCTGTAGTCCAGGAACCTGGTATGGCTTCTGCCTAGCATCTCAAAATGAACGCAACTGGACATACAGGTTTCAAGTCCAATGGAGAAGCAGAAGCTAATCAGCAATACATGGTAGAGATCAGAATCTGAGGAGTTGGTTCATATCACATCAACATATTTAGGTGGTGGAGTCACCATCACTGCAGGTGTTTAGGAAGAGACTGGGTGGGGTGCTTGGTGCCATGGTTCAGTTGATTAGATGGTGCTGGGTGATAGGTTGGACTTGATGATCTCAAAGGTCTCTTCCAACCTGGTCTATTCTATTCTATTCTATTCTATTCTATTCTATTCTATTCTATTCTATTCTATTCTATTCTATTCTATTCTATTCTATTCTATTCTATTCTATTCTTCTATTCTATCCATTCTCTTCTCTTCTCTTCTCTTCTCCTCTTCCCTCCCCTCCCCTCCCTCCCCTCCCCTCCCCTCCCCTCCCCTCCCCTCCCCTCCCCTCCCCTCCCCTCCCCTCCCCCTCCCCTCCCTCTCCTCCCCTCCCCTCCCCTCCCCCTCCCCTCTCCTCTCCTCTCCTCTCCTCTCCTCTCCTCTCCTCTCCTCTCCTCTCCTCTCCTCTCCTCTCCTCTCCTCTCCTCTCCTCTCCTCTCCTCTCCTCTCCTCTCCTCTCCCTCTCCTCTCTCTCCTCTCCTCTCCTCTCCTCTCCTCTCCTCTCCTCTCCTCTCCTCTCCTCTCCTCCCCTCTCCTTCCCCTTCCCTTCCCTTCCCTTCCCTTCCCTTCCCTTCCCTTCCCTTCCCTTCCCTTCCCTTCCCTTCCCTTCCCTTCCCTTCCCTTCCCTTCCCTTCCCTTCCCTTCCCTTCCCTTCCCTTCCCTTCCCTTCCTTCCCTTCCCTTCCCTTCCCTTCCCTTCCCTTCCCTTCCCTTCCCTTCCCTTCCCTTCCCTTCCCTTCCCTTCCCTTCCCTTCCCTTCCCTTCCCTTCCCTTCCCTTCCCTTTCCATTTCAGTATTTTAAACCAGGTCTTTCTTCTCTACCCATTCCTCTTTTCCTTAAACTATTTTCATGACCCCCTTGGATTTGTGCCACGCCTGATCTTATGTCCAGTTTAACCGCTAGATTGTCCCTCCCTTCTCTCCCTTTCACTTCCCTCCCCTCCACCTCCAGCCTGTGGCTGTGATCTGCATCCCAGTCACCTTCTCGCTTCTGTTCCACGTCCCCTCTCCCTTTTCCATCCATTTATTTATTTATTTATTTTCTCTTTCCCCGGGATGGAACTGGGGAAGAATAAATAAATAAATAACTAAATAAAAATATTCAAATTACGGGGGGGGGGGGGGGGGGGGGAACGGAGAGAAATTTAATTAAAATGTGTGTATTTCTTTCCCTTCAAGTGCTTTAGGGTGGAAGAGAAAATTGGTAAAAAAAAAAAAAAAAAAAGCACTCAGAATAAGGTTAAAGAGCTGAAAACTGATTACATGCAATTGAAAATGAAAGCAGGGAGGGGGCGGTGGAGATGCAGCACATTGAGATAGGTAAAAGGCTCAGGGAGACTCTTGCTGGAGATGGGGCACATTTCACTGTGAGTTACAGCCAAGCAGGCAGTGCAGTTGAGGCCTGAAACAGGGCTGCAGACACTTTGCATTGGGAGAGAGGCAGAGAGGAAGGCATCTTACTTTGAAGAGCAATCTGGAGAGGGCACCTTGCAAATGAGAGCTGAAGAAAAAAAATCAGACAAGCAAGGACTGAGAGGTTGGGGAGAGCCATCCCCTTCATCCCAGTCTGTTTTCTAACAGTAGAACTGCCATACCCCAGGAGAGGGCAGTACTTTCAGAGTGCTGGAGGGTAGGGAGGAGAGAGAAATAAATAACTTAGGCTCATGCTTTATGCAGGATCTGCAATCATTGGTTCCGAGCTTGATCAAAGCCGCAGCTCTACGTGCCTGTGTGAATGAGAGGAGCTTGTTGGGCTGTGGAGTTGTGCATCAGCTTATTGAAAACTACCAGGCTGAAAGCAAATTTTGGAAAGGGGTTGAAGTTCCCCAGCCTCAGTGACAGGCTGGCCTAGGAGCCCACTTCTGATCGACCCACGGATGCTCAGCAAGGTATTCCAGCAGCTGCCTAAAATAACAGAGCATCCTTAGACTGAGAACAGGTCCTTCAAGTGTAAGATCCTTTTGCACCATAAACACGTTACAACAGCATCAAGACCATCAATAGCTTTGTGCACAAGGGGTGAGGATGGGGCATCACTTCAGAGCAACATGATTCATAAGATCATAGACTACCTTGGGTTGGAAGGGACCCTCAAAGGTCATCTTCTCCAGTCCCCTGCAGTAAGCATGGACATCCTTCCAGGGGAGGTTTAGACTGGATGTTAGGAAGAAATTCTTCAGAGACAGAGTGATTGGCCATTGGAATGGGCTGCCTGGTGAGGTGGTGGAGTCACCATCATTGGGGGTGTTTAGGAGGAGACTTGTTGGGGTGCTTGGTGCCATGGTTTAGTTGATTAGATGGTGTTGGATGATGGGTTGGACGCGATGATCTTCAAGGTATCTTCCAACCTGGTCTATTCTATTCTATTCTATTCTATTCCATTCTATTCATTCCATTCCATTCCATTCCATTCCATTCCATTCCATTCCATTCCATTCCATTCCATTCCATTCCACTCTCTACTCTACTCTACTCTACTCCATTCTATTCCATTCTCCATTCTATTCCATTCTGTTCTAGTCTAGTCTAGTCTCTATTCCATTCCATTCCATTCCATTCCATTCCATTCCATTCCATTCTATTCCATTCTATTCTATTCTATTCTATTCTATTCTATTCTATTCTATTCTATTCTATTCTATTCCATTCCATTCCATTCCATTCCATTCCATTCCATTCCATTCCATTCCATTCCATTCCATTCCATTCCATTCCATCTTTAACTAGCTTGCTCAGAGCCCCATCAGGTTTGACTCTAATAGCTTTGTGAATGGGGCCACCACTGCCTCCCTGAGTAATCAGTTCCAGTGTTTCACCACCCTCATAGTAAAGAACTTCTTCCTAATGTCTAATCCAAATCGACCCTGTTCTAGTTTAAAATCACTGTCCCTTGTCCTGTTGCTACAAGCCCTTCTAAACAGGTGTCCTCCCCAGCTTTCTTGTAGGCTCCCTTCAAGTACTGGAAGGCCACTATAGGGTCTCCCCAGAGACTTCTGTTCCCTCAGTTGAACAACCCCAACTCTGTCAGCCTGTCTCTGTAGGACAGGTGCTCCAGCCCTCTGATCATCTTTGCAGCCCTCCTCTGGACCCACTCCAGCAGGTCCACGTCTTTCCTTTCCAGTGCATCTCCATTCTGCTCTCCTTCCAACATATGGGGATAATTTCTTGGCAGCCTGTTCTTGTAATTAAACACAGCCTTTTGAAAGACCACATCTCCACTTGTATCCTACCTTAATTCCAGCCTGCCAAAGCATCTTCATTACTCAAAGCCCACGGGACACCTCCTGAATTTAATTTTTAAACCAGTGATGTTATACAAGCTGCAGGCCTGGCCCATGGTAGTCACTGAAAGGCACGTTCCTTGCTGCTCTTTCTCAGGGCCATTGCTACCCACTACAGGGACTGTGGAGCTTTGTCTTCAAGCTGAAGTGAAACCCAAGCCCTCCTTTTCTTGCTTTGGCCAATAGCATCCACAGTGCATTGTCTGTGGGAGGCTCTTCTGAGCCTTCGCTGGAAGAGGGGAGAAGGGTACTGAAGGCAGCTATTGAGATTTCCACCTTATGAGCAGTTTGAATTGTATCTGGCAAAGCTTCCACCCAAAATAGCCATTCCACTCAAGTTCCCAATCCTGGCTTATCCACACAGTCTCTGAATCCTCAATGACCTCTCCTGGAAGGGGGCTTAGTGGCAAAGACTAAGTGGCTTCAGGCTGGATGTGAGGAGGAAGTTCTTCACCGTGAGAGTGGTGACTCTCTAAGACATAGCCACTAAGACTTAGTGGCTGCTCCTTCCTAGCCTGGCGTGGCAGGGATTGATGCTGTGGTTTTTATAACCCACCAAGGGTAGCTCTTCCCTTCTGCCCAGAGATATTAAGAGTCCAATTTTCCCTTCTATTTCCCATGCTTTTTAGAGTGAAAGAGAGAAAAGCAGTCTCCTTGCTGTGATGCAGAGTGATTGCTGCCATTTGACATTCACATTTATCTGCTTGGTCTTTTCATTATCTCCCTCCCATTTGTTTCTGCTCACTCTCAAGTGTCTGCTGATCCTCTCCCTTCCTCTGAGACTGGCTGTTGTTAAAACTCCTCCACTTACCTGCTCTGTATATCTTGACTTATCTGCTTGGTTCCCCTCTCCGTTCATTGATTTTTCATACCCAGCTGCTAAATGAGCAGTTTGCACCTCTTCCACAAGCATCTTCTGCTTTGCTACTGCAAATTCCTCTGTACTCCAACTGAACCAGTGCAGCTTCTCATTACAAACAGCAAAGCCAGCAGGCTTCCTATTTTCTTACTTCTGCCAGTGTGCTGATTGTTTTAATTCAGCCAAGAGGTCGCACCACCGCTGGCTCTTACTAGAGATGCTTCCCTAACTTCAAGCCCAATTTATCAGTCAGGATACATGGCTCATTTTTCCCAGGTGCCCCAGACCAGGAATAGCCTCTGGCTGTTACATAGCTTTTCAACAAACTGTGTCAAGAAGCAGCAAAATCCTGCCTCCGGGAACATGTTCCCTTTCTTAGTTTCATTCTGTGTTGTTATAATCTCAGTTAATGTCTCAGTTACATATAGACAGGCAAAAAGCTGCAAATTCAGATCAGAAATTCATGGGTGTTTGCCTCCCAAGGGCTTTTCTGCCTCAATTATTTTTGTACCTCAACAACTACATAAATACATGAGGGATAAGTGATAAATACCTTTGTGGGAGTATGAGTGCGCTTACATTTGGAGGTTATTGTGTGCCATTCAAAGGTGCTTTAGCAATGCCCAATCTAGAAGCAAGCTGTCTCCAAAGTTAGTGTGTAAAGCTAGGTTCTATGAAATGGGGGATGCTGGGGAAGAGAAACTCAACATGAGTTCTATGACTTGGGGGTGCTGGTGGATGAGAAGCTCAACATGAGCTCTCAATGTGCACTTGCAGCCCAGAAGGCCAATCAGATCCTGGGCTGCATCAGGAGAAGTGTGGCCAGCAGGTCAAGGGAGGCGATTCTCCCCCTCTACTCAGCTCTGGTGAGACCCCACCTGGAGTACTGCCTCCAGTTCTGGAGCCCCTATTACAAGAGGGACATGGACGTGCTGGAAGGTGTTCAGAGAAGGGCCACAAGGATGAGCAGAGGGCTGGAGCACCTCTCCTGTGAGGACAGACTGAAGGAGTTGGGGCTGTTCAGTCTGGAGAAGGGAAGGCTCCAAGGTGACCTCATTGTGGCCTTCCAGTATCTGAAGGGGGCTACAGGAAGGCTGGGGAGGGACTTCTCAGGATCTCAGGTAGTGATAGGACTAGGGGAAATGGAATGAAGCTGGAAGTGGGGAGATTCAGGCTGGACATGAGGAGGAAGTTCTTCCCCATGAGAGTGGTGAAGGCCTGGAATGGGTTGTCCAGGGAGGTGGTTGAGGCCCCATCCCTGGAGGTGTTTAGGAGCAGGCTGGATGAGGTTGTGGCCTGCCTGATCTAGTGTGGGGTGTCCCTGCCCATGGCAGGGGGTTGGAACTAGCTGATCCTTGTGGTCCCTTCCAACCCTGACTGATACTATGATACTATAAAATTCAGCCTCTGCTACAGGCATGCACACCCACAGGCAAAGTCCAAATTAGGTTTTTTGAATCCCATCTGTATCCACAGAGGTATCAATCCCACATTTCTTCTCCATGAAATCAGTGCCAGTTCTGTTAAACGTGACATAAATCTTCAGCTTCAGCCTCAGCTGCTGTTTGGGGAAAGAGAGGGAATAATAAAACCATGAAATGAAAGACACAACTCGTGATCTGCACAGAAGCCTGTAAGATTACACTGTGTTTTGGAACAAAGTGCAAAGTCACCCTGGGTAAAAGGAGACATGGCCAGAAAATTGGCCTGCTGCGTGCTTGCCACAGTTGTGCTTGCAGGAGTGTTTGGGGCTTTGGGCCTTTGGAAGTGGGAAAATGACGTCATGGCCCTCTGAAAGTGAAGCGCTTGTCTTAACTTCGGAATCAGGAATGAGTTTGTCTCATAGGACACGTTGTGTGCCTGTAATTGCGGGGACCTTGTGGTTCTAGAGGTCTTCTGAAATAGTTCTCTCTGCCATGAGGTTCCCTACGTCAGCTCCCAGTCGAGACAGAATCGTTAAATCCGGCACCCAATACTCCCTCACGGATTCAGAAAAGCACTCACAGATGAACTAGAAAATGAAGCAAATTCAAGCCAGCAAACAAACAAAAATTAATCAAAACCTTTCAAATATCAAGACTTGACTGTAGAGTAAGAGATCCAAGAGGAATCGGTTTGTCTAGGCTTAGATTTTGCGCTTCTCTGCCCTCGATCGGTTATGATGCGAGGCAAAGGGCAAGTCTCTGTGCCCAAGGCATGCAACAAAATTGTGGTGGTTTGAGCCTTAACTGGGACTTAAGAGCTCAGATGGAGGCAAGGCTGAGAAATCCCTCCCCTGCTCCCCCCTCCTCTTTCCCAATAGAGAGAAATAAGAAAGGGAAGGAGCAAATCCACCAAGAAATAATTTGGAGTCGGCTTGGAAGTAGAGAGGTAAAGAATTTTCTTTAAGCAATATATATATATATATGTGTAACAATAACAGGTAGGGTTCACAAGGGTAAGGAACAAGGATGGATGGGAGGGAAAAAGAAAAAAGAATACAAACCCAGTCTCTTTGAAGAGGTGTGGAGGTAGCAGGGTGAAGGATCAGGCCTGACCATGTGGCAGAGAGGCAGGGAGCCACCAGCAGTCCTCGTCCAAGCAGAGGCAAGGCCCAAGAGAGCTAATGGCTGCGGTGTCCTCCTTTTTTCAGTGCATAACTCAGTCAGTTGCTTTAAGGATTTTTATTATTATTATTTTTTCAAGTGCACTTATACTGAAGGTGTTAGAAAGAAGGTAAAGAACACAGGTTTTTGCAATGAATGGGCTGGCTGGACAGGGAGGGGGAGTGGGACAGTCTAAACTCAGTTTCCCAGGTGGGGAACCCCCTGCAGGGAGGGCAATGCTCTCACAAGCCCTCCCGCCCTGCTTGCAGGATGGAAGTAACCCATCACAACATTGTGCCTGTTTGCTTTTTCATTTTTATGAGGGACATTTCACCATCACTGGAGGTGTTCAGGAGGAGACTTGATGGGGTGCTTGGTGCCATGGTTTAGTTGATTAGGTGGTGTTGGATGATAGCTTGGATGCGATGATCTTGAAGGTCTCTTCCAACCTGGTCTATTCCTATTCTATTCTATTCTATTCTATTCTATTCTATTCTATTCTATTCTATTCTATTCTATTCTATTCTATTAATTTCATCCAAGAAGGATCCTCTGAAGTGTTTTGGAGTAGACAGTCCCTGAATAAAAAGTCTTCTGTGTGGAGAAGTCCAGATGGAAACCTAACCAGAGGACGGCGAAAACGCTGCGTATCTGGGGTCTGCAGGGTTGGGAAAGGCTCGCCAGGAGGGAGTGTGGATTTGGGAGTGGGTGAGCCTGCAAGACTGCTTGTCCCAGCACTGGTCCTCAGCTTTGCTTTCCCAACTGTGAAAGGCTGGCAGTGTGCATATGTGGCTCTTAATCTTCCTTTTGCATCCCTGTTTTTGCAGTTGTCAGAGCGCCGTATTATGCAAATTGGAATTAAGCAATTAAGGCGATAATGTTTCCCTTGAAGAGTTTGACAAGGCAGAAGGAACACAGACTGCTTTTTAGACAAGCTTTTGGTTGCATATTTACCTAAAAAACAAAAGCAAGAAGGAGATGGGCAGCTGCACAGGCACACACCAACTTTGTGACCAAGCCACCCTTCCTCTCTGTGCATCCCTCTCCTCTTACTTGTCCCATGAAACCATTGAAGTCATGGGGCCGAGGGGCTGCTTGCTTGCCCAACCTCAGCACAGGGGACTCAGAAGAAGGGGCTGTCACAGCCCTGTAATGAATTTGCATCTTAAAGAGATGTTTAAAGGTGTAACTTTGTGCCATATTGAGCTTAGGAAGAAGGGCTTTTTGTTTTGATTGCTCTTTCACAGCTTTGCAGCTCTGGTGTAGGGGTTGAGGAGGAGTGAAGTTGCTGTCAGTCACTGGGAGGCAAAAATTCAAAGCCTCTCTGCCTGGAGGTTTTTTTACTTTGTGACTTTGCAAGTATCTCGTGTGAGGTCTTCCCATCTGATCCACAGTTGAAGGTCCTCTTGTTCTAAAAGAGGACTTTCCAACTTTTCTTCATATAGACCTACAGTGGTTTTGTGGAAGAGGAGAGGGTTATGCTAGGGAACTTTCTGGAACTTTTGTGATATCTACATCACAATTTGCTTAAAACTGCCTAAACTTAAGGCTGCAGTTCCAAATCATTTGGAAACCAGGGTGCTGGGAAGCTGGGCTAACCTCTGAAAAATCCTGCTGGCAGTTGCTCTGCACTGGTGTCCCTGTTCAGCGGGTGAGGTGGTGCCTTGGAAAACTCTTGACAAGTTTTAAAGCTGGGTTTGAACCAGCATAGAATCACAGAATCATAGAACTGTTGAGGTTGGAAGGGACCTCTGGGAGGATTGAGTCCAGCTGCTCATCTAGACCTTGCTATCCCACCACTACTGCTAAGCCACTACTACTAAACCATGGCCCTAAACACCCTATCCACCTATCTTTTAAATACTTCCAAGAATGATGATTCCAGCACCTCTCTGGGCAGCCTGTTCCAATGTCTGACAACCCCTTCTGTGTAGACATTCTTCCTAATATCCAGTCTGAACCTTCCTTGGGGGAAACAACTTGAGGTTGTTTCCTCTTGTCCTGTCACTTGTCATGCCTACCTTGCTCCAACCTCTTTTCAGGTTGTAGAGAGCAATGAGGTCTCTTCTCAGTCTGAAGACTAAACAACCTCCATTCCCTGAGCCATTCCTCATAAGACTTGTGTTCAAGGCCCTTCACCAGCTTCCTGCTCTTCTTTGGACAAGCTCTAGCACCTCAAAGTCTTTCTTATAGTGAGTGGCCTAACTCTGAACACAAACTTATGCTAAGAATCAGACCCTGAGGTACAAATGTAAGATTCTGCATCATTTGAAATGTGCTTCACCCTGTGGCTTTTCACAAACTGTGCTTTGCTTCCCTGGGATGTGGCTGGTCTCACCTGCTTTGAACTTAGTTCTTGACACAAGCTTAGCATTTTTGGCATTTCCTACAGGCTCCTGGAGGGAAAACAGCAGAGGATGAGGATGGGGAGTTACTGAGTTGTTGCCAGACAAGATACAGAGGGCTTGATTCACCTCTGCCTCATTACACCCAGAGAGTCACACTGGCATGAAAGGATGAATCAGAGGCAGTGACTCAGGTTCTGGCACTCTAAGTAGTCAGCAGAAGTGGCAAGCCGAGTCCCAAGTGGTACTAATGACTGAAAGGGAGTTTAGAAAGTGTGTAGCTTAATGGGGTGTATTCCCCAGCTCACAGGGCCACACAGGGAAGCATTCCCAGATGGAAATAACTGGGTGATGTGGCTGAGTGACAGAGCAGTCTCATTCCCTCCTATGTGGGAGTGCATGGGAGGATTTGGTTCAGCTTTAAACCCTATCCCAAGTTGCATGAACTAAAAGGAAGGCAGGCCTGCTTAGAGCAGAAGCTGAGAGGATGTTGTGAGGATAGATAAACCCCTTTACCCTAAGCATACTTCACTGCTCATTTTTGGGAAGAGGATGAAGGAGGCCCTTGCTCCAAGCCAGCAGGGCTGAACTCAAGCTAAATTGCTGGGTAGGGCTATAATAAGATAGTTCTATTGGTCTGAACTCATTCGTAGCAGTCACGTAGAAGCAAAGTTGTCCCTGTTGGCACCCATGTCCAAAGCTACTCTTTATGCCTCCATCTTGCCTGCCCACTTCCCAGTGAGGTTAGCTGAGCTTATTCTCAGTGGCAGTTGTTTGGCCTGAATTAGTGCTCAAGGAAGCATCGGTTGAATCGATCCAGATAACTCTATCTAGCCTTTGTTTAAATAAGGCCAGAGGTTCCCACCAGCTCTACATCATTTATCTGCCGTGGAGTTCAGCAGCCAAGCTGTGTTTGTGGAGAGAGGAAAAACAAACAAAAAGGGTGGAAAAAAAAATCCCAGAGCAACTGAAGGTAAATGCCTATTTCTGCTTTAATTCTGGACAGCTAGAGGAAATATTTGGTGGCTGCTATCTACCCTTCCTCCCTTAATCCCTTCTGCTTGCTTGCCTTTAACTGCTCCCTGCGGCCACACTTAGTGGCAATTCCACATTGATTCCCCATTTAACCAGCTTACCAAGCCCTGGTTTTGACTGTGATTGCTCTTTTCATGCTGCTAGATGTGGGTTGCACCACATTCCACTCCCCTCCCTCCTTCCTCAGAGAGGCTCCGGACATTGTGCTGGATGTTTTAATGAGCTTGCATTTCCATGAAAGGCCAGCTCTGATCGTGACTTGAATGGCAGCTGCCAAACACAGCTTTTAAGTTTCAAAATCAGTGAGAAAATGGCTTTGCCTCCCATTAGAGCAGCTTGTGTATATCAGAGGCTCAGTCGTTAGGAGCAATTTCTGTTAAGAGTTGAGTAAGATCCTTGGGAGCAAAGGATGCGCTCAGGGTCTGTTCAGCACCAGTGAGGATTGGGCCTTCTGTGTGCTTTGAACTGGCATCAGCAGAGATGGGAAGAACATGGCTCCAGCTGCAGTCCCTGAAGGTTTTCTCGTTTTTCTTGTTTGCTTTGCTGATTTACCAGATACCCCCCTTCCCATATTAATATATTGATATCTCAACAGTTGCATTTTGTACTTTCCTGCAAAGCATCTTTCATTTTCAGAGGAGGTTGTAGCCAGGTGGGGGTTGGTCTCTTCTCCCAGGCAACCATCACCAGAACAAGAGGACATAGTCTCAAACTGTGCTAGGGAAAGTTTAGGCTGGATGTTAGGGAGAAGTTCTTCACACAAAGAGTGATTGGCCATTGGAATGTGCTGCCCAGGGAGGCGGTGGAGTCACCATCACTGGAAGTGTTTAAGAAGAGACTCAATGAGGCACTTAATGCCATGATTAGATGATTAGATGGTGTTGGGTGATTGGTTGGATTTGATGATCTCAAAGGTCTTTTCCAACCTGGTTAATTTCTATTCTATTCTATTCTATTCTATTCTATTCTATTCTATTCTATTCTAGTCTAGTCTAGTCTAGTCTAGTCTAGTCTAGTCTAGTCTATTTCTATTCTATTCTATTCTATTCTATTCTATTCTATTCTATTCTATTCTATTCAAGCATGCATACAAGCATATGTAGCAGAGCCAAGCCCTGATCATGCGTGTTTCTCTCCTGAACAAAATCCATGGGCCTACAGCCTTCCCAGCATCCACTGATGTGATATCTTAGAATCATAGAATCAATAAGGTTGGAAAAGACCTCAGAGATTACCAAATCCAACCTATCACCCAACACCTCATGACTAGCTAAACCACGGCTTTAAGTGCCACATCCAATCCTCTTTTGAACACCTCCAGAGATGGTGACTCCACCACCTCCTTGGGCAGCACA
Source organism: Picus viridis (assembly GCA_033816785.1). NCBI lineage: Eukaryota > Metazoa > Chordata > Aves > Piciformes > Picidae > Picus > Picus viridis. Next base: position 9,404,126 of record CM066569.1, on the reverse strand, counting down.
TTCCAATGGCCAACAACTCTTTCTGTGAAGAACTTTCTCCTCACCTCCAGCCTAAACCTCCCCTGGTGCAGCTTCAGACCGTGTCCTCTTATTCTGTTGCTGGCTGCTGTTTCTTTAGCACAATGCAGTTGAACCCCGACATCAGGAAAGCAGAGTGGCCTCATTTATTTCCATTCAAATGCAGGCACACTCTTCATCTCCCTTTGGAAACAAGCTGAGAAAAGGTTCAGTGTCAGGGAAAATATAATAATAATAACAACAACAACAATAATAAGAAAGCCCCTAAGTGTCAACTCCATATTTTCTGGGGCCTGGTTAAGTTCTCTGGAGCGTAGCACTCCATCACTTTTCTCAGCAGGGTATAATTACTCATAACTTGAAGGTTTTATCTGTAGGCTTCTTGTGCTGAAAAGGAGAAAGAAGGTAAATCTTGCATTCCACAGGAGCAGAGATGTTTCATTAAGTATCACATTTAATTGTTCCAGACTCTTACTTGACAGTAGCTGAATTTTGACAAATTTCCCTCCTCTTGTTCCTTATCTTGGCATTGAAAAGATGAAAAAAACAAGTATCTGACATGTCAGTGCTGTCCCATCCTGTGTCTCACTCTGCACCTTGGAGTGACTTGAGATCCAGCAGCAGCACTCAGGTCCTGCTAGCATGCATTTGCATGTCTGTGGCAAACGTTGCATTTCTGCTCCAGTCTCCATCTGGGGGTACAAGTTCCTTCATTTCTGCTTCCAGAGGCCCTTTCTGCCACCTTAAGCCCAACCTGACTTGTGTCTGTTCTGTGGGATTTATAGTTGGGTCTCTCCTCTTTCTGTTCCTTTAGGACTGAGGAAAGAAGGGCAAACAGCACCTTGGAATAATAAGCATTCTGGGCCTTTCTTACATCTCCTTTCATCCAAAGGTCTCAGATCTTTTGCAACTTACAAGTATTAATAACATAAGGATTGTACTCCCTCTGATGCTGATCAGTTTTATTATCATTGTAGTGGAATTAGCAGTCTCTTTGAAGTCTACTTAGTCTGCTTTTAGGACTGGGAGACCTTGCTTACAGATCCTAAGCAACACAGATCAGTAACTACAAACCCAGAGAGACAGGTCAAGAGCTCAGTATCCTCAACAGAGCATCTGCCAATCCATTGATAGCACCTCAATCATTCCTATCTCTGCAGTTAGAAAGTCACATTTCCATGCTGTCAGAAAGAGAGAGGTGTGGCTAAAGTGGTTCACCCAGAGGTCTGATGTTGATAGAAGTACCTGAGTTGTGTTTGCTGACCCTCTTGCCTTTGCCACTTGCCATCATGAGATCCTTTGGAGCTGCCCATGGAACTTGTTGCAAGATGTCTGTCCATGTGTCATGCACTTGCTCACTCACTCAACAGACTCAGCTTTCTATCTCTCTCTTTACAATGGGCTTGTGGCCTTGAGACTGAGACCTCAGAGGGACGTTGCTGAAGACAGAGGGGTTAAATAAGTCTCAGGCTGGCAGAGTATGAAATTTCAACTCTGTTTTGTGATCTTGAGGGGTTAAACTCTGGAGAGGGGAGACATTAACTCCCCTCAAGCTGTGTTTGCCAACAAGCAGTGAGGCATCATGGCTTGGTTTCTACTGGGGTCTGAACTCCTTGCTTAGGACACCATCAGAGCCAGATGTATGTGCTAGTGTGTGAGGCTGTCCTAGGAGAAAGCTGCAGCAAGGCATGGAGACTACTGGTGGAAATTTGGTCTACGTAAAGTTCTTCTGTTTGACCAAGCCCAAGAGACTTCAGAGGAGGCAGGCCTGACATTTAAATGCACTAGCTAGAAAGATCACAGATAATAAGATCTGTGAGTGTTGAAGACAATGAAAACTGAGTCACTCCTGAATCTCATAAACAGCACCCAACAGCAGTTTCTCCACCGGAGTCATTTCCTGGGGCTGAGGCTGTCAAAACCATGACAGAAAGAGGGGGATTTGGTGATTTGACTTCCTTGTCTTTCTTCTCCTTTCTCGAGGATAAAAGGCAGTTCTGAGTTACCTTCCCTCTTCCTACCCCTCTTGCAGTTTCTGCATACAGCAGAGCAACTTTCCTGAGCTGCATTTAACCCACTTGGTTGCCAATATCCCCTGGAGGCCAGACTCCTGTTGCCTGTGATTTAGTTTCCATGACTTGTTTTATAGCTCCAGGAGACCAAGATGAACCAAAATCCTAATCTGACTATAATAAGGTGCATTTTACTCTCTTCAGAGGGCTTCACAGTGGCAGGTACCACCGTGGCTTGCAGAACCAGCACAGATTCTGCTGTTCTTGACAGGGCAGAGGGAGACTTCAGGGATCAGTGCTGGGCCCTATCCTTTTCAATGTCTTCATTGACGATCTGGATGAGGGGTTGAGACAGTCATCAGCAAATTTGCAGATGACACCAAGTTAGGAGCAGATGTTGGTCAGTTAGAGGGTAGAAAGGCTCTGCAGAGGGACCTCGATCGGCTGGACAGATGGGTGGAGTCCAATGGGATGGAATTTAACAAGTCCAAGTGCCGGGTGCTGCACTTTGGCCACAACAACCCCATGCAGAGCTACAGGCTGGGGTCGGAGTGGCTGGAGAGCTGCCAAACAGAGAGGGACCTGGGGGTGCTGATCGACAGCCGCCTGAACATGAGCCAGCAGTGTGCCCAGGTGGCCAAGAAGGCCAATGGCATCCTGGCCTGCATTAGGAATGGTGTGGCCAGCAGGAGCAGGGAGGTCATTGTGCCCCTGGACTCTGCATTGGTTAGGCCACACCTTGAGTCCTGTGTCCAGTTCTGGGCCCCTCAGTTTAAGAAGGACATCGAGACACTTGAATGTGTCCAGAGAAGGGCAACAAGGCTGGGGAGAGGCCTTGAGCACAGCCCTGTGAGGAGAGGCTGAGGGAGCTGGGGTTGTTTAACCTGGAGAAGAGGAGGCTCAGGGGAGACCTTATTGCTCTCTACAACTACCTGAAGGGAGGTTGTAGCCAGGAGGGGCTGGTCTCTTCTCCCAGGCAACCAGCATCAGAGCAAGAGGACACAGTCTCAAGCTGTGCCAGGGGAAGTTTAGGCTGGAGGTGAGGAGAAAGTTCTTCACCGAAAGAGTCATTCGCCATTGGAATGTGCTGCCCAGGGAGGTGGTGGAGTCACCGTCCCTGGAGGTGTTCAAGAGGGGACTGGACATGGCACTTGGTGCCGTGGTCTAGTCATGGGGTCTGTGGTGACAGGTTGGACTCGATGATCTTCTAGGTCTCTTCCAGCCTTAGTGATACTGTGATACTGTGACTTTGTAGTGCCATGACCACAGCAGCCCTCCAGTTCAAATGTGAGGTGGGACCTGCGGGAGGACACCATAACAGGAGAGACATAGCAGGAGAGCAAGGGGAGGTGAAAGAGAGGCAGCATTGCTGTTTTTTTTCCTTTTTCCAACAAGAAGAAAGATAAAGAGTGACATGAAGATTTTACTCTTTATTTATGAAAGGCTTCATCTATCAGCTGAATTGCCTTAATGTGTCTCCTAACAAGGCACACACACACACACACACGCTTTCCTTTGCTTCTCTGCTTTGATACTGTCACATGTTCTTCATTTTCCAGCACGTTGCATTCATTCTTTGCCTTTAAACTCCAAGGATTAAAGCAAACCAGATAAAATAAATAAATAAAGGAAATTAAAAGAGCTGACATTTCATGCTGTTGTTGGCAGCCTTTGATTTCCTTCCAGAACAAGATCATTAGTTTTTTTATTTCAGCTTTGAAAAAAATAGAAAACAACCAACCAAGGGATGGACAGACTCCTCTTCTTATAAATGAATTTGTCACTTGTGGGCTGTGGTATGTGTGGGGAGAAGTGGAGGAAAGAGAGATTTGTGTTGGCAGTGTGTGGAACTGCACATCAAAACTTAGAGCAAGGTAGCACCCAGTTCTGGGCAGAAAATGCCTTTTGGCTGAATTATTCATACAAGCCCCAGGACATGGTCTAAGCTGAATATTAGAGGGTGCAATGAGGGTGCAATTAGAGGGTGTAGGAGCAATGAAGACTGGGATCACACTGATGAAGAGCAACCTCGGCTACGGAGCTTTGAGTCACAGAATCACCAAGGTTGGAAGAGACCTCAAAGATTATCAAGTCCAACCTGTCACCACAGCCCTCACGACTAAACTGTGGCACCAAGTGTCACATCCAATCCCCTCTTGAACGCCTCTAGGGACGGTGACTCCACCACCTCCCTGGGCAGCACATCCCAATGGCTAACAACACTCTCAGTGAAGAACCTCCAGCCTAAACTTCCCTTGGTGCAGCTTGAGACTGTGTCTTCTTGTTCTGGTGCTGGTTGCCTGGGAGAAGAGACCAGCCCCTTCCTGGCTACAACCTCCCTTCAGGTAGAGTCCAAAACAAGAATTTCAGAACTCTTCAGGAGGAGACAGAATGACCCCTATTTTTGGCTCAAGCCACTGTCACAAACATGAAGACCTGATCCAAAAAATGTTGCTGTGGCTCTGAGTTTATACTCAGTCTCCAGGCCCATGAGACAAAAGTCTCATCCATCCAGGATCTTTTCCTAGGATTGAAGTTAAACTCAAGGTTGCTGAGTCTTTGCTTTTTCAAAGCAGACTGAGCTGCAGCTCCACATGCACAGCTGCAGTTGGGATCAGCGAACCTGCCCATGGACCATTTGGGAGCCCACTAGGGGCACATTTCTCACCATGAAATCGGAGGATATGTGACTGTTCAGATCCAGCCTTGACTGAGCTTTGAGCATATCATACATCTTTGGCACTGGGAGAGGCTTTACTGTGCAAACGAAGTCCAAGGAGTGCCTAGAGCAAAACAACCCCATGTTTGCACACCCAATTCCAGCCTGACTGAATCACAGAGTGCTTATAAATAAGGGGAAGGAAACTGCTGCAAGGAAGCTGATTATATGAAATTGTCCATCCCTTCAATTTCCCTTCTCCAGGATGGTTCAGTGCATCATGAGCCAGCAGCGTGCCCAGGTGGCCAAGAAGGCCAACGGCATCCTGGCCTGCATTAGGAATAGTGTGGCCAGCAGGAGCAGGGAAGTCATTGTGCCCCTGTACTCTGCTTTGGTTAGGCCACACCTTGAGTCCTGTGTCCAGTTCTGGGCCCCTCAGTTTAAGAAGGACATTGAGACACTTGAATGTGTCCAGAGAAGGGCAACAAGGCTGGGGAGAGGTCTGGAGCACAAGCCCTGTGAGGAGAGGCTGAGGGAGCTGGGGTTGCTTAGCCTGGAGAAGAGGAGGCTCAGCGGCGACGTCATTGCTCTCTACAACTACCTGAAAGGTGGTTGTAGCCAGGAAGGAGTTGGCCTCTTCTCTCTAGCAACCAGCACCAGAACAAGAGGACACAGTCTCAAGCTGCACCAGGGGAAGTTTAGGCTGGAGGTGAGGAGAAAGTTCTTCACTGAGAGAGTCATTCGCCATTGGAATGTGCTGCCCGGGGAGGTGGCGGAGTCATCGTCCCTGGAGGTGTTCAAGAGGGGACTGGACGTTGCACTTGGTGCCATGGTCTAGTCGTGAGGTCTGTGGTGACAGGTTGGACTTGATGATCTTTGAGGTCTCTTCCAACCTTGGTGATACGGTGATCATGTGGTCATAACATTGGGGTTATTTTTAAGCAATACTGCCCCACAGTTGCTAGGCAATGTTGCTGAGAGGCCTTCTTGAGCTGTTTCCTAACATAAAGCCCTGTATTATAGTACTGGTAGTGTCTTGTTTGTCTTGGGCAGAAGGCAGCACCAGATGACACAACAGGGATGTCAAGATGTGCTCCAAACCAACTGGTGCAAATGAGACATATGGGACACCCTGATGTGACTGTTAGGCTCCAGGCAAATGGCTCTGTGCGTATCCTACAAATGCTAAGCTTCTCACATAATGCATTACAGTCAACTCTGACTTCTGTGCTCTTAGATATCCCAACAAAATTCCTCTTGGATCTCTTACTTCAGCAAATGTGTTGACATGGAATGGTCCCAAGGCTTGTGGTGTCTAAGAGTAGAAACTCAAAGGCAAGGCATGTATTCAAGCTAACCTCCAGAAGGGCCAGAACAGAACCATAGAATCAATCAGGTTGGAAAAGACCTCACAGATCATCAAGTCCAACCTATCACCCAACACCTCATGACAACTAAACCATGCCTTCAAGTGGCACATCCAGTCCCCTCTTGAACATCTCCAGGGACAATGACTCCACCACCTCCCTGGGCAGCACATTGCAATGGCTAACAACTCTCTCTGGGAAGAACTTTCTCCTCACCTCCAGCCTAAACCTCCCGTGGCGCAGCTTGTGACTGTGTCCTCTTGTTCTGGTGCTGTTTGCCTGGGAGAAGAGATCAACCCCCTCCTGTCTACAACCTCCCTTCAGGTAGTTGTAGAGAGCAAGAAGGTCTCCCCTGAGCCTCCTCTTCTCCAGGCTAAACAACCCCAGCTCCCTCAGCCTCTCCTCATAGGGCTTGTTCTCCTGACCTTTCCCCAGCCTCGTTGCCCTTCTCTGGAATGATGCAGTGCAGCTGCCTGGGGCTCTCCACCATGTGTTACCTTTTCCAGCCAACAGGACAAGCAAGACCTACATATCCATTTAGCATGCTGGGAGTTAACAGCAAACATCATGTTCCCAGTCCCACTGGCTGCACAGCTGCACCAAAACACAAATCTGGTTTCCCAGCAATTGTCCAAAATAAATGTCCCTGTGGTCAGCTCAGTCATGACTAGGGAGAAAATATGTAGGACACATCTCTTGGTTTCATTCATCCCTGAACTCACATGTACTGTGCAGCTGTTACCTTAACCAGATACAGAGACTTAATGAAGTTAGGGTGACCTCCAGAAGCGTAGCATTTGAGAGCAAAGTGGCAGAGCAAAGCATTCTGGGGCTGGAGCTGCAAACAACATTTCACTCCTGACGTTCTGCATTGCTCTTAGAATCTGCACATTGTGGATGCCTATCACTCTTCCCTTCTTCCTCCCCACACAGGCTAAAGAATCAGCTTTTGTGGGCTGGAAATATTCCAGGGAAAAGGCATTTCCAGAACTTACTCCCACAGGCAAACAGGTTAACCCACGCTTCTCTGTAGCATTTTATGGGGAAAGGATCAGAAAAAGAAAGCTTTCTGCATACTTGTAGTTTTCCCTGGCACACCAGCACAAACACTTGCCATTCCCCACTCAGTGCAACTTATCCCAATCATCCACCACCCTCTACACATTACCTCCATCTTCTCTCACTCCTGCTGTGAGTCACGGGAGCGCCCTTACTTGGATTTAGTGAGCATTTATTCCTGTTGAGACCCCACTGGTGTCCAGTTCTGGTGCCCCAAGACGAGAAGGACATTGAATTCCTGGAGCAGGTCCAGAGGAGGGCCACAAAGATTATCAGAGGGCTGGAGCACCTCCCCTGTGCAGACAGGCTGTGAGGGTTGGGTCTGGGAGAAGAGAAGGTCTTGGAAGAACTTACGGTGGCCTTCCAGTACCTGAAGGTGGCCTACGTGAAAGCTGGGAAGGGACTTGTTACAAAAGCTTGTAGTGATAGGACAAGAGGGAATAGATTTAAACTGGAAGAAGGTAGGTTTAGACTGGGTATTAGGAAGAGATTCTTTACATTGAGGCTGATGAGACACTGGAACAGGTTGCCCAGGGAAGCTGTGGAAGCCCCCTCCCTGGAAGTGTTCAAGGCAATTTGGACAGGGCTTTGAGCAACCTGGTTTAGTGGGAGGTGTTTCTGACAATGCCTAGATCATCTTAGATCCTAGATCATCTTTAAGGTCCCCTTCAACTGAAGCCATTCTGTGATTCTGTGATTAGTGACCCTCCAGACCTGTGTTCATCTTGCCTTGATAAATGATATTCATTCATACCCTTGAGGACACCCAGCTGCATCCTCTCAGCATGCTTATACTGCTTCCATTTCCCCATACCACACCTGCATTTGCTTGCAAGCACTCTGCCACACAGTCCCACACACTGTCCTCTTCCCAGTATTTATTTCTGTGCACATACAATGCCCATCCCTGGGGACTGACTGCTGCATTTGCCTTTGCAGTGATCACAGGCAAACTGAGAAGAGTATGACAAATATTAACCCAAAGCTATTAGAATGAGCTGTTCCTACAAGGCTCTGCATGGCAAAAGCTGCAGAGAGGTGGTTCTGATATCCTCTTTGTCACTTCTCTGGAAAGTCCCCCAAGGAGACACACAGAGCTGTGAGCCATTTGTAGAGGTCATGATGCAGAAAACTGGAGGGGGCTGCTGCCTGGGCAGAACATTTGTTTACATTTAAGAACTTGCTGGTTCACTCTGATACTGGAGATGTTAGGCAAGGGCTGCTGTCTTCCTGCAGCTTCTACATTGAGGTTTGTGGTCTTTCTCATTCCCTCTGCTGTTGGAGGTCAGCTCCTGAGCATGCTTCATTTGTTTCTCAAATCCCTGGCTGGATAGGAGATGAAGCAGCAGTCTGGGGCAGCAGTGGCACATGTAACTCAAAGTGGCTTGCTCAGCAATCTGCGCATCACATTTAAATGCTTTTCATCCTGACCAGAACAAGATCAATGATGCCAAAGACAAAGCTCATTTCATTATCCAGGAAGACAGCAGCCAGCTAGGATTTTCCCTGTGCTACTCTATGCCTAAATTATTCTACTTTGAGGTGAGAATAGGGTCCTGACTCCATAGCCTTCCTGACTACTGGCTTCCACACTGAAACTGACTGTCTGTCAGACTCCTGGGTCTCCAGGATGGACATTTAGGCACTGGCTCATACTCTCAAGGTATTTCCTCTGAGTGGGTAGGTCAGGTCTCACATGATCACTGGAATCTCAGTCATCCATGCTTTAGACCACTGTGATCCTTTCCTGACAGAGTACCTCTGGAGAACTAGTACTTGTATATATGATGACACAGAGGTGGCTTGGCCTCTTGGTAGCAGACCAATTGCCTTAATCAAACTGATCTTGCAAAGCAGAACAGTTTATGAAATTAGACTTAGAGAGAAAGTGATGTGCCCCAAAACTTGCTTTGTTGCTGGCCATACAGAATGAACATCCTTGAGAAGACATTCTCAAGGGTGGTGAATATACTGCTAGCCTGAGACCTGGAACATCTGAACTACTTTCCATCCTCTTACAAGAATCCTGTGTGAGCTGGGGCCTTGCTCAGATGCCCACCTGCCCAGACTGAGCCAGGGAAGGATTTATACCAGACCCTGGCTTCCTACATAGTCATAACAAAGAATTAAATGTTTCCCTTAGGCCTTCTCATTGCACTCTGGAGACAGCCTTTTCTTCCCTTGACTCAGAAGAGAATCAAGCTTTGCCAGTCTTAGCTAGCAGGTGACCTCAGTTTCTTTAGCTGGGATCAAGGAAGCATAGGTTGGTTTGGGTTGGAAAAGACCTTAAAGATCATCTAATTCCAACCCCCTGCCATGGCCAGGGACACTTTCCACTACACCAGGTTGCTCAAGGTCCTGTCCAACATGGCTCTGAACACCGCAGAGATGAAACAGCAGATGAGTAAGCCTGGTGCATTCAGGCAGCAAGGACCTCAGCACAATCTCTTTGCTTCAGCACCGTGGAACAGCTGCTCTGTACAGTGAGAGCATTTCATGTCCTTCCAACGTGTTGTACAAAGATTAATTAATTATCCACTGGTTTTGGTGGTGCCCAGTGATAGGACAAGGAACAACGGGTACAAGCTAGCCCACAGGAGGTTCCACCTCAATACAAGGAGGCACTTCTTTACAGTGAAGGTGACGGAGCAATGCAATAGGCAGCCCAGAGAGGTTGTTGAGTTTCATTCTCTGGAGACATTCAAAACCTGCCTGGATGTGTTCCTGGGTGGCCTGCCCTGGGGGATCCTCCTTTGGCAGGGAGGGTTGGACTTAGTATCATAGTATCATAGTATGAGTCAGGGTTGGAAGGGACCACAAGGATCAGCTAGTTCCAACCCACCTGCCATGGGCAGGGACACCCCACACTAGATCAGGCTGCCCACAACCTCATCCAGCCTGCTCTTAAACACCTCCAGGGACGGGGCCTCAACCACCCCCTGGACAACCCATTCCAGGGCTTCACCACTCTCATGGTGAAGAACTTCCTCCCCACCTCCAGCTTCATTCCATTCCCCCTAGTCCTATCACTACCTGAGATCCTGAGAAGTCCCTCCCCAGCCTTCCTGTAGCCCCCTTCAGATACTGGAAGGCCACAATGAGGTCACCTCTGAACCTTCTCTTCTCCAGACTGAACGACTTGATGACCTTTTGAGGTCCCTTCCAACTCCTAACAATCTGTGATTCTGTTCTGTAGTTTGCCAGCTTTACTTTCTACGATTCAGGTGTAAAGTGCTACAAACACTACCTGGCATTTGATGGACAGGGTGATATCTTGTCTGGGCAAGTTACGGTACGAGGTGTGATGTTTCTGTACCTGATCCAAAAGTGAGTCTCCCAGCTTTGCAGTCGGGGCCTTGGGTAACAGTCTTCTTTCAGCAGGACAATAAAATCCCTTGGTCCACAGGCTCCCTGGCAGCACCATTTTGAGCGTGCAACACTTTTCCTCTTTCCCTTCACAGCCTGGGGACATTTGTTGAGGCAGACTTCAGCAGGAGCAATGCTGCCTGTGAGATTGGATCACCAGAGTCAGGGTAACACAGGGCCTGATTCAGTAGTGTCACTGTGTCCTTACAAAGTGCCACCAACTCTCTACCCTGATGTTAAAGCAGCCTGAAATATTAGTTACAAATCTGATTTGTCAGGGCCAGGTTCTGCTGTTGTTAAATCGTGCAGCACATGATACAAGGGGAAGTTTTCACTTGGAGGTGATGGTGGGAAGAATATGAGAGCAGCAGAGGACTATTAGAGCATTGTCACTGTGTGATAAGCAATTTGTTTGTAAGCAGCTTGGGTTTTTTCCTTCCAGTGTTCTAGGGCTTGGTAAGTGCTCACTAAAAAGAGCAATTTTTAGGCCTCCAGCTGTTCTTTACAAACTGTTTGCTTCAGAGACTCATTAGTTGCTCAGTATTTGTACTCTCATGTTGGTTAACTGAGTATCATGCTAATTGTTGTCTTTCTCAACTGGGGAACTAAATTTTTTCTTGGTTTGTTTGGGTTCTTTTTTAACTAAGTTATTGGGGTATTTTTTTCCCTTCTGAAATGCTCATGTGTCCAAATTCAAGGTTTTTACAAACTTGGGGGTTTATATGCAGGAGTTTTCAGTTTTTCCACGTTCCATATTGAAACTTCTGGTCAAAAGGCAAGAGAGAGATGTGGTCAAAATGGCCAGTGACTTAATAGCTTCTATGATCTTGGAACCATTTTGGTTAGAGAAGACCTTTGACAGCTGGCTGAACATGAGCCAGCAGTGTGCCCAGGTAGCCAAGGGGGCCAATGGCATGCTGGCTTGCATTGGGAATAGTGTGGCCAGCAGGAGCAGGGAGGTCATTGTGCCCCTGGACTCTGCACTGGTTAGGCCACACCTTGAGTCCTGTGTCCAGTTCTGGGCCCCTCAATTTAAGAAGGACATTGAGACTCTTGAACATGTCCAGAGAAAGGCAACAAGGCTGGGGAGAGGCCTTGAGCACAGCCTTGTGAGGAGAGGCTGAGGGAGCTGGGGTTGCTTAGCCTGGAGAAGAGGAGGTGCAGGGGAGACCTTATTGCAGGTGGCGGAGTCACCACCCCTGGAGGTGTTCAAGAGGGGATAGGATGTGGCACTTGGTGCCATGGTTTAGTTAGTGATGAGGTCTTGGCTGATAGGTTGGACTTGATGATCTTTGTGGTCTTTTCCAACCTTGTTGATTCTATGATTCTATGATCAATTCCAACCACTATCTAACTATGAAGGTGTTCAAAAAGGGATTGGACATGGCACTGGGTGCTATGGTTTAGTAGTCATGAGGTGTTGGGTGACAGGTTGGACTTGATGACCTCAGAGGTCTTTTTCCAACCTTATTGATTCTATGATTCTACCAAGTCTGGTGCTAAACCATGTCCCTTAGTACCTCTGTGCTTTTTAAACACATCGTGTTTGAGGTGAGAAAGCTCTGGCCAAACCTGTGTATGGAAATCAGTTCCTTTATCTTGCATGTACCAAACAACTTCATGTCCTGACTGTTACTTACTCAGGGGTGACTCTTTCTTGGGTGAAAAGGGAATAAAAGGTTAAAATGCTGCAATAAAAGATGGGAAACAATTGTGGAACTTCCAAAAAAAAATTTAGCACAGACTGGAATTACTCTATTTTTACTTTTTTTGGCCTGTCCTAAGAATAACAAATAGTTTGCTGTCTGGTATGAATCAGCCTCCGTGTTACAAAGCATGAAACCTTGGCAGCTCACAAATTTTCACTGACACCCAGCAAGTTGTCAAGCGCTCACAAGTAGCAAGCGTCGTGAGAGCATGAGTCAAAGCTATTCAAACTCAGCTCTTTTATTTCTGAAACTGGTAAAAAATTCCTTTTGCTGTTGTGTTCACCTAACCCTAGTAGACACAGCAATTATGCACCACAAGGGAAATAAAACAGGAGCCCTTGCCAGCTGCATTTGTTACTGGATCTCAGAAACCTTCCGACGAGGATGGTGATGTCAGGGTGATGTTTGCCTTTGCGTATATGCTTTTGGTGTTTTCTCTTAGCACTTCTGGTTATTAACTTTAATCACCACAGGTTGGTAATGATGTGCTGTTTGGTTGATGGTCACATTCTGCAGAAGCTGTTGTGTAGACCTTATTGCTCTCTACAGCTACCTGAAGGGAGGTTGTAGCCAGGCGGGGGTTGGCCTCTTCTCCCAGGCAACCACCAGCAGAACAAGAGGACACAGTCTCAAGCTGTGCCAGGGGAAGTTTAGGCTGGAGGTGAGGAGAAAGTTGTTCACAGAGAGAGTTGTTAGCCATTGGAATGGGCTGCCCAGGGAGGTGGTGGAGTCACTGTCCCTGGAGGTGTTCAAGAGGGGATTGGATGTGGCACTTGAAGCCATGGTTTAGTCATCATGAGGTGTTGGGTGATAGGTTGGACTTGATGATCTCTGAGGTCTTTTCCAACCTTATTGACTCTATGATTCTATGATTCTGTGATTCAATGATAGAATAGAATAGAATGGAATGGAATGGAATGGAATAGAATAGAATAGAATAGAATAGAATAGAATAGAATAGAATAGAATAGAATAGAATAGAATAGAATAGAATAGGATTGAAATAGAAATAGAACAGAAATAGACTAGACTAGACTAGACTAGACTAGACTAGACTAGAATAGAAATTAAATAGAAATAGAAATAGAAATAGAAATAGAATAGAATAGAATAGAATAGAATAGAATAGAATAGAATAGAATAGACCAGACCAGGTTGGAAGAGACCTTCAAGATCATTGCATCCATCCTATTATCCAACCCACCTAATCAACTAAACCATGCAACCATTCTATGATCATAGGAGAGGTGGAAACATTTTGGGAGCAAATTTGCATGCTTCTTAACAGAAAATTAAAAAGAAATAGACTAAAAGTGTTTAACACATGTTGGGGTTGGTTTTACTTAGTAATTCTGCAGATCCTGTTGATGTCAAGTCTGGTTACAAACTGCAGCCTCAGATACTAAGAAATAATCTTTAGAGTCTTAATAAAAAAAAAGTCTTCAGACAGCTGTCCAACTCTGGGAAATAAATGGGAACAATTTGATTTTAGCCATGACAATGCACAATGTGGCATTTTTTGAATCAGAAAAACTTGGAGCCTGGAAATTAAACTGTCAATGCTGGAAAGTATGGGACTGTGAAGACCAAGAAGCGTTTAATCAGTGCGTTAGGCTCACTCTCAGAAGGGGCAGGAAGCCCTGGAAGGACAAAACTCTCCAAAATGTAATTGCACAGCAAGGATGGAGGAAGGTGGATGCTGGGTGGACAGATGGTGGGCAGTGGGGATAAAAAATTAAAGAAGAAGAATTTGCTTTTCCCACCTAGTTATATATGCAGGAGGGGAAAGGCCTGTTTCCCCTAAATCATTTTCACACAGTCATCCTCAAATGGCAGCCATAACTTCAGAGGTAGAGCAGAAGCTTCCAATTCAGGCACTGTGAGCAACATGGTGCTGGCACTGTAAATGCATGGTTTCATAGTTCCTTGTGTGGACAAGAAATAAGAGCACCAACATGAGGTGTTCCTCACACAGAAAAATCATTAGTTCTTTGGCCTTATTTCATATTCATGCATGCCCTGATTCTGCATTATTATTAATGGCTAGTTTGGGGCTTTTACTATGTTGTCATTGTCCCTGATTCCCGCAGGACCCTGGCACAGGCTACAGCTGTAATCATTCATCCAAGCACCATCTTGGACAGTAATGTTTGCTCCAGTCCCAGAGACAGGAATTCAATGCCCTGTATACTCTGAAGCACAATGTTTTCAATGAGCTGAAACCAAGTAGGTTCCTCTGCAGAGATGAGCTGTGTCTTGCCATTACAAACCCTATGCACTTACAAGGTTATCACAGAATCATAGAATGGCTTGATTCGGAAGGTCACACAGTATCACAGTGTCGCCAGGGTTGGAAGAGACCTCGAAGATCATCCAGTCCAACCTGTCACCACAGGCCTCACGACTAGACCATGGCACCAAGTGCCACGTCCAATCCCCTCTTGAACACCTCCAGGGATGGTGACTCCACTACCTCCCTGGGCAGCACATTCCAATGATGAATGACCCCCTCAGTGAAGAACTTTCTCCTCACCGCCAGCCTAAACTTCCCCTGGTGCAGCTTTAGACTGTGTCCTCTTGTTCTGGTGCTGGTTGCTACTGAGAAGAGGCCAACCCCTTCCTGGCTACAACCACCTTTCAGGTAGTTGTAGAGAGCAATGAGGTCTCCCTGATCCTTCTCTTCTCCAGGCTAAGCAACCCCAGCTCCCTCAGCCTCTCCTCATAGGGCTTGTGCTCAAGGCCTCTCCCCAGCCTTGTTGCCCTTCTCTGGACACGTTCAAGTGTCTCGATGTCCTTCTTAAACTGAGGGGCCCAGAACTGGACACAGGACTCAAGGTGTGGCCTAACCAGTGCTGAGTACAGGGGCACAATGAATTCCCTGCTCCTGCTGGCCACACTATTCTTGATGCAGGCCAGGATGCCATTGGCCTTCTTGGCCACCTGGGCACATTGCTGGCTCATGTTCAGGCAGCTGTCGATCAGCACCCCCAGGTCCCTCTCTGTTTGGCAGCTCTCCAGCCACTCTGACCCCAGCCTGTAGCTTGCATGGGGTTGCTGTGGTCCTCTAAGATCATCTTGTTCCACCCTCTCTGTCATGGGCAGGAACAGCTCCCACTAGTCCAGGTTGCTCAAAGCCTCATCCAGCCTGGTCTTAAACACTTCCAGAGATGAGGCATCCACAACTGCTCTGGGCAACCCATTCCAGTGTCTCACCACCCTCATGGTAAAGAATTTTTTCTTAATGTCTAATCTAAATCTACCCTGCTCTAGTTATAAAACATTGCCCCTTGTCCTATGTCCTTATAAAAAGTCTCTCTCCAGCTTTCCTGTAGGAGTCCTTCTCTATTTCCCATCTCTATTCTATCTGATCTTAACCCTAATGTTTCTCTTCGGTCTTAGTAGAGCACAGATTGAGATGCCTGTACCCAGAATAACATTGTTATAAAGTCCAAACATGAATGTGATTTTTCCTCACTCTGCTTCAACCTGGAGTGCTGGTTGACAGCCATCTGAACATGAGCCAGCAATGTGCTCAGGTGACCATGAAGTCAAACAGCACCCTGGCCTGTATCTGGAATAGTGTGGCCAGCAGGAGTAGGGAAATGATCATGCCTCTGTACTGGGCACTGGTGAAGCTGCACCTTGGATACTGGGTTCAGTTTTGGGACCCTCACTACAAGAAGTGAGGGGCTGGAGTGTGTCCAGAGAAGGGCAACAAAGCTGGTGAAGGGTCTAGAGAACAAATCTTATGAGGAGCAGCTGAGGGAACTGGGGTGTTTAGTCTAGAGAAGAGGAAGCTGAGGGCAGACCTCATTGCTCTCTACAACTACCTGAAAGGAGGTTGTAGTGAGGTGAGGGATTGTTTTCTTCTCCCCAGTATCAGGTAACAGAATGAAAAGAAACATCCTGAAATGCCAGAGGAGAGTTAGGTTGGCTATTAGGAAACATTTCTTCATAGAAAGTGTGGTCAGGCATTGGACCAGCCTGGGAAAGCAGCAGAAACACCTTCCCTAGAGGTATCCAAGAAACGTGTGGACGTGGCACTTTGGGACATAATTTAATGGCCATGGTAATCTTAGGCTGATGGTTGGACTTGTTGACCTAGAGGTCTTTTCCAACCAGAGCAATTCTGCAGCTCTATGATTTCATGTGATGCCTTTAAAGTTTGGTGGATTAGAAGACCTGTATGATTTGAAGGGGAGGGAGCTGAACCTGAGGTGTTTTACCCGGGGCAAGTTTACATGCAAGTAAACCCGAGCGGTGCCCATGTTTCTTTTGCTCACTTAATTATGTGCTGCCTCCCCACAGCTTGTTCGTTGTCAGTGGTGATCTGGGGGGAGTGTCATGAACCAACCACCCCCAAATGGTGCAAACTGCACATTTGTGTATGAATGTAGCTCCCTGCATGCGTGTCTGATGGGCATCCATAATTGATGTCAGGGAGATTGTTTATAGTGCTGGGATGAGAAGCCCTGGTTTCAGGTCTGAACACATGACTCTGCTGTGACTTTGCTTTCTGCTCTGATACTGTTTGGTTTTTTATTTGTAAAGCCCTTTTCCCTCATCCTCTCCATCCCTGTCTCTGTTTGTAGAGAAAACAGGCAGAACTGACATGTAAAGGCGCCCTCAGAGCCAATTTGCAGCAACTGGTAAAGATCATGCTAGATCCATCTAAAAATGCCCATCCATAGGGAGCTGCCTCTGAAGCGGAATGTAGGGGAGTGTTTTAAAGAGGTAGCTAAAGCAGGAAAAGAAGCCGGTTTAAAGCAGAGGGGCAAATCAATTTCAGAACCAGCGTGGCTGTCCTCAGCCCATTCTCCTAAGCCTTCTCTGACAGCTGTGAGTTTGATAATTGTTGGTTTTTTCCAGACATTTTTTTCACCCTCAGTTTTAACTGGAAGTGCAGAAGCGCTGAAGTCCTGCTAGACACGTTGTATTAGCAGCACCTTTGTAGCCACAACGGGGAGAGGCATGCACTGAAGCCTTCAGCCTATGCCTTTATAGATCCAAATCCCTTGGCATTCAGATCTTCTGTTTTCAGGTTACTGAGTTGTTACATTTTTTGGTTTCTTTAGATTCTTGGTTTGCTTTGCTTCACCTCTTAGCAAAGCTAAGACCTATCTGCAAAGCTTGGCATTTGATTTTGGCCAAAAACGTTATCATTCCTTTTGCCCTATCTACCTAGCCAAACTAATTTGGAGGTTTTGTTGGTTATGCCAGCTGGAGAAAGCAATTGGCAATGAAGTCAAGTTTCCTTGGCAAGACCTGTTTTGTTTGTTCACAAGAAAATATCAAGTCTTGCTTTCTACTGTGCAGGGAGCACAGTCAGAGCTGGTTTCTTCATACACCACTTCAACTTGGTGCAGCAGGTTGAGAAACTCTTTTCCTGGGTTCTCATCTACTGGGTCATCTTCATCGCTCTTCAGTGCTCCCTCTCTGTTAGCTTCAGGGTGCTGCCACATTTTCTAGCCTTACTATTGGGTTCCATTTGCATATTCAGCAAAGCTCTTAACAAATCTAAGCTCATGCTTACTCTAAGTACCACGGTGACAGCTCTTGCATGAGCTACTTGAGCCTATGAGTTTCAGCAAGGTTTAACTTGTGTGCTCCCAGCCTTGGAGGCAGTTTGGGTTCACACTCTAAATCATCCCTGATGAGCATCAAGTAGGACAAGGCATCCTTCTTTATTATTATGGTGATGGAGCAATGGAACAGGCTGCCCAGAGAGATTGTGGAGTCTTCTTGTCTGGAGACTTTCAAAAGCCACCTGAATGCATTCCTCTGTGGCCTGCTTTATGTGATCCTGCTTTGGCAGGAGTAGATGATCTCTAGAGGTCCCATCTAAACCCCTAACACGCTGTGATTTTATGATCTGCAGTATTGTGGCTTTATGGTGGCAGGTGATGCAAGGCTCTATCAGATGTTTAGCAAGCAATGTGCACGTTCAGGTCATCTGCAAGGCTTTTATTGCTAGGATAAAATGAACATGAGCCAGCAGTGTGCCCAGGTGGCCAAGAAGACCAATGGTATCCTGGCCTGCATAAAGAATAGTGTGGCCAGCAGGAGCAGGGAAGTCATTGTGCCCTGTACTCAGCACTGGTCAGGCCACACCTTGAGTACTCAGTTCTGGGTGCCTCCATTTAAGGACACTGAGACACTTGAACGTGTGCAGAGAAGGGCAATGAGGCTGGGGAGAGGCCTCGAGCACAAGCCCTATGAGGAGAGTCTGAGGGAGCTGGGGCTGTTTAGCCTGGAGAAGAGGAGGCTCAGGAAGATCTTATTGCTGCCTACAACTACCTGAAGGGTGGTTGTAGCCAGGAGGGGATTGGTCTCTTCTCCCAGGCAACCAGCACCAGAATGAGAGGACACAGTCTCAAGCTGCACCAGGGGAAGTTTAGGCTGGAGGGGAGGAGAAAGTTCTTCACTGAGAGAGTTGTTAGCCATTGGAATGTGCTGCCCAGGGAGGTGGTGGAGTCCCCATCCCTGGAGGTGTTCAAGAGGGAATAGGACATGGTACTTGGTGGGATGGCTTAGTCATGAGGTCTGTGGTGACAGGTTGGACTTGATGATCTTTGAGGTCTCTTCCAACCTTGGTGATACTGTGACTCTGTGATCTGATTCTCTACTCCTTCTGCAGGCTTGTTTTCTCCTTCCCTCCCTTGCCATTTCTGTGTAAATGTTGTAAAGCTATCTTAGGCTGAGCCACTGGTTAATCCAGCATTAACTGACCTCCCTAATTGTACTTTGCTGTTTTCTCTCCTTTTATCCACAGATTGGTCTACGGGGCAGGGGGTCTGGAGGGCAAACACATTCATTATGTTACCAGCAAACAAGAGATGAATCACACTGCAGGGGATAAAATTAAATTTACAGTTTCCCCTTGTAGATGTCATAAAATATTGATTTAAAACAAGAGGGGACACAGCAGTAGAGCCAGCATATTGGCTACCTCAGGTTGCTCTCCTTGTGTTCTGCCAGGGGTGCTTGCTCTCAGTCCCTGTGTGTCTGGCTGGCGAGGAGTGGCTGGTTCCCAAGGAGATGTGCAGGGCAATGGAAAGGCAGAAGGAAAGGTTAGGTGTATTTCATTTGGTAGGCCCATGGGTGGGTTATTTAGGGCTGTCTTCTTGGTTCTAGATCTTAAAGACCTCCCTTTGGTACCATTATCTCCTGTTGACAGGGACTGCCTTGAAAACCTACCTTTCCTTGTCCCACACACCATCCATGCTCAAATTTCCCTGCCCGTTTTGGGTGGTTTTAGAAGTGGTGTCTTTACATGTTTTGAGTACCATTCCAGTTCCATCTAGGCTTACTTTGCCATGTTAGACATGATATTTTGTCCCTGTTAAGCCTCCTACCTCTTCCCCACCTCATTAGTTGCTTGTGTGTGGGATTGTTCTTCCCATACATGCAGAGCCTAGCATGAGGAAGATCTCCCTAGGGCCCTCCCCATGTGGGTACCCCACTTCCACTAATTAAAGAAGGAAGGGATTCTAGATACTGCCCACTGAGCTTTGTGTTGGTGTCTACCCTGTATGCTATGCTGAAGAGAGGAGCTAGTGGCTAGAAACTCCACCAAACCAACAACTGCCTTTGTACTGCTCAGCTAGAGTGAGCCCTAGCAACTGGCAAGTTGCTAAAGTACAGCATTTTGGCTCTGTGCCCTCTTCCCTTTTCATATCATCTCTGCTAGACTGGAAGCACTCATATGGTGGGAAGCCAGGAAGAGTCCATTCAACTCAAGAGAAGTGGTTGTCAACTGTGATCCCCACGCTGTGCCCCTCCATGGCTGCTAGGAATGGTTTGAATGGCAGGAGCAGGCATGAGGCCAAACATGAACTTGATGCTTGGTGATACATCATCTATTACATGTCTAATGATGTTAGATAAGAATTTAGTCCCTCCTGTGCTGGCAGCCAGTTCTCATTACCAGTAAATTGGACCTAGATTCAGACACTGTTGAAATCTATTGTCAGGAGCAAGTTGTTATATTAGCATAGGTGTGTTGCTTATATCCCCATGCTGCATGAGAGGGTTAAAGGCTGCAACTGCAAAAAACCCAAAACATTTTCCTCTTCTTATTCTTTTCTGAGGACAGCTCTGGTTAAGGTGTGCCCTGGCAAGATTAATATGGCTGCTGGCATGGGATAAAGCCTTTATGTTGTGCAGAGAGCACAGGGGTTTCAGCACCTCTCTACACCAGAAAACTTGTCACTGCCCTCTGACAGCTGCCAGAAAAGTGGAAAGACATGGGTGGAAAAGTCTTTCACTGTCCTGGCATTAGAAGACACAGTCTGCAGTCAAGCTGCACCAGGGGAAGTTTAGGCTGGAGGTGAGGAGAAAGTTCTTCCCAGAGAGAGTTGTTAGCCATTGGAATGGGCTGCCCAGGGAGGTGGTGGAGTCACCGTCCCTGGAGGTGTTCAAGAGGGGACTGGACGTGGCACTTGGTGCCATAGTTTAGTAGTCATGAGGTCTGTGGTGACAGGTTGGACTTGGTGATCTTTGAGGTCTCTTCCAACCTTATTGATTCTATGATTCTATGATACTTGTGCTTTCACCAAGCTGCAGAGCTCTGTCTGGGTCCATGAAGGGAATTAGATGCAAGATTCTGCATAATACCTGCTATGGGATCTAATCTAATCTAACAAGTGGTTGCAGATAAGAAATGTCACCAAGATCTGATGTGAAAAACCATGCAGAGGAAGCTGTTTGCAGGCAGGAACTTCTATTAGCTCCAGGACACTGACTGCATACACTCAAGCACTCTCTTCTCTCCATTTTATCTGCCTCTTAACTCTGTGCCTACCCACTGACCCCTCTCTTCCAGCTTGTTCCTTTAATCAGCTTGGGGATGTCGGAGAATATGTTGTCAGAGAATGTTTCTGACTGCCAAACTCAGTTTGTTTGTGTCTCATTGCAAAGCAGGCCCCAAGAGGTGAAATGCTGTAATCACTTCCATTTTTGATTCCTCAGATCACTTGCCTCTAGATAACTATGATGTGCTTTGAGGACTGCGTACGAATTTAATGATGTTATCACAATTAACCTGCCATCTTTGTATTTCAGATGTTGGTGTTTGGTGGCTTGTTTTGTTGTGTTGGGTTTTTTTTCAACTACAGAATTAGCTTTCATTTGGAGCTGAAGCCTTTGTTGTCAACAACTTTATCTGCTATCAGGCATAGTGTGGCCAGCAGGAGCAGGGAATTCATTGCGCCCCTGTACTCAGCACTGGTTAGGCCACACCTTGAGTCCTGTGTCCAGTTCTGGGCCCCTCAATTTAAGAAGGACATTGAGACTCTTGAACATGTCCAGAGAAGGGCAACAAGGCTGGGAAGAGGTCTTGAGCACAGCCCTGTGAGGAGAGGCTGAGGGAGCTGGGGTTGCTTAGCCAGGAGAAGAGGAGGCTCAAGGAGGACCTCATTGCTCTCTACAAATACCTGAAGGGTGGTTGTAGCCAGGAGGCTACAACCAGCACCAGAACAAGAGGACACAATCTCAAGCTGTGCCAGGGGAAGTTTAGGCTCGAGATGAGGAGAAAGTTCTTCACAGAGAGAGTTGTTAGCCATTGGAATGTGCTGCCCAGGGAGGTGGTGGAGTCACCATCCCTGGAGGTGTTCAAGAGGGGATTGTGGCACTTGGTGCCATGGTTTAGTAGTCCTGAGGTGTTGGGTGATAGGTTGGACTTGATGATCTCTGAGGTCTTTTCCAGCCTTACTGATTCTATGACTCTGTTTACCAACTCACAACAGAATCCTGACTAGCACATAAAATGAGAAAGCACATTTTAAAACGTTGACATCTTTATCTGCACAGTCTCTCCTTTTCATTTCCAGAATGTCCTCATGTCTTCTGTAATAGCTAAACTAAAATGACCCACTGCTGTAGCACCCTCACCTACCTCAGACCGCATGAAGTGACCACATTGTGTCTTCTCATACTGGGCCACAGAGTGGAAGAAGAGTGTGGTACTTCTTTGTGTGTGGAGTTTCCTTTAGTGGTGATGTTTAAGAGCAGGTTAGGAAAAGCTCCTCCCTGGGATAGTTTATTCTGCTGTAGAGTTGGGGAGTTCGTTTCATGGTGTCCTACAGTCCTTTTCACTTCTGTTTTCTCGATTCCGTGAGAACCTGCCATGCCCATTCTCCTTCCTTCCCTGCTATTGTGGATTATCTAGGGTCATCAGAAACTGTTTAATTAAACAAGACCCACCCAGGGGTGCTCTGTACACTCTACTGCCTTGCAGTATGTCTGCTGCACCAGGCGAGGTTTAGGCTGGATGTTAGGAAGAAGTTCTACACAGAGAGAGTGATTGGCCATTGGAATGTGCTGACCAGGGAGGTGGTGGAGTCACCATCACTGGAGGTGTCTAGGAAAAGACTGGGTGGGGTGCTTGGTGCCATGGTTTAGTTGACTAGATGGTGTTGGGTGATAGGTTGGACTCGATGTTCTCAAAGGCCTCTTCCAACGTAGTATTCTATTCTATTCTATTCTATTCTATTCTATTCTATTCTATTCCATTCCATTCCATTCCATTCCATTCTATTCTATTCTATTCTATTCTATTCTATTCTATTCTATTCTATTCTATTCCATTCCATTCTATCCTATTCCATTCCATTCCATTCCATTCCATTCCATTCCATTCCATTCCATTCCATTCCATTCCATTCCATTCCATTCCATTCTATCCTATTCCATTCCATTCTATTCTATTCTATTCTATTCTATTCTATTCTATTCTATTCTATTCTATTCTATTCTATTCTATTCTCTGGCAAGGTTAGATTGAAGATGGAGTTTAAAAAAAAAAAGAAAAAAAGAAAAAGAGTGACCTCCAGGGAATATTTATTGCTAGGAGCTGATAGGGAATCAGAGAAGCAGAATAGTTTGGGTTGGAAGGAACTTTAGAGATCATCTAGTTCCAACCTCGCTGCCATGGGCAGGAACACCTTCCACTAGAACAGGTTGCTCAAGGCCTTGACCAGCCTGGCCTTGAGCACCTCCACAACCTCCCTGCACAACCAGTTCCAGTGTCTCACCACCGTTACCGTAAAGGATTTCTTTTAATAGACCAGGTGACCCTCCAGAATCCCAGAACAGCCACACAGCATGACATTTCAAGGGCTCCTGAAAGCTCCCAGGTCCATGCCCACATTTTGGCACAAGTGCTGTGAGTGACAATTACCTCTGCTGCTATTGGCTTGTGAATGACTGGCAGGGACCCAAAATTTTCCTGAGTCACCTTCCCCAGCAAATGAACAAGCCAAGGACCCAAATAAGCACTTGATGTAGCTGGGATTTCTCTGGTGACAGCAGGCAAGGAGAGGAAAATAGAGATTCTAGGCAGATTTCATAGGCTGGAGCAGCTCCAGTTCTGCTTGGAAGTGAAGGGTATTAGGGTGCATTTTCTGTGCTGCACTCAAGAGAAGAGTCAGCACTTCCATCCAGATGCTCAGACCCCTGAGCCAGGCAGAGAGAAGACAGCTGCTCTGCTTCATGCTTGGGCTCGCGTAGAGAAGCAGAAAGGTAGAGAAATCCCTTGCTGAAGAACAGGCAAGGAAGGAGGAAGAAGTGTCATATGAAAGAGAAAAGTAGAGACTGGGTGACTAATGGCACTGTAGCTTAGTTGTCTCATGTTGAAGTCTTAAATTGCCCACAGTGGGCAGAAAGTCACTTTAGCCTCTCGATATGACACACAAAACTAGTGTCGAAAGTGAAATAAAACCAGGCCTGGTCTTGAAGGAGCAATGAAAATGAGACTGTTACAAAGCCACGATGGGGCTAGGACTAGATGATTTTTAAGGTCTCTTCCAAGCCAAACCATTCTATGATTCTAAGCTGGAGTGTGCTGGAGAGAGGTGAAATCATAGCCTCCGTGGTGACTCCAACCACTCTGTCCCCAGCCTGTAGCACTGCATGGTGTTGCTGTGGCCAGCACCACAGAGATGAGTGTAAATCATTTTCATGAGCCAATTTTACCCTTCCTCCCTCTCTACCATCCAGCACTGAAGAGAAGGTGCCTTTGTGCAAGCCCCCATGAGCCTGCACTTTTATCAGTGCCCTCTATCCTGGCTGTTTGCTCTGCAGAGGGCGTTGTGCATAAAGGAATTACTACAACATATGGCCAACACTCCACACTTCATATGTCATTCATCGCATTAGAGAGCCCAGCCACATGTCCCATCTGCAGCCAGGGGGAAAGTGCTGGCCCTGCTCCTGTCAGGTGGTCCTCCTCATTTGTCTCTCTGAAAGGAGCTTCATGGTTGTTTGCAAGCGTTGCTGAGCTGTGAGGCTAATACCAAAGGAATGAAGCAGCAAGGAAGTGACTTGGAGAAATCATCTGCAAGAGAGGACAGTACAGAGGAAATTGAGATGAGAGGAGGAGATCAGGTTTGTGAATGGAAGAGAAAAGGAATATAAGGAGAGTAATGACTTGAAGAAAGAAATAACAGACAGCTGTGTCTTGAAGAAGATGTAAAATCAACATTTTCTCCTCTCTCAGTCATTAAATACATCTCTGAGTGTGTTTTACATTCCAGATTGTTATTCCAGGAGTCAGGTCTAAATTCTTAAGGGCTAACTGCATCTTGGCCAACTTGTCAGTCCTGTGCTGGTGGCTCTAGGGTCTCACTTCCTGAACCAAAATGTAGTATATTGCTGCTCCAATCTAACCAGAGTGGCTTCTCTTCCACACTAAGTGAAATACCCATGACATAAGTCTCCCTGGGTTTGGGTATAGGTACATCTCCTGCAGCTTCCCATCCCAGTTCCTTCCCAGCAAAAATTCCCTGCATTGTTAGAGGGAGATCCCTCCATGTTTTGAGTACCTCCAGAGGTGCACAGAAATCCTCTGCTTGCATAAACAGATGTGTGTCTAAGAGTTTCCAGCACATCCACAACAGCTGCCTTGGTGAGATTGTGTGGCAGAGAAAGCAAGCAGCAGAGTGGAAAAAGCCAGCTCTGCTTGAGCTTCACATTGGTTCCAGCACACTCAGCTCTTCCTAGAGGCTTTTGGGGACTGATGTGAGGCAAATCTCCCACTGAACCTTTGAGCATGCAACTTTCAAAGAACAGTTACTCCAGACAGAGGAAAGAACTACATCTTCCTTGAAATCACAGAACAGTTTCAGTGGGAAAGGAGCTGTGGAAGTCTCTCATCCAATGTCCCGCTCAAAGCAGGGCTAACCTCAACATTAGATCAGGTTTCTCAGGACCTTGCTCAGTCAAATTTTGGAAATCTCCCAGGAAAGTGATTCTTCAACCTGTCTTGGCACCTGTTCAACTGCTGATCCACCCTCATTATGAAAATATTTTTCTTTTATGTCCAACCAGACATTCCAGGAGCCCAAAATTGCTTCAGATACAGCCTCAGAAGTGCTGAGTAGAGGGGAATAATAATTTACTTTGGCCTGCTGGCTACACTCTCATCATTGCAGCCAGCTACACATTTAGCTTTCATTGCTGCAAGGGCATGCTGGCAGACTGATTTTCAACTTTTGCACACCAGGAACCTCTGGTCCTCTTCATAGCTGCTCCCCAGCTGGCTGGTCCTCATCCTGCAGTGTTGCATGGGGGTCATTTCAACAGATGGAATACTTTGCACTTGTCCTCGTTGAACTTTATGGCAGCCTTGTCCTCCAATTTCTCCATGTCCTTGGGGGCCTCTGAATGGCAGCTCTGCCCTCTGGCAAGTCAGCCACTCCCCTGAATTGGGTTTCATTCCTGGAGTTGATGAAGGTGTCTGCTGTCCCATCCCCCAGGTTACTGATGATCAGGTGCACCTTTCTTTCTCATCATTTGTGTAGAAGCAGTAGAGAACTACATGATGCTTCTGCTACTGTCATTTGCAGTGGGGAAAGCCAGATGCATTCCCCAGCCTCTGAGGTGCAACACTAGTATGAGGCTCCTTCTACTTCAAAGAAGATACAAATTAAATAGACACAGCAGAGAAAAGGCAGGGGGAAAAAAAGTTGAGACTGAGGGATCGTTTGGCCTGCTCATGTTGACATTTCAGTCAGTTCCTGTGCTCAGAGGAAAAGTGTGTTTGTGGAATGTTAGGACAACATGGTAAACATTCCCAGGGCTGCCTAGCTCACTGTGCTATGATACTATGCAGCCTTCAGATAAGCTGGAGCATGTACTTTTCTCCTCCTCTTCTCCCCTGTCTTTTGGGACTCAGAAAGCACAACCTGAAAATGCTTGTGTCACTTAAACATAAGGGAAAACTTCTTTGCCTTGAGGGTGCTGGAGCACTGGAGCAGGCTGCTCTGAGAGGCTGTGGAGTCTCCCTCTCTGGGGATTTTCAAAACCCACCTGGGTGTGTTCCTGTGCAACCTGCTCTAGGTTAGCACCCAGTTTAGCAGTGGGGTTGGACTAGATGCTCTTTGGAGATCCCTTCCAGCCCCTACCATTCTGTCATTCTGTGACATTTCTGGGATGGAGGCTTGTCACACTCCATCAGCTCTGCACCATGAAGGGGTTATGTGTGCTAGTGCATGATGTGACACAAGGCTGAGAGCTGACCCTGAGCAGAAGAAGCCCTGAACTCAAGACCTGTCCTGACTCTTCCCATCCCAATCCTCCAGCCTCCGCCTCAGTGAGTGCAGGGTTTCAGCCACTAGAGATCAAGGAAGAAGTAAAATATGCTAATTTAATAACAGTAATTAATAAAAGTAATGGGTGCTTTCAGTGTATTTGGGTGTGATTTAACAGGCAGGGAGTGCTGTAGGAAAGCAGAGCACTTTGCAGGTGAGAATAAAAGGCAAGGTGACTGGGCCCTAAAGTGCACATCTGGGCATGATGTGGAGAAACGATTTATTGGCACCATAAATGATGGCTGTTTCCAGCACTTTGGTTTGGTACCTATGTGGGAAGATGTTACTCTTGATTTAGGGCTCTGTTCAGCAGTACTTACTCTCCAGGTGGGACTTCTGGGACATCTTTCATGGCACAGAAGGGCAGGAACTGGAGTGCTGCAAGCCCATGTCTTAACGAGGCACGGGGCATGGATTCAGTTCTGCAGTGTCCCCTGGCTCACCAGTCCCTGTGAGGTCTCCTATAGCCCACACCATCAAAGGTGTACAGTGCCCACAGCCTGGATGACATCAGGGGAAGCATCCCTCCTGCTTCAATGTTGCATGCTGGGGCTGGTGCCTCTCACAGGCAGCTGCTTGGCTCCACAGCCCCTTCCTACCCCAGCTGCATGAGGATGTGGGGCCCCAGCTCAGGTTTGGCTGAAGCTCTCAAACCACCATGAAAGATTGCTTCTGCTCCTAGAAACATGCTGGTTTTGCAGGGGTGAAATGTGAAAGACAAAGGAGAAAGGCATCCTTTGCAGCACTTGGTTGACATTCTCATTCATCTCGGTGACTTTGTGTCAGCACGGTGGTTGGAGTTGACCTCCACGCTAGAGCCTTGCCTGGGTGAGCAGACATCTCTTCATGGGTTTTATTATTATTATCATAGGGCCTGTGGCATATTAAGAACCTGCCAGGACTCAGCACTCCCTTTCTCAGGACTTCAGTCATGTCAAGGGGAGATGCTGGGGAACAGGCAGGGTGCCGTTGTCAGTAGCAGCAAGGAACAGACATAAGTGCAAAGGACTCAACAGCATCACGTGGGTGAGGGCAGTGGGTGGTTTGCTCCTCATTCAGTACTAACTGAAAACACACAAATCATTTGGGCCCTGATGGGGAGCAGCCACGAATGCTGAGAGAGATGGCTGATACCATTGCTGAGCCTCTCTCCATTAGTTTTGAAAAGTCATGGAGAACAGGAGAGCTGCCTGATGACTGGAAGAAAGCAAATGTCACTCCAGTCTTCCAAAAAGGCAAGAAGGAGGACTCAGGCAACTACAGAACAGTCAGCCTTACCTCCATCCCTGGAAAGATGATGGGGCAGCTCATCCTGGAGTTCATCTCTAACCACGTGGAAAAGAGGGCTGTCAGGAGTAGCCAGCGTGGATTCACCAAGGGAATATCTTGTTTGACTAATCTGATAGCCTTCTACAGAACCATGACCCATGGGTAGACAAAGGAAGAGCAGTGGATGTCATATAGATTCATAGATTCATAGATTCAGTCAGGGTTGGAAGGGACCACAAGGATCATCTAGTTCCAACCCCCCTGCCATGGGCAGGGACACCCTACACTAGATCAGCCTGGCCACAGCCTCATCCAGCCTGGGCTTAAACACCTCCAGGGACTGGGCCTCAACCACCTCCCTGGATAACCCATTCCATGGCTTCACCACTCTCATGGTGAAGAACTTCTTCCTCACATGTAGCCTGAATCTCCCCATTTCCAGCTTCATTCCATTGCCCCTAGTCCTATCACTACCTGAGATCCTGAGAAGTCCCTCCCCAGCCTTCCTGTAGGCCCCCTTCAGATACTGGAAGGCCACAATGAGGTCACCTCGGAGCCTTCTCTTCTCCAGACTGAACAGCCCCAACTCCTTCAGTCTGTCCTCACAGGAGAGGTGCTCCAGCCCTCTGATCATCCTCGTGGCCCTTCTCTGGACACGCTCCAGCACGTCCACATCCCTCCTGTAATAGGGGCTCCAGAACTGGATGCAGTACTCCAGGTGGGGTCTCACCAGAGCTGAGTAGAGGGGGAGAAGCACCTCCCTTGACCTGCTGGTCACACTTCTCCTGATGCAGCCCAGGATCTGATTGGCTTTCCGGGCTGCAAGCGCACATTGAGAGCTCATGTCGAGCTTCTCGTCCACCAGCACCCCCAAGTCTCTCTCCTCAGGGCTGCTCTCCAGCCAGTCCCTGCCCAGCCTGTATTTGTGCCTGGGATTGCCTCGACCCAGATGCAGGACCCTGCACTTGGTCTTGTTGAAGCTCATGAGGTTGGCTTGTGCCCACCTCTCCAGCCTGTCCAGGTCCCTCTGGATGGCATCCCTTCCCTCCAGCGTGTCCACTGCACCACACAGCTTGGTGTCATCAGCAAACTTGCTGAGGGTGCACTCGATGCCACTGTCCATGTCACCCACAAAGATGTTGAACAAGACAGGTCCCAGGACTGATCCCTGAGGGACTCCGCTTGTCACTGGCCTCCACTGGGACATGGACCCTTTGACAGCCACTCTTTGGGTGCGGCCATCAAGCCAATTCTTTATCCATCTAGTGGTCCATCCATCAAACCCATGTGTCGCCAGCTTGGAGACCAGGAGGTGGTGCGGGACAGTGTCAAAGGCTTTGCTCAAGTCCAGGTAAACGACATCAGTTGCTCGCCCCTCATCTATTAATGCTGTCACCTGATCATAGAAGGCCACCAGGTTTGTCAGGCAGGATTTGCCCTTGGCAAAGCCATGCTGACTATTCCAAATCACCTCTTCACTGTTCTTCTGAGTCATTAGTGCATATACCTTGACTTCAGTAAGGCTTTTGATACTGTCTCCCATAACATCCTCATAGAAAAGCTCAGGAGATGTGGCATAGACAGCTGGTCAGTGAGATGGATTGCAAACTGGCTCGACAACAGAGTTCATAGGGTCATCATCAGTGGCAGAGTCATCTTGGAGGCCTGTGGCCAGTACTGGGTCCAGTTTTGTTCAGCATCTTTATTAACTACCTGGATGAGGGGATTGAGAGTACCCTCAGCAAGTTTGCTGATGATACACAACTGAGGGGCGTCGATGACACCCCATCAGGCTGTGCAGCCATCTAACGAGATCTGGACAGGCTGGAGAGCTGGGTGCAGGCAAACCTCAGGAAGTTAAATAAAGACAAGTGCAGGGTCCTGCGTCTGGGGAGGAATAACAACAGGCACCAGGACAGGTCAGGGGCTGCCCTGCTGGAAGGCAGCTCCATGGAGAAAGACCTTTGAGTCCTGGTGGACAGCAAGTTCTCCATGGGACAGCAATGTGCCCTCGTGGCCAAGAAAGCCAATGGTATCCTGGAGTGCATCAAGGAAAGTGTGTCTAGCAGGTCTAGGGAAGTTCTTCTACCCCTCTACTCTGCCCTGGTGAGACCACAACTGGAATATTGCATCCAGTTTTGGGCTCTCTAATTCGAGAGAGACAGGGATCTGCTGGAGAGTATAACACAGAGCCACAAGGATGATTAGGAAACTTGAGCATCTCCCCTGTGAAGAGAGACTGAGATCCCTGGGGCTGTTTAGTCTTGAGAAGACTGAGAGGGGTTCTGATCAATGTCTATCAATATCTGAGGAGTGAGTGTCAAGCAGAGGGGGCCAAGCTCTTTTTGGTGGTGTGCAGTTATAAGACAAGGAACAATGGATACAAAGTTGAACATAGAAGATTTCACCTCAACATGAGGAGAAACTTCTTTACAGCGACGGTGACAGAGCACTGGAACAGGCTGCCCAGGGAGGTCGTGGAGTCTCCTTCCCTGGAGACTTTCAAAACCCACCTGGGTGCATTCCTACAGTCCTGCTCTGGCAGGGGTTGGACTTGATGATCTCCTGAGGTCCCTTCCAACCCTGTGAGTCCTGTGCAAACTACCCTAGGTGATCCTGCTTTTGGCAGGGGGGTTAGACTCGATGATCTCTGGAGGTTGCTTCCTACCTCTAACATTCTATGATTCTGTAAAAAACAAACACACACCCCACAAAACAACAAACCAAGAGCACTGGACTCAGCTTGGAGGTCATCTCTGGCTCAGTGTGCAAGGAGGATTTAGGAGCACAGTGTGGAAAGGGGACAAGGAGGCTCCCCAGCCTCATAGAATTGTGGGCTTTCATTTGGGCTCATCAAACACCTTTCCCTAACAGTCAGACTAGCAGAAGTCAGATGAAATAGTAGGCAAAGTGTAAATGAGAGGGAAACTGGGAAGAGAGAGTGGTATGGTGAAGGGGCTGTGACCATGCAGTGCCAGGAGCAGGATAATGGGAGCCACCGGTGGGGTACTCCATTAAAAAGCTGAGCCAAAGCAAACAATCTCTGTCTCCGGCTAGTGCCAAGCTGCCTGCAGAATCTCCATCCCAAGCACTGGGCATCCCTCTGGGATTTTTAATTCCCCAAGGCAGATGGATCCCATCAGTGGGCTGGGCTGGGCTGAGCTCATGAGACTTCTCTGCCCAAGCAGGCTTGTCCTTGTCAGGGGATATGCTGGGAGGCTCACTAAGCTTTCACTGGCAAGGAGAACCCCCCTGGGTACAGACCCTCACTTGCAAAGGCCTGCATGCACTGGTTTGAAGGCAAAGCATTTTAAAATTTGGGCATAGGGATCACATCTATGTTGGGAGGCAGCTAGAGCTGCAAATGGCTGACACTCAGAGCAGCAGCTCTTTCAACATCATACGTTCGTCTCTGTGCAGGTTTCTGCTGACGGGTATGATATATGCATACAAAGTATTTTGTTATTGTTATTATTACCCAAAGTTATGGATCAGCTTGAGAAACTCAAATGCAGTAAATCACTGGGACTGGGGTAACATTAGTCTCAGGGCTCTGAAGTAAATAATGCATGAAATATACTGACAGCAGTGTTTGACGGATCCTTATAAACAGCATCTCTCTAACAAGTGCAGAGCTGCTAATAGCAGGGCTGGATTCAGGGAGAAAAACACTGAAATCAATCCACGCTCAAGCAAGAGGATGCAGAGGGGTAAACACTGCCTCTTCCTTGCCCCTGAGGCCCAGTGAGTGATTTTAGAAGAGGGATGACAGTTGAGAAGGTCAAGAACAGGGTGGCAACTCCATATTCAGCTTTGATGTGAACTTGAAGGGCAACAAAGCTGGTGAGGGGTTTGGAACACAAGCCCTATGAGGAAAGGCTGAGGGAGCTGGGGTTGCTTAGCCTGGAGAAGAGGAGACTGAGGGGTGACCTTATTGCTCTCTACAACTACCTGAAGGGAGGTTGTAGCCAGGCAGAGGTTGGCCTCTTCTCCCAGGCAGCCAGCACCAGAACAAGAGGACATAGTCTCAGGCTGCGCCAGGGCAGGTTTAGGCTGGATGTTAGGAAGAAGTTCTACACGGAGAGAGTGATTGGCCATTGGAATCGGCTACCCGTGGAGGTGGTGGAGTCACCTTCACTGGAGGTGTTCAGGAGAAGACTTGATGGGGTGCTTGGCTGTATGGTCTAGTTGTTGGGTGGGTTGGATTGTTTGATGGGTTGGACGCGATGATCTTGAAGGTCTCTTCCAACCTGGTGTATTGTATTGTATTGTATTGTATTGTATTGTATTGTATTGTATTGTATTGATGGGTAAGTTGCTCTACCTTCTCCTTCCCTGCTTGCAAGGTGAAGGTAGTGAAGCGCTCTCACCAGCCCGTTCTGCCTTCAGACGGGTGAGGAGCGCTTGGAGATCTTCAGAGAAGGAATGCTCCAGGCATGCTAAGTACTATTATTGTTTTTCTAATAATCCAAAGACATCCTGGGAATTACAGATCTGTGAGCTTTTTCTTAGTTCCAGCCAAACTGATTGTGAAGCTAATTAAAGACTGACTACTACAGTGTTTGGGTAAGTATAACATGACAGGGTCAATCCAGGATGGCTTTTGGAAAAGAACACTGTGCCTTTCTGAGCTGCAAGTGGGGCCTTTTGGTGGGCTGGTTTTTTTTTTTGGCATTTATGTTTGGTGAGGGTTTTTAATAAAATAAGATAAAGGTGAGCCCCAGGAGACATAATGCAAAATCACAAAGGGAAAATCACAAAGGGAAACAAACAGCCACAGGAAAAGGAAGCAAGGTCTCGTCATGGATTAAAACCCAGCCAAGCGTTAGTAAGCAAAGAACAGTTGCACCTTTGCTTGGAGGGAATTTCATAGTGGGAGCCAGTACACACCATGGAGCGGTTTAGTCTGCCCCATGTTACATGGCTGGCATGTTGACACTTGGTAATGACCGGGTTTGACTGGTGAGAAATGCAGCAGAGTTGTCAAGAGCCATAGGAGATGTCGAGAGTGAGCACACCCCTTGCACCCTCTGCAAGACTGCTGCACAGGGCATGGAGGAGCAGCCGGACCTGCTCCCAGGGTTTGTGCTCTGGGGTCCCCTCCTTGAGACTGGGTCTTCCCCCTGCCCCATTACGCTGTGGGATCTTTTCCCCACCTTGCCAACCAAAGGCAGGTGCAGGCTGTCGCCTCCCCATGAGTCAGCAGGATTTAAAGGCACTGTGGGGAGAGGGCAGCAGGATGACGGATGAGCTGCAATGTGGATGAGTGTATGGTAATGCAGACTGCAAAAATAGTCTCCACTTCAGCTGTACGGTAATGAGCGCTCAGCTCCCGGGCTCCTTGGAGGGAAGAGATTGGGAGTCATGGTGAGTAACTCGATAAAAGCTTCTTCAGTGGGTAGCGTCAATTCCAAAAGCATAGAGGATGCTTGGTTGCCTTTAAGGGACAGGAAAACAATAGGGAATATGTTACCAAAAAATGACATTATCTTGAACGCTGGCTACACCCTCATTTAAGACAGCGTGTAGAATTACCAGAGGGCTCTGACGCATGGTTAGTAATCTTGCGAGATTCACCTCCAAGGAGGCAGTCAGCTGTAGTGAGCGGGTTTTGTTTTCTCACCGTGGCGGGCTCGCAGCACTCCACAGCCGCCATCGCTCTCCCGTGGCTCCCTCGCCTCCTGCCTTGCCGCTGTGCCCTGCCTTCGCTCTGCGCAGGCGTCCCGCCCCGGCCAGCGCCAGCCGTCCGAAGCCTCCCCGAAGAGACACGCTAAAGGCTTATAATTGAGTTATTTACACTAATGAAGGGTGTGGTGAGAATTGATCAGACCCTCCTTCTTCTGTCCTCCTGTAAGACTGGAACAAGAGGTTACTTGGAGATGCTAATGGTGGCTTAATTTAGATCGCATGAAAGGCGACACTTTTTCACACAGCAGGTAGTCAGCCTGTGAAATCCACACTGCCTCCAGAGGTCAGGGAGTCAAACGCTGCAGGATTTGTCAAGCTTCTGGGTGTTTTTTTGAACAATATTAACTGCTCTTGCTGAGGATGCGGTAGCACACCATGGACCCCGGTCAGGAGGCGCCCAACTGTGCATAGCGTGGTGCCCACCCACAGCAGGAGCCAGTACTGGCACTGGTTGCTTTAGTCTCGGTAGCCAAAGAGAAGTGGCATTGATTTGGTCACGTATTGGAGGGATGATGGTGAAAGAGCCACCACACCCAAACTCAAGCCCTCTATATTGTGCCAGCATCCTTCTCCTACACCACTCTGTAGTCTCAACATTAGGATAGTGGTTCCCCTCTCTTTGTATCATGCTTTCCAGCTGTAAATCAGAGTCATTCATTCTAATTTTAAAAGAGGGAGAGAGGGAGGGAGGGAGAGAGGGAGGGAAGGAAGGAGGGAGGGACAGAAAGCCCCCAAACTACCTTTATCTCAAAAGAGCCTTGTCATGATCCACAGTACTTAGTGAAGCTGCCTCAGGCTACAGCCTCACCTGCACTTCTGACCCTTTTCCTTGGCCTCTTGAACATGATGTTTCCAGTCTGGTGCCTTCACTGCTCCTACAGATGGTTCCTGGCACAGTCCTGCTTTTCCTATGTATTGCCTGTGGCATCATAAGTTACTTAGCAAGTCTGAGTGAGCATGGGCATTGGTGGATTTTTCTCTGTGAGCAGTGTCTGCCTGTGGATTATGATAGAGTTAAAAAGCCATAAACATGGACAGGTGTTTAAATTTGCCAGCAAGAACAAAGCATAACAGAGAGGGAGAAATACTGTCAAAGCCATCCCTGTATCTATACCCATGTTTGTCTGACCTGCAGTCCTAGAAAATCCTTCAGCCAGAAGGTTTGGAATTTGGTCTGTTGTTACTGTTTGTTTCCTGTTGATAAATCCAATTCAAGTTTGTGCATGGTTTGACTACTGAGGCTGTCTAAACTCAGCATAGAGAGCTTTGTGGGGGATTGAGCTGACTCCTTGCAGCATTCTGTGACTCTTGGTTGAAAAATGTCTGAAAAGAACATGCCTTTGGAACACAAGCCCTATGAAGAGACTGAGGGAGCTGGGGTTGCTTAGTCTGGAGAAGAGGAGGCTCAGGAGAGACCTTCTTGCTCTCTACAACTACCTGAAGGGAGGTTGTAGCCAGGTGGGGGTTGGTCTCTTCTCCCAGGCAACCAGCACCAAAACAAGAGGACACAGTCGCAAGCTGTGCCAGGGGAGGTTCAGACTGGATGTTAGGAAGAAATTCTTCACAGAGAGAGTAATTTGCCATTGGAATGTGCTGCCCAGGGAGGTGGTGGAGTCACCATCATTGGGGGTGTTTAGGAGGAGACTTGATAGGATGCTTGGTTGCATGGTTTAGTTGATTAGGTGGTGTTGGATGATAGGTTGGACACGATGATCTTGAAGGTCTCTTCCAACCTGATTTATTCTGTTCTATTTTTTGAGTGTTTGTCCTTATAGGTAGCTGTAGAATCATCTCTGTCTGTGTACAGTAAGAACTCTCAGAATCCCCTTGAAGGGTCTTCTGAGATTCTCAGAGGTGTCTCACATTCTAGCATGGTTGTAGTAGCTCTCCAGCTACCCCACCTGCTTTTCTCCTTCTCACTGTTTGCTGCTGCCTCAGTAGCTAGCTGTGTTTAAATATGTCAACCTGGGGTTTTCTTCACCTCTTCTTGATGCCTGTGTTTCTCTAACAAGCAGCTTGAAACAGAACAAACAAGCAAGGCAGGAGCGCTCTAGGCAAAAGGGGTGTTTTGTGTTTGATTTGAATACATACATATTTTTCTTGGTTAAAACTTGTGATACTCATCAAACACATACAGGAGTGCTGTGAATAAGACCTTTTTACTTCTTCCTCTTTGACACACATACCCTGTCTCATAGAAGCACCTTCTCATTTTCACTCTCACCATCTGATTCTCTGTGCAGCACGGTCCCTCTTGTATCCTCACACGTGTGTTCGACAGTCTCATCCTCGCTCCTGCACTGCCATGTCCACAGAACCACCTTTTCATCTCAGCAGACCCCCGCTCTTGCACCCTCTCTCCCACACCATATGCACACGTGTGTGGCCACCTCTGCACTTTCAAAGGCTTTATTACTGAGAGGAAAATTGCTCTCAAATATATGGGACTGGATATAGCTACAGCAGCAATGGGGAGTGATGGAAGAGAGACAGGGCTGGGAAATTGTGCCTTTTGTAGACATGGAGCGCCGCTCCGGGTGGAGAGGAGATGGCCCCAGAGCCCTCATCCCCTCTGCTGTGCAACAAGCACCAAGTGCCACTCATTTGCAACCCCTCATGTGCAGACCACTCCTGCTCTGAAAGTTTCTCAGTCACCCTTTCTGGTGCCTCCTTTCCCTCTCTTTTTTGCCTGTCTGTCAGGTCCTGATCACATCACTGTCACAGCTGCTATGATATCAGCATTTTCTGACAGGTGTATGTGCTTCTGTCACTCCCGACAAAGCTCTTTAGCACCCGGTCTGCCTCCGAATCTGAGCCAAGGTAGCACTACCAGAAAACACGGTCAACAATATCTCATATTTCTGTACTTAGAAGATTACAGCCATGCTGGAGCTGTCTGCATACTTTCAGCATATCCCTCTTTCAAACTAAGCCTTAAAAGCAGTGGTTTGTCTTCGCTGGACTGAGGTTTGCTGCTATTCAGCAAAAGGAAGAACACTTTGAGCATTTCTCTCATGAACATCCGAAGGTCTTCTGTGTCTTCCTCTGAGGCAGGGTCTGTATTTGGCCTCCTACAGTGCACAAAGGGCACTAATTAAAAAAACCAAACCACCAACAACTTCACATTTCTGCTATCTCCCAGGTTCCCAAGGCGTCAAGCTGCCTTGTGGGCTCCCCTGGCGAGGAGGTCGTGAAAACATCTTGGCCGCCTTGATGGGGGTCACGGTGGTGCTTCAGACCGAGCCAGTTTAGGCTCCTTATCTGGGCAATGGCTGTGCACCTCTGTAGAGGCTGTGCTCTGGGGAGCTCAGAGGGTGCACGATTCAGAAGGCATTTCAGCTTTTCCAATTACTGTAGCAGTAGCTGGTAACCTTCCAGCAAAGAGATGTTGGAGCACAGTGTTCTCACACTCCTGCTGGGCTCAGCCAGTGCTTGTGTTTGAACTGGCACCACACAAGCTAGGAAGCAAAGAGATGATTAAAAAGGAACACAAGGAAGAGGAAAGGTGTTTAAACAGTCCCTGGTTTGCATGTCTAATTTGGGAGCTACCCTTCTGTAGATCCCCAAAGCGGTGCCCCAAATCCAACAGCAAACTTCTCCGAAGTGTAAGTTGTTAAGCTTTAGTACACTGGAAGATAAGGACCTTGCCTGCATAAGGCCATCAAGCACTGATATTGACTCTCCAGGACGTTTTTAAGGCTATTTATATCACAATAAAGCTATTTTATTAGTGCCATCAATCAAGAGAGACCGCATTTTGGCCTGGAAATGATTCTGCTTGAGTTTCTAGAAAGGAGAAGGGTGAGTAATTATGGGATGCATTATCTTCAATCTCATTTGAAATCTCCTAATTGAAACCATATATGAGTGCAGTTTATTGCTTATAAAATAGATGGCAGAGGCATTGCTAATATACCTATGGCAAGTACAACCTTCCAGTTAGCAGAATGCAGGTAATATGGCTATGGCAGGAGCTGTCCCTATCCATGCCTGGGCAAGCAGCTGGTTCCTGGCACATGCTTTGAACCGAAGCTTCTGCCCTGCACTGAGCTCAGCTCGAGGGGCTTGAGCATCTGTGGTCTGTTTCAGGTGGCAGTGCCTGCTGCAGGGTACCAGCTGATCCCACTGACAGCATCAGGTGTTTTGGTAGGGTCTATCTGGTCCCACAGTGGGACTAGGAGCTGTAGATGAGTGGTAACTGAGTTTTGGTCAAGCAGTGTGGTAAAGCTTCCCAGCTCAGGGCCTGCACATAGTTATAGTCACTGGTTAGGCAATGGGGGTAGAGTGTTTGCAGCTCTCCCTAGGATTTTGCCAGCCCCTGTGCTGCTTTGCTGCTGTCAGCTCAGCACAAGGGAGCAGACTTGGAGGAGCAGTGGTTACTCAGGTAAGGAGAGGATAGCTTAACATTGCCTGTGGGTGCCTCTGAGACTGAGTAATGGCAGGGCTTGAACGCTGTTACAGATATTTGATAATTAATTGGCTGGGAAATCCGTTTATTGTAATGACTCCAGTTAAGTAAAGAAGAAAGATGAAAGGACTGCATGTTCCTGTGGTGCTAAACTACTTTCAGGGGCAGAGAAAACCCATTACATGTCTGCATTTATGCCAACAGTGGCTTTTAGTTGTTGTGAAGGCTCTTCTGAAAGGTGGTTGAAATCTTTATCTTCCCTGAATCAGTTTGGGTTTAAGACAGGAAAGGGTGAAGGGTGGTTTATCACCAAGGGTCCATCAGGTGGAGGGGAGCAGGAGCGTGGAGCTTCTGCCATAAACTCATGCTTCACCTCTGGCCAGATACTTACAGCAGAGCAGTTCCAGTTGTGGTTTATCACCATTTTATACTGTTCTAGTGGGAGCAATGCATGTAGCAGGGTTAACCTCACTTTTTTTTTCTGGCTGTTGCCTGATCACACACAGACACAGAAGGCAGCATCATGGACACAAGACCTGTAATAGTCTAATAGCCTAATAGAATAATTTTGGTTGCTGTCCCTACCTCCCACTTGCTGCCCAGGACAGACCCTCTTTTCCCAGCCAAAGCAATCATAGAATCACAGACTGGTTTGGGATGGAAGGGACCTTGAAAGGTCATTTAGTTGAACCCTGCTGCAGTGAGCAGGGACATCTGCAACTCGACCAGGTTGCTCAGAGCCCCAGACTACATGACCTGGGGTGTCTCCAGGTATGTGGCATCTGCAACCTTTCTGGGCAACCTGGGCCAGTGTCTCACCACCTTCAGTGGAAAAAATGTTTCCCCTGTACAGAGTCAGAATCTCCTTCTTTCACTTTAAAACTGTTACCCCTTGTCCTGTCCCAATGGACCCTGCTAAAATGTCTGTCACAATCTTTCTTATAGGGCCCCTTTAAGTAAAAGGTCACCACAAGGTCTGCTTAGAGACCCTAGAGAACTCCAGGCTGAACAACCTCAACCTCAGCCTGTCCTCACATAGGAGAGGTTCCAGCCCTCCAATCATGACTTAAGTGAAAACAGAGATTTTGCAGCAGGCGTTTACTTGGGACAAAGCAAATCCATCTGAGCTCATAGAATCATTTTGGTTGGAGAAGACCTTTAAGATCATCAAGTCCAACTGTCTACCCAGCACTGCCAGATCACCACTAAACCAGTGCCCTGGTGTCTTTACACACACCAAAACCCTACCTTCAGCAACTTAACACCCCCAGGACTCCCATTACCACCTGCAGGCCCTAGATACATCCAGCTGCAAGTTACTGAAGCCCAAGCAGGGGCTGAAGGCAGCATAACGCAGGACAAGGTGGTTCCTCAGCCCCTCACCTTTGGTACAAGGCAGAGAGAGTGTAGTGGGGTGCAGTGGCCTCTTACCCAGGTGGAGGGTAAGGTTGACAGTGGCAGGGTGCTGCATGCCCCCCAGAACAGCGTGGCTCTGCCACCAGGTAACATTGACTAGGATGTTGTGGTCAGTAAGGAAGGCAGCAGCGTGGCTCAGGTGGGGCTGTGTGACATTGCAGTGGTGGTAGGACTGGGTGACACTGGTCCGCATGCAGTGCTCCTTGGCTGGTGTCATGTACATGTGAGTGACCAGCACCATAGCATTGAACAGACAGGAAGTGTAAAGTCAGAGAGGGGTTGGTATCAGCTCCATTTGAGTTAGGAATCTGTTATTTTATTGAAGGTATCCTTGTTCAGTGAGCAGATGAGTTGCTTGAGGAAAACCAGTGCACATCCTGGTCATGGCCAAAGAGAGGGGCTTGTCTGGGAGCTCAGGATGGGTATTTGGTATGGTGCCATTGTTTTGACCTTTGTATGTGTCTGCAGGAAGATATTTTGTGTGTAGCTGTGCATGTTAGTGACTTCAGCAGTAATGCTGAAAGAGAACAGGATCTACAAGAAGGATGTTAAGTTTCTGGAGTGGGTCCAGAGAAGGGCAGTGAAGCTGCTAAATGATCTGGGGAACATGTCTTATAAGGAATGGATGAGGGAACTGGGATTGTTTAGTCTGAAAGGGAGGCTGAGGGGAGACCTCACTGCTCTCTACAGCAACCTGAAAGGGGATTGTAGGGAGGTGGGGGTCAGTCTCTCTCAAGTAACTAGTGATAGGACAAGAGGAAATGACCTCAAGTTGTGCCAGAGGAGGTTTAGATTGGATCTTAAACATCTTCACTGAAAAAGTTATCAAATACTGAAATAGGCTCCCCATGGGGGGGGTGGTTGGATCCCCATCCCAGGAGGTGTTAAAAAGACACAGGAAGGTGGTGCTGAAGCACATGGTGCAGCCCCAAACTTGGCAGAGTCAGTCAGGTAGAGGTTGGACTCAATGATCCTGAAGGTCTTTTCCAACCGAAATACTTCTACAGTTCTACTCCTTACTGCACATTGTGCTTTCAGTATGAACATTCAAGCTGCTGTATCTTGTCCTGAAGGTTGCACAGCAAGTATGGCTGCATGAATGGTGTTCCCAGTGCAGCCATATTTGTCAGGGTCCACAAACA
The DNA here is from genome assembly GCA_033816785.1 of Picus viridis. Classification (NCBI taxonomy): domain Eukaryota; kingdom Metazoa; phylum Chordata; class Aves; order Piciformes; family Picidae; genus Picus; species Picus viridis. The sequence continues at coordinate 9,363,425 of CM066569.1, read as the reverse complement.
GCCTGCAATACCATCTGTTTTAGTGAGCAGATAAAGGATTAAACTGCAGGCAACACAAGATTTGTACAATACATGAGAGCAGGCCAGACAATCACAGCCCAGCTTCATTTTTCATGTGCTAAGAATAACTTTAATATCTTCTCATTTAGGGTTTAGTGTCAAAATTTAACTAATATTTTACTCTCTCACAAATCCCAAACTGCTTTCCCTTCCCCCAGGGCTGGTGCTTACCCTGCTGCAGTTTCTAACTCAGGGGTGGACAACCCTCTTCCCAAGTGGAAATTTACAGGAATGAGAAAACTAAACTAAGCCCTTCAGTCTGGCAGAGGTGCTTCTGCTGTCCTGGAGCACTCTAAATTGAGCATCCTCACAAGAGAATTTAGGTCTAGATTGTGCTCCCCAGGGCTGCGAGGTCCTGCAGGGCACAGGCGCTGTGCTGCACAGACATCCGTGAGGTGGACATGATGTCATCTCCCCTGCATGGCTGATGAGAGCTTACCTCTAGCCAAGTGTAAACTCAGAGCAGGCTACAAATCCTCATCTTTTAAACATTCCTTGGATCTGAAACCTCCTGCCAGCTGGAGCTACTTTTAACTGAGCAGACTGAAGCGCTGTATTTAATGAATTCATTTAGAGTCTGGTGCAAGGAAGCAGGGCTGATCCTCAGCTAGTGTAAATCTAGGCTTCCCCATTTACTTTTAGTGGTGCTTTGTTGACCCTTGATTTATGCCAGCTGAAACTGCAATTTGGCATCCCTCTGTACAGTATTGGGCTGCTGGAATTTATTAGAGCAAGTGACCTGCCAAAAGGAATCCAGCCTCAGACAAGCCAAGGCCCATGTGAGCAGCCTTAGAGCTAGCCATGTCAGAAACTAAACTGCCAGTTCCTTTCAGCTGTACAGCAAGAACTCTGTGGGGAAATGGTTCATCTCTACTGTGAATAAGCTGTGCACTGGGGAGAGGTTTCATTTCACAGTAGGCTTTTGGGAGAAGAGGCAGGGATGTCAGTGGATTCATGTATGATATCCCTGGGTGAATGCTTCCAGTAGGATTTAGCAACATTGTCTTTGCTAGAAAATGAGAAGTGTTTGCATTCTGTGTTCCAGATGGTTTGTGAGGCTCATTTTGCCCATGCCAGAAGACTGTAGGTCAGAAGGTGCAGAAGCAGTCAGGCAGTCCCTGCGGTTATGCCTGCCCTGCAGTCAGTGGCTCCAGAGCACAAAGCCAAATGACCCAAGTCAGTTGCCTTCAAACTGTGGGGAGCTGGAGCTTGAGCTTCAGCTAGTCCTTTATTCTCTGGCTGCATGTCCCTAGACAGATCCCTGTTAGAGAGAAAGAAAAGGATGCTCTCTCACAGTCGTGCTCTGGAGGTGACACCTGGGCTTGTTTGGCTGTCTCCCTTCTCGCTTCCCTTGCACAACCAATACACGCCAAAGGTTTGTAGGAGACAGGTCAAGTCTGTCAGGTTTTGTTTCTGGCTATAAAATTGTCTCATTGTGTGGCTTTGCACAACCTATTTATTTTCTTCTCCAGTGTCTCCCTGCACTTGTAAAACAGGCATTGCAATGCTTCCTCTCCACAAAGCACGGGAGCTCCAGGTCCACAGTGCTTGGTTTCTTTGACACACAAAAAAATGCTGCTGAATGTTCAGCATGTACTGAGTTGCCTTTCAAATCCTTCAAGGGTCTCAGGTGAAAGACAGCACAAGGTATTACTATGATTAGTAGGATGTCAAGAAGATCTGTGAGAAAGCTGGGGAGGGACCTTTTACAAGTCCTTGCAGTAATAGGATGTGGGGTAATGGTTTTAAGATGGAAGAAAGTAGATTTAGAGTGGATATTAGGAAGAAATTCTTTACAGTGAGGGTGGTGAGATACTGGAAGAGGTTGCCTGGAAGTGTTCAAGGTCAGATTGGACAGGGCCTTGAGCAACCTGGTCTAGTGGAAGGTGTCCCTGGCCATGGCGGGGGCGTTGGAACTAGATGATCTCTGTTGTTTGTAGCAAGGTGGGGGTCTGGCTGGCTACTGCCGCTGGATTGGTTCCTGGTCGCGTTCGGCCCCTGGGGTCGGCCCAGGGAGTCGGCTCGCAGAGCAGGGCGAGGCGACGATTGCTGATAGGCGGGCTCGGAGGTTCCCGATCGGTCCCGCGGCAGACAGTCAGAGAGAGAGTGCGGCCTCTCCGTTCCTGGGCTTAAAGGAACCGCAGGACGCTTGAGATAGTCCCGGGCTAGGTATATGCGGACTCGATCTCTGTCAAGTCCCTTCTCCCCGACAACTGGGCAGATCTTACCCTCGGGGGCTGGTCCAGTCCTCCGATAGCACGGTGGGCTCTCCTGGAGATATGACCGGCTATAGCGACGCTGGCTTCTCGGGCTCAGCGAAGGTCCTCCTCTGGGCTGATCCTCACGATCAAAGTGCTTCTCACGATGCAGAGGCTTCAGTATGCGTGCATGTATGATAGAAGCTAAAAACAAGCTCAACGGCAGAGGCGGTGACTCGATAGCTGCTCTCTCGAGCAAGTACAAAGGCAAAGTGAAGAGGAGGCAACTTGTTTACCAACAGAGGTAATACTTATAGGTTCCTCGAGGCTGGGTTTGACCAATGGGCACTCTGATAGACAACTGGCTTCAGCCTATAGAAAGCGTGAAGCTGGAATTATGCCCATACTTGGTAATGGTCTTCCTCCTGAAGGAGGGGAGACCTATCCACATGCTGGGGGCCAGATCTAGTATCTGGGCAGAATGTGCCTTCACCACATTACCACCCCTTTGCCCATGGGCATATATAAGCCTCGAGTATGAATTACCTCTGAACCAGGTTTATCACATACAGGTTAAGTTACATCATACCTGCTTGATGGATTACACTTTCAAACATAGTGAGTTACAATACCTTAGCACTATATAAACAGTATACAAACTTTAAACTGTACTCTTAACAGGAAATGCTGCCTTAGCAGTGTAGAACAAATGTTTGCTCCGCAACCAATATTGGTACTCTTAATTATCTCCCACCACCCCTTTGACTGTGTGATGGGGTTTGATTCCCATATGACACTGAAGCCATCAAAGTGTCTGCAGGGTTTGTCACTTTCCCACCCCCCTTGCCACGGCGGTCACTTTGGTATTGGTCCCCCTTCCAGCTGCTGGAGTTATTTTGTAAGCTCAGCACTACTCCTTTTAACAGTCCTGTTGATAATGGCGCTATCATGGATTCAGGTATATTTAAAGACCGTGCTAGTTGATACCATTTCTCTCTGGGTGAGGAGGATCTATTAGAAGTACGCTGTTTATCTCTCTGGCGGCCGGAATTTCTCCCTCTGGGACTTCCCCAGTGACTGCGATCTGACCCCGGGCTGCTGCTTAAACTTGCAGAAGTCGCAGTAGGGGAGGTCTTAGCATGGCACACTTCCTGCATTTTCCCCCGGGGTGTCGCTGCGTGGCTGCCATTGAATCCAGTATGGCATCTGTTGCGGGGAATCTCGGCTGTGAGCATATGATCAGAGTAGCCCAGGTCTCGGCCCTTGTGGGATAATGCCATTAGAAGCTCTTCCCAAGTTAAGTGGTGTTCCTGGGAATTAGCAGAGGCATTATTCCTCTCGACTACTCGTTCAATTTCCTCCTTTTTGGCATCACAGACAATTTTGAGACCCGTTGGCAGACCACGGATTAGGATTTTGAGTCGCACTGGGTCAACTGGGGCTTCTAGTGGGGAAGAGTACGCCCCGCGATCGTACATTGCTTGAACGCACGCTAGCTTTTTAATCGCGGCAGTGAGTTTGGCCAAACTTGTGACCCTCACTTCTGTTGGCTCGCCTCTATCCATAGAATCTAAACTGCCAGCCCAGTGAGCGATACGGGAAGTTAACGAGTGATATCCCTCCGGACCCATGCCTAAAAATACTTCATGGCCCCACGAACAGCCTTTTGCTTCGTTCCGATCCAAAATAATTGTATCCCCGCCCAATTCCATAACGCGATACAAAAAGTCTGTTACCGGCTCGTCCGGCTCTCGTGCAAATGTCTCTTGCAGGTCCCAAAGCTTTGCTCCGCTGTACGGGCGAACAGAAGTAGTTGTTGTCCCTCGGCCACGGCGGCCGTCAGTGTATTGCTCTTTAAGAACGGGACGCAAACGCACGGCTTTGCTCCGTATGAACTCGTCCTCAGAACTGTAATCCGTATCGTCCCAGTTAGATGGGTTTCTCTCCGTTTGGTAGTTCTGGGATTTTTTCCGGGCTTTGCTTCTCGGAGCACTGCTGGCAAGCAGATTTAACTCACGCGCCGCTGCTGGTGTGCTGGACTGAACGGGTGGGGATAATCCGTGAAAGGACGGTAGAGGAGATCTGGCTCCGGGCACGACACCATATCCGCGGGGCTCCTTGGGGCTAGGCGCTTGGGAGATCCCAGGAAGGTTTGGAAAAGAGTCTGTGTTTGACCTCGCCAGTGCCTTGATAGCAGCGTTGCTTTCTTTAATTTGCAACGTTAATAAGTCATGAAGTTTGTTATTTAGTACCTCAGACCTTCCTAACTCTCTTTCCAATTGGGAAACCTTTTGATCAAAAAATTCAATTTCCTCTTGCATCTGTATGATGCAAGATGCCATCAGGACAGCATGTTCGCTGCTGGGTTCGCTTAGCTTTGTGAAAATGCCATCGATATTTTTACAATTTGATTTTGCCCACTCCAAGTCTTGGGCAGTAATTTTGTATCCCAAGTTATGGAAACATTTCACAGCTGTTCACCCTGCTCGCTGCGCCATATTGTTGTTTGTAGCAAAGTGGGGGTCTGGCTGGCTACTGCCGCTGGACTGGTTCCTGGTCACGTTCGGCCCCTGGGGTCGGCCCAGGGAGTCGGCTCGCAGAGCAGGGCGAGGCGACGATTGCCGATAGGCGGGCTCGGAGGTTCCCGATCGGTCCCGCGGCAGACAGTCTTAGAGAGAGAGTGCGGCCTCTCCGTTCCTGGGCTTAAAGGAACCGCAGGACGCTTGAGATAGTCCCGGGCTAGGTATATGCGGACTCGATCTCTGTCAAGTCCCTTCTCCCCGACAACTGGGCAGATCTTACCCTCGGGGGCTGGTCCAGTCCTCCGATAGCACGGTGGGCTCTCCTGGAGATATGACCGGCTATAGCGACGCTGGCTTCTCGGGCTCAGCGAAGGTCCTCCTCTGGGCTGATCCTCACGATCAAAGTGCTTCTCACGATGCAGAGGCTTCAGTATGCGTGCATGTATGATAGAAGCTAAAAACAAGCTCAACGGCAGAGGCGGTGACTCGATAGCTGCTCTCTCGAGCAAGTACAAAGGCAAAGTGAAGAGGAGGCAACTTGTTTACCAACAGAGGTAATACTTATAGGTTCCTCGAGGCTGGGTTTGACCAATGGGCACTCTGATAGACAACTGGCTTCAGCCTATAGAAAGCGTGAAGCTGGAATTATGCCCATACTTGGTAATGGTCTTCCTCCTGAAGGAGGGGAGACCTATCCACATGCTGGGGGCCAGATCTAGTATCTGGGCAGAATGTGCCTTCACCACAATCTCTAAAGTTCCTTTCAGGCCTAACCATTCTATGATATGATTCTAGGATCTAATTGTGGGAATTATTCCTGCCCCACCTTTCTCAAGGAGTCATATCTTCCTCCCATTCTGTTTCTGACCATAAGGTTTTAAACAGATCCTGGCTTTCAAACCAACAGCACTCACTCCATCAAATATGTCTTGACATTTTTCTTTTCCATTCTTCCCCTTCTCTTCTGCTATTTATTTATTTATGAATATGTCCTCCTCTGCAAGGCATATTGTGCAGGTGGGGATAAAGGTAAATTCAGACCAAAGCTCTTGGGAGTTCTCCCTTCCAGCAGCATCTCTTCTCTACCTTCCCTGAAAGCCTTTTTCAGATGCCTTCTTTTGCAAGGCCTGATGGTGGGCAAAAGTGGGGCATCAGGGAGAGGCAAAATTCAACAAGACTGCAAATAAAAACAGTGGATTTAGAATAGAATAGAATAGAATAGAATAGAATAGAATAGAATAGAATAGAATAGAATAGAATAGAATAGAATAGAATTAACCAGGGTGCAAGAGAGCTTTGAGATCATCGTGTCCAACCTATCATCCAAACACCATCTAATCAACTAAACCATGGCACCAAGCACCCCATCAAGCCTCCTCCTAAACACCTCCAGTGATGGTGACTCCACCACCTCCCTGGGCAGCACATTCCAATGGCCAGTCTCTCCTTCTGTGAAGAACTTCTTCCCAACATCCAGTCTAAACCTTCCCTGGTGCAGCTTGAGACTGTGTCCTCTTGTTCTGATGCTGCTTAGTTGGCACAGCTTTGCTGTGGTTTCCACTTAAAGGAGGCAAATACAACATGTGAACCTGAAGCTTGCAGCACTTTGTTCTAGGGTTGTATCATAGTATCAGTCAGGGTTGGAAGGGACCACAAGGATCATCTAGTTCCAACCCCCTGCCATGGGCAGGGACACCCCACACTAGATCAGGCTGGCCACAGCCTCATCCAGCCTGCTCTTAAACACCTCCAGGGATGGGGCCCCAACCACCTCCCTGGACAGCCCGTTCCAGGGCTTCACTCTCATGGTGAAGAACTTCCTCCTCTTATCCAGCCTCAATCTCCCCACCTCCACCTTCATTCCATTCCCCCTAGTCCTATCACTACCTGAGATCCTGAGAAGTCCCTCCCCAGCCTTCTTGTAGGCCCCTTCAGATACTGGAAGGCCACAATGAGGTCATCTCGGAGCCTTCTCTTCTCCAGACTGAACAGCCCCAACTCCTTCAGTCTGTCCTCACAGGAGAGGTGCTCCAGCCCTCTGAGCATCCTCGTGGCCCTTCTCTGGACACCTTCCAGCCCCTCCAGATCCCTCTTGTAATAGGGGCTCCAGAACTGGAGGCAGTACTCCAGGTGGGGTCTCACCAGAGCTGAGTAAAACACCCATAGGGCAGAGTTTCAAAAGCATGTCATTTTAGGCAGCAGTAGTGGCTTTATTGCTAAAAGGAATTCACTGTGATAAACTCCAGTTTGAAAATTTGGTTCTTCTGACCTAGTTTGGAAGCTGGTAGGCCCAAAAGCTGTTTGACAAATCTTGTCTCAATACATAGAATCATAGAACTGTTGATGTTGGAAAAGACCTTTGAGATCAAGTCCAACCGCTCACCTTAAGCTCACAATCCCACCACTACTAAACCACTGTTGTTAAATCCCTTTCCTAAGCACCACATCCAGATGTCTTTTAAACACCTCCAGGGATGGTGACTCCAGCACCTCCCTGGGCAGCCTGTTCCTATGCTGGATAACCCTTTCTGTGCAGAAATTGTTCATAGCATCCAGTGCTAAGCACTTTGAAAAATCAAGCTTTACTTGTGACTTCTAAGGGCTTGACAGCTTTACTCACAATGTGCTTGGGAATACAACCAGTGCCTCTGGGGAATAACAACACTTTTGGCCTTTGTATCAGTGGTTTTTACCCTGTCCGTGGATGACTTCTAACAGGTCCAGTTCATGAAAACAAGACCATCACCTGTGCCAGTTAACTACAGCACAGCATATAGAGATGTGAGGTCTTGACAAGAAATACTTAGCTGTATGTGAAGTGAAAATAGCTAAAGACATTGCTTCATCTGAAAGAAGCTTGTGAGTGGAGCTGTCCTCTCACACGTTCCTGAACTCTGCCAGGTAGGTGGTAAAACTAATAAGACCAGGTCATTGTAGTTTATTTTCCCTGCAGCCACTGTGAAGCTGTTCCCTGCACAGCTTAAGCATCCTCTTGGTTCTCAGCCTAACTTTGTTTTAAACATCTGAAACAGCAGCAGCTTTCTTGCTTTCCTTGGGAGACTCTCCAGAAGACTGGCATTTTTAGAGGACAAGAAGTTTTTCCTCAAGTTTGAACAGACTTATTTCTCTTCTTTTTCAGATGTTACTCCACTCTAGACCCCTATGCATCTTGCTAAATAATTCCTCTCTTCCCTTGGTGCTTTCAGCTTTCAAAGAGGTATAGCTTGTCAACACATCCCTTTTAAGTCCTCTTTTAGTCAAGTTATACATATTTAATGTTTTTAAGCTTCCTTTAGATGCTGATCCCTTTGCAGCCCTTGATGGATTTTGTTGTTGCTTGCCTATGAATTCCCTCCAATTTCCCTGTATCACTCTGGTAACAAGGTGCCTTGGATTGACTACACCAGTCCAGGTGCACTCAGTATTTGGTGGCAGTTGTTTTGGGGTGGAATTAAAAAGAGAAGCAGGCAAATCTCTCAAAGGGAATCTGCTTCATGGTCCCCTCTCTGAGAGCATTATTTCACGATGGTATTTCGGGACTGGCTTTAGATATGGAAATGAGAATGTGTGTCTTGCTCAGAAGCTGTTCTCTGCTTTCAAGTGGGAGAGAGATGGAAAGGGGGAAGAGGGGTTAAGCTCCTCAAAGGCTTTGTCTACATTAGGCTTTTTTCTTCATCTCTCCCACCGTTGCTTCCACGGGTGCAGCTCAGTCCACAGTGGCACTGCTGACAGCTCTGGCGCAGGCAGGGAAGCTAACGCGTTTCACTAGACATCGTCTCCGCAATCTCTACAAGCCCTGACTCCACCAGCAGTGCTGCAGCAGCGGGAGCTGGAGAGGGAAAAGGTCAGCTGTAAATAATAACTAGAGTGTTTGCACATCAAGAAGGTGTCCTTCACTGAAATGCAGCAGCTGGGAGCGAGCAGGCAGGATGGGCCCACTTGCTCATTCATACTGAAATGCCACCCTTCACAGTCAGGTGCTGACAGCTCGAGGGCAACGCTTGGAAGGGGTGATGATAAATTGGTTGAGCCACCTCCGATACTCTCATGACCTCAGAAAAGAAGGGAAACTTAATTCTTAGTTTCCCTAATATTGCTCCCATTGTCCAGTTCTGGGACGCTCAATTTAAGAAGGACATTGAGACTGCTGTGCCTGTGTTGTGTTTTAGGGGACACAGTCTCAAGCTGCAACAGGGGAAGTTTAGGCTGGAGGTGAGGAGAAAGTTCTTCACCGAGAGAGTGATTCATCATTGGAATGTGCTGCCCGGGGAGGTGGTGGAGTCGCCGTCCCTGGAGGCGTTCAAGAGGGGACTGGATGTGGCACTTGGTGCCATGGTCTAGTCGTGAGGTTTGTGGTGACAGGTTGGACTCGATGATCTTCGAGGTCTCTTCCAACCTTGGTGATACTGTGGTACTGTGATACTCTTGAACATGTCCAGAGTAGGGCAACTTACCTCTAGATAACTATGATGTGCTTTGAGGACTGCGTACAAATTTAATGATGTTATGGCAATTAACCTGCCATCTTTTTTATTTCAAATTTTGGTGTTTGGTTGTTTGTTTTGTTGTTTGGGGTTTTTTTGGTGGTGGGTTGTTTGTTTTTTTTTCAACTACAGAATTAGCTTTAATTTTGAGCTGAAGCCATTGTTGTCAACAGCTTTATCTGCTGTCAGAAATAGTGTGGCCAGCAGGAGCAGGGAAGTCATTGTGCCCCTGTACTCTGCATTAGTTAGGCCACAGCTTGAGTCCTGTGTCCAGTTCTGGGCCACTCAGTTTAGGAAAGATGTTGACTTGCTGGAAGGTGTCCAGAGAAGGGCAACAAAGCTGGGGAGGGGTTTGGAGCACAGCCCTGTGAGGAGAGGCTGAGGGAGCTGGGGTTGCTTAGCCTGGAGAAGAGGAGGCTCAGGGGAGACCTTCTTGCTCTCTACAACTCCCTGAAGGGGGGTTGTAGCCAGGAAGGGGTTGGTCTCTTCTCCCAGGCAACCAGCACCAGAACAAGAGGACACAGTCTCAAGCTGCACCAGGGGAAGTTTAGGCTGGAGGTGAGGAGAAAGTTCTTCACTGAGAGAGTTGTAAGTCATTGGACTGTGCTGCCCAGGGAGGTGGTGGAGTCACCATCCCTGGAGGTGTTCAAGAGGGGATTGGACATGGCACTTGGTGCCATGGTTTAGTAGTCATGAGGTGTTGGGTGACAGATTGGACTTGATGATCTCTGAGGTCTTTTCCAACCTTATTGATTCTAGATTCCCACTTTGATCTGCCTCTCCAAAGAATTTCAAGGCTGATTTCTCCTTGGTTGTGGGTCTTCCTCTCCCCACCCAGATACTCTCTTTTGCCTTTTGGAAAAGGAGCAGTACAAGATGAAAAGGGCATTAGGCTCCACAACATAGAAAGTGTATTTTTGTGTCTCAGGTATTGGAAGGAGCTATCTCATAGTGCAAAACACAGGAGATACTTGTCAGTTTCACAGAACACTTAGATCTGTTATCCATTCACAGCTTTGTAACAGTTAATGGTTAACTGACAAAGTTCTCAGGCAGAAAGTATCACCAGGATGAGGATGTTAATGAGTTTAAAAAAAGAAAAAGAGGTCAAGGGGTTGAGAAGTGCCTGGGGATAAGAAAGGCAGAGTACAAACTTGCAAGGTGGAATGCAAGCTGTCATTTGAGAGAAGGCCAACTTATATTTGCTTTGGGCCAGATTAATAGGCTTTTGTGGCTGGGAAGGATCATGAAATGATGTAGATGGTGATCTACATTGTCCTTTTAGGATGTGCTCCCCCTTTCTTCAAATCATCTGCCACTGATCATGGGAGGGTGGTACCTGGATAACGTGATGCAGTGCTCAAGACCTTTTGATACCCATTCCCATTTCCTTCCCCAAACATTCGGACATCTGGGCACTTAGTTCCTCCTGCTTCCAAGGATAGGTGCTGCAGATCTATTGGACACTCCCAACACCTCAGTCACTACCCCAGCAGACAGTGAGGCTGGTGGCCAGCGTCAGTCCTTTGGCCCAAACCTGACGGTCTGGCTGCATTTTCTGATGTTGGAAACCTTCCCAGAGGTGGTACATGGATTTGGTCCACCTGGCAGTCAGCTGCTCCTAAGCTTTTGAAGGCTGCTTCCAGTCCTGGGGGCAAACCCCACCTTTGAAGCATCCCCAAGAGCACAAGCTGATGGCATCACGTTGCTGTTTGGAATGGCATGCATGGCACTTTGCTTTCTGGAATTGTGCCACAGCACCATGCCACCAATCACGTGGACTACTTTGCAGGCTCATATGTGCTTCTGCATGTGCCATCTTGAAAGGGAGAGTTGGGGAACCTCACCCTTCTGCCATAGGAAATACATGAGGGGATGACCCAAAGCTCCAATTTCGATTATTTCAATTTTACTTAAGTTTTGTAGTCCCTTTCCCCTGACCATACCATTGAAATCCACAAGCTGGGAAGTGCTATTCACAGTGCCATGTTTCTCTTCAGCTGCAAAGCGTTGATTTTCAGATCTCCCCCTTCCTCTGTGCCAAGTCTCTGGTGATACCTCCTGCATTTTCAGCCAGGGACTGGAGAGGGAGGAAGGGACCCAGGACTACACAAAATGCTTTAAAGCTCCCATTCCTTCTTGTGTTCACAGTGCCCCTCTTTTGCACTTGCTCTCTCCTGACCCGCCGCCATTCTGCTGCGTGCTCTGTTTCCCTTTCTTTCAGAGCTCCCCTTTGCATTCCTAATCTGTGGCATTATCTCCTTCTCCAGTAGCTGTGCTGGCTGCCTTGATGTTTCTCCCTAGCTTTTGTCTCTCCCCCACTCTTTCTCTTCCCCCCACCCTTGCCACCCCATGATGTAGCATTGCCTTTCTCCATCTGCCCAATTGTCTCTCTGCTTTTTATCTGGGTGCTGGAGCTCCAGGTGCTGTCATTCTCTGCGACAGCACAGAACGTTTCAGATTGCCGCTGCGGCTGGATAATTACCAGAGAGAGTCACGTGGACTTCCCAGCCAGGCCCTCCCTCCCCTTCTGTCAGATCATGTCTCTAGAACACACTTCTTTAAAAAAAAAAAAAAAAAAAAAAAAAAAAAAGGTTACAAATTTTAAAAAGAAGAAATTGAAGGGAAAAGTTTGGAAGTAGTTTGTCTGGAGTTACCTAATCACGACCACTCGAACGTCGCCTACAAGGCACCGGAGAGTCCAGTAGAAGAAACAGGTGACTTCCATTATGGGAGTTTGGGATGGAAAGTAAAGGGGATGATAGTCTGCATGGGTGCCTTGTTAGTGCTGCTATTCTCATTCCTGGCATGTACCACAACCAGAAAAAAAAAAAAGTCTTAATGGTGCAGAGACTCATCAGTAGCTGTTTGGTTTCCAGGCTTTCTACAAGTTTTGCATAAAAGCCAATTTCAGTTCACATAAGTGATTAATTACTAATGTCTTTCCATGTACTTCAGTTCCTGAGTGAACACAGGTACTTTTTAAATGTCAGCCTGTGTCTTAGGGATGGCAAAAGCACAGTCCTTAGAGTAAGTACTTTCCAAAAGGGAAGCCATGTGGCAGTGTTCCCGTTGCCATTCTCAGTCATCTCTGCTCTTTGCTGTTTTCCCTTTTCGACGGTGCAGAAGCCCTATGACACTATGGGGAGCTGCAGATAGCAGAGCAAAGCATATGCTTCTGGCTGGACCTTTCACCAAGTGTGTGTTCAATAGCTGATGAGCACCAAATCATCATGCAGGATCAAGATCAGAGCCAGATTTCTGGCTGGACCAAAAAGTCCTTGGCTAACCCAGAAAGAAAAGAGGCAACTCAGGGTCTGTTTCCTCAACGGCCTCATCCTTCTGACTGATCCTGGTGCAAGACCCTGATGCAAGCTGTCAGAGCTTTTGGCATTTATGCAAGCATCAGTCAGAGAGCAGTTCAGCCACTCTTTGCACACAGAGCAGAAGCCCTTCAACTAGAGACAGACGCTTTACATAATGCACCTCAGAGTGGGCAGAGAGACATCCGAGGATTTCCTGGCTTTGCTGTAGAGAAATGGAGGCATTTTTCCTAGGTGTTGTGCGCTGCAGAAAAGTCTGACACCATGGTGGTAGGCCTCAGTCTGAGGCTTTTTCTGTGTTCTGAAGTCTTAAGCTGTGCTGGGATGTGGTTGGGATGGAGTCAACCTTCTTAACAGCACCTTGTTAAGAAGGTAACTGCTGGAGTGTATGTGGACTGCAGTTGTTTATGCAGGTATACTGATTCCCAGAAGGCAGAAAGAACTCATAGCAGCATGATTTATTGCTCTCTTCTTCTGATATAGCTACACATACCCCAGCAGAGCACTAGCATAACAATTACTGTAATTTTAGGCTTGATTTCTGTTCTTTGGGGTTTGCTGTGGTATTTTGTTTGTTTGTGGGTTTGTTGGGGGGTGTTTTGTGGGGGGGTGGGTTTTGTTGTTTGGCTGTTTTCTCTACAAACAGGAAACCTGTGTTCTTAAATAGTCATTTTTACAGAGGGAAAGCCCATGTGGGACCAGCTGTGTGTCTGCTAGTGAGAGGCCATGCAGCTAGCTGTCTTTCTAGGTTGGTGTATTTTTGTGTGTGTATTCCCTTGGCTTTCATTTTCCACACATCACATGGACTGAGCGATGAGGATGCTTACGGCACATGAGCGGTTCTGCACTGATAGTCCCACTCACTGGTTGCTATTCTTTTCACTTTCATTAGAAAAGAGTTGATGGGAGAGAGTGAGTGAGGAATATTTTTGTACAAGGCACTGGGGAGCCCTCCTCTAGAAAACTGGGCATGAATTCTGGTCACGAAAGAAGGATTCAAGCTGGAAGAGGTCCCGAGAAGGGCTACTGGGATGTTTAGAGCAATGGAGAATCTAGTGTGGAAGCAGAAACTAGGAGAGTTTGGCTTGTTGAGCCCAGCAAAATGAAGGCTGAGAGGGAAAATGATTGCTCTCTGAGAGCACAAGGGGAGATAAGCACCCGGGAGAGAAGAGCTATTTAAGCTAAAGGATGGTGTTGGCGTGAGGGGGGATGGATGTAAAGCAGCCATGAATAAATCTAGACTTAGAATTAGGACAAAAATTTCTAATCATCAAAGCAGGAAGACATTGAACAGCCTGCTGTACGAAGCAGGGAAGGATACCCCCACCAAACACACCAGGGCTTAAGTAGGAATGAAGTATGTCTCTGACAAAGATGATATGGTGCAGCTGGCCATGCTGGAGGAGGCCAGGGATCCCTGACCCAGAAAGCACATCCCAGAAAGCATTCCCAAAGTGGCAATTTACTAAAGAGGATGAGCAGAAGTGCAGGCATCCTATCAGGCTTGTACCTCCCCAACCAAGGGCTGGCCTGAAAGTGTCACCTGAGCGAGCTGCAGACAGGTGTGACGATCAAGGTCACGGCGCAGCTTAACAAAAGCATGGCTTGAGCAGATGCAGCAGTCTTCCCCCTCCTGATAGTTTTCCAGCAGAAGACTGGCTTTAAGCAGTAGTTTTCTAAATGCTTCCATGGGCCTGCGTTTATAATGCTGGCAGTGGTGGCTCAGGAGCTATTTATGTCCCGTTTGGGGAATCCATCCTGCTTTGGCGCAGCATTCACTGTCTAACAGTGACCCTTCAGTGACCCATCAGAAGAGCAGCAGCTGGACTGGTATGGGGAGAAAGAGTTGCAGCCAGGAGAAGTTCGAGCAACACTTCATGCCCATGTGTATTCACGCTCGGTAAAATGAGAGTTTGGGTGCTTGGTGGAAAGGTAGTTTCAGACGCTTGGTTGATGCAGTCTCCAACTGCCATCCACAGAGGGGACCCATGCCTTCACAGAGGGGATCATACAATTGTTTCAGTTGGAAAAGACCTTTAAGATTGCTTCCAATCATCATTTAATTCTACCAATGCTGGTGTGAAGCCATGCCCCTTAGCAGCTCATCTCTTCATCTTTTAAACATGCCCAGGGATCGGCATTCAACCCCCTCCCTGGGGATCCGATTGCAGTGTCTGAGAACCCTTTCAGTGCAGATGTTTCTTTTGACTTTCAATCTCAATCTACTCTGGTGCAGCTTGAAGTCATTTTCTCTCATCCTAAAGAATGGAATCTCTCCTCACTAGGGTGAGCAGCACCTTCTTTTCTCTTGTCCTGCCACCTAGCCTACTTCCTGTTCCTTGAGGATTACCCTGTCTCCTTGGCTGATAACATGGATCTCCCTTTTATCAGCCAGCAAGGAAGACAGGTTCAGCTGTAGGCTGTCTTCTCTGGCACCTCCTCCTGAAGACAACCTGATCCAGACCAGTGGGAAGCACTCAGGGCCAACAGCTTATCCATTACTCCTTTCAACTATGTACTCTGATGTGTTCTGCAAATGTATTCCTTGGGTGGGGACTGTACAACAAGGAGTCGGAGCTCCTGGCTGCTGCAGTGACAGCACTAAATTGCTCTTGAAGTATTGGCAGGATCTGGAACTGCAGCCACATTATGGGGCCTCGTCAGACTGTATGGGAGGGTCAGGGCTGACATGCTCATAGTCTGTCCTTAGCCCTTAGAATGGAATAGAATGAAATAGAATAGAATTAACCAGGTTGGAAGAGACCTTCACGATCGAGTACAACCTATCACCCAACACCATCTAATCAACTAAACCATGGCACCAAGCACCCCATCCAGTCTCTTCCTAAACACCTCTAGTGATGGTGACTCCACCACCTCCCTGAGCAGCACATTCCAATGGCCAATCACTCTTTCTGTGAAGAATTTCTTCCTAACATCCAGCCTAAACCTCCCCTGGCACAGCCTGAGACTGTGTCCTCTTGTTCTGTGCTGGTTGCCTGGGAGAAGAGACCAACCCCCACCTGGCTACAACATTCCTTCAGGTAGCTGTAGATGTAGAGAGCAATAAGGTCTCCCCTGAGCCTCCTCTTCTCCAGGCTAAGCAACCCCAGCTCCCTCAGCCTCTCCTCACAGGGCTGTGCTCCAAGCTCCTTCCCAGCTTTGCTGCCCTTCTCTGGACACATTCCAGCAACTCAACATCTTTCATAACCTGAGGGGCCCAGAACTGGACACAGGACTCAAGGTGTGGCCAAACCAGTACTGAATACAGGGGCACAATGTCTTCCCTGCTCCTGCTGGCCACACTGTTCCTGATACAGGCCTTGCTACCCATGAGCCTGCTGGAGCAAAGTGGAGGGTCTGAGCTCTTGGTCCCCTTCGGCTGACCATCACTGTGCTGAGCCCTTGCTTGCCACGCAGGGAAGGACTGAAGAGCACAATATGACAAGATAAAACCACACAAGTTATTCTTGAGCTTTCCTCACAAGGCTGCAAGCAGCACTGTGCTTAACCACCACATTAGCTTTCCAGGATCATACTTTGCAACACAACGGAGAATTTGTCTTGCACTTTCAGAGCCGGCAGCCGGGAGCTGATGCTGTTTTGTGCCAAACGAGTCGTGTTTGATCCTTCTCTCTTTCCCTCTCACCATTTTGCTGTTGGGGATAGAGGGCTGCAGGGGAAGTTGTTAGCTCACACCTGCAGGTGTGTGTGAAATGAGAAGATTAGAGCAGGCTCATCACAAGGAGGAAGCAGAAGATCTGATACAGTGCAGGTTGTGTTCCTTGGTGAGTGCGGTGGCAGCGGGTTCCAGATGCTTAGCTGCATGTGCTGTAGGACTCTGAGTTTTGCCTTGCTACACAGAGATTGTCATACAGAAGAGGCGACCAAAAGGTTAATGGAGAAAAGATGATTAAACAGGAATGTTGCAATTATGACACAGGGCTGTCACCACAACATGCTTTGAAGAAAAAGGGTGGAAAATGCAGTCTGAAATCACACTGTTCATGGTGGGGTTTTTTTCCCCCCAAATGAGGTAAGAGCTGTGGCTTGCTGGTGAGGGAGCACGCCTCTTCCCACTAGCAGAGTTCTGGCAGGGAACTGTGGAGTTGGGTTTGCTGTAAAGGAGGGAAAAAAAGACTTATTTGGAATTACAGCAAAAGCAATCATTTAAACAGCAGTTTCACCGGGTCCTGCAGGACTTCCTTCTGCCTCTTCATTACTGTAGGCTCTAAAGATCATCTGTTCCTTCCAGATCACCCCAAAACCACCCCTGAAGGCAGTACCCCTACTCCATCTCCATAACCCAGGGCCATAGCTGTTGTGCTGCTTTCTCTGAGGCAGAATGGGAAATGCTCTGGCAAGCTCCCAGTTCTCATGCATCCTCCTCTATCGCCTCACTCCTTGGTGGTAGTGCCTCCAGCCCAAGGAGCTGATGCTGGGGCTTTCTGACCAAATGTCCCCTCTCAGCAGTGTGCCAGTCTGCTGGAGGGAAGGAAGAGTGTAATGCGTAGGGCTGAGAGCTGCCATAGTGACAGGCACAACATAATCTCTGACAAGTGTTACAGCAACACTCTAGGAAATCAATGCACCACACAGCAGTACCTTGGGTGGGAGGAGGAGGAGGAGCAAGAGTTGCTGGAGCTTGGGGTCAGAGACCTGAGTGAAGCAGAGAATAGAATAGAATAGAATAGAATAGAATAGAATAGAATAGAATAGAATAGAATAGAATAGAATAGAATAGAATAGAATAGAATAACCAGGTTGGAAAAGAGCTTTGAGATCATCGAGTCCATCCTATCATCCAACACCATCTAATCAACTAAACCATGGCACCAAGCACCCCATCCAAGGCTGGACAAGACCACTGAGAACAAATCCAGCCACTTACCTAGAGTTTGCAATCCCACCACTAGTGCTAAGTCACTACCACTAAAGCATATCCCTAAGCATCCCATCCACACATCTTTTAAATACTCCCAGGGATGGTGACTCCACCACCTGCTGGGCAGCCTGTTCAATGCCTGATAACCCTTTCTGTGTAAAAATTCTTCCTAATACCCAACCTGAACCTCCCTTGGCACAGCTTGAGGCTGTTTTCTCTTGTTCTGTCACTTGTTGCATGTGAGAAGAGAACAAGCCCTACCTCTCTCCAAACTCCTTTGATGTATTTATAAAGGGATAAGTAGATATCCCCTCCCAGCCTGAAATCCAAGTACTAGGAACAGGATTGGGCAGCCATCCCTCCCCTTTGAGGGGAAGGCTCCTGCTGAAGGTCCCAGAGTGTTCTCCTGAAGCAAAGGCATCGCCTGCTCCCTTCCCCTCTACCCCTGCAGCACAGTTCAGGCCTATCATCTGTATTTGCACGCGGGGAAAGTGAAGCTGAGAGAGGTGCATGAGGGTGACCCTTGTTCCTTTCTCTGCGTTCGATTACCAACCACCCCCTGCTGGCTGGTTGTTAGGTGATTGTTAGCCACTGTGTGAGAACTGGCAACAGATCTGCAGCAGCTAAAAATGGTGCCACTGCTAGAAATCCTCAGGTGCCAAGCTTTACTCTGTCTGTTTACAAGAGGGCAAGTAGGGGTAATGGGGCATGGTGGAAGATCTTCTTGTCCTCCTGTGTCTGTGGTTTGAATTGGCACTAGGATCAATAGTTCCTGGCTCCCTGCAGGGATTGTGCAAGGCATGACCATCACCACTAGCCAGTTTGTTTCAGGAGTCTATCTTAGTGTTTTTATCAAGATGTAAATCAAGGTTAAAGGACAAGCTTTAGCCAGGATCCTTTTGCCCTGTTTTTTTCATCAATATCCCCGATTTCTCTTTTCAGCACCCATGACTCATAAACTAAACATATCACTAAGTACAAGATTAGTCCAGACAACCCTCTTTATCTGTGCAGTGTCTTATTTCACCTCTAACCTGAAGGGTGGTTGTAGCCAGGAGGGTGTTGGTCTCATGGTTGGTCTCTCGCTGCACTGGTTAGGCCACACCTCGAGTCCTGTGTCCAGTTCTGGGCCCCTCAGTTTAGGAAGGATGTTGACTTGCTGGAGTGTGTCCAGAGAAGGGCAACAAAGTTGGGGAGGGGTTTGGAGCACAGCCCTGTGAGGAGAGGCTGAGGGAGCTGGGGTTGCTTAGCCTGGAGGAGACTCAGAGGTGACCTTTTTGCCCTCTACCACTACCTGAAGGGAGGTTGTAGACAGGCAGAGGTTGGTCTCTTCTCCCAGGCAGCCAGCACCAGAACAAGAGGACACAGTCTCAAGTTGCACCAGGGGAGGTTTAGGCTGGATGTTAGGAAGAAGTTCTACACAGAGAGAGAGATTGCCCATTGGAATGGGCTGCCTGAGGAGGTGGTAGAGTCACCGTCACTGGAGGTGTTCTGGAGGAGACTTGATGGGTTGCTTGGTGCCATGGTTGAGTTGATTAGGTGGTGTTGGATGATAGGTTGGACTCGATGATCTTGAAGGTCTCTTCCAACCTATTCTATTCTATACTATTCTATTCTACTCTACTCTATTCTTCTCCCATGCACCAGAACAAGAGGACACAGTCTCTAGCTGTGCCAGGGGAAGTTTAAGCTGGAGGTGAGGAGAAAGTTCTTCACTGAGAGAGTCATTCGCCATTGGAATGTGCTGCCCAGGGAGGTGGTGAAGTCGCCATCCCTGGAGGTGTTCAAGAGGGGATTGGACGTGGCACTTGGTGCCATGGTCTAGTCATGAGGTCTGTGGTGACAGGTTGGACTCGATGATCTTTGAGGTCTCTTCCAACCTTGGTGGTTCTGTGATTCCCCCATTAGCCGTGCCTCCGAGATGTCAAGCCATTAAACCTGAAACTGCATGGAGCAGCGAAATGGATGGCTCACAAATCCTCTATCACTGTTAACTGATGCTGGTGGTAATGCTTTCAATAAGCCTAATGAAAAGCGTTTGACTATCTCTGTGAACCTGATTATTGATTATTAGCGAACGAGGAAAGTCATTTGGTATCTTGCTGATGCCGTGCTCCTGTTGCATCGCAGTTAAAATGTCAGTTACAGAGCCATTTAATATTCTATTAGTATTGAATTAGCACTTATTATGCTGTGAGAATCATCACCATAAATCCTTATTAAAGCATGATCCATTCAGCTGGGTGGCATGCATCTCCGGCAGACTAAGAGGGGGCGTGTGTGGGGGGACAGACACACTGGGATGCGTCACCTATGTAGATGCATGTTCAGAGCACACCAGGACTTGGAATTTCTGCATTGATTTTCTCTGACAGCTTGAGAGGAACAAGTATGTTGAATAGAGCAGCTCAAATCCATTTCACTCGCTTTTCTTATTTTCCTCCTTTCCCTCTCCTCTCTCCTCCTTTCTTTATTTCTGCTTGACTGCAGTTATTGACCATTATCCCAGAGATGACTGTAAGGGGTGCAGAACAGACTGTGACACTGATTCTTCTCTTTGGCAGAGATCAGGGAGGGCCCCTGGGTGAGCACCTTCTCAAAAGTGGAAGAGTGAAGCTTTGCTCTGACTATACCACTGAGCTGTTACTCTCCCAGGGAAGTGATTGTGCCCTTGTACTTGGCACTGGCGTGGCTGCACCTTGAACATTGTGCTGAGGTTTGGGCCCCTCACTACAAGAAAGACAGTAAGTTGCTGGAGCATGTCCAGAGAGGGGTCAACAAAGCTGGTGAGGGGCCTGGAGAACAAGTCTTAGGAAGAGCAGCTGGGAGAACTGCAGTTTCTCAGTCTGGAGAGGGAAAAACAGAAGTTAGGAGGTATCAGCGCACTACAGGGAGGCTGAAAGGAGTCCTCATTGCTCTCTACAATTACCTGAAAGGAGGTTGTAGTGAGGCAGGGGTCAGTCTCTTCTTTCTACTATCAGGTGATAGAACGAGAGGAAGTGGCCTGAAATTGTGCCAGGGAAGGATCATAGAATCAATAAGGTTGGAAAAGACCTCAGAGATCATCAAGTCCAACCTAACACCCAACACCTCATGACTAGCTAAACCGTGGCTTGAAGTGCCACATCCAATCCCTTTTTGAAGCTCTCCAGTGATGGTGACTCCACCACCTCCCTGGGCAGCACATTCCAATGACCAACAACTCTTTCTGTGAAGAACCGTCTGAGGATGGCTGAGGGAACTAGGGTTGTTCAGTCTGCAGAGGAGGAGGCTGAGGGGAGACCTCATTGCTCTGTACAACTACCTGAAAGGAGGTTGTAGTGAGGTGGGAGTGAGTCTCTTCTCCCTAGTATCAGGTGATAAAATGATAGAAAATGGCCTGAAGTTGTACCAGGGGAGGTTTAAATTGGTTATTAGGAACAATGTCTTTGCTGAAAGAGAGGTCAGGAATTGGAATAGGTTAACCAGCAAGGTGGTGTAGTCACTGTGCCTGGAGGCGTTGAAGAAATGAGTGGACATGGCACTTTGGGACATGGTTTAATGGCCATAGTGGTCTTAGGTTGACAGCTGGACTTGATGATCTTATCTTAGAGGTCTTTTCCAGCTGACACCATTTTATGATTCTATGATTGATTCTGTGACATCGCAGGGGCATCGCTGCTACCTCCAAGCAGGGGCATGTGATGACTAAGTGCGGGGCACAGCCACAGAGTCCTGCACCATACCATTAGTGCCATGGTAGGTCTAGAAAGCAGCCCAGAGGGGCTGGTGCAGTGCACTGGGTCTGCTGGTGCCCAGCAGCACTGATAGGTGCACTGGGGGATTTTTAGGAGTGACTAAGAAACATCAGCTCCCACTGACTTCAGCTTCAGCTGTTAATATGCTTCTTCCTGCTGTCTGCAACTACCTGAAGGGAGGTTGTAGCCAGGTGGGAGTTAGTCTCTTCTCCCAGGCAACCAGCACCAGAACAAGAGGACATAGTCTCAAGCTGTGCCAGGGGAGGTTTAGGCTGGAGGTTAGGAAGAAGTTCTTCATAGGAAAAGAGATTGGCCATTGGAATGTGCTGCTCAGGGAGGTGGTGGAGTCACCATCACTGGAAGTGTTTAAGAGGAGACTGGATGAGGCACTTGGTGCCATGGTTTAGTTGATTAGATGGTGTTGGGTGATAGGTTGGACTTGATGATCTCAAAGGTCTTTTCCAACCTGGTTTATTCTATTCTACTCTATTCTATTCTATTCTCACCACCATCCACTCTAGGGTTTTCAGAAATCCAAATTGCACAGAGAGGGGCTTTGCACACCTTTTAAAAACACCTAGCTCTCGATTCTTGGTGCTGTTATAACTCTATGCAGTAATGCATCTGCAGTAAGACTAGTGACCCCAAGGAAACCAGTTCTGGAGACAGTCTGGGTGTCCCCATAGGGCCGCTGCTCCTAGCCCTGGGACAAAGTGACCTCCCTAGGTAATTGCTTCCAGCTCCTGTTGCTGGTGATTACAACTCTGGGTGCACAGCTGAACTGGGAGTCTGTCACTGTTGTGATGGTTTCTACATCACAACAGGGGACACAGGGGACACAGTCTCAAGCTACAACAGGGGAAGTTTAGGCCCGAGGTGAGGAGAAAGTTCTTCACTGAGAGAGTGATTCGTCATTGGAATGGGCTGCCCGGGGAGGTGGTGGAGTCACCGTCCCTGGAGGCGTTCAAGAGGGGACTGGATGTGGCGCTTGGTGCCATGGTCTAGTCATGAGGTCTGTGGTGACAGGTTGGACTTGATGATCTTTGAGGTCTCTTCCAAACTTGGTGATTCTGTGATTCTGTATGAAATGAGAGCAAAGTTCTGGCATCTTCAGTATTAGGAGCGTAGACGAATGGTGTGGACTCGATGATCTTCGAGGTCTCTTCCAACCTTGGTAATACTGTGATACTGTGATACATGTAAGTGGATGCTCATGGATTCCCCCTCTTTTGTAAAATAGCAGCTTTTAAAAAACAAGCTGTGGGTCACAGGTGGGACCTCACCTCAAGGCATCTGCCTGTCTGGCCAGGAGGGTGGACTTTGGCCTGAGAGGTCAACGCTTGCTCCTCTCCCTTGGCTGGATGATGCTGATGCTGGCCAAAGTCTGTTGAGGTGCTCTCTAAAGCAAAGGTCTGCCAGTTCAGACAGAGCTGCTTCCAGATTGGCCAGCAGCATAGTGTGCTTCCCATCAATGCCCATGCAGCTTGGCTTTCTTCCTGCCCCCAAGAAACCACGGAATGATTCTGAGGGCATCCCTGAGTGTGCCAAAAGGGAGGCGGTAAGAGGTGGCTGTAATGGTAGGGTCAGATAACAAGGGACAGCAGCTGCAGTGAGGCATGAAAGAAATGCATTCAAATAGAAGAACTTGGAAAATATCTGACCTGTGCTAAGAGGCTGTATGAAAGCCTACTGACAAATATTTTCCTTATCTGGAAGCAATCATCTTTAGCCTCTTTCTTTCCTCTCTCAAACACAACACATACGTGACTAGTCGTGGGGAGATGTGCTGAGTTATTTGGCTGTGGGCAGAGCTTTGAGGGGTGAAGGAGCAACAAGATCCTGAGACTATGAGTTTCCCAATTCATCTGCAGAGCAAGGATGGTGTGAGCTGCTACAAAGCAGACCCTTTTAGCCTGTCTGAGTCTGACCCTGGTGGGTGCAGCTGTGAGGAGTTTTGTCCCCATGTCTTCTTCTAGCCCTGGACCTTTTGAACAAGATAGGGAGATTGAGCAGAACATGCCTCCTCAGTGGCATATCCTGTTCTCTTCTGTGCAAACCACCTTCTGGAGGTGGGAGGTGGTACAGAGCAGGTGCCTTGGCCAAAAATGTGTGTCTTCTCAGCACCTTCTCCACTTTCTGTCATGTTGCAAAATGCTGTCCTGCAGTTGCAACAAGGTTAGTCCATCCTCTTGCCTTGCAACAACTTGCAATTGAGACTACAGCACTCTGGTCCTGCTTTCTGCTCCTCTGCCTGCTTCCCCCAGCTGTCATTTCTCCTCTCCTGTCTCACCTGGGATGTTCCCAGGATTTGCTCTGTGTGTCATACCCCCCACAGCCTCTCCTTTTCAGCCTGAAATCTGCACTTTGCCTGCATGAGTGGACAGATGTGCCTTGGCAAGGATGTGTGTGTGTGAGTATGGTGTTTGAGGAGGGAATTCCTCTTTCTCCTAAGCCATTTTTTTTGTCGGAGCAATGAAGAGGGGAGACACAGCATAGGGGAAAGGGACCTAGGGGTCCTGATGGACAGAAGGATAGCCATGAGCCAGCAATTTGTCCTTGTGGCCAAGAAGGCCCATTGCATTGTGTATTAGACAAAGTGTGGTCAGTCGGTCGAGAGAAGTTCTCCTCCCTCTCTTCTCTGCCCCAGTGAGGCTGTACCTGGAATATTGTGTCCAATTCTGGGCCCTCAGTTCAAGAAGGAACTTCTTGAAATAGTCCATCCTGGAGCCACAAAGATGATTAAGGGAGTGGAACACCTTATGAGGAAAGGCTGAGGGAGCTGGGTCTCTTTAGCTTGGCGAAGAGGAGACTAAGGGCTGACCTCATTCATGCTTATAAATATGTAAAGGGTGAGTGTCAGGAGGACAGAGCCAGGCTTTTCTCAGTGATGCCCAATGATGGGATGAAGAGCAATGGGTACATGCTGGAACACAGGAGGTTTCATGTAAACATAAGGAAAAAGGTTTTTGCTGTGAGGGTGACAGCAATGGAACAGGCTGACCAGAGAGGTTGTGGAGTCTCCTTCTTAGGAGACTTTTAGAACTCACCTGAACGTGTTCCTGTGTGCCCTACTCTAGGTGATCCTGCTTTGGCAGGTGGCTTGGACTAGATGATCTTTTGAGGTCCCTTCCAGCCCCAAATGTTCTGTGATTCTGTGGTACAGAATAGCTCCCTCTCCTTGTGCTGTTAAAACTGATGGATGAAGCAACTGTGTCCTGAGTTGATGGAGCTGGGGCCCTGAACCTTTGCCCTCCAGACCAGCATGGGACTGGGAATGTAACTCTCTTAGTATACTTCACTTTTGAAGGTGAGGGAAAGGAAAGGAGGAACTCCTGACCTTTCCCATTGACAGGGATTTGTTGACCAGGATCTCTTGTGGCCTTCCAAAGTCATTTTTTTGGTGCACTTGTAGGCCACAAACAAAAGGGAGAGAGAACAGGAGGATGGCCACACCAAACCTTATTGTTTCATGCCTGATAGGTTCCTGAAAACCTTCCAGAAATCATTGTGAAATACGTGGCCATGGGGCAGCAATAGTGAGGAGATGCAGGTGTTCAAGAGGGGACTGGATGTGGCACTTGGTGCCATGGTCTAGTAGTCATGAGGTGTTGGGTGACAGGTTGGACTTGATGATCTCTGAGGTCTTTTCCAACTGTATTGTTTCTATGATTCTATGTTTCACTGGCAAGGCAGGAGCATTCTGTGGAGTTGCTGACCATAGTAAAGGGAAGGGACGAAATGGAGATGCTGGGATTTTAATCTTCCTCTCGTTTTTCTCATTATCTGCAGGTGTTATGTAGAGGACAGAAGCTCCAAGGTGGCCTGGTTAAACCGTTCTGGCATCATTTTTGCTGGAGAGGACAAGTGGTCTCTGGACCCTCGAGTAGAGCTGGAGAAGAGAAACCCCTGGAATACAGCCTGCGGATCCAGAAAGTGGATGTCTATGACGAGGGCTCCTATACGTGTTCGGTGCAGACACAGCATCACCCCAAGACTTCCCAGGTTTACTTGATCGTGCAAGGTAAGCAACTTGCCTGAGAAGACAGCACAGAGCAAAAGACACAGTGGGTGGGGAGGTGTGTATCTTTCTAAGGGAAGCCCCAGGGTCAGCAGCCTTTGCATCCCTTACATTTACACTAAGAGCCAGCAGGATTGTCCCCTTCCACTGTGGCATGGCGTGGCTTTACTCTGCTGTTAGTCTGTCCTTTTGAAAGTGGTGACAAAGCAGGGGACACCAGTGATGCCAAGACATATTCCAGTGTAATGCAAACCTGGCTCCTGGCTCTTGGTTGTTCTGGCACTGAGGGGAAAGCATTTTTTCATAATGACACTTGTCAGAACACCGTGATTGCCTTGTCTCTTCCCAGACAGCTCTCTGGTTTCTTCACCTCCTCCTTCCTCAGATTTCCTTTCATTTTTTTTCTTGTGTCAACAAGCTACTGTGCTGTGTTCTTTGGCCTTCCACTGTCAACTCTTTGCAAGGCTGGGGTCTGAATTCCCTGGGTGTTTTGCTGTGCTGGGTCATTGGTTTGCAGAACACACCGTTGCTAAGCGTGTGTCTGAGGTAGCTGCCACATACCTTATGTTGCCCTCTCTTTTTTTAGCTACCCTCCTCCTGTGTGTGTGTATGCTACAGGCAACCGGAAACTTGGTGATCTGAACCAGCATTGTCCTATCTGCCTGCATTCATGATATAGGATGGGATAGGATAGGATAGGATAGGATAGAATAGGATAGAATAGGATAGAATAGACAGGTTGGAAGAGACCTTTGAGATCATTGCATCTGACCCATCACCCAACACCACCTAATCAACTAGACCATGCAACCAAGCACCCTATCAAGTCTCCTCCTAAACACCTCCAATGATGGCAATTCCCACCTTCCCGGGCAATCCATTCCAATGGGCAATCACTCTCTCTGTGTAGAACTTCTTCCTAACCTCCAGCCTAAACCTCCCCTGGTGCAGCTTAAGACTGTGTCCTCTTGTTGTGGTGCTGGTTGCCTGGGAGAGAGACCAGCCCCCACCTGGCTACAACCTCCCTTCAGGTAGTTG
Organism: Picus viridis; assembly: GCA_033816785.1. Taxonomy (NCBI): domain Eukaryota; kingdom Metazoa; phylum Chordata; class Aves; order Piciformes; family Picidae; genus Picus; species Picus viridis. Next base: position 9,337,160 of record CM066569.1, on the reverse strand, counting down.
TAGACAGCAGTAAGGTCTCCCCTGAGCCTCTTCTTCTCCAGGCTAAGCAACCCCATCTCCCTCAGCTTGTGTTCCAAACCCCTCACCCACTTTGTTGCCCTTCTGTGGACACATTCCAGCAAGTAAACACATTAAGGAAGCTGCCAGTTACTGGCAGAGGCATTATGGGGTTTATTTTTTCCATGCTGTCCAGACCAGAATACCAAAGAAGCAAGTTTATTTAGTTTTGCTTTGTTTTGCTTTTAATCTTCACACCACTCTGTCTATCTGCCTATTTATCTAAAATATTTATAGAGCAGCTTAGATAGGTACATGTGAATGTGTTTGATATGTTCAGCTTCTGTGTTATCATTCAGGCAGGAGTTTATTTCTTCTGATTTGTCTAGTAACCCCAAAAGCTGCACATTTTATTTCCACCAGCTAGTGTTTGTGGATATAAATGCATGCACAAAGGGACCTTTCCTCCTGATGGTATTACTTGGCAAGCTAGGGGCTAACTAGTACCAAGTGTTTATCTGCAAGGTGAAGTCTGCCTGGATGGTCAGAGGTGATGCTTGATGTGCAAGTGTAGCGAAGCAGAAGGCTTCTGTTTGTCTCAGCAGCGTGCTGAGTGGCACACACCAGCAAGCAGAGCAGCTCTGCAGGGCTGGGCTGAATGTTTGCTGGAGTGTGCCCAGCATGGAGTGCATTCACCAGCCCTGAAGGTGTACCTGGCCTCACTGCTCCCTGTCACAGTGCATAACTAGCTGGCTGTAGGTGGTTTATTGCTGGTAAAGTCTCACAGCATACATTTTCCATTTACCTGTCAAGAAAAATATGGGTACAAATGAATTTTAGAGCCATGCACATGTATTATTAATTTTATTTGTGCCTATTAGATATGGACCTAGGCAGCAAAATTGAGTTCTCAAGCTTAGCTTTCACCTAAATGTGTGGGTGTCCAGCTCTGAGCTGCTGCCACCTTTCTGAGAGTGTGAGCATTCAGAGTTTGGCACACCTGAATTCTGGATGTCTGTAAACAAAGTATCTGTGGATAATCTTTGTTCTAATGCCTGCCACAGTTGTAGCAAAGAGACCCATTGTGATGTTGTGCTGGGTTTTGAAAGCCTCAGGTCATGTAATCCATGTAGTTAGGTGAAACCTCTAGCTCTGGTTGTTCTCCAGCTGTATTTCATCTGGTAAAAGAAACCCAGGCAAAACAGAAATGAAAAGAAACACCCCCCCAAAAAAAAAAAAAAACACAACCCATCCTTTACCATTTGGAAAAGTTAGACTCATCCTTTCAAGCAGTGTTATTATTAATTTGAAACTAATAAATAATTCATTTTAAATAATCTTAACTAATAAAACTAATGCATTAGGAAATAATATATGGTAGAAAATAATCCCTTTCCGCTCCGAGTATCATTTTCTCATATTGATTATTGTTCTCAGATTTGCAGGTTGTCTGCCTGAAAAATAGTCTGCTGCTAGTACAGATGAAAGGAGTTTGGGTGTTGAGTCTTGCTAAGCTTTTTCAGTTTCATTTATTCAAGGTAGTTTGCTTATTCCTTCTGGGCGTGTGCTCAGAAGTTTAAAACCGTCATGCACGTGAGGCTCGGGGCACCCCAAATGTTAAAACAAATGTATTTAAAGGGGGGAAAAAAAAAAGAGAGAGAGAGAGGGGAATAAAAGAAAATCCAAAATACAGCTCCTGAAATATTAAATATATTGTATTCTACTGTATTATCACTCGAGGTGCGGCCTGTACGCTGCACTGGTTAGGCCGCACCTCGAGCACTGTGTCCAGTTCTGGGCCCCTCGGTTTAGGAAGGATGTTGGCTTGCTGGAGCGTGTCCAGAGAAGGGCAATGAATTGGTGAAGGGTTTGGAACACAAGTCCTATGAGGAGAGGCTGAGGGAGCTGGGGTTGCTTAGCCTGGAGAAGAGGAGGCTCAGGGGTGACCTTATTGCTCTCTACAACTACCTGAAGGGAGTATGTAGACAGGTGGAGGTTGGTCTCTTCTCCCAGGCAACCAGCACCAGAACAAGAGGGCACAGTCTCAAGCTGCACCAGGGGAGGTTTAGGCTGGAGGTTAGGAGGAAGTTCAGATGTGTTTCAGATCTCTCTCTAGTCACGTTTAACAGGCTCACTACTTCTTGCAGGTCGTATTTTCCAGTGCTTATGTCACATGCATCTCACTAGTGTCTGATTTGCACACACACTTCCTTAAGTGGGCTGTTCAAAACCAAAGCCAGAGTTCTAGCTTAGGACTCAGTGGTGCAGACAAAAATACTAGCTGCATTTTGCATATCAGGCTTTACTTACATGGCCCTGGAATAAGATGAGATTTGCTCTTTGTCTCTTCATAAGAACACCTCGCTGCTTTTGTTTATTCAGTCTCTCTGCTGGTTTCTAACCCTCTGTTACTGGTCTGCAGCACAGTCTGCAGCTCATTCCCTACTTCTGTGTTTGAGCATTAATTGGCTTCCCCCTTTCCTGAGCACAGCGCTTTGTGCTTGCTGTTGTTGGATGCCATCTGCTTAGTTTCTCCATGGAGACCGCTTCTTCAGTTTACTTATCATCCTGGACTCGAAAGCACTTGCAGCTACCCCAACTTGGTGTCATCAATAAAAGTCAAGTGTCTCCTTCCTGTTCCATCACGAAGGTGTTAATGAAAGTACTGAAGAGATCGGGGTACAAAAAGTGGGCTGTGGTAGGAACCGCTATAACCTCCATCCCATGTAGGTAACGATCTGTTGTTTGCAGCTCTTTGATTTTCTTGATGATGATTTAGCGTCCACATTCGCATGTTTCCTCAGGGCCTGGGACTCCCGCAGGCTCACAAACATTCCTTGCAATTCCCAGCTACTGACTACTCAAAAATGTTTATTTCATGGGGGGCGGAGAGGGGAAATCAAAGCGGCTTTGTCGTCTTGGCAAAACAAGAACAAATTCGGAGAAGTCAGCAGCAAATTTTCACAAAGAGATATTCTTGTTTACTGCCCAGACATAATCACAAACTCAAGCTAAAATGTATAGCAGCTGAAGGCTAAATCCTACAGTTTTCCTTCAAACTGATGGGCATTAGCGTGTGAAAAGAACCACAGGGTGTAGCCTTTCCCCGCTATGCATTGCCTTTGTTGAGCTCCTAGCTTGCAAATACTTAGGCTGACCACTCATTGTTTCAAAATGCTGTAAAGGTGTAGTTGTTGTTGCTGGGATTTAACCAGAGAAAATTGATTACTCTCTGTGGTAGATTAGCAGTGCCCACTTCTCGGTCCACTCCTCTGAAATGACTTTCTGTGAGCGACCGGTAAAACACTGCAAAGAGAAACCCTTTGCCCAGAAAGCTGGGTGAACAAAGCTTCCACAAAGCCAGTGAAGGGTCTAGAGAACAAGTCTTATGAGGAGCAGCTGAGGGAACTGGCATTGTTCAGTCTGGAGAAGAGGAGGTTGAGGGGAGAGTTCGTTGTTCTCTACAGTTACTCGAAAGGAGGTTGGAGTGAGGTGAAGTTTGGTTTCTTCTGTGAAGTAACTAGTGATAGGATGAGAAGAAGTGGCTTTGAGTTCCACCAGGGGAGGTTTAGCCTGGATATTGGGAACAATTTCTTTATTGAAAATGTGCCCAAGCATTGGAACAGGTTGGCCAGACATGTGGTGGAGTCACCAGCCCTGGATGTGTTCATAAAACATGTAGACATGGCACCTGAGGACATGGTTTAGTGGGCATGGTGGTGTTAGGTAGCTGGGTGGACTTGATGATCTTAGAGGACTTTTCCAGCCTTAATGATTCTATGATTCTGAAGGCAGCTGTTCTTCCCCTGTGCTGGTACTGCTCTACCAGTGAGCCCCTTGGTAAGAGCTGGTTCTTAGGGTCGAGGAGGGAGGGCATAGTTTACCATCTGCTCAGCCCTTGCCCTCTTTGCTGAGGACAGTTATTAGGAAAATGATAATTTGTATTTCGAGACTATGAGAAGGATTTCTGAAGAGAACTGGAGCAAGGCACCTGAATGTGCTTTAGAGGAACCTGAAATCAGATACCAGGCAAAGGTAGCTTATGCTAGTCACCAGCCACTGAGCCAGAGTGGGGTTCATCCAGCCAAATGTAGATGTTACCACTGGACCGGATCACCTTCGATTCCCATTGTCTTTAGTGAGGAAAAATAAGCTCTTCTCAGACACAGTCCAGCTCATCCTAAAATAGCCATCCAAAATCCATCAGGCAAGTTGACCAGCAGAAATGTCAGCATCCCTCCACTGCCTGTAGAAAGGAGTCCAGAGTGAGCACGCCATATGGTGTTGTTCACCCTTTTAGCCCTTCCAGACCCCTTTTATCCTCCACTGGGCTCTTCTCCCAGGCAGCCAGCACCAGAACAAGAGGACGCAGTCTCAGGCTGCGCCAGGGGAGGTTTAGACTGGATGTTAGGAAGAAGTTCTATACAGAGAGAGTGATTGCCCATTGGAATGGACTGCCCGGGGAGGTGGTGGAGTCACCATCACTGGAGGTGTTCAGGGAGACTTGATGGGGTGCTTGGTGCCATGGGTTAGTTGTTTGGGTGGGTTGGATTGGTTGATGGGTTGGACGCGATGATCTTGAAGGTCTCTTCCAACCTGGTGTATTGTATTGTATTGTATTGTATTGTATTGTATTGTATTGTATTGTATTGCATTGTATTTTATTCCCTGCCAGAATACAGGTCTGGTAGCTGTCAGTGCTTGTGGCTGGTTTGAGTCATGGTGGGAGCTCATCCTTCCCTGTCATGCCCGGCCTTCTCACCTCTTTGGCCAGCACTGGCAGAAGAGTGGTTTGAAAAGAGCTGAAGCTATTTTTCCATTGCTAGCCAGACAGTAAGGATGTTGGAGTCAGATGGTGTTCTCCAAGAGATGTTTGCTTCCCTGCTTTGTGGGCGCAGAGCCCAGAATTTGGAGGGATCCTTCTGAGCGCTAGCACTGTAGCATTTTCTATTCCAGGGAGTCTGCAGTAGGTAAGAATGAGCACAGACCACTTTGTCTTTTTCAGGACATAGCCCCACTGGGAAAATGACAGCGAATTTGGCATGCTGTTGCAAAGAATAATGAGATAACAAGGGAGTATGAATTTTCTGGAAAGAAGGAAAAAAGTCATTTTACTGGGAGCGGTGGGGGAGAAGAAGAAAAGATTGGAGGGGGGAGATAAATTCAGATTACTGCAGAGACTGGGAGAAACAGGACCAGTGTGCTCAGGAGGAAGTGACAGTGGATCAGTTTGATGGGGAAAATAAGCTGAGAGAGCAGGGAATCATCTTGGGGAACTGAAGCATGGTAGATCTTGCTGTCCCCCTTCCGCTGTTTACCATGGACTGCAATTTCCTACCAGCAAAATCATTCCAGAATTTCAGGCACACAGTAATATTGGTGGCAGTTTTTCTAGGTTTCCTGTACTGGTTTGTTTTGCCCAAGCTCATAAATTGCAGGAAACTGCACCTGGTGTTCATAGGTTACCAAGAAACTTCCTGCCGCTCCCCATCTTACATTTTTATGGCTTCCCTGTAGCGTGCTGATACCTCCTAACTTCTGTTTTCCTGTCTCCAGGCAGGGCTGGAATGTTACTATGCAGCATAAGGTTTGGCTCTGTGACATAGATTTGATCTCAGCACTGCTTAGTGCATAAATCAGGAGGCTTTTCTGGAAATATTTTGGTGCTTGCTTTGCAGGTGCAGGCAGAAGACAAAAACAGAATGCTTCAAAAAATGCTTACTCATTTGGGAGAAAGAAGTACTGCATGAAATACATGGACCGCTTTCCAATGGCTGGGAGAAAGGATCTTGATGTGATAATCCAGCTCCATATTGATATAAATCAGCTTAGCTTGAGTGGTGTTTTCAAAGAAGTAACAGCTGATTGTGTGTGATTTTTTTCTGATCAGCAGATTCTTGATGCAGGCCACTGCTGTGAAAACATTTGCCTTGTTTTTTTTTTCTCGGTCTGATTGGGTCGATCTACCGTCCCACGTCTTAGCCAGGACTCTAAGACACTGGAGGTGGGACAATATCACAGTATGAGAAAGGCATTGAGTTGCTGGAGCATGTCCAGAAAAAGGCAACAAAGCTGGTGAGGGGCCTGGAGAACAAGTCTTAGGAAGAGCAGCTGGGAGAACTGCAGTTTCTCAGTCTGGAGAGGGGGAAAACAGAAGTTAGGAGGTATCGGCACACTACAGGGAGGCTGAAGGGAGTCCTTATTGCTCTCTACAATTACCTGAAAGGAGGTTGTATTCAGGCAGGGGTCACTCTCTTCTTTCTAGCATCAGGAAATGGCCTGAAATTGTGCCAGGGAAGGTTCAGGTTGGATATTGAGAAAAATTTCCTTACTGAAAGAGTGGCCAGGCATTGGAATAGGTTGCCCAGGGACGTGGTGGAGTCACTGTCCCTGGAGGTGGTCAAAAAGCCTGTGGACATGGCGCTCTGGGGCATGGTTTAATGGCCGTGGTGTTGCTAGGTCAACAGTTGGACTCGATATTGCAAATGAAATCATTCTGCAGTTCTATTATTCTGTGTTTTGCTTTCAACCCCAAAACCCCTAATAACCTCGTCTTACCACCAAGGTTGCTAACCCTTGAGAGAATGCAAATAGCCATTAACCTTTCAGCCAAGTGTGTTGCAGTGACTGAAAAAGCAGTGGCTGTGATGGTGCAAGGAAGTTGCTCTGACCCATTGCCAGCCTTGCAATTTGCCCATGAGAGGATGTAGCCTCTTGGGCATCCTAAGTTATAGATTCCCATTGCTTGCTCCCTCCATCATTTGCTGTTTGCTGTGACCATCACATTTGCACCAGAGCTATGGTACTTAGACTCATAGAACCAACAGGGTTGGAAAAGACCTCAAAGATCATCAGGTCCAACCCTTCACCCAACACCTCATGACTACTAAACCATGGCACCAAGTGCCACATCCAATCCCCTCTTGAACACCTCCAGGGATGGTGACTCCACCACCTCCCTGGGCAGCACATTCCAATGGCTAACAACTCTAGATCTAGGATTTGTTGGATGACAGGAAAAGTGGCAGAGCAAAGGCAAAGGGGTACAAATTACTCCTGGAATATTATGACTGGACAATAGAGGAAAATTTTTTTGCTGCGAGGATAATCAGCCATTGGAAACGTCTCTCCAACAAAGTGGTGGAGTCACCAACATTGGACACTTGTAAAATTCAGATGGACAAGGATGCTGGGCCATCATGGCTAGACTCTGCTTTTGCCAAGAAAGGTTGGACCAGATGATCCTTGAGGTCCCTTCCAACCTGGTGTGATACCAAGCACAAGCCCTATGAGGAGAGGCTGAGGGAGCTGGGATTATTTAGCCTGGAGAAGAGGAGGCTCAGGGGAGACCTTATTGCTGTCTACAACTAACTGAAGGGAAGTTGTAGCCAGGAGGGGGGTGGTCTCTTCTCCCAGGCAACCAGCACCAGAACAAAAGGACACAGTCTCAAGCTGCACCAGGGGAAGTTTAGGCTCTAAGTGAGGAGAAAGTTCTTCACTGAGTTGTTAGCCATTGGAATGTGCTGCCCAGGGAGGTGGTGGAGTCACCATCCCTGGAGGTGTTCAAGAGGAGTTTGGACGTGGCACTTGGTGCCATGGTTTAGTCATGAGGTCTGTGGTGACAGGTTGGACTTGATGATCTTTGAGGTCTCTTCCAACCTTGGTGATTCTGTGATATGAGTCAGTAATGGCCAGGGTCTCATCAGCAGTGAGTGAACTCTTTTTCTGCCACATCCTCTTGAAATGCAGAAAATGAAGTGCTTTATATCGCCAGGAATAAATATGTTATTAGTTTTACAGAGTAAGCCTGTAACTGCGTAGGGGTTTGAAAATGAGGAAAGTGTGTTTAAAAAAAAATAAAATATAAAATTCTCAAAAAGATCTGATCTGAAGCTTTGGATTTCTAACCCAAAATAATGAGAAAATATATATAGCTCATCTCTGCTAGGAACTTTAAGATCAGCTTGTCTTTCTACTGGCAATAGGGATGAAAGCTAAGGTTAATCATGCTCCACATTTCTCTCTCTCAGATCAACTTTCTCTGTAGCTTTACTGTCCATTTTATTTTCTTCCTTTCATTTGAAAGAAATACTGCCAGGTTGAGGTTAGGCAGATTTGTGGTTTGCTCAGCTGAGTTTTTATTGTACCCAAGCCCGAGAGATACTGGGAGTAGAGTCATAGAATCAGTAAAGCTGGAAAAGACCTCAAAGATCATCAAGTCCAACCTATCACCCAATACCTCATGACTACTAAACCATGGCTTGGAGTGTAGCTTGGCTTCCTAAGTAAACAGCAAGGTGTGTTTGGGTTTATTTCTATTTGTATGGTTATGCTCTTTGCCTGCCTTTCATCTCAACGGTTGTCTACTCAGCTCACTGCAGCACCTCCCACACCTACTGTGAACTTCACAGACTCATAGAAGGGCTTAGGTTGAAAGGGACTGCATTGATCACCTGCTCCAACCTCCCTGCCCTGATGCTTCTCACCTAGACTTGATTGCTCCAAACTTATGTCAACAAGAGCTTCTGCTCCTCAGATTCTCACTAGTGGACCTCCTTCATCCTTTGCCATGGGGAGGAGTGAAGGCTGTGTGACTGCATGACAGTTTGGAGCCACACACATGGCAGCTGATGGGTGCCACTTTGACTGAATCTGATCAAGAGGCATTGAAGGTTTTCCAAGGAATGAAGCATCAGGTTCTAAGACATGTAGCTGTGGTAAACCATGCTTTGCCAATTCCAGTGTTTGTGGAACAGTGTGTTCCTTTCTGTCTGTTTATTTTATTCCACCAGTGCCAGTGGATTCAAGACTGCAAATCTGCCATTCTCAAAACTCCAGATGGGATGAAATTCCAGATTCCTGGGGCCCACCAGCTCATGTTCAGTGTTTTTGGCTGCTGTGTTATTGTCTACAGTTATTGTAGTCATGTGCAAGTGGATGAGAACCTGGATTCCAATCTTGATTCCATTGAAATTAAAGGGAATTTTATTTCACTGGAGCCAAGATTTCATGTGAATTTGGAATTGGCTATGAACAGATTGTAAAATAAGCCTAAATTGGGCCAGCAGATCAAAAACAGCATCAAGACTTGTAGAAAGAAGCAAGTTTCTTTTCTGCTGTAAAAGCTTTCAATTTTAATAGTTAATATGAATTAATTACAGAAAGAAATGAATAGGTATTTCAGGAAAGGCAATAAGGAGAGAGTGTTGCTAAAACCACAGAATCATAAGATCCCCTGGCTGGAAAAGACCTTAAGATCACCAATTCCAGCCATAACCTAACATCTCCCTGCACACAACTGTTAGACCACGTCCCTAAACACCTCATTCAAACACCTCCAAACATGGCGATTCCACCTGGGTAGCCTGTTCTAGTGATTGATGACCCTTTTAGTGAAGAAATTGTTCCTAATATCCAATCTAAACCTCCCCTGGTGCAACTTGAGGCCATTGCCTCGAGTCCTATCATTTGTTACCTGAGAGAAGAGGCCAGCTCCCACTTTGCTACAAGCTCCTTTCAGGTCGTTGAAGAGAGTGATGAGATCTCCCCTGAGCCTCCTCTTCTCCAGGCTGAGCAACCCCAGCTCCCTCAGCTGCTCTTCACAGGACTTGTGTTCAAGACCACTCACCAGCCTTGTTGCCCTAATGTTGCCTACATGAGACTGCCCTTTTAAAAGAGGATTTAAAGAGTGGGGAATGGCATGATCTCTGTGCTGTCTCTGTGCTTCTCTCTGCATCCTTGGGTCCATGTGGTGCGTATTGACCCACCCAACCTTCAGGAACTGTTTGCTCCAGGCTGGTCTCTTCTCCCAGGCCACCAGCACCACAACAAGAGGACACAGTCTCAAGCTGCACCAGGGGAGGTTCAGACTGGGTGTTAGGAAGAAATTCTACACAGAGAGAGTGATTGCCCATTGGAATGTGCTCCCTGGGGAGGTGGTGGAGTCACCATCATTGGAGGTGTTTAGGAGGAGACTTGATAGGGTGCTTGGTTGCATGGTTTAGTTGATTAGGTGGTGTTGGATGATGGGTTGGACACGATGATCTTGAAGGTCTCTTCCAACCTGGTCTATTCTATTCTATTCTATTCTATTCTATTCTATTTGACTCTATCCACTTGCTGGCCTTCATCACCCCTGAAGTCTGTCTTTTAGGTGTGTGTGCCTGCTATGGCTTGTGGGATAAGCCTCTATCTGCTTTCTCCAAAATGGTGAATGATAAATTGCATTAAGTAATAGGCTTTCAGGGGTTTTGGATTCTGATGGCTTTCTCAGAGCTCCAGCTCTTCTTTTTGTCTTTAAAAAAGTTGGAACTGCTAACTCAGTAACAGCTCCTTATTCACCAGAAAGTGAAGAAACATTCTGAGAAGATAATGACTTAATAACACATTTCCTGTATAGCTGCTAAAATGTCAGTTGTTGGTTGCTTGAGGGGGGAAAAAAAACCCAACAACAACAACAACAAAAACCCCACAAAAAACCCCAGCACTCCAAAATAACAGAATAGCAGCTTGGTTTAATAAAGCCTGAGATGTGATAGTTAAGAAGAAAAAAATAACTTGCCAAATGTGCACACAGCAAAAGAGACAAAAAAGAAACAGATACTTAGACATATGGCTTCCATTTATGGAGTGTTCAGACAGGGACTGCTTTCTCAAAATGCAACCACAGCTTTTGAAAATGCCTTTTAAAAAGGCAAACATCAGGTTAAAAAGTCTTGATTTCCGACAGAAGACAGGTGAAAGTTTGTTCCCGGGAGGGAAAACAAAGGTTGGCAGTCTGAGGGAGCTGGAGTCCACGGCCACGCTCATTTGCGCCTCTGGGTCTCTCTGCGTGTCACAGCTTAGGCTGTCAGTGGACAGAGCTGTGGTAGGATTGTAGTGGTTTGGATGGTTTAATCCGCCCACACCCACATAAAGCACAGCTAAACTCAGCCAGAGAAGCGAATGGGAAGCTGTATTTTACAAGCAATAATGAAATGCAGTGAATATATGCAAAACACACAGTATTTACAATATTATACAAGAGTTTACAGGCAAGAACACAACACAGATCCTCCCGAGGAGGATCCCACCTCGGGTTTCCCCCAAACCTCTCTCCCCCTCCTTCCCTTTCCCCTAGTAGTTAGTTAGTCAAAAAAGGAGAAAGAGAGAGAAAAGGATATTAAGGGAAATTCGTTAGCTCAAAGCAGTTGTTAAGAAAGTTAGTTTCTCTTATCAGTTTCAGTCCAGGGTCAGTTGCATGCTCTCTGGCCAAGAAATGAAAAGTCAGAACAGACCGAAGCTGGAGTGAGTGAGAGAAAATCATAGTATCATAGTATCAGTCAGGGTTGGAAGGGACCACAAGGATAAGCTAGTTCCAGCCCCCTGCCATGGGCAGGGGCACCTCACACTACATCAGGCTGGCCAGAGCCTCTCTTAAACACCTGCTCTTAAACACCTCCAGGGACGGGGCCTCAACCACCTCCCTGGACAACCCATTCCAGGGCTTCACCACTCTCATGGGGAAGAACTTCCTCTTCATGTCCAGCCTGATTTATATTTGCTATGGTACATCTCACATCTGACCAATGAAATTCATTTAGAATTTACCTTTGTTTTCCTTTTTACACCCAAACATTCAGCTAGAGAATTCTGCAGCTGACCTTTTCTTAAAGGGACAGCCTAAACTGTCACAAGGTGGAACCAAGCTCTGCTTGGGAATTAGTAGGTGTATGTGAAAGGCTGAGACTAAGATCAAAATATCAGTTTTCTTCCCAAAGATGTTTTGGGAGGGCCATCATTAGTCTAAAAGAGGCTTTGGAGATTCCCAAATAGGAATTGTAAGCTTTCTGAGTTCTGATATCAAAAGGCTGAGGCTGCTGAGGAATGGGCAATGCTGCTTTTAAAATTCTCTTTCTTCATGTATCATAGAGTCATAGAATAGTTTGGGTTGGAAGAGACCTTTAAAGGTCATCCAGTCCAACCCCCACCAGATTTCCCTTACATCGTCTATTTGATGTCGCAATCTTCTACTTCTTTAGTCTTCCACATACTCTTCCAGGAATGTCTTAATTTATTATATGGACACAAGAAAAGAGTGTGGAACAATTCTTTTAAAAAATAGAACCTTTGGGACTTCTCAAGCAGAAAAGCAGACTACAACTGCATTTTTTTTTTTTCTTCCCATTCCATGAAGGTTACCTTTAAAAAAGATCTGTGGAGGAAGAAAAACCCCAAACCCAATAACTAGGGAGGTCCTCTTTAATGAAATGAGAACTGGATTTCAGTGATAAAGTTTAATTTAGGGCAAATAATTTAATTGAAGTGACTCATTAATTTTGGGGTGGAAAGATTGGGCCTCTGGCAGCCTATTATCTTCTTCTCTCTGAGTCTTCTGTTTCAGCAGTGTAAGAAGAGCATTTTGCCTTCAGTAAGGTAAGGAATGTATGGGGAAGATACTCTCATGGGGCAGTGATTTTAATATAACAGGATCTCACCTTTGGGTGCCCTTAGCTTCTGAGCCAGTCAGGCTGCAAGACCAGTGTGGTGGAGTAGGAAGGTTCCCCCCCACACACAAAAGAATTCCACAGCTAACTCAGCCGGAGAAGCAGATGAAAGCTGTATTTTACAAGCAGATATGGAATGCAGTGAATATGTACAAAAATATACAATATTTACAATATATACAGAAATATACAGCAATGTATGTAATACAGGAAACCTTTCCCCAACCCCCCCCCTTTGGCCAGGGGGGTTCGGCCTGTCCCTCCCTACCTCCCCTTTTTTTCCCAAAAGGGTTAGAGAGAGAGAGAAAGGAAGGTAATTAAAAGGGGAAAACTTTGTTAAAGCTCAAAGCGAATGCAAAAAGTTAGTTTTCTTATCTGGTTAGAGAGGAATCGTAGAGAGAAACGAGCCAGCTCACAGCACAGGGGGAAGAAGAAGACGACTGCCTGACTGACTCCCCGACTGAAAGACTAAACAAAAAAAAACTACAACTGGGTCCCGCCAATGAAATTGAATTAGCATATCATTGTTTTCATTCTAATATCAAAACATTCGCCCAGAGTGTTCAGAAAGTGTCCCTTTCTTAAAGGCACAGCCTAAACCGGTCACAACCAGTGAGTTTGTTTTCACAGCATCCTGGCATGTGGACGCTCAGCTGTACACACGGTATGGGTGATGTGGGGAGCCGGAGGCACGTGGCTGTGGCTGACTTCAGCATAGGAGCGGTTACTAGCTCTGCATGAGAGGGCAGTCATGATCTAGCTTCAGGATGCATTGAAAAAATTGCCTGCAAGGAGACCAGAATTAACAGAAGTACTAGAGTACTTAACATTGGACTCTGAGTTAATGAGGCACCTGCTCATGTTTCGTCAACTGGCAGGTTCAGCTCTCAGCTTTGGTACGCAGCATGCATATCCGGTAAACAAGAGGACACCGTCTCCAGCTGTACCAGGGGAGGTTTAGGCTGGATGTTAGGAAGAAGTTCTTCACAGAAAGAGTGATTGCTCATTGAAATGGGCTGCCCAGGGAGGTGGTGGAGTCATCATCACTGGAGGTGTTTAGGAAGAGACTGGATGGGGCACTTGGTGATTAGATGGTGTTGGGTGATAGGTTGGACTCGATGATCTCAGAGGTCTTTTCCAACCTGGTCTGGTCTATTCTATTCTATTCTATTCTATTCTATTCTATTCTATTCTATTCTATTCTATTCTATTCTATTCTATTCTATTCTATATGTAGACAGGCAAAGCCAAACAGGCAGAGTAAAGAGCCTTTAAAAGGCAAAGAAGCAAGATCCTGAACCTGAATTCCACATGGCCCTCACGCAGGTTCTGCAGCAGCAGCTGTAGTCTGAAGAGTCTCTTCAAAATTATTGTCCCCTTGTTAGGCTGATGGCAATGTGACTTTTGTGTATGTTCCTGTTCTGAATGCAAAAAAAGAGGGGAGAAAAAAAAAAAAAGGCAGCAAATAAATTCTTTGTGAAGAAGTAGGATAATCTCCCCAAATAACCACAGAGAACAGACTTTGCAAGATAGAAGCCTTGTAACCTTGACTGTACAAATCGAATGATGATCTTAGGGATTAGGAATGCTTAGAGCTCCCAATTAGTGATTTTACCTGAAAGATTAATCCACTTGTTGACCTACAGGAAAGAGATTAGAGACAAAAGTTCATAGAGAGACCACCCCTCATTAACCTCTTGGAGGGGAATGTTTGTAAGGTGGCAGTGGCTGCTTCTGCTGGTTTGGGTTTTTTTAACTATTGTGAATATGTTTAATGGCATGACTGCATCCAGGGGAATATTTACAGATGTGCAAAGCCTGTGGACCATCTTTGCAATTGGAGATGATATCTGTATAGAATCATAGACTCAATAAGGTTGGAAAAGACCTCAGAGATCATCAAGGCCAGCCTGTCACCCAACACCTCATGACTGACAAAACCATGGCCCCAAGTTCCATGTCCAATCCCATTTTGAACACCTCCAGGGAAGGTGACTCCACCACCTCCCTGGGCAGCACATTCCAATGGCCAATCTCTCTTTCTGGGAAGAATTTTCTCCTCACCTCCAGCCTAAACTTCCCCTGGTGCAGCTTGAGACTGTGTCCTCTTGTTCTGGTGTTGGTTGCCTGGGAGGAGAGACCAAGAGACCAACCCCCTCCTGGTTACAACCTCCCTTCAGGTAGTTGTAGAGAGCAATAAGGTCTCCCCTGAACCTCCTCTTCTCCAGGCAAAACAACCCCAGCTCCCTTAGCCTCTCCTCATAGGGCTTGTGCTCAAGGCCTCCCACCAGCCTCATAGTATGCCTATGCTCCCTCTGTGGATGGTACCAGAGAAAGCCCTAGACTCCAGGCCAGATGGCATAGACAAGACTTGTGTTCATGCTCTTTGATGACACTGCCTTTTGGAATGGGTAGATCATGTTCACACTGCATTAGGCACTGGTGGGGGACCTGGTCACGTCCATGCTCCCTGTGGTGGCCCTGTGGCCCTGAAACATGCTTCTTTTTTTGTTGTTGTTTGATTTGTTATGTCTTCTGGTTGAAAGTGCCTGAAATAATGACACAGTCTGGCAGACTGGTGTTTTTGCAGCCTGATGCCAAGAGTGTGTGTTACATGGCACCAGAGAGCATGGAGGAAATTGAAAGCCTGTGGAGTTGGTACCGGAGTTGTTGCAGATTGAGGAAGATGAACTTGGCATTGTTTGCCTGTCTGGAGTGGGCTGTTCATGTCAGCTGTGCCTGCTGTCCTCTGGGAGGGGATGCACTAGTTCATTCTAGGAAAGAGCTTGGGAGCCATCTCATGTTCTTGTGCATGGCTTTTCAAAGGTCTGAAGCAAAACTGAGAGACTGTGGTTTCCTCTCTGCAGAAAAAGAACAATAAACCACGTAGCCAGTATAGACACAGGCATCCAAGGTCATGCAAGGTTCATGCTAACAAATCCAGAGTGTGTACATGGTTCTGCTAGATAAATTGCACAGTTGTCCTGTCAGAGGCAGGGCTAAAGTCCAAGTGCATAGATATGCATCTGTGTCACTTCTTCTTGAAGTGTAACTCTCTTAAGGTGTTGCATCTCTTCTCTATATGGGGACACTTAGTCCTACAAACAGACGTGCTACACTGCAGGTGAGATTCATCACCCTTTATCTTGGACATTTAAGTGTTAATAGCACAAATGTAAGGTAGTCATCTGGCCATCATCTGTAGCCTTTTGGGAGAAGCTAGCATCCCTCTGCCGTCTGCCATGAGATACTGGGGTGGATCATCCTCCAGAAGTCCCTGACTTTCTGTTTGGGCTACAGGTGGAATGTGGATGACTAATTTAGTTTTACACAGCAAACTTTTTGATGTCTAAAACTTGATGACATGAATCCACCTATGTAGGAAAGATGAAACTGTGTGAGCATTATCTGCTCTGTAGTACTATCTCCTCAGCAGCATTGGTTGGCCTTGACTCCTCTTCTTGCCAGAACCTGGGCTGTGTGACTTTAGCATAACAATACCTTTCTTCAAGTTTGTAATCTGTTCTACACTGTCTAACGATTTCAGTTATAATCCCTGACATATTTACCTTGCCTCACAGTGGGCATCAGCCTTCCTCTCCAAATCTCTTGCTTTATATTTGACATCAACTTGTGCCAGCTCTCACAGTGGAAGGTTGCCATCTCTTTGTCTGGATACTCTTGCCTGCTGTTTCTCACTGAGCCAGAGGATAAGGGACTCCCCTGAAAAGACTTGTGCACTTCCTGCTCTCAGAGCCACCAGCCTAGCAAAACCCTGAGGCACAGGCTAAATTTTTCATGAGATGAGTAATGCTCTTCTAGCCCAAACTCTCCCTGAGTACTCCATTTTTCTCCTGGCTTTCATGCTGCCCCATCTCTCTAGTCCTTGAACTCTTTTGAGACATCACTAATGTTAGACCCAAATACTTCCTCTCTTCTTTCTTCTCCCTGACGGAAGAGCTATATAAGATTTCAGAAAGAAACTGCAGATATTTAGTCACTTGCATCTGCAGTCCTTGAGAGCCGCAGAGATTGTTGCACAGCAGTACTGAGCGCTGCCATAGAATCATAGAATCAATAAGGTTGGAAAAGACCTCAAAGATCATCAAGTTCAACCTGTCACCCAACACCTCAGACTACTAAGCCATGGCTTCAAGTGCCACGTCCAATCCCCTCTTGAACACCTCCAGGGACGGTGACTCCACCACCTCCCTGGGCAGCACATTCCAATGGTTAACAACTCTCTCGGTGAAGAACTTCCTCCTCACCTCCAGCCTAAACCTCCCTGGTGCAGCTTGAGACTGTGTCCTCTTGTTCTGGTGCTGATTGCCTGGGAGAAGTGACCAACCACCTCCTGGCTACAACCTTCCTTCAGGTAGTTGTAGACAGCAATAAGGTCTCCCCTGAGCCTCCTCTTCTCCAGGCTAAACAACCCCAGCTCCCTTAGCCTCTCCTCATAGGGCTTGTACTTGAGCCTGATCCCTGGGTGACACCACTAGTGACTGGCCACCAGCTGGATGTGGCACCATTCACCACCACTCTCTGGGCTCAGCCTTCCAGCCAGTTCCTAACCCAGCTCAGAGTGCTGCTGTCCAAGCCACAAGCTGACAGCTTGGCCAGGAGTTTGCTGTGGGGGATGGTGTCAAAGGCCTTGCTGAAGTCCAGGTAGACCGCATCCACAGCCTTCCCCACATCCACCAGGCAGTCACCTGACCACAGGAGATCAGGTTGGTCAGGCAGGACCTGCCCTTCCTGAATCCATGCTGGCTGGGCCTGATCCCTTGGCCGTCCTTCAGGTGTGCAGTGATTGCCCCCAAGTCTGTTACTCTCTGTGAATTTCACAGTGCTACCCTCTTCTTTCTGGGGTTCAAGAGCACACTGCTGACTGGTCCCTCTGTCAGCCCTTTCCACTCCCAAAACTACCTCTCCATCTCCATTTTTCTTATCATATTGGCTTTGTGGGCACGTTTCTGCCTGCAGATGCAGAAACTCCCAAGTCTGCACCTGAACAGCAGAAACTCTTCTCTCTTTGGCTCCCAGATCAAATCAAATCGCTGTTTATTTCATTGCCCTGATAAATTTTTTATTAACTGTGTTAGAAGTCTGTAAGAAAGAGAGGGGGGGGGGGAGAGAAAGAAAAAATAAAGCTGTTCAGGAATGTAGCCTGGGCACAGTGCCCATGATTAATGGGGTAAGCAGTGACCAGCGGGTATTTGAAACTTCACCAGTGCCAACTGCCAGGAGGGTTTTTTGCTGCTTGTGACAGCTGGTCATCATTATTGGACGACTGCTTCTGTGTACATCTTAGATCTGTGTCTTTGTACGTCTCTTACCAAGTCTCTCTCAGTTTCTGTTTTGCAGGGACATACTGAAGCAATTAGGGCATGTTGGATGATTGCAGGGATGAGTGAGCAGTGTTGGGTAATACACAAAGCCCACAATTTCTCTTCGACTGTAGCCCTAATTCCCCTATCTCAAGATGAGCTTGAACCACACTCCCAGAGATAGGCCTCCCTCAGTCCTGTATGAATTTGACTTGTGGCTTTGCAGCTCTACCCAGCCGCTTGCTTAGTCCTTGCTAATCACTTCTACTGGCCATTTGGCGTCTTCAAAGATGCTTACAGCCCATTCTGAGTGGCAGCTCTCTTTAAGGAAGCAAATCTTACTGTTCCAAAAGGGCAAGCTCAGACCACTGATGGAAAGAGATACTCTGAGCTCATAGGAGATGCATGCAAACTCCTGGCCAAACTGTCAGCCCATGGCTTGGTTGGGAGCACACTACGATGGGTTAGAAACTGGCTGGAGGGCCGAGCCCAGAGGGTGGTGGTGAATGGTGCCACATCCAGCTGGAGGCCAGTCACTAGTGGTGTGCCCCAAGGATCAGTGCTGGGCCCCATGCTCTTCAACATGTTTACTGATGATCTGGATGAGGGCATTGAGTCCATCATCAGTAAATTTGCAGATGACACCAAGCTGGGGGCAGGAGTTGATCTGCTGGAGGGCAGAGAGGCTTTGCAGAGGGACCTCGACAGGCTGGACAGATGGGCAGAGTCCAAGGGCAGGAGACTGAACACATCCAAGTGCCGGGTTCTGCACATTGGCCACAGCAACCCCATGCAGTGCTACAGGCTGGGGTCAGAGTGGCTGGAGAGCGGCCAGGCAGAGAGGGACCTGGGGGTACTGGTTGATTGTAGGCTGAAGATGAGCCTGCAGTGTGCCCAGGTAGCCAAGAGGGCCAATGGCATCCTGGCCTGCATTAGGAACAGTGTGGCCAGCAGGAACAGGGAGGTCATTCTGCCCCTGCACACAGCACTGGTTAGGCCACACCATGAGTCCTGTGTCAAGTTCTGGGCCCCTCAGTTTAGGAAGCATGTTGACTTGCTGGAGCGCGTCCAGAGAAGGGCAACAAAGCTGGTGAGGGGTTTGAAACACAAGCCCTATGAGGAGAGGCTGAGGGAGCTGGGGTTGCTTAGCCTGGAGAAGAGGAGACTGAGGGGAGACCTTATTGCTCTCTACAGCTACCTGAAGGGAGGTTGTGGACAAGCAGAGGTTGGTCTCTTCTCCCAGGCAGCCAGCACCAGAACAAGTGGACACAGTCTCAAGCTGCACCAGGGGAGGTTTAGGCTGGATGTTAGGAAGAAGTTCTACATGGAGAGAGTGATTGCCCATTGGAATGGGCTGCCCGGGGAGGTGGTGGAGTCACCATCACTGGAGGTGTTCAGGAGGAGACTTGATGGGGTGCTTGGTGCCATGGGTTAGTTGTTTAGGTGGTGTTGGATTGGTTGATAGGTTGGACGTGATGATCTTGAAGGTCTCTTCCAACCTGGTTTATTCTATTCTATGCTCATGCCACCTCGAGATCTTCCCAACCTACTACTATAAAGCTAACAGCAGTGTGACCTGATTTCTCTGAAAGGCATAACTGAGGCGCATTCAACACCCTGCAGGGAGGAAGAGTATGTAGTTTAGGATTTGGTTTTGTGGTTTTCTTTTGGATTTATTTATTTTTTTTAATGAATAGCTTTTTCTTGATGATCTTTGAGGTCTCTTCCAACCTTGGTGATTCTGTGTGATTCTTTTCATGGCAAGCCTTGAATGGAAAGAAATTGTGATTCTTGGGATGGATCTGCCATTCAGTTGTAGAGGAGGCTGAAGTGGATCTTGAGGATTGCAGTTCAGCCAGGGACATTGTGCTTGGGAAATTAAGAGAATAGTCAGTCCTCCAGACTGAAGCTCCTGAGGGAGATGGCACCTCAGGAGCGAATATAGTAACAGCATTGTTTGCTTTCTGGAAATATGAGCAGGTATCCATGCTGTGAACATTCTTACTTTTTTTTATACCCATTTCTCTGTGATAAAATGCAGTGAAAGTTACTGTGCCCAGAACCTAAGTACAGAGGTATTCCAGACTCTGTCCCTCTAAGTCATTGTCAGGCAGCCTGCAAACCTCACGAGGCACTAGCTGGTCGAGGGAGGGAGGGAAGGACTCTAATTGGATTCAGAGTGTCGTAACTCAGTGGGAAAAAGCTTCTTGTACCTTGACTGTTATTTTAGTTTATCATCAAATGAGGTTGCTTCTTGCAGGGTCTCAAAGTATGCCACAGTTCAGATTCTCCAGTGAGTTTGTTCGTTAGAGGACCAATCACTGAGTTGCTTGCCGCGTTGAAGCAGGCATTTTTGTCATACATCAGTTTTCTTCTCCTTCCCTTTTGCTGCTAGTGAGTTCTTACCATCCCCATCATGTCTTCATTTCACTTGTTCACAGTGACACAAAATGTCTTCTGCCTGAGGTCAATCTCCCTGTGATAAAAGCCTTCCCTAGAATTAGTCAGGCTGGAAGACAGGCAGGTATCATGAATGTAAGTGTTTGGAAAATGGTGGCAGGCTGTCAGTTCCCATTAGCGAGTGCTACCTGGGCAGCTTGCTGACTCTTCCATTGTGGGTGGGAGAGATGAGTTTTAATGAGCAGCAGGGAAAGTAGTTTAGACTGGAAGTGATACTTTTTGGTGGTGGAATGACATCTGTACCTGTGAGCACGCATGTGTCCTTGCTAAGGCACAGCGGTATTGAAATGAAGTGAGCAATAACCATGTGGCTTCTCAGGCCTCTCAGGAAGCTTTGCTACCTAAATGATTGCATGCTGGCCCTTCTTTCTTCAGTGGCTTTCTCCTGTGTGTTCTCCAATGACAGTGATCAACAAAAAGACAAATAGGCTCCAATTTAAACAAGAGAGATCTGCAAATGCTGGTTAAATAATAGATAATGCAGAGGAAGATGCCATGTTTGAGAGCTGGTTTGTATCAGTGCAACTTCATCATCTTCATGGAAGTTGTTCCTGATGTATTCCAGACTAGTGCTAAGGTGTGCTGGATTGGATCTAGGTGCAAAACCACCCTGAACTATCAAACTCACCAAGTATTAAAGAAGTTGTGTACTTATCTATGGAGGTCATAGCTAGGACTAGCAAGAGCAGATCAGGAATGGGATGTATTCAGCTGTGAAATAGCCTCCCAAGGGCAAAGGTAGAAGAGTCATTCCCCAGAAGCTTTAAAGACTAGCTGGCCAAAACACTATTAGATATGCAGCAGAGAACAAACCTGCCTTTCCAAATGCCCCCAGCTCTGGAAGATAGAGTAAGTGTGCAAATGATTCTTCTGTCTCTAGAGTACATGAACATCTGAGATCTGAATTGCTGCAGGTCCCATTCTTCTCCCTGCCATCCGACCTACATTTGAATTCTAATTGACTTAGAGTGAACACTCATAAAGCTTTCCCCTTTTTTGCCCAGATGCTGAATCCTCAATGAAAGTACAAACTGTGCCATTAGATGTTGGGCGGATGTTGAACATAAAGGAGCTGTTTTAAGCTGAAAATTGCACAGCTTATTCCAATTAGTCACTCCGAATATAAAATGTTCTACTTTTATGGGGAAAGTCATCACTATAACTAAATACAACCCCCACTGGATACTTTTGTTAGCACAAAAAGTTGATACTGACTGAGTGTTGAAGGTGTCATGTACCTTGTTTAGTTTTCTGGACAGCTACATCATCTTGCTTCCTACTGGCAGCCACTTCTCCTTCTTCTTCAGAAAATGCATTGTCTGCCAGGGCCCTGAGTGCACTAATTAGAGCTTGACCAGTCTCCCCAGGGGTATCCACCTAGCCAGTGACCACAGGATCCATGTAAGCTCAGGCCTGGATCTGCATGTGAAGTGTACCTTCCTCCAGCTGTGTCTCTGGTTCCCACTCTCAGATCTATGTGGTAGGTAGCTTATCTCCAGCCTTGTCTCTGGCCTTGTCTTCCTACATTGACCCTGGATGTGGTTGGTTCAGCAGCAGACTTGGTAGAGTTAGATAATAGTCAGACTCGATGATCTTAAAGGGTTTTTTTCCAACCAAAATGATTATATAATTCTGTGTTTCACCATGGCTGGGATGGTTGTTAAACCACGCTACCAGCTCCTGGCTTTGCCTAGTCTCTTCAAATCCTGTGCCAAGCTGGTAAGAACACTGCCATCACCATCTTCACCACTTTTGTCAGTACAAGCTGTTTGACCATGCAAATATTGTGTGGGACTTATCTCACTGAACTATGTCCTTCTCGTAGGTATCTAACCTAAATGAGTCTTGGAAACACTTTGAATGGACCTCTGAAAATCTCTTTGGCTGTAGAGTTAGGTTAAAAATGCATTTACATTAAATGTCTTATTTTAGGAGAGTAAATTAGCTGAGGTGAATTACCACAAGCATCCTTAGCAGCTCAAACTTGGTGTGTAAGTTGTACTCCAGTTTGTTTTATTATGCCTCTAGAGTCAGCCTGATTCTGGTTGTCTCCAGGAGAGCGAAGAGGATTGTATAAATGGGGGAGAACAAGATCAGCATTACAGGTTCCAAATAACCTGAAGACAAAACAGCTTCTTCCTCATTACAGTCTTCCACAGGTGTTTGCAGGTCTCCAAGGCCTTCTTTGACTGACTACTAGAAATATCTGTTTTGGTTTACACATCAAAGGGAACCTGGTGTAGAGTTGCAGCTTGTATGCTGTATTATTAGGAATTATTAGGAGCATTTTCCTCTGTCTTGCTGTCTGTGCCCAAGGGTTTTCCCACTGTCCCACTGCACATTCACCACAAGGAAGGGAGGCTAGCGTACAACTGGAGTTTGACTCAGTGTCTGACCATTACATTGCTGTAGACCAGGAAAGGGGAAAGGGGAGCAGGTAAAGGCAATGGAAAACTTGTGTTGTCCCTGAACCTCCAGAACAAGTAGCTAGTAGTTGGCAGAGTTTCTGTGCCTGAAGGCATCACAATATAGCTTGTCTCACAATGGCTGCACACCGCCTGCTGCAAGCTGTGGGATTTGGAGAAGAGCAGCCCAGGCTGGCCAGGAGCAACACATACAGCTGGCTTGCAGCTGCTTGTCTTCCTGTGCTGCCTTCTCATAGAGTGTGAAGGTAAGGTAGGGCTCCTCCAGCAGCTGGGCTGTCCCTGGCTTGTCCCTGCGCACCTGCTGTGGGCAAGATTGCCTCATCACTGAGAGGGTACAGGAGCAGAGCAACCAAATATGTATGATGGGCAGAGATGCTGAAAACAGGCAGCAATTTTCCATCTAAAATACTCAGCAGGGAACTGCTATGACCACTTCCAGTACAAGGCAGTAGGAAAACCAGGGCAGCCCTGACTGAGAGATGCAAAGAAAGCTTTGCTCTCCCATGGATTGCGGAGGAAAGGCACTCCAGTGGGGCTATATAGGTCTGGTCCTGTGCTCTGTGCCTCACACTTCTGAAGCAGCTTTGGGGATGTTTTCTCTCAGCCTCAAATCTTTAGTTGTAAGGCTTTGTGAAGAAGGCTTGTAAACTCAGGCTGTGTCTCAGTCCAAGAGTTAGGAAAGAGACACAGTTCTTTTAAAACGCTCCCTTGTGTGAAACTAAGGCACAAATGAGGCCAAACAGCAAAGCCAGGCTATTTGTTAAATAATAGAGTAAGCAAAACAGAAAGGAAAGGGAGAGGGAGGGCGAGGGAAAAGAAAGAGAGAGAGAGCAGGAGAGATATTACCACCCCAGGACACTTTTCTGTCTTAGGAAAAGGGCAAGGGAGACATTCCAGGATGCAAGTCCTTTTCAGCTTGTGATGTCTTTGGCCAGGAGGGGAGAGACATCCAAGAATCCTGCTGAGTTCCAGCATGTAGTATGGCCTGTGATGTTTTCCCTCCACTGAGCAGGTACAGCTCAGGACTTTTTATACTGTTCATTTATCACAGCTCCACCTGGCTCACATTAACACTGTATATGTGGGTTTCCAGGGGGTCTTTCCTGCAGCTGTAAGGCTCGGTGTCAGAGTGGCCTTTGCCCCTCTTTTGCCTCCCACCTGTTCATCACACCCCAGGGCAGTAGTGGTCTTACCAGGTGAGCCACCCAGATTGTGCTAATCTTTGTTGAGTCATTCCTCAGTTCTTGATGTAATCCTCACCTCCCTAGGTGATCTGCACATGCAGAGAAAGGCGTCTCTCAGGGTGTGAGCCTTGCAGGCTCTCAGACGTGATCTCATGTTATCACAGGCAACTGTAATGAAAGCTACAGTGCACAGGCAAGTGGGGCTTTCTGCCCTAACTGCAAGGCTATAGGAGAAACCAAGGGTTCCAATGGTGTGTCTCCTAAATACCACCCTGTTCTTGACCCATCCTATCAGGGAATCATAGAAAAGACTTTTAAGATCCTTTAAGTTCCTCAGGTTGAACCATCAATGCATCACCACCATACCCACTAAACCATGTCCCAAAGGGCCATGTCCACACATGTTTTTTTAATACCTCCAGGGATGGTGATTTAACACCTCCCTGGGCAGCCTGTTTCAATGCCTGACCACTCTTTCAGTAAAGATTTTTTTTTTTTTCACCTAATATCCAATCTAAAGCTTCCCTGGCACAGCTTTTTATTTCTAGAGAGAATTGCATTAGAGGAATATCCTGGAGAAGCAGTGCTGTCGGTACTAGGGCATTTTTATCACTTGGATGGTGGGGAAAGAGAGCCTGTGTGATGATGTAGCTAAAGAAGAGCTAGTCTAATTTGTTCCCTGGAAAACCCAGCCAGGTTCCCTGTCGTGGGGAATGTGCAGTGGCAAAAGGCAGGAGAATCACCATGAGTGCATCAGGGCAGTGGAGAAAACCTCTGCATTTCAGAGAGTTTAAGCAGCAGAGATTTTAGGTAAGAGAAACTGTGATGTCACTGCTGTGCCATAATGCTGGAGACACTGAAGAGCAGGAGTGTGCTTTTCCCTTTCCTGCTGATGCACATGCTCCCCGGAAGACTCCTGTCTATGTGGGAATATGCTCTTCTGGAGGAGGTTAGTAAGGAGAGGCTCAGCTCTTCATCTCGCTCTGTTTGCTTTAATGAATTGGGGTCCTCCTCCATCCTAAGCCCAGACAGAGAAACGAGGGAGCATGTGCAATCAGTTTTCACTCAGCTAGCCAACGAGATGTGAAATAGATTCCAGGGTGGATGATACCCTTGAAGAAATCACACTGACTTGTTTGCTGTGATAATATATGGATGCTTCTTCCTTTCAAGTCTCCTGTGTAATTGAGCCCTGGCACGTGGTAACCTGCAGCCAGTGAGTAAATTGTTACTTCCTAAAGGAGGTTAAATGCTGCAAGCCTCGTTCACAGCATCTTATCCAACTGTCCCAAACACTCTTCTCGCCAATGGAAACATGCCCTTCAGGGAAGCCCTGAGGCTTGCAAATGTCAGAGGGATTCCTGCCTCTTCTGCAGGCATCCCGAATGTCAATTGTTTTCTACTGTGGAAGTCATGGTAGGCCACTCCAGTTATTTCCCATTTATCCGGGGGCATTTTCACTGTACAGCTCAGACTGCCACTTCCATTCCTTTCTTGGCGTGCACTGAAGCAGCCCTTTGTTTCATTGACACCTTTCCTCACCCTGTGTACCCTCTTCCTTTTCTGCCTTGCATTTAGTTCTTACTCTTGATTCTCTCTCTTCCTGTTGTCCATCTTTTTTATTTTCCTTTCTATTTTTCTTTCTTCGTTTTTCTTCTGTTTTAACTCATCTTTTCTCTGATGGAGTACAACCAGGTGGGGTGGGTGCTGCAGGGTACCCATCTTGGTGTGTCCGTCATTCATATTGTCCATGCTAAGTCACTTCCCCCACCCTAACTCATTAATGCCTCAATTTCTCCATGGATATATTTAGGATGATAATTAAGTGTTCACCAGTGCAAGAATTACAGAGCTTGAACAGATGATGTTTGCAGCATGCTTTGAGGTCCTTGATACGCACTGATAATGAACTCCATGCAGTCAGGCTGTGGAAAGGCACACAGCAGAATAAAGGCTGCCCCTCACAGACTAAAATAAACCCCATTTTCAGCTCCCTTTCATGACAGACTTCAGAGACTTGAGTAGCCATGGTGTCCAAGAGCATAATGCAAGGGGGTGGAACAAGCCACAGATTTTTTTTCTCACCTTACTGTTCTTCAAGCTGCCACAGAAAGCTTCCTGCCAGCACAGACTGGCAGCTGGAGAGCAGGCTGGGGAAATTTGTATGGGCAGAACTCTCGAGACTCAGGATATGCACTTAATTTAATTTATGCCAATTAGCACAAACTTTTAATTAGCTATTGAGAAACAAAGAGGAGAAACAATGACACAAATACCAAGAGAACTCCCTTCCCCAGGCTCATCCTCACTTGTCCCTGAGTCATAGAATCATAGAATCAATAAGGTTGGAAAAGACCTCAGAGATCATCAAGTCCAACCTGTCACCCAACACCTCAGGACTACTAAACCGTGGCACCAAGTGCCACGTTCAATCCCTTCTTGACCACCTCCAGGGACAGTAACTCCACCACCTCCCTGGGTAGGACATTCCAATGGCCAACAACTTTTTCTGTGAAGAACTTGCTCCTCACCTCAAGCCTAAACTTCCCCTGGTGCAGCTTGAGACTGTGTCGTCTTGTTCTGTTGGTGGAGTCCCCTCTTCCCATGTTTTGACCACAGGTTATGATCAGTCCCTGCCAGTCTCTTGGCATGGGACAGCACAGGAGGTTGGGTTGGTACATGATGGTTTCTTGATGCTCCTCCTGCTTTCTTATTCTTTTCTTCCCCTGCTCCTTCCTTCTTACCCTCTTCATGCTCTAGACTTGGTGCTTTATGGTCTACAGTCCCTTCAGGGCTGTCCTTGTTCCAGTGTGGGTCACCCACAACCACAGTCCCTCAGCGGTAACCCCAGCACAACATGCCTCCTTCCAAGAACTGTCCCCAGCTCTGTCCCCAGCAATGTTCACTTCCACATGTCCTCCTGTATTTGCTTCTGTCCCCTCCTGTGTCTCCTTTTGTGCGTCCTCACACCTCCTCTCATTTATCTTCTCACAGTTCTCCCCATGTCCCCTCTGGAGGTCCCTGCCCCAGTAGGACATTGGGCCTGGGGACGCCTCTAACTGGCTGCAGAGTTGAGGTGCAATGGGTTCGTGCTGGCTGTTGCAGAGATGAGGGAACTGACTGGTGGCAGTATGGAATGGCCCCTGACGTGTTCCATACCAGGCACCCTGCAGTGAAATTTGACAATTAAACCATTAAAAAAGGTCTACAGCAGAAAGAAGGGCAATCCTGCAAGCTGCCAGCCCAGCACTGCCCCCTTGATGGTGCAGCTGTCCAAGCAAAGCAAATCTGAGCAGGTCACTGGTTCATTGCTCAGTTTCATTGTTATCCCCACGTGCTTTCTGTCTCATCAGTGGAGCAAAACTGTTTTGCAGCAGTTTTCTGACCTGGGGGCTGTTTGCCTGGTATTTGCCAGGGAGCTGCCCCTTTGGGGTGAGAATATCAGGTTTTTATTGTCCCCTCTTGCCATCATCAGTGGTGAGCAGTGCTTTGTTAACGGGCTGGAGTTTCTCAGCTGGCTGACGCTTTCACGAGAGGGGTGGTTTTGCAGAGGGATGTGCAAACGTTTATGTGTCACTCCTTCCCTAAATTGGAAGTGACATGCCTGTCAAAGTCAGGCAGAGCACAATCTCTGGGAAGGTGTGGGAGCAACTCTGCTAAAGTCAGCTGTGCTATGCCAAAGCAAAAGCAGTGTAAAGGAACAGAGATTCACTGTGACCAAACAGAAGTACTACATGCTGAGGGTGGGGGGGCTTCATTTTTCACCTTGTGAGTGACAAGTTTACCTCCATCTCTATCATCCCTATAACAGATGTTGACCTCTTCACTCCAGCAATGGAGTTTCAACTGACAAATTCTGCTTCTCTCTTCTTCCCAGGCAGTCTGTTAGAGCAAAACAAGGCCATTTCATCAGCTTTTGACTTGTTGTTTCAAAGGAAATTAATATTGCATGGTTGTGGTGACTGTTAGTCCTCTGAACCCAGAAGCCTGTTGGCTAATTGCCACCACAACTGGTGGAGGAGTAAAAGCCTCAAGGCTATTAGGGTTCCCATGTGGTTTGTGCAAAATATGACCCAAAAGGAAAGAAAAGGTTCTTTTATTACCTTCATGGAGCAAAAAAAAACCAACCCACAAAACACCAGAAAAAACATGAAAGAATGAGCTCAGCCCTTTTTCAGACATCAACAAATCAATACAGCAACTTCACCTTTCATGGTGATGCTGTGGGAAACCAGAAATGTGCTTAGAGAAACTTTGTTATGCTCTTTCTCTTTCCCTTTGCTGGGCCACGTATGTGAACAGATATAACTCGTTTCCAAAGTATCTAGAGCCCTGGTGCAGTCAGGGCATGCTGCCAGCAGAGCTGCAGCACCTTGTATGCTGCAGAACCCACACTGACTGCAGCAGCAGCCACTCCTGGTGGGAACTGTTGTGTGGTGGGATGTCAGCTGGGGAGCTGCTTCTGCAGGCTGGATTTGGATTTGAGCACGTGCCTCACCATTGTTGCAGCACCAGCAAGCCAGAGGGTTTACCCTCTTCTTGGAAAAAAAAGGAGGAAAAGGTGTTGTCTGACCAGTGAACAAATCAGGCTGTATCAAGTTGTGGTTCTGATGTTCACCCAGTCCTATCCAGTCTGAAATAATCAACTCCCTGACCTGTTAGAGACAGGGGTGGTAAAAATGAACTGCAGCCACTCACAGGCTGCAAAACAGCCCTGGGGAAGGTTGTGACTGTTGGTTATTGGGTTTGCTGACTACTATCTTCTGTCCCATGCTCCTAGCCAGTACCTTTCATATATTTCTTCTTCAGAGGAAAGACTCATCCTATCTGTGGAGCTTTAAATAATTTCCAGAACAGTCTGACACCATGCTGGAGTGAAGCGAGGGGAGAAAGGTCATTTTCTTTTCCTCTTGTCCCTTTCTTTTATCTATGAGACCTCTAATCATAACCAAAGCAGCTGCAAACTGCAACAACGTGGAAGAATACACTCCAGGGTTCCTCATGGGAGCTCTGGCTTTATTGCCTTTGTGCTGGTGAGGACCAAGACCTTTGTGATATGCCTGTAAATGAAAGGGATGTGCTTGTAGCATGGGTAAGCGAGTGGAAGATATGCAACTCTTTGGTGGGAATGCTCTGAGCCAGCCCAATACTTCCCCTCTACTCCAAGCTCCTTCCAACTATTCCAGTCCTGCACAAACATCATCTCCCTCTCATCCTTCCTCTTGCCTTTTCTAGCATCCCAGACTAGGGCCTTTGAGCTCTGCCCCTCCATCTAATCTGTGCTTTCCTGTCTAATAACATGCACTAATGTGTGCTAACAGATGTCTGAGCAAAAATTAGCTGTGGTGTCCAAATCAATTAGACTGGAGAGGCTATGCAGGAACAATTGCTCAATAGGCTGTGTGGGTTGCTTCCCCTCCCCCCCCCCCCCTTTTTCTTTCCATTCTTTACAAGAGGTGAAATTTTGCAGCCAAGCCTTTGCCTGCCTCCCTGCCTCGCAAACTCCACTTCCAAGCAGTCTACCTCTGTGCTTAATGGGTTCTGATCTGGTCTCCAGATGGAGCTGGCTTCACCAGCTGCAGGCAAACGGCAGCTGCTCTCTGAAAGGAAGAGGTACACACTTCTCCAGCACCTCACAGCATGGGTACAGCCGGCACATCAGAGGCAGCTAAACGATCCTGGCGGTTTTCGTGTGTTTGCCTGCTTCGCAGGAAAAGCAAATTAGTTTTACAGGATCAACCACTTGTGGAGCAGCATCTTGCAGAGAGTTCAAAACAGCCTATGGCACACACAGACATGTTGGCTCAGAACTATTTGAAACCATGCCTGAGACTTGCTCGTATAGGAAAGATTCTTGGAGAGTTTGAGGAGCAGAGGCCTCAAATCCTGAAATGTAGTTTCCACACTTCTTGAGGAATGGAATGGAATGGAATGGAATGGAATGGAATGGAATGGAATGGAATGGAATGGAATGGAATGGAATGGAATGGAATGGAAGAGTAGAGTAGAAACTATCACACAACACCATCTAATCAACTAAACCATGGCAACAAGCGCCCCATCCAGTCTCTTCCTCAAACACCTCCACTGATGGTGACTCCACCTAACCTCCAGCCTAAACCTCCCCTGGCACAGCCTGAGACTGTGTCCTCTTGTTCTGGTGCTGGTTGCCTGGGAGAAGAGACCAATCCCCACTTGGCTACAATCTCCTTTCAGGTAGTTGTAGAGAGCAATAAGGTCTCCCCTGAGCCTCCTCTTTTCCAGGCTAAGCAACCCCAGCTCCCTCAGCCTCTCCTCACAGGGCTGTGCTCCAAACCCCCCCCCAGCTTTGTTGCCCTTCTCTAGACACACTCCAGCAAGTCAACATCTTTCCTAAACTGAGGGGCCCAGAACTGGACACAGGACTCAAGGTGTGGCCTTAACCAGTGCAGTGTACAGGGGCAGAATGACCTCCCTGCTCCTGCTGGCCACACTGTTCCTGATACAGCCCAGGATGCCATTGGCCCTCCTGGCTGCCTGGGCACACTGCAGGCTCATGTTCAGCCTACTATTGACCAGTACCCCCAGGTCCCTCTCTGCCTGGCTGCTCTCCAGCCACTCAGACCCCAGCCTGTAGCACTGCATGGGGTTGCTGTGGCCAACGTGCAGAACCCAGCTGCTACTGCATGCTCCTAAAGGCTAAACTACATTTATGAGGAAGGCAGTCTCTTTCCAGGCTGAACTTGCCTCATACATGAAGTGGAAATGCAAGACTTGCAGTCACCTACAGAAATAAGCAGGAGACTGCAGCTATTCCCTCTGGGAGGTTTGTCTAAAAGCCCATAGCATCAAGAATAATTATATACTTAACAAATCCTTCACAGATGTCCTTCTGAACTTGTTTCCAGTTTCAGCCCCATTTAGCTGCACCTACTTTTTGAGAACAAATAGTCCTTGAGGGTCTACAGTGAAAGTTTGGGGACAGGTAATTAATTCTTCACCTCAGCTGCTGCTACCCCGTGAGTGTATTTCTGTTCTCTCCTAGCTCCAGTCTTTCAACAGGTTTCTTGTAAGAGGGTGCTGCGTGAGGTTGCCAGTCAGTGAACCACAGAAGCGTTTACCTTAAGTGTGCAAGTACATCGACCAAAGGAAGTGCCTGCAAATTATTTGTGTGCTTTGCTGAACTGTGGCCTAGGTCCATTTGGTGCCACTCAAGCCCCCTTTTCATTTCTCTGCAAGCTACTGTCTGATTTCCTACCTACTGTCACCTTTCACTCCATTTCACTCTCACAGTTTGCTGGCTTCTCCTTCTCTCTTCCCTCTCCACAGCTAAGTGTTTCTGTTTCAAATTACGTTTCTCTAGTCATTCTAGCCTGCTTTTTCCAGGCTACATCTTGCTTTTCTTTCCTCCTCTTATTCATATCTCACTAAGCCTGTTTTGCTCTCAATCTTTTGAGGAGTCTGTCTGCAGCACTGCATCTTTCCTGCTCAATAGACCTCCGCCTCTGCTTTCCCTCCTGCCTGGCTCACCCCCAGCCCCATGCTGTGCCCACCTCTTGCCTCCTTCTGTGTGTGCAGCAATGGGCTGTGAACACACACTAGTGTTTGTGCTTGGTTCTGTCAGCTAGGCTTCCCAGCCACATTTATCAAAATTATCCCACAGTTCCTTGCAGAGTTGAATATTAATAGGGTTCATTTAAAAGCAAGAGTGTTGCTAATGCTTTTTTGCCTCTGCACTAAATGAGAGGAAACAAGAATTACCCAAACAAGCACGCACACAGAAAGTGAGGCTGTTGGGGATGGCTGTTAAGGCAAGTGAAACTGTTGGCAAAGGTGACACAAAAGAGAAGCAGCAGGACATGTGTGCTCAGTGCCCCAGCTGTTTCCACCAGACCTGCTGACAAAGCTAGCAGAGTGCCCCTCTTGTGCCAGGGCCCAGTGTTTCTTTCTGTCTGATGCAGCTCTGCCGCACCTCACATACTGTGTTCAGTTTTGGGGCACTCACTACAACAAAGACAGTGACTTGCTGGAGCAGTTCCAGAGAAGGGCAACAAGGATGGTGAAGGGTCTGGAGAACAGGTCTTGTGAGGAACAGCTGAAGGAGCTGGGATTGTTTCATCTGGAGAGGAGGAGGCTGAGGGGAGACCTCATTGCTCTCTGCAAATACCTGAAAGGAGGTTGTAGTGAGGTGGGAGTGAGTCTCTTCTTCCTAGTATCAGATGATAAAATGAGAGAAAATGGCCTGAAGTTGTACCAGGGGAGGTTTAAATTGGTTATTAGGAAAAAAATATTTACTGCAAGAGTGTTCAGGCATTGGAACAGGTTGCCCAGGAAGGGGGTGCAGTTGCTGTCCCTGGAGGTGTTCAAGAAATGCATAGACAAGGCACTTTGGGACATGGTTTGATGGCCATGGCGGTCTTAGGGTGATGGTTGGACTTGATGATTGTAGGGGTCTTTTCCAACTGAAGCAATCCTATGATTCTATGAAACCTGGTGCTCCCTTTGCTATAAAGGCTGAAGAGAGAAAAGTGGAGGTGAGCTAAAGAAGGGGATGAGAAACAAACCTGGAAGGTTAGTGAGACAAGGGTGCAAGAGTAAAAAGCCCCCCATGCCATCCACCTCCTTTGTCAGAAGGTCTCTTTTTATTTGGAGATACTGCAATTTGTTGCCATTCCCTCTCACAAATCCTCCTCATTTCCTGTTTGCGAGTTCCTATGTATCAGACCCTTCATCATACTGTCATCACCCTAGCCCAGCAGCCAGAACAGGCTCTTTCCAAATGTCTCTGCTCAGTTTCCTTGCCCAAATCCAAAGTGAACCTCCCATGGGTTTGTAATAGGGAAAGTACCCAGGATCAAGTGCTGTGCTGGAAAAGACTTGACACACTCTCACAGTTTCCATGGGTATGTACCATGCTGTCATCAGACTGAGAGCTCCTGCATTATCTTGCTACCCACAGCAGTGGGGTGGAGAGCAGGCAGCTATCAGTGCCCTGTGAGGAGAGGGGAAAGAGCATCACCTCTGTGGCAATGCTGAGATTTGCCCCAGCCAGTGAGAGTTCATCCAGCACTGCATTCTGTCCCAGCATCTCATGTCACAAACCAGGCTTCTCTTCATTTCTGTGAGAGCTTGGTTTCAGCAACTCACCTCACTCAAGTCTCTACTGTGGTTGGCCAAACTTGGCTACAGCAGCCCCAGTCACTTGAAGAAGCAGCAGCATCTCCTATGGCATCTAGGAGGCAGCTGCTTCTCACATGCCCTCCCAACTCAGAAGGATGTGCCCTAAGGATGCCCCCCAGTTTGAGAAACATAATAGCTCTTTGGTACCCTTATCTTCTCCAAGGAAGCTCATGTCAGACACGCTGGATTTTTTTTCTCTTACCTTCCCCTGTCCAAGGATGAAATGCTCAACCAGTTCACAAAGTAACCCCCTGCTGCTCCTTTGGTTCCTCTCCCAGTTCATCACTGAGCATTCATTTAGCAATATGCAGCAGTCAGGGAGACTAACGCTGTTCATGGTGCTATAGCTAAGAGCAGAGTTTGACCCCCTGCCATTTGAGAATGGCCAGAGCACTGTGCTGGAGAGACATCCTGTGATGCTCTGTGAATCCTTCATGCTAAGCTCTCTCCTCCCTTTTTTCCTTCGTGTATTGACCTTTGCTTCTTGGCCCTCTGTCATCCTTAAAACAGCCCAAAGTGCTTTGTGTTTCTCACATGGAGATCTCCAGAGAGAGGCAACTTATGCCAGCTGCTTTAACCAGGTTTCTCCTCATTCTGTTCTGCCTAGCCTGGGGAGCTATCCCTGGCTTGGGGAAGTGGAGGATCAGAAAAATACATCTCAAGTAGATAAAAGCACAATGATCAGTACCTCTGTGCAATTAAAAAGGCTGATTCAGCCTTTCTACTGCAACACTTTAGAGTGGTTTTAGAGGTAATGGCCACAATAACCCCATGCAGAGCTACAGGCTGGGGTCAGAGTGGCTGGAGAGCTGCCAAACAGAAAGGGACCTGGGGGTGCTGATTGACAGCTGGCTGAACATGAGCCAGCAGTGTGCCCAGGTGGCCAAGAGGGCCAATGGCATCCTGGCCTGCATCAAGAATAGTGTGGCCAGCAGGAGCAGGGAGGTCATTGTGCCCCTGTACTCAGCACTGGTTAGGCCACACCTTGAGTCCTGTGTCCAGTTCGGGGGCCCTCAGTTTAAGAAGGACATTGAGACACTTGAATGTGTCCAGAGAAAGGCAACGAGGCTGGGGAGAGGCCTTGAGCACAGCCCTGTGAGGAGAGGCTGAGGGAGCTGGGGTTGCTTAGCCCGGAGAAGAGGAGGCTCAGGGGAGACCTTATTGCTGTCTACAACTACCTGAAGGGAGGTTGTAGCCAGGAGGGAGTTGGTCTCTTCTCTGAAACGACCAGCACCAGAACAAGAGGACACAGTCTCAAGCTGCACCAGGGGAAGTTTAGGCTGGAGGTGAGGAGAAAGTTCTTCATGGAGAGAGTCGTTTGCCATTGGAATGTGCTGCCCAGGGAGGTGGTGGAGTCACTGTCCCTGGAGGTGTTCAAGATGGGACTGGACGTGGCACTTGGTGCCATGGTTTAGTCATGAGGTCTGTGGTGACAGGTTGGACTTGATGATCTTTGAGATCTCTTCCAACCTTGGTGATTCTGTGATTCCATGATAAAAGCTGGTTTAACTGGCATCAATGCAGGCTAGCTCATTCCTGGAAAAAAACCCTCAGTGTTCCTTCCTAGGGAAGGATAATATTATTTCTGCTATCTCCAGCCTTTGACATATTCAGTGATAGGAAAGGGAACAGGGACTTAGGGAGTACCAAGAAAGCCTGGAGAAAATTAAAGTTAGACCACCATGGCTTATAAGAGGTTGTCCAGTCCCACAAAACCAGGAATTTCAGACTGGTATGTGCTGGTGGGTAGTCCTAGGAATGACTGAAAGGATTAGCATGAACAAGCCAGGCAAAGATGGTATTTATTTCTGGGGCAAACAAGAGGAAGAGTCAGATGGCATGAAGATTAGGCTTCGCAAGGGCAAACAGCAAAAGGGGTCATTTATCACTGGAGGTGTTTAAAAAGAGCCTGGATGAAGCACTTGGTGCCTTGGTTGGGTTGATTTGATGGTGTTAGGTGATGGGTTGGACTTGATGATCTCTTGGGTCTTTTCCAACCTGGTTAATTCTGTATTCTGTATGACTGGTGTGAAGGTTCCTGGGGAGGTGTATGTAGAAGAGGCGTGGGATGAGAAGAAAGAAACCAGAAGCCCTGTGACTTCCAGAGCTTTATGGAGCAAAACCTGATTCTGAGCAGAATTCATTTAAATTTGCAGTTTTATGGTGGTTAATGTGAGTCCTGGGGAAAAAAGAGAAGGGTGTTAGCAGCAGTGACAAAGTAAATCACTTAAATAGGAGCAGTTGTGCTTTCTGCCCATCAGTTGATTAGGCTGTCGGTGTTTTTAAAGGGAAGGGTGTGATGATTTTGATGCTCCTCATTTCAGGTTTTCCTAACACAAAACCTCTTGTGTCTCCTTCTGAGCAGCCTTCATGTAAATCTCCATCAGCTCCACAGTTCCATCAGATTTATACCTGCCCAGTGGTCTTAGTGGTCTCCTGTGCTGCTGCCCTCTCTTCCTCGTCGAGACGAGTGGTTTGGGTACACAGAGCTGTAGCTTTTACACTCCTTTTCATATAATACTGTTTCCAGCTGGTTTTACTCTGCTTGGGATTCAGCTAGGATATCCAGAGGCTATTTTTCACCAAGAAGAGCTTGGGGGAGAGGAGGGTGGTGAAAAAAAGAGATCCAAAACAAAAACCCAAGACCTTTTCTGCACAGTCGTTTCACAAGAGGACAAAATTTAATTGCAAAGTGAATTGGGGAGATCAGAGCAGCAGTGGCTGCAGGCAGTGAGGGGGAAGTTCAGTGCTAATAAATGAAATGTCCCTGATCCAAGGAGAGAAAATAATCAGCACAGCTATAGGACAAACTTGGAACATGACACCAGGCAGCAGCACCTGTCAAATTAATAACGCCCCTTTAATTTTGTCCAGCTATCCTGTTCAGCCCTTTTCTTGTGGCTGGGTGCTGTGAGCCGTGCTGACTCAGGAGAAGAAAGAGAGCTGGGACAAAAGAAGGAGCACAGAGAGGAGGCTCACTGCATGCAGAGCGTTTTAAGAATCTCCTTATCGACTCTTTATGTGCCAGGAGGCAACAGCACAGGCATTCAGCTGGCCTTGGAGCTGGATGCTAGGACCTGAGTACCTCAGAACCCTCTGTCAGCAAAACCTAGAGGCCTGCTCTTTTGAGAGGAGAGTGCTTCCTGACTACTTCTCACTGTGGTTTTACCATCAGAGATCTGCAGGGGTTTCACTGCTTCTTGGGAAGCCAGGCTAGTGCCCATTGTTCTTCTCCAGGTCGTTTGTGGACAGGGAAGCTGTGTTGTCAGTATCACAGAATCACTAAGGTTGGAAGAGACCTCGAAGATCATCGAGTCCAACCTGTCACCAAAGACCCTGCGACTAGACCATGGCACCAAGTGCCACATCCAATCCCCTCTTGAACACCTCCAGGGATGGTGACTGCACCACCTCCCTGGGCAGCACATTCCAATGATGAATGACTCTCTTGGTGAAGAACTTCCTCCTCACCTCCAGCCTAAACTTCCCCTGGTGCAGCTTGAGACTGTGTCCCCTTGTTCTGGTGCTGGTTGCTAGAGAGAAGAGACCAACCCTTTCCTGGCTACAACCACCCTTCAGGTAGTTGTAGAGAGCAATGAGGTTGCCCCTGAGCCTCCTCTTCTCCAGGCTAAACAACCCCAGCTCCCTCAGCCTCTCCTCATAGGGCTTGTGCTCAAGGCCTCTCCCCTGCCTTATTGCGCTTCTCTGGACACGTTCAAGTGTCTCGATGTCCTTCTTAAACTGAGGGCCCCCGAACTGGACACAGGACTCAAGGTGTGGCCTAACCAATGCAGAGTACAGGGGCACAATGACCTCCCTGCTCCTGCTGGCCACAATGACACCATTCTCCCCATTTTCCTCCTTTTGGTTCCTCATGGGTGTTGGAAGATGGCCTTCTTAGTCTGGAGAAACACTCATGCTTCTGTTGGCTCTGGAGAGCAGTGCAGTGCATCCACCCCTCTGCATACCCATACACTGTCTGTGCAGCATGTTTCTGGGGCAGTTGCAATGTTGGTGGCAGGTACTGCTCTTTCCAGTGGGAACTTCAAAGGCTCTGTTTCTGGTCTGGGGAGACATGAAAGCATTTCCTGAGATACCAAGGTCTGAGATAGCCTTCTCCTATGGGCTGTGCCTGTGTAGGTGGAACAAAGCTGTGCACATGCTTCTTCCTTCCTCTCTTCCCAAACACCACTCTCCATTTTGTTATCTACTGTGATAAGGCTCTGAGCTCTGGCCTCAGATACCTAAGCAGGAGAAAGAAAAGACTGGAAGATTCTCTCAAGCTGTGCATAACATAGCAGTAGCCTTGAGCACACCTGGTCCACGAGTGTGGGGTATGGAGGCCATGTGGGAAAGCAGGGAAGGAACAGACAGGCACTGGGAACTGCAAGCGTAATTGCTGGCTTGCCTTTAGGTGAAGAAGAGTGCTGCTGTCATTCCCACTGGGGCCAATTTGTTATTGCTGCTCTTATCTCTGATGTTCATCAGGCTGCAGCTACAAATCTCTTTTGTCCAGGAAGTCATATGAACCCTCTCTTGCTTCCTTCCACCCCCAGCTATCGATGGAAAAGGGGACAGTACACGTTTGCCTGGCAGGACAAAGCAAGGTGTTCTGCTAAACTGGAAATCTATCCTGCAGAGGAAACCTTAGGTGTCAAAACTAACAGTCCAGCTACAGCATCTGGGTGCCCTGTGGAGTGCTTATGTATCTGAAATGTGGCCTCTTGGGTTAGGTTCTGACTCCGTTATTGGATATTCTGTGTGCGCGTGTGCCGCAGCGCCCGGTTCACAGCGCCACACTTTTAATGTGCAAAAAGTACTTCTCCTCAGACCCTCTGACCCTGGGAGATCCAAGCTCAGAATTTGAAATACAAAGCCTCCTGAGCAAAGCATTCATGTCCTTTGTGGGTTTCTGCAAGTCCCTACAAATTCTCTGGGCTCCCATTGCTTCTCCTCCCTTCACCTCGCCACCTTTAAAAGGGAACTGAGCTGCTGCAGGTAATGTTATTCTTAGCATTCTGCTTATTTTTTGGAGGGGAAACAGACATTTCAGGCTGAGTTGCCATGTTTTATTGAAGGGCATTTGCAATGTATTTATTTGTTGTTGTTGTTGTTAGTGAGGGTTTAATATTTAATTTTGCCATCCTGCAACGAACGCTGTGCAGAATTAAACCCCCACTTTTGTGACTGAGCTAACACCTCAGCTTCCTCCTTTTAGCTGTTGGCTGGCTGAAAAGGAGATTCCTTTCTTAACTTTGCACTTGCCATTTGTAGGGTACAGACTGAGGGATGCCATTCCATTCTGCTTATTCCAATTAAACCCAGGCTACTTTCTGCAGGTGCTAGTAAAGTCCTTATGAATTAGGGGGTTTGGGAGAGAGCCTGAGTCTCTGCCTTACAAAGTCTACATTATAAATGGAGCAGATTGACAAAATAACCCAAAGACAAGGCATCATTGCTGCTTCCAGTGAGCTGAAGCATAGGGAAACTTGCCCAAAATTAAGAGCCAATGAGTGGCAGGGGCCTGGCTCTGAACTGCTGCAATCAGTAGAAGATTCTATTTTTGATAACTTCCTTGTCTTCTCTGTCCCTTGGCACCCCTGTCCATTCAGAATTTTTTAGCATACATAAGCATATATCTTGCTTTATTATTTATTTTTTTTTAGCATGCATACATTTTCTGCTTCTTTTTGCTCAGTGAAGTTTTAAGCACTTGAAATTAAGGCATTGGAGTAGGCACAAATGAACCACGGGTGATGGTGAGAAGGGCAAAATTACTGCTTTTCATTCCTAATAAGTTATTGTCTTTGGCTTGCTTATTCTCTTGTGGCTTCCTTTATTTAGTTATTTTTCACTCTCTCTTATAAATACAAACTCTATAGGTAAGGGAATATAGCTGCCATAAGGGGATAATATATTATAGTATCATAGTATCATAGTAGCAGTCAGGGTTGGAAGGGACCACAAGGATCAGCTAGTTCCAACCCCTGCCATGGGCAGGGACACCCCACACTAGATCAGGCTGGTCAGAGCCTCATCCAGCCTGCTCTTAAACACCTCCAGGGATGGGGCCTCAACCACCTCCCTGGACAACCCATTCCAGGGCTTCACCACTCTCATGGTGAAGAATTTCCTCCTCACGTTCAGCCTGAATCTCCCCACCTCCTGCTTCTCTTATTCTTCTCCTTCCCTCCTCTTCAGTGTGGTTTACTGGACCTCAAACGAGGGAAGCATTATACTTATGAAGCGTTCTTTAAGTTGATATACTTCAACCTGTGAAGATAGCTAGAGGTTGATGTGCTATCCCCAGCACAGATGTATTCTAGACAGGGCTTTAGGTGACAGTTCCATATAGTTAATAGTGTGCTAGGCTACTTTAGCTGATACTAAACTCTCATCCTGGGTTTAGAGAACCCACAGTTTTACATTCTTAAGTGCTTTGAGAAGTCTGATCCTAAGTGGCACACCCATACTTTCTGGAAAGATGTGCAGGTCTCTTCACCTTCCATGATCTTGCCTAAACATGAGGAGACCTTTTTCTCCAGTAGAGCTGATTAACTTGTTCCATTCCATTCTTTTCTTTCTGCCCCTATGCCTAATCCTTGTGTAGCACTTTATGTCTATTCGCCCCGATGGGTGTTTGTAGTTCCTCCCAGCTGAGCATCATCCACCACTTTCATTAGTAAGCCACTTCTTCAGAGTCAATAATGAAGATGTTAAATGCAAGCAGACCTCACACAGAGTCCTACAGCACCTCACTCATACACTTGCTTACAACTTTGCTCTTACATGCCCTTTGTCATTATCCCTTGTTTATGGTTCTTCAGGCAATTGCCAATCCGTGACAGTGCTCCTAACCCAAGACAGATTGAATTGAAGTTGCTAGCAAGAGTACATGAAGCACTGTATTAAACATTGCATCCCCTGAATTCCCTTCAACCACCAGTTTTAAAAAACAGTCTAAGAATAGCATCACAGGCTGTGAATAGAACATACTGGACCCTTGCATATGGAAAGGAATGGAATGGAATGGAATGGAATGGAATGGAATGGAATGGAATGGAATGGAATGGAATGGAATGGAATGAATAGAATAGAATAGAATAGAATAGAATAGAATAGAATAGAATAGAATAGAATAGAATAGAATAGAATAGACCAGACCAGGTTGGGAAAGACCTTCCGGATCATCAAGCCCAACCTATCGCCCAACACCATCTAATCAACTAAACCATGGCACTAAGTGCCTCATCCAGCCTCTTTTTAAACACTTCCAGTGATGGTGACTCCACCACCTCCCTGGGCAGCTCATTCCAAG
This sequence comes from Picus viridis, assembly GCA_033816785.1. Lineage (NCBI taxonomy): Eukaryota > Metazoa > Chordata > Aves > Piciformes > Picidae > Picus > Picus viridis. Next base: position 9,296,807 of record CM066569.1, on the reverse strand, counting down.
GGCTAATCTTTCTGTGAAGAATTTCTTCCTAACCTCCAGCCTAAACCTCCCGTGGCACAGCTTGAGACTGTGTCCTCTTGTTCTGGTGCTGCTTGCCTGGGAGAAGAGACCAACCCCCACCTGGCTACAACCTCCCTTCAGGTAGTTGTAGACAGCAATAAGGTCTCCCCTGAGCCTCCTCTTCTCCAGGCTAAGCAACCCCAGCTCCCTCAGTCTCTCCTCATAGGGCTTGTGCTGCAAACCTCTCTCCTGCTTTGTTGCCCTTCTCTGGACCTGCTCCAGCAACTCAATATCTTTCCTAAATTGAGGGATTGGAGTCTGGGAATAGATGATAAATATTATTAGCACAATGAATCTGGAAGAATGCCCTGGCTTAGGTCTAATAATCTACAGAACTGACAATGCTCATCTTGTAATGTCAGGTCTGAACTACCTGACTCAAAGTTTGTAAGCCACACTGATTTCCCCCTTTGAGTTAGTAATTTTATCACTAGTAGAAGCAGTAAATTAAATATGTGCTTAGTACTTGTCCTTGCTCCAAAAGTGGATTCCAAGCTCAGTGCTACAGTGCCAGGTGAGAATGTCACCAACAAGGTTCCAGTTTTGATCTCAATCAGGGAGCAATCACACCCTTTGGTGCTAATCTTTCCCTGGTGAGCAATTAATTCATCATTACTATTCATTTATTTTCTCTATTTCCTGCAATCTGCTGTTTCTCCAAAGCCATGACTTCAAATGTGACCCAAGAGGTCTATATATGCAAAGAGTAAGCCTAAGGTGGTCAGGCATTGGAGCAGGCTGCCCAGGGAGGTGGTGGAGTCGCCATCCCTGGAGGTGTTCTAGAAACCTCTGGCTATGACACTTTGGGACATTATTCAATGGCCAAGGTGGTGTTGGGTTGATGGTTGCACTTGGTGATCTTGGAGGTCTTTTCCAGCCAAAGCAATTCAATGATTCTATATTTTGCTTCTCCTAAGTGCAATGTCTCTGACCCTATATGAGGATAGCGGAGTACTGGAACAGGCTGCCCAGGATCTTTCCATCCCTGGAGGTGTTCAAAAAGGGATTGGATGTGGCACTTGGAGCCATGGTTTGGTTGTCAGGAGGTGTTAGGTATTAGGTAATGAGTTGGACTTGATGATCTGTATCTGGACTTGATGATTCCAGTATCTGAAGGGGGCCTACAGGAAGGCTGGGGAGGGACTTCTCAGGATATCAGGTAGTGATAGGACTAGGGGGAATGGAATGAAGCTGGAGGTGGGGAGATTCAGGCTAGATGTGAGGAAGAAGTTCTTCCCCATGAGAGTGGTGAAGCCCTGGAATGGGTTGTCCAGGGAGGTGGTTGTGGCCCCGTCCCTGGAGGTGTTTAAGAGCAGGCTGGATGAGGCTCTGGCCAGCCTGATCTAGTGTGGGGTGTCCCTGCCCATGGCAGGGGGGTTGGAACTAGCTGATCCTTGTGGTCCCTTCCAACCCTGAATGATTCTATGATTCTGTCTCTGAGGACTTTTCCAGCCTGGCTGATCCCATGATTCAAGAGCTGGTCAAGAGGTTACAGGTGGGACTCGATGATCTTTGAGGTCTCTTCCAACCTTGGTGATACTGTGATACTGTGATTCTTATGACCATTTCCAACATGGTGCAAGCCAAATTGTGACCCAGTTTTATTCCAAGAATAAAACTGTGAAAGTAGTGATCAGAAAACGCAAGAGAGCTTGCTAGTGGAAGAGCAGTTTTGTTGGCGTCAAAGCCTTGTGCAGGAGCGTGGTGATGCAACAAATTTCTCTGACAGACGAGTGTCACAACAAATAATTTCAAATTTCCAGTTTCATTTCCCTAATGTCAAAATGTTTAACTGCAGTGAGGCAAAAAGTTTTCATTTTGACTGTACCGTTACATCTAATTTTGTATAGATTGGCATGTTAATTCTGATAGCATGTATTTATGCCCAGTGCTGCAAATTGTTGAGAAGCAGTGGGAAAGAGCCAGCCTTTCCATGCTTTTGAAATGGGATGGGATGGGATGGGATGGGATAGGATAGGATAGGATAGGATAGGATAGGATAGGGTAGGATAGGATAGGATAGGGTAGGATAGGATAGGATAGGATAGGGTAGGATAGGATAGGATAGGATAGGATAGGATAGGATAGGATAGGATAGGATATAGGATAGGATAGGATAGGGTAGGATAGGATAGGATAGGATAGGATAGGATAGGATAGGATAGGATAGGATAGGATAGGATAGGATAGGATAGGATAGGATGGGATGGGATGGGATGGGATGGGACGGGACGGGACGGGACGGGATGGGACAGGATAGGATAGGATAGGATAGGATAGGATAGGATAGGATAGGATAGGATAGGACTGAATGGAATGGAATGGAATGGAATGGAATGGAATGGAATGGAATGGAATGGAATGGAATAGAATAGAATAGAATAGAATAGAATAGAATAGAATAGAATAGAATAGAATAGAATAGAATAGAATAGAATAGAACTGACCAGGTTGGAAAAGACCTTTGAGATCATCGAGTCCAACCTATCATCCAACACCATCTAATCAACTAAACCATGGCACCAAGCACCCCATCCAGTTTCCTCCTGAACACCGCCAATGATGGTGACTCCACCACCTCCCCAAGCAGCACATTCCAATGGCCAATCACTTTTTCTGTGAAGAACTTCTTCCTAACATCCAGTCTAAACTTCTCCTGGCACAGCTTGAGACTGTGTCCTCTTGTTCTGGTGCTGCTTGCCTGGGAGAAGAGACAACCCCCACGTGGCTACAATCTCCCTTCAGGCAGTTGTAGAGAGCAATAAGGTCTCCTCTGAGCTTCCTCTTCTCCAGCCTAAACAACCCCAGCTCCCTCAGCCTCTCCTCACAGGGCTGTGCTCCAAACCCCTCCCCAGCTTTGTTGCCCTTCTCTGGACACCTTCCAGCAACTCAACATCTTTCCTAAACTGAGGGGCCCAGAACTGGACACAGGACTCAAGGTGTGGCCTTAACCAGTGCTGAGTGCGGACTTCCAGCATTTGCACAGTTAAGTTTTAATCAGCAGTAATGACATTCTGTCACTGGGGCAAATGCCCTACCCTATCGTGGCCAGAGGCAGCCTTCAAATGTTTCTATCAGCACCGCTTTCCTCTGAGCTCCATACACTTCTGGTGTTCTGTGTGCCTTGTCATATGTAATTAGCAGCTGTTGAATGAATTGAACAGTTAATTTCCATCTCGCACTCAGATGCATTTAATTCATTAGCTGATGATTTGCAAAGATTTTTCTCATGAACATTTCCTCACCTCTGCTTTTTTGATAGTTAAATTGATTGGGTCACCATAACTCGCTGCTTGTCCAAACCCTGTTTCTTCATTTGCTTCTTTCCAAACCATGAGGTATTCTAGCAAGCTGTTGGCACCTCAGTCATTTAAATGCCATCATGAATGTCAACTTATTGCTGTCTACAACTACCTGAAGAGAGGTTGTAGCCAGTTGGGAGTTGGTCTCTTCTCCTAGGCAACCAGCACCAGAACAAGAGGACACAGTCTCAAGCTGTGCCACCGGAGGTTTAGGCTGGATGTTAGGAAGAAGCTCTTCATAGAAAGAGTGATTGGCCTTTGGCATGTGCTGTCCAGGGAGACACCATCACTGGAGGTGTTTAAGAAGAAACTGGATGGGGTACTTAGTGCCATGGTTTAGTTGATTAGATAGTGTTGGATGATAGGTTGGACTCGTTCTCGAAGGTCTCTTCCAACCTGGTCTATTCTATTCTATTCTATTCTATTCTATTCTATTCTATTCTATTCTATTCTATTCTATTCTAGTTTCCCTCATTGAGTCATCTTCCCCCTTTACTCTGTGATCCCCAGGAAGTCTGCAGCCTTCCAGAAAACCAAACCTATTGTAAGGAGAATTACATTCATTATACAGTGCATGTACCTTTCCTGGGAAACTGCAAGGTGCCCTCAGAATAAGAAACATTGGAAGCCACCAGTTTAGATCATTTAAACTAAGTTACAGGAACCCAGAGATCACGACCTGTGGAAAAGAAATGTCCGCTTTACTTGAGTGAGGGACATACCAGTAATTTCCCAGTAGGCCAAACACAGCTTCCACTGTGCAAACAATGAAGCAGATTAAAGCTGCCCTCAACTTTAATACAGTGCCACAGCCCGAGGGCACTACAGCTGATCTGATTTGGGGGCCAGTCAGATCAGATTGGAGCTCAGCTCAGCGAGATCCCTGTTCTCATTTGATATCAAATTGAAGGCAGCCAACAGAGCTACACCACACGGCTCAGGGGACTCCAGTCAGGACAGCTTTGTCATGCCTGTTTGGCAGCTTACAAGCCACCAGCCAAATGAGAGCTCTTGAAGGGGCTGGGAGTTTCAGGAGCAAATGGCAGTATATGTGTATGTGGGATGGAATGGAATGGAATGGAATGGAATGGAATGGAATGGAATGGAATGGAATGGAATGGAATGGAATGGAATTGAATGGAATGGAATGGAATGGAATGGAATGGAATTAACCAGGTTGGAAAAGACCTTTGAGAACATCGAGTCCAACCTATCACCCAACACCATCTAATCAACCATGGCACCAAGCGCCCCATCCAGTCTCTTCCTAAGCACCTCCAGTGATGGTGACTCCACCACCTCCCTGGGCAGCACATTCCAATGGCCAATGACTCATTCTATGAAGAATTTCTTCCTTCTTTGTCTTGGTGAATTGCCTGGAAGTTGGTTGAGCTCAGCTCATTGCAAGGAAGAGTCAGTGGATGTATCTCATCGCAAACGTGTAAATATCTTTGAATGTCTACAAATGAGGTCACAGGGGGTCTCAGGTTGCCTTAGAGATTAACCTTTGCAACATCTAGGGTCCATGGCTGATAAGAGAGAGGCTTTGACATGAGCTGGCCATCTTCCATGAGCACAGAAGTTACACAAGCTCTTGATGTGGGGGATGGTGAACTGGGGGAAAGAAAGGAAGGGAGTGAAGTGGTATGTAAATAAACGCATTTCTCAAACAGATGGAGCAGTCTGGGGAGTTTGAATAGTAGGGGAGAGAAAGCATGTACCCACCCCTCATCTGGATGGCCTTGGGCTCTGCATCTTGCCTGGGGAGCAAGTGAGGAAGTTATGCTGTTAGTTTTCCAATTCCTTATTCACATCCAACAGACTACACTGGAGTGCTGGGAGATGGCAGGAGCCTGTGAGCTCCTGTTGTAAGAAGTGTGCAGGTTGCTTTACCAAGTTAGTGACAATCTCCTTAGCTCTGAGGAGGCACCTTAGCACAGTGCTTCCTTGGTACAGAAAGCCAAAGCTCTGCACCTCAGTGCTATGCTTCCAGCTTCAAAGTCAGCAGAGGGCTTCATCTCCCTCCCAGCTTTCTATCACAGCACCCTTCTGTGCCAGAGAGGCACAGAGGCCTCATCCTTTTGGTGCTAACTGTGCTCAGTGCCCTTTGCCTCCTCTCACACCAGGGTTATTTAGCTTCTTGTTCTCAACACCTTCCCTCATGCATCAAGAGATAGCCTGAGGCACACAGCATGACCAAGGCAAGTGTCTGCACTGTTCCCCTTAGACCCGCTGTGAGCCTCTCCCCTTCATTTCTCCTTCTCAAACCAGGTCTTTGGCTCTGTCAACCTCTTTACATTCTACAGCACTACTGGGTGGACAGCTTGAATCCAAAACGAGCTTTCCTCCCAGCATGATGGGGAAGCACATCTCCTTCCCTGTTGTCACTACTTCCTTCCTGAGGTAACTAATGAATTGCTCTAAGTCTTTAAATGGGCTTCTGTTTCTTCTTTCTGTCAGCACTCTCTCACTCTTGACTTGCAGTGCAGTTGCAGCTTCAATGAATTTATTTGCATGACAAGGTATACAGGGGATGCCAAAGTGGACAACTTAATACATCAAGTGCTACTATCTTTCTCTCATCAACACTCTTCTGGCTTTCCTTTCCTTTTACCCCCTCCTCAGCTCTTCTGTCTGTCTGTCTTATTTTTCTGTCTGTCTCTCCCTCCTTCTCCTTCTAATAGTCTCCCTAGGTAATAGTTAGCTATCTCACACTTAAGACAGTCTGTCTCTCTTGGCAAACAGAGCCATCAATCAGAGGGCTCACCAGAGAGAGAAAGGAATTGGTCTTTACAACACGTTGGTTGTTTTCTTGCCTCTGCAGCAGGCGTGGGAGTGGTGGTTAAGGGCAGTAGTCTTCAAACTGACTTGCAGAAACCACCTTTTCTTTCAGGTTGGTTTGGGAAGAGTGAACTGTTGTGTCACAGGAGCAGAGGAGAGGAGAAAAGCCCATGAAACCCAGACGTGTATAGGCAGCTAGAAATATCATTGAAGAAGAAATCCAACATCTTGACAAAGTCCCCTCAGAGGATAAAGTCTCTGTTAAACAGAGTAGCAAATGATCTCTCCTTTTTGTCCCCCCAAGCCCCATAATCCTTTTTGGCATGCCAACTGCCAAAGTATATAAAGAAAGAGACAGATCCCTCAGGTATCTGTCAGCACTGGATACAATCTACCCAGGACAGCGTGTGTGTGGCATTTAATCCTCCATACATCATGTGTAGGCCCAGGATATAGTGTCACACTGTATTGGCACCGCGTCCCTCGTGCCTATTTGTCACGAGTGTCTGTGCCCGATCGGGTGGCAGGTTGATCCATAGTGTGATGCCATCTTGGTTATATCTCTGCCTTTCCTCAGACTTTGGCAGAGTTTTCATCATTGCACTCTGATGCAAAGTTTCTTTATTTTTATTTTTTTCATCACTCCTTACACTTTCAGGAAATCATTTTTCAGGCTCCAGCCTATCATGACCGTCAGAATGGAAAGTGTGGGAGTGGATCCCTACCGTCCATCAGTTTCCCTAACTGCATTGATTACACTTCTATTCCTTTTCAGTTTGTGCAATGTTATGTGGGTCCTGCTTTTTCTCTTGGGTTTATGAAGAGTGGGGCTGTTTGTCTCCTCCTTTGCATTCTCTTTCATGTAGAATAGAATAGAGTACAATAGAACAGAGTACAGTAGAGCAGAGTAGAGTAGAGTAGAGTGGAATGGAATGGAATGGAATGGAATGGAATGGAATGGAATGGAATGGAATGGAATGGAGTAGAATAGAATAGAATAGAATAGAATAGAATAGAATAGAATAGAATAGAATAGAATAGAATAGAATAGAATAGAATAGAATAGAATAGAATAGAATAGAATAGACCAGGTTGGAAAAGACCTTTGAGATCATTGAGTCCAACCTATCATCCAACACCATCTAATCAACTAAACCATGGCACCAAGCACCCCATCCAGTCTCTTCCTAAGCACCTCCAGTGATGGTGACTCCACCACCTCCCTGGGCAGCACATTCCAATGGCCAATCTCTCTTTCTGGGAAGAATTTCTTCATAATATCCAGCCTAAACCTCCCCTGGCACAGCTTGAGACTGTGTCTTATTGTTCTGTTGGTGGTTGCCTAGGAGAAGAGACCAACCCCCACCTGGCTACAGCCTCCCTTCAGGTAGTTGTAGAGAGCAATAAGGTCTCCCCTGAGCCTCCTCTTCTCCAGGCTAAGCAACCCCAGCTCTCTCAGTCTCTTCTCATTGGGCTTGTGCTCCAAACCCCAGTGTGAGGCAAGCAAAAAATCTGTCCAGTTTTGAAGAGGACAGACTTGACCTCCACTGGGGGAACAGAGACAGCCAGTGTTTTAATGTGTCTTGGTAAAGCTTTGGGCTACGAGGAATAAGTGTCATGCCTGACAGTCTGAGAAAGTTTTTCCTTTAATTGAAATGGCACCAGGAATGTGTTTACAGAACAAAGCGCTTGGAATCCATCCCTCCCTTCCCTTGTGGTTGTCTTCATATTTACAGCACATCTTTGCCACATAGCAAAGCTTGGAAAGGAAACTGTGGGAGTCTTCCAAGAAGTCAAGGTGCTGCTGCATGTGGCTGAACCAAAACAGAGCTCACTCTTCTGGCAGGGAACTCTCCTCCACAAGAAACCTTAGCTCTTGATTTGTGGGGAGGAGATCACCAAAATCACATCTCAGCTCTAGGCAGTTTCTTACTTTGTTTGAAGGAACCTTTATTTCAAGACTATTGCATTGTTTTTTCCCTCTTTTCTGCTGGATCAGACTTGTGTGGATGAGCATTTCTGACAGAAGGGATTCTTTGCCATGAACTCTTTGGCTTTTCCTTCTCAGATGGCTGATGATAACACCCTAGCCTTTAGGAAATATGCCTCTACAGCTATCACCAAGCTCAACAATGGCTAACAACCGAAGGTCTCACAGCTGACATTTCGTAGCTGCATGTGCTGTGAATCCAGCACTAGTGACAGTGCAGGAATGTGCTGAGCTAAAACATTGTGGAGTTGCACTTTCAGTCTTTTCCATGCACAATATTTGTGGGGTTTTATTTTCTTTTTTGGAGATGGGGATGTATTTCAGGCTCACTCTTGCTTGAAATGTTTTTGGTGGGGCTTTCAGCATCAGAAGAGGCAGCTGCTAAGACATTAGTCTTCTGACTGCTGATGTGACTACTTGGTGAAGCAACTCTGGTGGCTTGTGTTACAGATTGTTCATCACTTGCTGAGCTCAACAAAGTGAATCCTTTTGCTGGGGAAACAGCAGTGTTTTTCTACTGGAGAGCAGAGTTGTAGAGCAAGGACAGTGTACAGTACTTTATACTCTTCTCCACTCTTAACACAAGAGTGAATTTCATCCAAAGCATGTAAAAGTCCAAGTATGGGATTATTAGTTTTGTTCTTTATACCTTTTGACTGGAAGAAAAACCAGAATGCTGAGCACTCAGCTGCCCTAGAAGCCTCAAAGCAATCTTGAAAAAAAAAAATGGTTAGAACAAACCATCCCTCTCCATTTTTCATGTAAGGAAGGAAATCCTGCTAATAAAAGATGTTCCACATGTACCACATGCATTTGATTTGAGTGAGAGGCTTGTCATTGGGAAGCTGGCTGTCTCAGTTGAAATTGAGCCAGATCCTCGGCTATGTGACGTGCACAAGACGCTTTGAGCGTTGTATTCACCACTCTCTAACTTATCACAGAGGCTGTGGGAATAACCATGGGCAGCTAAAGGAGTCTGAGAACGTGGTTTGGAGAGAGCTGCCTTTCCTTTTCAGTCTCTGCGTGGTTCTTGAAGACTGTTCAGTTGCACCTTCTGTCCCTAGTGAGCTGAACATAAGCAGCAGCATAAGATCTGAAAACAAACAAACAAACAACAGAAGAACCTGGCTCTGTTTCTTCTGCATGATGGACAATGTTATCTTCATCCAAAGTGGGGTGTTAGCTAAACTTAACTTCCTGTCCTGCTTGCCTAATGAAGAAATTCTGAGTCACCTTGGAGGCATTCAAAAAGGGATTGGACGTGGCACTTGGTGCCATGGTTTAGTAGTCATGAGGTGTTGGGTGACAGGTTGGACTTGATGATCATAGAATCATAGGATCAGCAAGGCTGGAAAAGACCTCAAAGATCATCAAGTCCAATCTGTCACCCAACACCTCATGACTACTAAACCATGGCAACAAGTGCCATGCCTCCAGGGACGGTGACTCCACCACCTCCCTGGGCAGCACATTCCAGTGCCTAACAACTCTCTCTGGTAAGAACTTTCTCCTCACCTCCAGCCTAAACTTCCCCTGGCGCAGCTTGAGACTTTGTCCTCTTGTGCTGGTTGCTTGGGAGAAGAGACTATCACCCTCCTGGCTACAACCACCCTTCAGGTAGTTGTAGAGAGCAAATAAAAGGTCTGAGGGAGTATATAAATACACTTGAAGCAGAGACCAAAAGCTGTATTCATCTGCAGTCCTTAAAGTGCTTGAAATGAGGTGGCCTTCCAAGGGTTAATCCCTGGGGATTAGAGCAGCAAGCACTTCTGTTGTTGTTTACACATGTCCTGTGAAGAAGGCTGTGTTTTCACAGCAGGCCGCTCTAGGAGGGTTAGCCATAAAGCCTTTGCAGATAGTTTTACAAGCGGAAAGAGCCTGAGCAGCAGGAATGGCAAATGTGCAGAGCTGTCCTTTAAAGAGATGAACTGCAGATAAGTGGATCACTGCAGTCCTGGCATAAATTTGGTATGTTAATAGAAAAGAAAAAGAAGGTTTGCAGCAAAGAACCCATACTTCAAATCCAGAGGCCTAAATCTGGTGATAAAGGGATATCAGGCTTACGCCTGACTTGTGCTTTGTGCTTTCATTTGCATGCTAAGCATGCGACAGAGAACCTGCTCTCCTGGGCTGCACAAAGTGGGTTCATGACCTTGTGCTTGGTGGGAGGACTCTAAAAAGCCATGTGTGGGTGAAATGCTATCAGCATCTGACCAAGGCTGGGGCTCAGTCTTGGAGCTGCAACTGCTTTAGTTTAAAAGAGTGTGGGGGTTGGTCTCTTCTCCCAGACAACCACCAACAGAACAAGAGGACACAGTCTCAAGCTGTGCCAGGGGAGGTTTAGGCTGGATGTTAGGAAAAAGTTCTTCACAGAAAGAGAGACTGGCCATTAGAATGTGCTGCCCAGGGAGGTGGTGGAGTCACCATCACTGGAGGTGTTTAGGAAGAGACTGGATGGGGTGCTTGGTGCCATGGTTTAGTTGATTAGATGGTGTTGGGTGATAGGTTGGACTCAATGATCTCAAAGGTCTTTTCCAACCTGGTCTATTCTATTCTATTCTATTCTATTCTATTCTATTCTATTCTATTCTATTCTATTCTATTCTATTCTATTCTATTCTGTTCTGTTCTGTTCTATTCTGTTCTATTCTAGTCTGGTCTGGTCTATTCTATTCTATTCTATTCTATTCTATTCTATTCTATTCTATTCTATTCTATTCTATTCTGTTCTAGTCTGGTCTGGTCTGGTCTATTCTGTTCTGTTCTGTTCTGTTCTAAAGCTGAGGTGCTAAGCTAGGAGCAGGAGTGAGACTGCTTTTATCCTTGCCCCACAATGTCACATTAGTGCACTGAAAAACAAGGCTGGCTTGAGATACAAACTGTTATTTTTCTCTCCTTTTCTCTCTAAGTCAGGAAGTGAAATAATTTCTCTCTTGAAAATTCAATGGAGGTAAGTTTTTAGAAAGTGAAATTAGTAAGAATGAGGTCTAAGCAACAGAGCTCAATTCCGTGCTGACTTTTCCAAGAGCTCATAGTTGGGACAGTTCAATAGATTTACACTCCATGCTGATCTCTACTAAGAAACAATGTACTGGAAGTGTTTCCCATGCAATTTTATGCAGAAAAATAGTCCAGACAACTTGGTTGAATGAGGCAGAGCCTTCCTTTGGATAAAATGGTTTGGCTTCTCAGCTCTTACTGTGAAATGCAGTGAGCTCTGACATGCTACCCAGCTCAGCAAACTGGGAAGGCTTTCCACATGGCTTTGATTTACAGCATCCTGTCTGCTTCTCTGCTCCCAGTCAGTGCAATACATGCAGTCCCCATCTGGATTAACATAATTTCCTGTGTGATAGCTCAATAAGTGAGGCTCAGCTACACAATGGGGGAAGCTCACCAAGATGCAAGGCCCAAGCTCACAGCCTGTGTCCCCTTCAGCACCTCCTCTCTCAGCATCAGCAATGATGTTTGGGTGGAAATCTGCCATGCTGGGGCAGAGCAGTGTAGGGTTGAGAACTGCAGATCTCTTAAGTGCTTCCCATTCTCTGTCTGGGATAGATTGTTCCTTAAAGGATGTGGCAGGGCACTCCCTTTGAGACAATGGAAAGAAGCAATTTTTACACCTTCTAAAAACACTCTACTGTGTATTGCGTGGTTTTTGGTTCCCAGGGGCTTGAAAACCAAAACCAAGCCTGCAGTATTCACCTGTACTTCACCAGAAGCTTTAATGCCAAGAGATACCCTGGCAGAGTGAAGCAAGACTAGCAGAGTGGAAGGCCAGAAGGATGCTTCAGAGTCCATTCTCTTTAATGAAGTTCAACAACTTCACTCTCTGCCCTCCTGCCCTGGTGACAGCTTCGTCTCCCTCTGGCTGAGGCTGTGGCGCTGTGGCATGAATCAGACCGTGAAAAACACATCTTGGGTCTCATGTCACATTTTGTCTGCAAAGTGCTCCAGAAACGTTAGCATGCAGCATCCCAAAGGGTGTCTGGGTCTTACTTTCCAGCCCTCAGCTTGCTCCCTTTGCGCACCTAAGCAGCAGCAAGCTGTTTCTCGTTATGGTTGTAAAGAGCTGTGATTAGCCTGCTGCACACATAAGAGGGAAATGAAACCATTTAGTTGTGTTTAGCAGCACAGTCCCTTCTTTAGGCCCTTCTCTCCCTACTAAACACTTTAACTAAACAATGACTAATGAGGCCAATTTGCTGCCAATTAATTGCCCCAGGAAAGGAACCCTAATAGTGGTGAGCAAGGTGGCAGATCTAAAGCATTTGGGGGCCTTATGATGGTCAGCATCCCCCTTGCCTCCTGCCTTGGGCTTATTACCTTCTTTGTGTTCGTTGCAAAGTGCTGCTAATTGGGAGCTGGGGACAAGGAAATGAGAACTCTTGAGGCTAATTGATAGGCACCTGCAGAGGGCTTTAGTGGTTGGAAAGTTCCTTTGACTTTGGGGAGAAGTCCTGGTGTTTTCTTTTTGCCCTGAAAACCAGGGGCCTCTGTGAATTAGTGGATGGGAGTCTTAATTTTCTCCAACAGATGGGGGTCCTGCTCGCCTATAGAGAGGAAGGTAAATAGGCTGGAGAAGCAGCTAATGAGGATATATGGAAGGGGTTATGGTGCCTCTCTCCATTTGTATCCAAGGTGCCCTTCTTGGGACAAGCAGTTAGAACATTTACATGGAGCTTATGGGCTTGCTTAGGAATTTTCCACACTGTTTGCTTTCGTGTCTTGGAGGGACTAAATACCTGTAGTTGTATCTTAGGTCTGCAGGGTGGGAATAAGAGCTCTGGAGGATTTTTTTAATGCCATTGGGGGCTTATTGACAAAATACCTGACTGTTAAGCAATCTTGTAATTTCAGAGTGGGAAGTAGCTGCTCCATGGTATTAAACTGCATCTAAGGGTCTTGTGCAAAGCTCTGCTTGCCCAAGGGGAGCAGTCGGGCCACCTGACCGTGAATTTCATGTCAAGTGTGTGTAGATAGCTCAGAGCTATCTTCTAACTAGATCTTCATGTCCCTCTGTGTTTTTCATCCTACCATATCCAGTTTGAGTTCCTAATCCTGTGCTTATTGCCCTTGTCTCACAAAACTACCCACCTCTTGCACCAAGGTCTCATGTGAAGCATCATGAAAGCTGAGTGCAACCAATGCAGAAGCCAAAACCTGCTGCCCTAAGCCTGCAAATAATCCTTGTGTACAAGTACCACTTCTGCTGAGCAGAGGTTCCCATTCCTGCCACTCTGTGCCTGTGCTGCACAGATGAGCTGATGAAAATGAAGGTATCCCTGGAGGTGTTCAAGAGGGGATTGGACATGGCACTTGGTGCCATGGTTTAGTCATGAGGTCTGTGGTGACAGGTTGGACTCGATGATCTTCGAGGTCTTTTCCAACCTTGGTGATTCTGTGATTCTCTGATTCTGTATCTGAACTGTCTGGGAGCTGTGGTATGGTCAGTTCCAGTATAAACTAAGTTAGGAGAAGGTCTTCAGAAGTTTTGCTGGTTATACCACAGAATCACAGAACTGCTGAGGTCGGAAGAGACCTCAAAGATCATAAAGTCCAATTGCTTGCCTAGAGCTAGCAACTCCACCACTGCTGCTAAGGCACCATCACTAAACCATGTCCCTAAGCACCACATCTTTTAAATACCTCCAGGGATGGTGTTTCCAGCACTTCCCTGGGCAATGTGTTCCAGTGCTTTATAACCCTTTCTGTGAAGAAATTTTTCCTAATGCCCACCCTGAACCTCTTTCCCTGCACAACTTCAGCCAGGGTGGCCTTGATGCTTTCTTGTTCAATCCTCCTTCACAGCCCTCAAAAAGTACTCAGGAGCTGACCTCCTGGATGTGGATTCACATCTCTTAGCCATTGGGCTGGCTGATTTACTGGAAGATCTGGGCTGAGGCAACCTCAGGCACAAATGCAGGCTGGGCAGTGACTGGCTGGAGAGCAGCCCTGAGGAGAGAAACTTGGGGGGCTGGTGGACAAGAAGCTCCACATGAGCTCACAATGTGCACTTGCAGCCCAGAAAGCCAATCAGATCCTGGGCTGCATCAGGAGAAGTGTGGGCCAGCAGGTCAAGGGAAGTGATTCTCCCCCTCTACTCAGCTATGCTGAGACCCCACCCGGAGTACTGCATCCAGTTCTGGAGCCCCTATTATAAGAGGGATATGGAGGTGCTGGAAGGTGTCCAGAGAAGGGCCACAAGGGTGATCAGAGGGCTGGAGCACTGCTCCTGTGAGGACAAACTGCAGGAGTTGGGGCTGTTCAGTCTGGAGAAGAGAAGGCTCCGAGGTGGCCTCATTGTGGCCTTCCAGTATCTGAAGGGGGCTACAAGAAGGCTGGGGAGGGACTTCTCAGGCTCTCAGGTAGTGATAGGACTAGGGGGAATGGAATGAAGCTGGAGGTGGGGAGATTCAGGCTGGACATGAGGAGGAGGTTCTTCACCATGAGAGTGGTGAAGCCCTGGAATGGGTTATCCAGGGAGGTGTTTGGGGCCCCATCCCTCGAGGTGTTTAAGAGCAGGCTGGATGAGGCTCTGACCAGCCTGATCTAGTGTGGGGTGTCCCTGCCCATGGCAGGTGGGTTGGAACTGGATGATCCTTGTGGTTCCTTCCAACCGTGACTGGTACTATGATACTAAGATTAAGGGTGTAGCACTACTTCTTGCCTGCTTTCAAAGCCTTGAATGATAAAGCTGATTCAGCCTGCCCACAAGATCCCAGGTAATGTCTCAAGAGCAGTTTTGAGCTCTGAAGGTTTTGGTCATAAAAGACAAGGATAACACGAGCAGATGTTTGCGTGTTCTCTTGTTTGCAGTTTCCTTACTGCCTCCTGTGTGCAGCCCTTGGTTGGTAATAACTGCTCTAGCGGGTGTTTTTGAGACACAGTAATGTTTTGTGGAAACAAATCACTTGCTTTCATCTCAAGAGCAACAGTGATTGCACTGGGGGAGTGTGCTCTATTTGTCATGTCTTATTATTTAAATTAATGTGAGTTGCAGCTGTCATAAAAGTGAAGGATTGACAGTGATTACCTAGGATGGGCTTGGTGCAAGCAGGTTCTGCAAGTGCCTGTCCTATGTGGCTCTATCACTATACCTTGCCTGGGACCTGAATTCCCACACCAGCTCTGCCCTTGCAGCCCTCCTGCCCTGCTGCCTCCCTGCCCCCAGCTCTTCCATTCCAGGGTGCCAAACAGCATGTCTCCCCTCGTCCTGTTCCTGCCTTGCAGGCCTCCTGCTCTTCCAATGTAAGCTTCTCAAGGAGAATGGCTGCTTTGGGGATTTTTACTTACTGTCAGTGGCATGTGAGGTGAGATGCTGAGCTGGCATCAGCTTTGTGCTGTAGAAGTAGAATGTAGAACAAACAAATACATGAGTTTGAAGCCATTTGTCTCAGAGCTCATTTCCATCTCTCCAGAATCTGTCACTGGCATGTGCAGGGCATCCTACCTCTCCAGGGATGGAGCAGTGGGGTACTCTGTGCTCAGTTTCATGTCAGTCTCTGATCCCTGCCTTATCCAGGTATCTTAAGCACAGGGCAATGGTTATCCCATATTATATTTTTGATGAAAGAAAGGGAAAAAATCTGGTGCATTGATCTTTTTCAGTGGTACCAGAAAGCCATGGTCCCTGAAACCAGAAGGGTCCAGCACCAGCCTGGTGCTCTCTGAAAGGGCAAGCTGTTAGGCTGAGTATGTGAAAGTGCTGTAAGGCTGTAGTGCCCCCACTATTGAGGGTCTACAGGCTGTGTTTTTGCCTAGAATCATAGAATAGAAATAGGAACAGGAACAGGAACAGGAACAGGAACAGGAACAGGAACAGGAACAGGAACAGGAACAGGAATAGAATAGAATAGAATAGAATAGAATAGAATAGAATAGAATAGAATAGAATAGAATAATAGAATAGAATAGAATCAACAAGGTCGGAAGAGACCTCAAAGATCATCAAGTCCAACCTGTCACCCAACACCTCATGACTACTAGACCATGGCACCAAGTGCCACGTCCAATCCCCTCTTGAGCACCTCCAGGGACGGTGACTCCACCACCCCCCTGGGCAGCACATTCCAATGGCTAACAACTCTCTCAGTGAAGAACTGTCTTCTCAGCTTGAGCCTAAACTTCCCCTGGCACAGCTTGAGAGTGTGTCCTCTTGTTCTGGTGCTGGTTGCCTGGGAGAAGAGACCAGCCCCTGCCTGCCTACAATCTCCTTTCAGGTAGTTGTAGACAGCAATAAGGTCTCCCTTGAGCCTCCTCTTCTCCAGGCTAAAATGGCAAGGGATGATTGGGCAAAAGGATGCAGTGACACCCAGAAGATCCTGGTCTTGGGGGTTTTATTCTCAGCAACCCTTCCTCCAGCAGTCTGAGGGCTGTGATAACACAACACAGCCCACATGTGGGAAAAAAATAATAAGGTTGAAGCTTCTCATTTTAAGACCATACTTAAAAGGTGTGTGCAAAGTAATGACAAGTGCCAAGGAGGTGATGCTAACTGTTGCTGGTGCTGACAGTTTTGGCATTTTAACATGCTGGCTTGACACCTTGAAAATTAAAAGTTGCTGACTTTTTATCTGAGTTAAATTACTGTCCACTAAGATCCAGTCATTTTTAATGCTAGCTGGCTTTGGATTCTAAGTAAATTAAGCCAAACCAGGTTTTAAATTCAGAGGGAAATTATTTCCTGCCCTATTCCCCTTTCTCCCAGCCTTTCCTTGCCCTCTCACCAAGGTGGCAGCTGAAAGAAACCACCCATTATACTCCTAACAGGATTTCAGCCTTGGATGCCATTTTCTCCCTCATCTGAGAAAGTGGCAAGCCTGATAAGACCATCTGGACAGATGCTTCTCCTCCTGGACATTTGGTCAGCATGGTCAGATCTGTTTGTATGTGCAGAGTTTACTTGATCCTTTGCAAACTAAAATGACTTGATGGCTTTGGAAAGTGGCAGGGTGCACATAACCTAGCTGAACCTCTGCTGCTGATGCCCTATAGTGGCTTTTGCTGCTCTCTCCTCAGCTGTTTCATCTGGCATTGGACTGCTCTGTTATGACTGTCCTACAGCTCATCTGCTGTTTAGGCTGGAGGTGAGGAGAAAATTCTTCACTGAGAGAGTCGTTAGCCATTGGAATGTGCTGCCCAGGGAGGTGGTGGAGTCCCCATCCCTGGAGGTGTTCAAGAGGGAATTGGATGTGGCACTTGGTGCCATGGTTTATTCATGAGGTCTGTGGTGACAGGTTGGACTTGATGATCTTTGAGGTCTCTTCCAACCTTGGTGATTCTGTGATTCTGCTAGTCCTGCATGAGCTTAGTCCTTGTTGGCTTTAGTCCTTCTTGGCTTGTTGCATGGATTTTTTCCTGATGTAAATGAGAACCCTTGAGGTTAAGATAAAAATCCCCCAAATGTGCTCTGGCCTTACTTCTGGGCTCTGCTAACTCATGGTTACCAGCACACCATAGAGAAGCTGCACTGAGGATGCTCCTAAGCCACTGCCTTTGTGTCTCCTGACAGAGCAGCTGCAATACAACTCTTGCAGCCTCTGTTTTCCTTTCCTAGACTAAGCCCTTCTGTTCTTCCCAGTGCATGCCGGTCTCAGATCAGAAATGCAACGTGTACTACAGGCAGCAGTACTGCTACTGGACTGTGGAGGCCTTCCAAATTGCTTTGTTTCCTGTAGTACAAGTAACCGTTTGGATTTCTGCACCTCCTAGCCAGCAGCTCTGCTGGCTAGAGCAATGAGCCAGAACTGTGAGACAGGAGACTTCCCTCATGCAGTGGGACAAAGAGGAGAAAGTGCTTCTGAGACCTCTGAGCTCAATGCTGAGCCAGATCCGTGTGATGCTGCAAACCACCTTTCTGCTTTGGTGTGCCATGAAACACAGAGCTGCAAGCATCTCTTGCTGGAGTCAGGTCATTTAGTTGCCCAGCTGGGAAATTTCCTTTCTGATGGCCTTCCTGCATTCACAGGGTGTGGGCTGGCAAGGGCATTTGCATACATCCCAAGATCACTGTGTGGTTGTTTCGTACTGCTAGGCAGTTACTGTGCAGAATGGGTGTGTGAGAAAGAGGGAGGAGGCGAAAAGTGGATCTGTAGTTGGTGAAACTCTCAGGTACCCCCTGATGTGGTGGGATCAAATTCTTTGACAACATCAGTGCTCTCCAGTAATATTTCTTGGGTTTTGGGGTTTTTTTGCCTTCTGCCTCTTGCTACATACCCAGATTGCTGATGTAAAATGTAGCAGGGCTTGTGTTTGTCAGGGGATTTTGCTTTGAGAGGAAGGGGTTGGTGATTTGCTATGTTTTACCCACTATTGTGCTGCTAGAGGGGTGTGCCTACTCGGAAATTCCTTCTTTCCAAGGAAGGGGACCCTGGTGCAGTCAACTCCACATGCCTTGCTTTGGTTGTTTCACCATGAGCCAATCAGCCAGTAATGAGCAGTAAACCAGCTTCCAAGGTCCCTTCTTTCATCCTCATACCAGTTACAGCAAGTTGCTGAGGGCCTCATCCAGGTGAGTTTTGTGCATCTCCAGGGTTGGAGTTTCTACCACCTCTCTGGGAAACTTTTGCCTGTCTTTGACCTCCTTTAAGTAAAAGCTTTTTCCCTCATTCTGAGTCAGTATTTCCTCCTTGTTGCAGCTTATGTCTGCTGCTTTTCACTGTTCACTGTGCACCTTTGAGGAAAGCCTTCATCTGCCTTCTCTGCTCCTTTCCACTAGCTGTAGACAACAATAAGATCTCCCCTCAGCCTTCTCCCAACTGAGCAGTCCTAGTTCTCAGGTTCTTCTTGTATATCACAAAGCCTTTCAATCATCCTGGGAGCCCTCCAGTAGACTTGCTCTAGCACTTCTTGCACCAGGGAGCCCAAAACTGATGCAGTGCTTCAGAAGCTATCTAACATGCACCATATAAAGTGATATAATCACTTCCCTCCACTTATGGGGTTATACTGATGCCAATACAACCCCAAAATGCAGACCTTTGCTGCAAGGGCATACAACTAACTCATGCTGAACCTTGAATCTTGGACCCCTACATCTCCTGGGCTGTTTTCACCCTTGCAGCAAATACCAGTGTGGTTGAAGTTCCTCGTGGTTGTGCAGTTTCCTTTGTCTTTGGGGCAGTCTTTGTCCACTTAATCAAATGGTTGGTAGCAGACATCAGCCAGCAGGTGTGAGACTGTGATATCCTCTGATCCTTACACCTAAGCTTGCAGCTAGTTCACTGCTCAGAGCTGAGTGGGCTGAAGCCATTCCTTTGCAGAGAGCACTCTTCGTTTCCTTACCTTTCCAACCTCTTTCCTGAAAAGCCTGAATCCATCCCACTTGGTTTGTAGCCCTGCATATTTGTGTGGACATCTAATTCCGTCTCGTTTTTGTACCATGGTACTTGCTTCAATGCACAGGCATTTGAAATGGCTCCCAGCTGTCCTGCTTTTGCAAGGGGAGTGTGAAGACCTTTCCTGGTTTTTTTGGTTTCCAGTTGCTTCCTCACTGCTCTCCATGCTGTCAATTGTTCTTTTTCCCAGATTATGGCAATCCTTCCGCATATGTGCCTGTCTTAAGTCCCTCCTTGCCTAGGTCAGTGAGCCTGTTGGATCATGCCTTGTTGTGTTGGACAAGGCCTGTTCCTGCTCAGAAGCCCCTCTTCCTCCAAGGGGATCCCATGGCCATAGATGCTGAAGCACTGACCATGAGTCTGGGGAATACAGAGAGGTGCTAATTAACTGTGGGTTGTAAACAGTATTCCACTGAATCCAGTAACACAGCTGGAAGTGGTGAGTTACTCTCTTCAGGCTTCATTTCCTTTTTCCCACCTAGCTCATAGGCAGCTCTTCCTCAGAAGGACCATCAGCTACTCCTGCCAAGGGCGGGGAGGGGAGAGGGGAGGTTGCTGTCTGTTTACTCTGTGGTTAGCAAACCAGAAAATGATGTTGTTTCATTCCTCACTACACACAAATTTGGAAGCTAAAGCTGTAAAAAGATAAATAAATTTTTGGAAGATTCCTTTTTAGTCAAATTCCCACGCCGCCTCCAGCGGGCGGAAAGTGGAAGCGAGAAATAGGTGTGAGAGAGAGGAGGAACTGCAACAGCCTGCTCTGATTGGAGGTTAATATGCTGATATGCTCCACTCTGGAAGCTACCTGTTCAGGTCCCAGCATGCTCACTTTGGACCTGTGACAAAAACTCTGTTAGCATGGAAGGTCTTTATGGATCCTGGATAGGATAGGGTAGGATAGGATAGGATAGGATAGGATAGGATAGGATAGGATAGGATAGGATAGGATAGGATAGGATAGGATAGGATGGGATGGGATGGGATGGGATGGGATGGGATGGGATGGGATGGGATGGAATGGAATGGAATAGAATAGAATAGAATAGAATAGAATAGAATAGAATAGAATAGAATAGAATAGAATAGAATAGAACAGAACTGACCAGGTTGGAAAAGACCTTTGAGATCATCGAGTCCAACCTATCATCCAACACCATCTGATCAACTAAACCATGGCACCAAGCACCCCATCCAGTCGCTTCCTAAACACCTCCACCACCTCCCTGGGCAGCACATTCCAAAGGCCAATAACTCTTTCTATGAAGAACTTCTTCCTAACATCCAGCCTAAACCTCCCCTGGCACAGCTTAAGACTGTGTCCTCTTGTTCTGTTGGTGGTTGCCTGGGAGAAGAGACCAACCCCCACCTGGCTACAACCTCCCTTCAGGTAGTTGTAGAGAGCAATAAGGTCTCCCCTGAGCCTCCTCTTCTCCAGGCTAAGCAACCTCAGCTCCCTCAGTCTCTCCTCATGGGGCTTGTGCTCCAAACCCCTCCCCAGCTTTGTTGCCTGAGATGTGGCTGCTCTTGTGAATCTTTAGATGCTGCCATGTTTTTAGTGCTGTACCATGTGAAGTGAAGTCAAGCCAGAAGCTACCTAACTGCAGGCAGCCCGTGGGGCTCTTGGCTGAAAGATGCTGCTGAGACCTTCCTGCTGTGGTGGTTGTGCCTTCCTTCAGCAAATTCCCGTTAGCCATGGCACATGTCCCTGCTTTGTCACAGCAGTTGCAACAGAAATGAGCTTAACAACTTTCTAGTCCAATTCCTGGCAAGCCCTTAAATCACAGAATCATAGAATCAATAAGGTTGGAAAAGATCTCAGAGATCATGAAATCCAACCTCTCACCCAACACCTCATGACTAACTGAACCATGGCATCAAGTGACACTCCTCACACAGCCTATATTTGTGTTCAAGAGGGGACTGGAGGTGGCACTTGGTGCCATGGTTTACTCATGGGGTCTGTGGTGACAGGTTGGACTTGATGATCTTTGAGGTCTCTTCCAACCTTGGTGATTCTGTGTTTGGGATTGCCCTGACTCAGGTGTAGGACCTTGCACTTGCCCTTGTTGAACTTCATGAAGTTGGTTTAAACCCACCTCTCAAGCCTGTCTAAGTCCCTCTGGATGGTATCCCTTCCCTCCATCATGTCAACTAGACCACATAGCTTGGTGCCATTGAGTTCCCTGAGGTTATTTTATGAAGGCACCTGCATGTATCCAAGCATCCCAGCTGCAGCAAAGGTCATTTCTACCTACTGGTCCTTGAAGCAGTGGAATATATTCTTCTAACGCAATTTCAGAAACCAAGTCAGTAATGAGGAGCACAGCCTGGGAAAGGAGTCTGTGGCTGCCTCTAGTTAACATGTGGACAGGTTAATGAGTCAGGCTGCCCTCCAGAAGCCTAGGTAACCAGATCAAATGTTCTTTTGGCTTCACAGTTCCACCAAAGATCTCCAATATCTCCTCGGACATCACCGTGAACGAGGGCAGCAACGTGACCCTGGTTTGCATGGCAAATGGGCGTCCTGAGCCTGTCATCACCTGGAGACATCTCACTCCAACAGGTAAGACACCAAACTGGACTCAGCTGTACTGATGATTTGTGAACTGTGCAGCAGTAGTTTCCTTTCTCTCCCAACATCAACAGAGCATTTCAGCAGCAATGCAGGCAGCTGTGAAATAAGTGGCACGAATCTCAAATGCAGCGCGAGCTTGTTTTGCAGTGTGAGTTTCCAGGCAGGATAACCAGGCCATCTGAATGAAATTACTTCAGTAGATGCTCTACAGAACTGGATCTGTAATTCTCTTTTATTTTGGTCTTCATCTGCTTTTTCCCCCAGTCTTTCCTGCTAGTAATGCACAGCATGGTAGTGAAGGCAAAACATTGCTGGCGCCAAGAGAGAGGGCAAAGGATTTCTGATTAGATATTACATAGAAGAAGTTCTTTCCAAAAACCTATGGAATGTGCTTCTCAGTGATTTACCTTAAAAGGGAGAGGCAAACAGTTGATTTCATATTGCTGTCTACTTTGGCAGACAGTCTTGCTGTGTCTTGTGAAGTGAATAAAGAAGGCATTTGATCTGCAAGATGAGTGAAGAGTAGGGTGGAGACAGAACAAAGTACAACTCACCAGCTTTGTTCTGCTGTCTAACTGTGCCCTTCACTCTCAAGGATGTGGCAGGCTCGGAAGGAGAATATCCTTTCAGTAGTCAGACTCCATGGGGTTAGCACCTTGGGTTGCCAGGAAACCTTCATCCCCTGAAGATTTATTAGTAGGATGGGAACAGAGATAGTTTTTTCTTCCTCTGTATCATACCCTTTGAGGAAAGGAGAACTCTTTATCTGATTTCTTTTGCCATCATATATTTAGATATTCAGAGCATTTGATTAGCTCCACATTAATAGGCTTCTGTGATACTCCCAGGTATGTAAAGGGTTAAAGAGGTTTTTAGGTAGACAGGGTACCAGCTGTGCTACTGATAGTCAAGATATCTACTGTAATTCAGCATCCAGGAAAAGGGAGAGCATTGCAGAAAGAAGGCTGGAGAGTGCAAGTAAAAACCACACAGTGGAACGGAGCTCGATCCAAGGGCTGCATCCGGCAGCTCCTGGCTTTGGAGCCTGTGGTTCAGATTGGGGTTCCTCAGATTCCCTGTCCCATCCCTTCAGCCAAACCACAGTCTTTCTGAATGCTCATGTGTCTGAAAGTCAGATATGCCATTTGTATTTCTGGCCCATTTCTTGCAATTCCAAAAGAAGGAAGATGGGGAAAGACTGCCAGGGAAAGATGAGAGGAGCAAAGCTGATGAGGGGAACACTACCACTCTGTAGTATCATTGTCACTACCTGTCTTTCTTGTTCTGCTCTTTTCAGTATTATGCATGACTGCACCATTTGCATATATAGGAAAACAGAGCCTTCTTTTTTTTTACCTTTAATTACATCTATAGAATCTTTTCACTCTGCCATTTCTGCTCCTAAGATTATTTCATATCCAATATTCCATCTGACTAGTGCATTAGTCATTCAGTCCTCCATCTAACTTCTCGTGTTCAAGTAGGAGACACTCATTACATAGTCTGTAAGCACAGCATAACATTGTTGAAGTTAAGAGCATTACAAGGCTGCTAGCTTAAATCTCCATGAAAACTCTCAGATGATTTCTTTTTTCTCATGAGATCATGAGATGCATTGATCAGAGCAGCATTAAGAGGATGCCTGCCTTGTCACTTTGGTTGTACGTTTGTGCTTTGTGGTTGGTTGGGTTTTTCTTTCCAGTTGCACCACCTACTTCATTGTATCAGACACAGACTTCTTTTCTGCCTTTTGAAAAGGCTCCTCAGGGCAAATCTTCATTCTGGCTGTCCCCTCTGGTGAGCAATGTGACTGGAGAATCACAGAATCACCACCAAGGGTGGAAGAGACCTCAAAGATCATCAAGTCCAACCTGTCACCACAGGCCTCATGAATAAACCATGGCACCAAGTGCTACATCCAGTCCCCTCTTGAACACCTCCAGGTATGGTGACTCCACCACCTCCCTGGGCAGCACATTCCAATGGCGAGCGACTCCCTCAGTGAAGAACTTTCTCCTCACCTCCAGCCTAAACTTCCCCTGGCAGTCTCCCCAGAGACTGTGTCCTCTTGTTCTGGTGCTGGTTGCCTGGGAGAAGAGACCAACCCCCACCTGGCTACAACCTCCCTTCAGGTAGTTGTAGACAGCAATAAGGTCTCCCCTGAGCCTCCTCTTCTCCAGGCTAAGCAACCACAGCTCCCGCAGCCTCTCCTCATAGGGCTTGTCCTCGAGGCCTCTCCCCAGCCTCATTGCCCTTCTCTGGACACGTTAAAGCATCTCAATGTCCTTCTTAAACTGAGGGGGAACCCCAACCTCACTATGACTCTAGGGTGTTTTCCTGGATTCAGTTTCCAGACATGTTCCTTCACACTTTATCTCCTGTGCTGTGTGTCTCAGGGGTGTTGCTTTATTAACATCCCTCAGCACCATCACATTGAGCCCATTCCCATCCATCCTCTGTCCTCCCCTCTACAGGGATGTCTGCCAAGCATTCCTCTCTAAACAAGTGGAGCCAGGGATGAGGGGCAGGAAGTCTGTAGGTCTGTGACCTCCTTGTCTCACTGCTTCTTGTTCTCTTCCCCCCCCCATCTCAACCCATCTGCTGTCTTTCATGGGTACAGAGGAACTTCTTTCAGGCAAACATCTTTGAGCAACATGTAGCCCAATAAGGCACTTGTCCTAAAATGAGGGACAGAAGGGCTTCTTTGAAGTGTTTTCCTTGAGGTTGATAATGAATATGAATTCCAAATCCATTCCAGAGCT
This sequence comes from Picus viridis, assembly GCA_033816785.1. Taxonomy (NCBI): domain Eukaryota; kingdom Metazoa; phylum Chordata; class Aves; order Piciformes; family Picidae; genus Picus; species Picus viridis. Next base: position 9,271,998 of record CM066569.1, on the reverse strand, counting down.
GCTGCAGCTGGAAACACATCTCATCTTGGAATCTCCTTTTTCCCAGGTCTGTAGGGCATTTTGGCTCCATTTATGCTAGTTTTGAAGACAACTGCCATGCATCAAAGAGCTATTTTACATCACTGTAAAGGTTTCTAAAATCTCTCTCTCTCCCTGGAGTTTTTTATGGTTAAACTTGTGACTGCAGAATCAGAAGAATGAGCATTACTGAGCTCATGTAGGAGGCTTTAATGGACAGGTTGTGAAATTAAAGCAGCATTGGGGGGGGGTGAGAGGGCCAAATTACTTTTTCTTTCTGCAGTCTCCTCAAGGAGTTCATTAGCAAATTTGTCTGCTGTTTCTTTCATTCACTGACTTTGTCAATGGTGCTTGTTGGCTAATTGCTTGAGTCAGGGCCAAAGAAATTATTTATTTCTTGTTTGCTGGAAAGTGGGAGATACAAATGCAAAGGGAAAGCAGTGTTGCTGCTTATGCAAAGAAGGCAGGGATGCATATGATAGTTCATTTAGATGCTGCTGGGCCTCAGGAGTGATCATAGCCCACTCATCTGCCTATCTGGGAAGTCAAAAAGAAATGCTTTGTAAAATGTTGTATCACTTCCTTCCTGGTCCTTCAATGAGCCGTTCAGCAAGGCATTTCTCTCACATCAGCTAGAAGTCCTCAAGCCCTGAAACAACCCATAGGAAAAAGCCTTCTCCTTACCCAGTTAGCTGAAGTGTGGATGGGGCTGTCAGCTGTAGCACTGACACCTGGGAGGAAGGTAGGTAAGGGGGGAAAATATTGTGGCAATTCTGCTGGTGAATGACAATACAGATCAGCTTTGGTTTAATGAAAGCAGGAGAGGCGTTCTTGAGCTCCACTTCCATTCACTGCTCTTCAGATCACAGAATCACGGAAAATAGACTAGACTAAACTAGACTAGACTAGACTAGACTAGACTAGACTAGAATAGAATAGACCAGGTTGGAAGAGACCTTCAAGATCATCACATCCAACCTATCATCCAACACCATCTAATCAACTAAGCCATGGCACCAAGCACTCCATCCAGTCTCTTCTTAAACACTTCCAATGATGGTGACTCCACCACCTCCCTGGACAGCACATTCCAATGGGCAATCACTCTCTCTGTGTAGAATTTCTTCCTAACATCCAGTCTAACCCTCCCCTGGCACAGTTTGAGACTGTGTCCTCTTGTTCTTGTGCTGGTTGCCTGGGAGAAGAGACCAACCCCTACCTGCCTACAACCTCCGTTCAGGTAGTTGTAGAAAGCAATAAGGTCTCCCCTGAGCCTCCTCTTCTCCAGGTTAATCAACCCCATTTACAGTCTCCTTTCCAGATTCTGCTGTGCCTCATCCAGTCTCCTTGAACAACTCCAGGGAAGGGATAATCCACAACTGTCCCTGGGCAACCTGTTCCAGTGTCTCATCACCCTCACTGTAAAGAATTTCTTTCTCATATCCAGTCTAGTTCTGCCCTTCAGATGATTGCCTGAGTTTAGACAGAGCAGTTGGGGAGAGACAGACAGACCCTTTTCTTGGTTACTGGCAGGCAATTATGCCATAAGACACTGGCAACTTGGTCTAACAAGCAGTAGATTGTTTAATAGACATTGCCCAGCAGCACAAACAGCTTCATTAGCTCTTCACCTCCAGCCAGCAGAGCTCTTTTCTGGGATCACTGACCTGAAGCTTCCAGCAACAGACCAGCACCCCCTGGTCACAGTCCTTTCCCTTTCCTGTGAATCCACACACACAGCTGTGGGTTTATTAAGCCTGACATGCCCTAGGACTTTTGCCTCTCTGGTCTGTGATGGTAAACCATGGAACATATCATAGCATCCATCTGAACTGGATTTCTTCAGTTAGAGTGGGAATGAGTATTGATGCTTTTCTAGACTAGCTAGCACTTGTCAGCATCAGAAATATTTGTCTAGGGGATGTGCTTATCTCTTGAAAGGGACAAAACCCAGGTTCACCCCTCTGTGGCTTTGTACAAGGAGTGGCTGTTATCCTATTCTTTTCTTCTCCTTAAGTCATAACCTACATGATCCAGGGCCCTGAAAAATGTAGAATATTTTTCCCTTACTGAGTGCAGTCCAATGAAACTTCCAGTAGTTGCACCACAGTCTGGGCAAGGTCCCAGAATGGTGCTGTGTATCATTTATCACTTATGTTCTGCATGGGCTACCACAGAGAGCCTACCCATCTTTAGCTAGTTATGTTAGGAGCTGCTCTGTTCCCCTGTGCTGTGCACCAAGGTAACAACTGACACAGCCAAGAAGAGGGTTTAATAGGAAAGATAGTTTACAGATGGTACACAGTGCCTGCTTTTGAGCTCATCTTGGTTTTACTTCACATCTTTCTTGACTTACATTTATACAAGTTAATGCTACTTCTCCCTACCCAAAAGCTGCTAAGATCACAGTCCAGAGGCTCCAAAATTTATCATTCCTCATCTTCCCATCTTATTCAGAGGCATGCTGAATGCCTGGATGACTGAAAAAGAGCACCCTGGGTAAAATAAAGATTAATGTAGGTTCATATTCCTATCAGTAAACTCCCTCTCAATAGAAACCTTATAGAGTTGCCTCTTTTGAGCTGGGGTAACAGCAACATGAATATGGACACTTCTTGCAAGGTCTTGCTGTTACCAGAGGTCTCACTGCCAAGCCTCTTGTCCTGGATGGGTGGATAAGCACATCAGAAAAAGGCAAGTCCTGTCCTGAGGAGCTTGTACTCAAGTTAACAGAAAACAATCCCATTCATGTTTCTGCTCCTTTCCCACAGGGCATTGGTGGCTGAAACCCAGCCAAGGGCCTTTCTCGTGGATGCTATGGCAAGTGCCACGAGAGTGGTGTCCATGTGAAATGGCAGCTTGAGACGCTGTGGCAAGACACAAAGCTATAGTGATGCCTATGAGGCTCAGGTGAAGGTTGAACAACTGAAGCAATTACTGGTTGTGCATAACCAGCTGAGGAAAAAAACCTGTTTTCCTAAGCATTACAGAGCATGAAACTTGTATAACACTGCCAGGTGTCTCATTCCTGATCCAGCATCCTCAGCTCAGCAAGACTGTTGGATAGAGAAGAGTCTGGATTCTCCCAAATTCTGCCTGACAGTCTAAAGATGCCCAGTTTGGGCTCAGAAATGAGCTTAGTTATTACAGTGGTAATCACAGCATAAACCCCAGTCTAGAGCAAAGCAGAGAAGTATTGATTGCAACACCCAGGTTTCATGTCACAGCATAAAACGAAAGGAGATGAGAAAGCTTGTCAAATGTGCCAGCCTGATTCTCCCTAGAGGGTGCCAGAAATTCTCATTGAGTCTTGGGGAATTTACCATAGCCTAGGAAAGTTTAGAAGGGATAAAGAACACAGAAGAGTGTTCTGTGTAATTGAGCTGGTATACATAGAATACGTTTATAAACAGCTGTAGAACTCATTGCCATGGAAAGTTATTTAAAGACAAGAACTTGGCAAGACTCAAACAGTTAGTGTGTTCCTGAGGATAATGTGAACAAATCTGGATATTCTTGTTATTCACCACAAAAAAATATTGAAAATGATGTTGAACTCCATGCTTTGAGGCTCAATTACTGGCAATCAGGATGAGACTCAGAAAGGGATTCTGTCATGCCCCTCCTCACTTGTGTATTGTGTCTGGGGCTGTTCAGTCTGGAGAAGGCTCTGAGGAGACCTTATTGTGGCCTTCCAGTATCTTAAGGGGGCCTACAAGAAAGCTGGGGAGGGATTTTTAGGGTGTCAGGTAGTGATAGGACTAGGGGGAATGGAACAAAAATAGAAATGGGTAGATTCAGGTTGGATGTTAGGAAGAAGTTCTTCCCCGTGAGGGTGGTGAGACACTGGAAGAGGTTGCCCAGGGAGGTGGTAGAAGCCTCATCCCTGGAGGTTTTTAAGGCCAGGCTGGATGTGGCTCTGAGCAACCTGATCTAGTGTGAGGTGTCCCTGCCCTGTAGGAACTAGGTAGTGATTAGTGTGCAGGAGATTTTCTGGTTGTCTAACCATTTGTATTTAGTTCACCCCTCTGTTGTAGTCTTAGAACCTCAGTAAAGCAGATATGGAGAGGAGAGAATGGAATAGGATAGGATAGGATAGGATAGGATAGGATAGGATAGGATAGGACAGAACGGAATGGAATGGAATGGAATGGAATGGAATGGAATGGAATGGAATGGAATGGAATGGAATAGAATAGAATAGAATAGAATAGAATAGAATAGAATAGAATAGAATAGAATAGGGCAGAAGGAGTGTTGTTTTGGGGCTGCTGCTCAAGGCAGTTAGTTTGGGTTTGGGGGTGTATTACTGTGTCAGCTCTTCTCATGTCACATACTTTTCTCCCTTTAAGTTCTTTTTGCCTCAGGAAAGTGAAGATTTATGCAGCTCTTGTTTGACCCTGTGTTTTAAGATGTTGGAGGACAGCTGATGATTTTTTTTAGCCAGGCCTCTTTTTTTCCTCCTTTTTTTTTTTTTTTTGGCAATGTTTTGTTGTTGCTATTTGTTTGATTGATTTGTTTATTTGAGTTTCTGTCGGGTTGGATGGGTTTGGGGTTTTTTGTCTTGCATCCTCAAAGTATTCTCTGGCAAGGACATGGTCTCATCTTCCACAGAGTCCTTTCATTTTGCCTCTTATACACTCCCTGTTTGGTTTAGGACTCCTTCTGACATGTCTTTTTCTCTCTTGGTCTAGTCTTCCTCTTATCCAATGCTATAGGGGGAAATGAATAGAATAGAATAGAATAGAATAGAATAGAATAGAATAGAATAGGGATAGGAATAGAATGGGATAGAATAGAATAGAATAGAATAGAATAGAATAGAATAGAATAGAATAGAATAGAATAGAATAGAATAATAGAATAGAATAGAATAGAATAGAATAGAATAGAATAGGAGTTAACTAGGTTGGAAGAGACCTTTGAGATCATTGAGTCCAACCTATCATCCAACACTATCTAATCAACTAAACAATGGCACTGAGCACCCCATCCAGTCTCTTCTTAAACACCTCCAGGGATGGTGACTCCACCACCTCCCTGGGCAGCACATGCCAAGGGCCAATCTCTCTTTCTGGGAAGAACTTCTTCCTAACATCCAGCCTATACCTCCCCTGGCACAGCTTGAGACTTTCACACAAAGAACCTGAGAAACAAGCCAAAATTTCTACTTTCTCAAGGCTTTTCCAGAAGGCATCCAAAGTTGTTTCAAGTTCTACTTTCTTCCCACTTCCACTGGCTCCACATTTTTCACTTTTTCAGAAATCCCTTCTTCTTAGTGCATGGCCCACCAGCAGGAGCCCCTCTGCCCCCTTCCTTGTCTATAATAAGCTGAAGTCCTGAAGGCACTTTCTCCCCAACACATTGATTTCTTCCTTCTGTGCCCAGAAAGATGTGGACACTGCATAGATATCACTCCTGCATAGCCATCACTCCTGCCTAGCCATCTCTCCTGTCGTAATGCCTCTTCCAGTTCCTGTGGTCTGCAATGCACAAACACTGCTGATGCATCAATGCTCCATATTCTTAGTAGTTTTTATTCCTCTCTCCTGTGTCATGGCAGAAAGAGAGAGAGAGCAAGGCCTCATCAGCATTTTGGCACTTCCAGAGAACAGGACGATAAATCTGCTGTAAGGAGGGAAATTGTCCTACTGCCTTCAGCAGTGGTTGGAGGGGAACATCTGGAGTCTTCTGGTCAATGTTTGGCTGCTCCACCTCTGCAAGATTTTCTGTACTGCTGCTGGGAAGATGTGGCAGTTGTGTACCAAGTTAGTGGCTTTTCTGCCACACAGAAATTCTGTTCTCCACAGCAAGTTAGAGTCTGGTAGAGCTGCCTCCATTTGTCCTTCTCTCAGACTGGTACCACTTACAGACAGCCATGCTGTTAGAATCTTTCTCATGGCATTTTAAAGGCTAAGCTGCTTTGTAACCTTATGAAAACTTTCATCTGCCTATAGAAAAGCAGCATTTTCCTAGTTCATTCCATGCTCTAATCATAGTATCATAGTATTAGTCAGGGTTGGAAGGGACCACAAGGATCAGCTAGTTCCAACCCACCTGCCATGGGCAGGGACACCCTACACTAGATCACGCTGGCCAGAGCCTCAGCCAGCCTGCTCTTAAACACCTCCAGGGATGGGGCCACAACCACCTCCCTGGATAACCCATTCCAGGGCTTCACCACTCTCATGGTGAAGAACCTCCTCCTCACCTCCAGCCTGAATCTCCCTACCTCCAGCTTCATTCCATTCCCCCTAGTCCTATCACTACCTGAGAGCCTGAGAAGTCCCTCCCCAGCCTTCTTGTAGGCCCCCTTCAGATACTGGAAGGCCACAATGAGGTCACCTGGGAGCCTTCTCTTCTCCAGACTGAACAGCCCCAACTCCTTCAGTCTGTCCTCCTAGGAGAGGTGCTCCAGCCCTCTGCTCATCTTCGTGGCCCTTCTCTGGACACGTTCCATTATGTCCATATCCTTCTTGTAATAGGGGCTCCATAACTGGATGCAGTACTCCAGGTGGGGTCTCACCAGGGCTGAGTAGAGGGGGAGAATCACCTCCCTTGACCTGCTGGTCACACTCCTCTTGATGCAGCCCAGGATCTGATTGGCTTTCCGGGCTTCAAGTGCACACTGAGAGCTCATGTTGAGCTTCTCGTCTGTTGCTGTGCAGTCACTACCTCTGTCCTCAAGACTAATGCTTCCCAATGGAGATGTTCCTGATTAGTAGGAATATTCTGGAAAAACTAGCTGCTGCTTTCTCTCTCCTTTCTTTCCATGAGCCAGTCTTGAAGGATCCCAGAAGGTTGGAGTGAAAACTGAGCACCCAAGCAGATAGGAGTTCAAAATCCTCCATAATTACTGATGAGATGAAAAGGAATTGCTCACTACCATAAGCAGCATCTCAGTAGCAAGGTGATGAACTTCCCCAAATTCTCCATCAATTCCCCACCATCACAAACCCATTTAAATCAAGAGAATTTCCTGTCAGGGCAAGGAAAAAGAGAGGAAAGATCTGCTGCCTACCCTGCCTAGTGTGGCTGTCCATCTTGCCCTCCTTCCCTGCCAGCCTTCCTCATCCTCCAAGCCTGCCATCTTGTATCCTACATGTAAGTAGCCAACTACAACAAAACAAATTATCGAGAGAGAATGTTATTGAGTGCAAGACACTAACAGTGCATTTGTTATCTTGTCTCCCTCTGGTGATCTGAGCTAATGAGTCTGCTTTGGGCTACTTACTTGGTGACAGAGCATCTCTGGGTTCACAGGGGCAGAAGTCTGAGATTTTAGTGCTGGGTTTCATTTCTCCTGCCATCTGGAGGTCATTATTCCCTGCTGGCAGCTCCATGTTTACAGCTGTAGCTCACATCTGAAAATTTAAACGGGCTTGTAAAAATCCAGAGAGAGGCTGGGTGTAAATTAGAGAGAGGCAAAAAATTCACAGCATTTTAAATTTAATACTTTCAATTCCAACCTCCTTAAGAAAGAAGAACATGGAAATGCTGCAGGTTTTTTTTTTCTCCCCCTCCCCTTGTAGCGGTAATGTGTAAGTACTTTCACTTTAGGCAAGCATATTTCTCATTCTCTCTTCACAGTAGGGGGGAGATGCACCAATAAAAGGGGAACGTTAAGGTAGTAGCTTATAGCTGTTCTCTGCATTTCTTTCATTTAAAGAGGGAGACTTGGCCATTTTTGTTATTAGGCTGTTCTGTGGCTTCATCTGATGTCAGTGGCTTCCCTAACTTCAGTGCTTGACAAGTTCAGCGCTGCAGCCAGAGCTGCTGTCTCCTTTCGTCTGAGTGTGGATGACAGCGTCTCCTGCAGCACACAGATCCTGCCAGGACACTCATGTCTCAGGGGAGTTTGCCATACAGCTGAAAAGCCGTCACCGCTTCTAGCTTCTGCTGCGCAATCCCTCGCTGTCTCTTGCCTGTGCCTCCATCCCCACACCAAAGCCACCAAGGAAGCCACTTGAGATGTATCCCAGCTCTGCCAGTGGATGGAAAATAGTGACTGATACAGAGAATGGATAGGTGCAGGGAAAAGAAGAAAGGAAAACATGGTTTCCTCCTCTCAGAGGGGACCTTATTGCACTCTACAACTACCTGAAGGGAGGTTGTAGCCAGGTGGGGGTTGGTCTCTTCTCCCAGGCAACCAGCACCAGAACAAGAGGACACAGTCTGAAGCTGCACCAGGGGAGGTTTAGGCTGGATGTTAGGAAGAAGTTCTTCCCAGAAGGAGAGATTGGCCATTGGCATGTGCTGCCCAGGGAGGTGGTGGAGTCATCATCCCTGGAGGTGTTTAGGAAGAGGCTGGATGAGGCACTTGGTGCTATGGTTTATTTGATTAGATAGTGTTGGGTGATAGGTTGGACTCGATGATCTCAGAGGTCTCTTCCAACCTGGTCTATTCTATTCTATTCTATTCTATTCTATTCTATTCTATTCTATTCTATTCTATTCTACTCTACTCTACTCTACTCTGTACTGTACTACACTACACTACACTACACTACACTACACTACACTACATTACACTACACTACACTATTCTATTCTATTCTATTCTATTCTATTCTATTCTATTCTATTCTATTCTATACTATCCTATTCTAATAGGCTGGAGTAGGTACAGGGAAGCACAGTGCATCCCCTCAGGAGGTCCCTAGGCTCCTCATCAGGGTTCCTGCAAATCTGTGCCCTGTTGCACATACCTACCTGGGAACTGGCAAGGTCATCTTAGAACATACACCTCATCTACGTCAACACATGTCACTACCACCATCCTTACCTGCTGTGCAGCTTGTAGCTCTGTAAAAGCCACATGAGCACACACTGCTGTGTGCATTACTTGTGAGCACTTTAATATGTGTTTGTTTGCATGCTCACTGTGCTGGTGACTGTGAATGAATTTTTCAGCACAGGTAAGCTTTTTGATGTTTGCCATCCTTAAGCACCAATCTCAAGTGCTTGCATTTCCTTAATGGTGTAATTGTGAAGCATAGTAAACATGACAAATAAAAGCAGGGGAGAAGAAAGGCAGTGTCCAGGTAGCCAAGAAGGCCAATGGCATCTCAGCCTGTACCAAGAATAGTGCGGCCAGCAGGAGCAGGGAACTCATTGTGCCCCTGTACTCTGCTTTGGTTAGGCCACACCTTGAGTCCCATGTCCTGTTCTGGGCCCCTCAGTTTAGGAAGGACATTGAGACACTTGAACATGTCCAGAGAAAGGCAACGAGGGTGGGGAGAGGCCTCAAGCACAGCCCTGTGAGGAGAGGCTGAGGGAGCTGGGGTTGTTTAACCTGGAGAAGAGGAGACTCAGGGGAGACCTAATTGCTCTCTACAACTACCTGAAGGGGGGTTGTAGCCAGAAGGGAGTTGGTCTCTTCTCTCAGGCAACCAGGACCATAACAAGGGGACACAGTCTCAAGCTGCACCAGGGGAAGTTTAGGCTGGAGGTGAGGAGAAAGTTCTTCATTGAGAGAGTCGTTGGCCATTGGAATGTGCTGCCCGAGGAGGTGGTGGAGTCACCATCCCTGGAGGTGTTCAAGAGGGGACTGGATGTGGTACTTGGTGCCATGGTCTAGTCATGAGGTGTGTGGTGACAGGTTGGACTTGATGATCTTTGAGGTCTCTTCCAACCTTGGTGATACTGTGATACTGTCCTGAGTCACAGGCAATCTTAGTGATAGGTGAAGAGGAAACAGGTTCAAGTTGGGTAAGGGAGAATCAGGTTGGATATTGGGAAAAATTGCTTCACAGAAAGGGTTAGCAAGCATTGGAACAGGCTGCCCAGGGAGGTGGCAGAGTCACCATCCCTTGAGATATTTAAGACACATTGATGTGGTGTTTCGTGGTAGTAGCTTAGTGGCAGTGGTGGGATTGCAAGCTCTAGGTGAGCAGTTGGGCTTGATGAACTCAAAAGCCTTTTCCAACCTCAACAGTTCTATGATTGTTTGTTGTGCCTGCCATCCTGTGGCTGTGGGACATGGATCTGTACAGCTGTCCAAAGCCTAAACTACATCCAGAGGAAGGGGACAAAGAAGCTTAGTGTCAGCATAATAAGAGACACAATTTCAGAAATTCTCTGAACTGCAGAGGCTGAGGTCAGGCTTCAAACTTTGCAGCTCCAGCCTCTCTTTGACACCCTCACTTGTATCTAGTGCATTTATCTCTCTACTGTACTTGGGCATCTTCCAAGCAAATAAATAATTGGTTCCTGCTTCTGTCTCCCCTTCTGCCCAAGGGACCTAAAGTTCATTTGTGCTGTCTGTTAGTCTTTGGGTAAAGGCTGCTATCTTAAAAGAAAGTCAGGGCATATAGAGATGGATGGGCCTTGCACTGTGCAGTTGTGAAGTTCCCCCCTTTCCTGTGGGAGATATACAACCACTTGGCTGCAGTGAGGAGGAGGATTCCTTGTAGCTTTTGGGAGCTTTCCAGGGAATGACAGAGGTGGAGACGTGAAGCCCACATTCCCAAGACATTCCTTCAGCAAGCCCCAGTTCAGAAGCTTGGAGCTGCACGTGGCTTAACTTGGGTAAAATACAGGCACATGGGTAGGCAAGTCACTCCTGTGAGAGGCCAGCCTGTGCCTTGGGAAATGCCTCCAGATCTGTGCACAGAGCAGGAGCTGTAAGGCACTTGGAGACAAAGAAAAGTCACATTTGCCATGCAGCATCTCCTGTGTGAGATGAGGGAAGGAGACTGTTAACTCAAAGAGACAAAAGTAATTAGAAGAGTAAAATAATAGATTAATGAGCAGCCAGCACCAGGGGACCTTATTAATTATCAGTAGAGGATTTTCTTCAGTGTGCAGGCTGGCTGAGGGCATGCAAGACAGCAGCAAGAACTCTAGTCCTGTTTAAGGAAGCTGCTGGGGAATTGGTGGGACTGGGTGTCTGGAGAATGACAGCAGAGATTGAGTTAAATGCTTCCTTTGAATCTCGAGTTATGTGTGACTGAGGGAAGGGCTGGGGAGGAGGGAAATTGGGAAGTACTAGATTGTATCTAACTGTAGTTAATAATGGCTCAATAAAAATGCTCTGATAAGAACACATTAAAGTTGCACAGTTAAGCACTCATGAGCCAGGTAAGGTGAGATTTAAGGTTACAAATGCAACCTTAACTCTTCTCCTGCTGAGTGCACCTTAGTAGGTAGCCTCTAATTAAGGGCCATCAGGCTATTTCTCAAGTAATACATCATAACATTGGTTAATGCTCTCTTCAGCTTTGGACATGTGCACCAGAGTGTCTTGTAATATTGTGGTTTTGTCTGTGTGTGCCTGCTGAAATACAGGATCCATGTAAATTATAACACTGAGATGGTGGTTGAGATACAGGGACCATTTAGACTGTCTAGATACAGGACAACCTGCTGCCTGTTCCCTCAGCTCACCATTTCACATTTCAGAATGCACTAAATGTGGAAGATGGGGACATTAGCCTCAAGTAGTTTTGAATATGGAGTTTGCCTTTGTAAGGACTGAGGGATTTGCACAAGCCCTATGAGGAGAGGCTGAGGGAGCTGGGGTTGCTTAGCCTGGAGAAGAGGAGCCTCAGGGGAGACCTTACTGCTCTCTACAACTGCCTGAAGGGAGGTTGTAGCCAGGTGGGGGTTGGTCTCTTCTCCCAGGCAACCAGCACCAGAACAAGTGGACGCAGTCTCAAACTGCACCAGGGGAGGTTTAGGCTGGATGGTAGGACGAAGTTCTTCACACAAAGAGTGCTTTGCCATTGGAATGTGCTGCCCAGGGAGGTGGTGGACTCACCATCACTGGAGGTGTTTAGGAAGAGACTGGATGGGGTGCTTGGTGCCATGGTTTAGTTGATTAGATGGTGTTGGATGATGGGTTGGACTTGATGATCTCAAAGCTCTCTTCCAACCTGGTCTATTCTATTCTATTCTATTCTATTCTATTCTATTCTATTCTATTCTATTCTATTCTATTCTATTCTATTCTATTCCATTCCATTCCATTCTTCCATTCCATTCCATTCCATTCCATTCCATTCCATTTTGACTCCTTTAGGTCAACATACCGTGTTTTTTTACCTAGTTGCCTTACTGAAGCATTTTCAGACAGCAGGAGATGTTACTCTGTCCCACCAGATTGTGCCACAAATTATGCTTTTCATCAGTCACCGTTCAAATATCAACCTCCTCCTTCTAGTGCTTCTAAATTAACAACTTTCAGTCTCATTGCATGAACAATGGTGGTGATATAATGGGAAAGAAAGGAAATGTAAAGGGCAAATCTGTTCTTGGGAAACATTGCAGAAGTGAACAGATCCAATGGGTTTAGACCACGCATCATAGATCTGACATTGTTCCTTGACAGTAATGCTGAGTTGTTAGCCTGTCCATTCAATATAAAGTCCTTTGAGGGGAAGCCATGCCTTCTGCTGTGTAAGTCCTTGAATGAAAACCTCTGTCTTTCCCTGTGTACCCTTACTGCAGTAGTCTTGGGTTTCTCAGAAGCCTCCAGCCATGTGGTTGGCAAACTGAAACTTGCTGCATTCCCTGCCATCCCACTGCTTGTCCTTGGAGCGACATAGGGAGAATGGAATGGAATGGAATGGAATGAATGGAATGGAATGGAATGGAATGGAATGGAATGGAATGGAATGGAATGGAATGGACCAGGTCAGGTCAGGTCAGGTTGGAAGAGAGCTTTGAGATCATTGAGTCCAACCTATCATCCAACACCATCTAATCAATTAAACCATGGCACCAAGCACCCCATCAAGTCTCCTCCTAAACACCTCCAGTGATGGTGACTCCACCACCTCCCTGGACAGCTCATTCCAATGGGCATTAACTCTCTCTATGAAGAATTTCTTCTTAACATCCAGCCTAACCCCCTGGCACAGCTTGAGACTGTGTCCTCTTGTTCTGTGGCTGGTTGCCTGGGAGAAGGGACCTGCCCCCACCTGTCTGCAACCTCCTTTCAGGTAGTTGTAGAGAGCAATCAGGTCTGCCCTGAGCCTTCTCTTCTCCAGGCTAAGCAGCCCCAGCCCCCTCAGCCTGTCCTCAGGAAGAGGCCTGCTTTGGGTGCATTTGAAGCAAATATTCATCATTTTTGGACTACAGGTATCATCAAAACTGTTGGGCATCACGTGAGTTGGGATGCAGACTTGCATGTGTGTCTGAGAGCACTTAAAGCCATTTGGATGCCCTGAGCTTTCTGTCTCGCATTGCAGCTCACTATCCAAAGAATGGGTGGGGTAGCAGGAATGCCAAAGGCAAGGGCAGCAGTTTTAGCATCAGCCAGAGATCTGTAGATATTTTTAGAAGTTTCCAAGTGTGTATTTGGTAGTCCCCAGCAAGAAACAATTGCGCTGAGAGATGTGCCTCAGAGGCAGGTGCGGGCTAGTCAGCAGGGAGCAGAAGCTCATCAAGAGGCTTAGGTGTGAAAATGAAAGGTCACATAGCCTCAGGTGGCCCTGCAGGAGACAGGCACCGTCTGGCCGTGGGGGAACAGAGCTTATATGCAAGGGATGAGAGAACAACTGTGAGGAGGAAAGGCAGAGAATTTTGTAGAAAGCCCCCAGCACGCTGAAATATGCTGATTAATTTCCACAGACCTGCACGGATCTGAAGCGAGCCGAAAATGTTCTCACTCAGAGGCTTTGGGGATCACTGAGCAGAGTTTGTTTAAAAGAAATGAGCTTCATCTGAGAGGTTTTGCAACTTGTGCTAATGAGAGTCTGTCTGTCAAACTTAAGTGGCATCAAGTGGCTCAGAACAAGGGCTCTTGGGCGTTAAATGGTTCCTACCAAATACCAAGCCCATTACTGTGATTGGCTGTTATAGCCCTCTAAACGGCAAAAGTGATTAAATTGGTCGTTATGAAACACTAAAGATGCATAATTATGAAAAATAAGGCTTAGCAAGAGGAGATTTCATCTCACTCACTGCTTTGTATCTCAAGAAGGAATCAATGTAGCCACGTTTTGAAAGCTGCCGAGGGTTGCCCCTGGTCTGGTTTTCCTCCTGACACTCTGCGAATCGTGAGGGTGTTTGGAAGTGGAAGTGTTTCTCCAGTCCCTAGGCTGACAGATGAGCTGGAGACTGAACAGCCCAGGTCCACCTCTCTGTGGAAGATTGAGTTTCTCCCACGTGGAGAAGAGTTTGACTCCCTGCTAACCTTCACTTGGCCTTCTATTCAGAGGGAAGTCATCTGTTCTTGGTAATGTGCCACAGGGTGCATCTAAAGCATTGAGCTGCACGGAGCAATGAGGTGTGACAAAGCTGGGTCCTGTCAAGAGTGGAGCACAGCCAGCTCTGCTGAAGGACAGCAGAACAATGTATGGCAGTGTGGGTGGCCAAGGGAGGTTACCCTGAGCAGGAGTAGCCCCAGCACATCCCTGAGCACTAGAGCAGTTAAACACTGGCATATTTAGCAGTCTGGGGAATCAGAATGAGGAAATTTTCACCAGGAGAGTACAATGGGAAACCTTGAGATACTACCAGTGCCAGCCAAGCCCATCTCTGCATGGCTGTCCCTCCTGTTTCAGAAGGTGAGGTCCAGTGCATGACTTTCCTCACTTCTCCTGCCACATCAGGCACTTGTTGCCTTATCCAGGAGGGAAGGATTTATGTCCTCGAAGGATTTATGTCCTCAAAGTCTCAGACTCAACAGGTCTTGCAGTCATGGGCACAAGTATCCTCTCATGGAACCCTTGTCTGCTCCAACAAGATGTTCTCCATGCCATAGAGAGGGGCTTTATAGGTGGCAGTTCAACAGACATAGATGACAAAAATGAAGTGTCAGCTCTCCTGACAGTGGCTTCTGGTCACTTCCATGTAAGGGCAGGGGGCACTGAGATTCCTTAAACCTCTCTATGGGTGGGTGAGGGGTTCTAACAAAGAGTTGCACAGCACCTTTGAGCTTGGGATGTTGGAGAAAGGCTTTTAAAGTTGTGCTGGTGAAAACAGGAAGGCCTTTTGCCTTCATAGCAGCTCACTTTTCTGCTGTTGGGCAGCTCTGAGGATGAGACCAATGCTTTGCATCCTTCCTGCTCTCCCAACACTGCCTCCTAGGTGAGCCAGTACCCCTCACTGTGGGTTTGGAGCACCCCTCAGATGTAGCTCTTCCATTAAAGCACCAGGCATGGAGCAGAGTACATGGATACTGGCACACCTCAGTCAACCCAGTCTTCCTAAAGCTCAATGTTCTGGGTTTGCACAGAACTTCAACAGAAATGGTATTCATTTATACCCTTTATTTTTCAGTTCTGTCCTTATTTGGTGCCATTCCCACCCTAGAATATTATAACCTCCTTAGACAGAGCAATAGTGATGCTGACTTATGCACAGCCTTCAGGGGCCTTCTGCCCTCCTTGGATTGCCACACTTCACTTTAGGTGAGCACTAGCTGAGTCACTGAGTCCAAGTCCTTGCTTCTCTTGTTGAATCTAAGTGGTCACAAGGGACATGCTGGTATTTACAGCCCCTTATCCAGAAACTCTGCTGACCATTTGTCTGCCTCATCTCTCTGTTCTCCATCCTTCCTTGTGTGACACCTGATCATGCAATCATAGAATCAACAAGGTTGGAAAAGACCTCAAAGATCATCAAGTCCAACCTGTCACCCAAGACCTCATCACTACTAAACCATGGCACCAAGTGCCATGTCCAATCCTCTCTTGAGCACCTCCAGGGACGGTGACTCCACCACCTCCCTGGGCAGCACATTCCAATGGCGAATGACTCTCTCTGTGAAGAACTTTCTCCTCACCTTGAGGCTAAACTTCCTCTGGCACAGCTTGAGACTGCGTCCTCTTGTTCTGGTGCTGGTTGCCTGGGAGAAGAGACCAAATGTTGATGTTGAGTACCTTTCAGAAGTTGATTTGTTTGTATACCAAATGCCTTTAGAAAATTCGTGGGCATTGCTTGGCACTGGAGTATGTCATTTAAGGCATCACTTCTAAGAAAATACTCTGTGTATGTGTGCCATCAATGACTTTATTCCTGTCCTAGAGTACAAGCAATGTTATCTGCCTGTGAGCTGTCTAGTCAGCTGATTTGCCATTTAGAATGATCTTTTCCACAGTACTCCTGTGTAGTCAAAAATGAAATGTGTCATGTCCTAAATAGAAAACCCAAGTATCTCTGTCTGTTGAAGAGACTTCAGTCTTCACAGCAATGTAACACAACTCTTGGCACCTGCTCAGAATTTGATCCACCTCCAAATCAGGGCTACTCAGCCAAACCTGATCTCTCTGAAAAACTACTTGTGTTCATTTCAACCAGGTTAGAAGTGTGCTGAAAAGTTTCAGACTGCTCTTGAGTTGCTGGACAGAGGCCAGCTTGTGAAAATGGATTCTTTCATTCCTAACATGGTTTTCTAACTTTTTTCTTGACTTCTTTTGAGTTGCTGGAACGTGTCCAGAGAAGGGCAACAAAGCTGGGGAGGAGTTTGGAGCACAGCCCTGTGAGGAGAGGCTGAGGGAGCTGGGGTTGCTTAGGCTGGAGAAGAGAAGGCTCAGGGGAGACCTTATTGCTCTCTACAACTGCCTGAAGGGAGGTTGTAGCCAGGTGGGGGTTGGTCTCTTCTCCCAGGCAACCAGCACCAGAACAAGAGGACACAGTCTCAAGCTGTGCCAGGGGAGGTTTAGGTTGGATGTTAGGAAGAAGTTCTTCATAGAAAGAGTTATTGCTGATTGGAATGGGCTGCCCAGGGAGGTGGTGGAGTCACCATCCCTGGAGGTGTTTAGGAAGCGACTGGATGGGGTGCTTGGTGCCATGGTTTAGTTGATTAGATGGTGTTGGATGATAGGTTGGACTCGATGATCTCAAAGGTCTTTTCCAACCTGGTCAGTTCTATTCCGTTCCATTCCATTCCATTCCATTCCATTCCATTCCATTCCATTCCATTCCATTCCATTCCATTCCATTCCATTCCATTCCACTCTATTCTTGTAATTTGAAGATAGCTGTTGGCTTAAAACACCAGCTGCACCAGAAAAGACCACAGGGTCATAGAACACTTCGGGTTGGAAGGGACATCAAAGATCATCAAAAGATTATTCTCTGTGAGGGTGAATGTTTTTCACGAGTTCTATTATGGGGATGCAGATGTATTTCATTGTTGCAGCTCCCTTCCAGAAAACACTGTGACCACTCTGAAGCTCCTTGCCCGTGCACTAGCTTGTAGGCACTTGAAAAAAACATCCATATGTAATATTCTACTAAAAGGATGAATTGATTTGTCTAAGATTTCCCATATGATTAACCTAGATAAGCTGAAAAATGATAATGTTGTGCCTGCCATTATCTGTGGACTTGACACTGTGAGCCTGTGTAGCAGGACCCAAACCACTCCAGGATTCAGCTTGATCACTCAAAATGCTCTGCTGCAGGAGAAAACAATACCCCAGATGCCTCGAAGTGCTTAGCTTGTGTTCAGGAAGCAGTTTTTCCAGGGAAGTATTTATTACAGAGCTTGGAGGAGAAAATGAGTCGAAATCTGAGCTGGGTTTCATGTGTGGAACATTTCCCAGCAATTTCTCAGCTGGTAATTTGGTCTGCAAGGCCCAACTGCTTTTTATCCAATTTGCTTTTGACAAAGATGACTTGGATGACAAAAAAGGTGGGGCGGGGGTGGGTGTGTGAGGGAACTCAATAATCAAAGTGGTTTTCATGTAATTTGGAGAGGTATCAGGTGATAGAACGAGAGGAAATGGACAAAAATTGTACCAGGGCAGGTTTAGATTGGATATTAGGAAAAGTTTCTTTACTGAGTGGTCAGGCATTGAAACAGGCTGCCCATGGAGACGGTGGAGTCACCATGGTGTGGATGTGGCACTTGGAACATGGTTTCATAGCCATGGTGGTGTTAGGTTGATGGTTTGACTCACATGATCGTAGAGGCCTTTTCCAACCTAAGCAATGCTATGATTCAACAGCCAGGATATCAGCACCTGGAAATTGTACAGGAAATTGTATCTAAATGGGGAGACTGCATGTTTCCAGCCTCAGAATGAATACACTAGTGGCAAACATTGCCTTGTAACTGTGATTTTATTTGTTCTGCTGATCTTTGCTGCATCAGTCCATTTGGCTCTCAAGTTGTCTCACCCTTTTCAAATGCCTTTCTCCGTCTACTGCTTAGCATTAATAAACCTAGGAGGGCATGTTGCAAATTCCATATTTCCCCTCTCAAACCCTAACTTGGAAAGTAAAATCTGAGGTTGCAAGCAGAACAGTCTCAAGCTGCACCAGGGGAAGTTTAGACTGGATGTTAGGAAGAAATTCTTCATAGAGAGAGTGATTGCCCATTGGAATGGGCTGCCTGGGGAGGTGATGAAGTTGCCATCACTGGGGGTGTTTAGGAGGATACTTGATGGGGTGCTTGGTGCCATGGTTTCTTCCTAACATCCAGCCTAAACCTCCAATAGCCCAGCTTGAGACTGTGTCCTCTTGTTCTGGTGCTAGTTGCCTGGGAGAAGAGACCAACCCCTCCTGGCTACAACCTCCCTTCAGGTAGTTGTAGAGAGCAATAAGGTCTCCCCTGAGCCTCCTCTTCTCCAGGCTAAGCAACCCCAGCTCCCTCAGCCTCTCCTCATAGGGCTTGTGCTTGAGGCCTCTCCCCATCCTTGTTGCCCTTCTCTGGACACGTTCAAGAGTCTCAATGTCCTTCTTAAATTGAGGAGCCCAGAACTGGACACACTACTCAAGGAAATTTCAACCCACCACAAGGGGCTTGACTGCTCTGATACCAAAACGTGTACCAAAACAATTCCTCTGTTACTTGACTGTTCTTTTTCTGACCATTTGTAATGTAGGCTCTTTCCTCTCCAGAATTCCCCAGGTCAGAAAAAGAAAATGGAGTGGGGTACTCTTGTCAATAGCTCCTCCATCAAAGCCTTCCTAATTGATATGCATGCAATGACTAAATGATGCCTATGGGGAAAGGCACTAGAGACAGGACTGGTTAAGCACTTTTGAGCAATCCTTTCCCATATGCATTTTCCCATGTTCTGAAGGCCATTTTAAAAGGTAACTTTAAATTCCTGGACTTGGAAAAGTGTGAAGGAGCAGGGTCATTAAAACCATGCAGCCTACTCTAAGTCTGAAAGGAGTGCAGCTTGTCTTGAGGTGTTGTGCAAGAAGATAGGGACATTTGCTGTCTCAAGATGCAGTTCCCTAGAGGGGAATGGCAGTCTCCAAAGTGCATGCCCTATAAGCCTTCTCTGAGATCCTTCTTTCTCTCTGCAGGAGAAGACCTTCCTGCATTCCAGTACCTGAAGGGAGCCTGCAAGAAAGCTAGGGAGGGACTGCTTAGAAGGGCATGTAGTGATAGGATGAGGGTCAATGATTTTAAACTAGAGCAGGGCAGATTTAAGTTCTTCTTTACAATGAGGATAGCAATACTGGAACAAGTTGCCCAGAGATGTGGTGGAGGCCCCATCTCTGGACACATTCAAGGCCAGGATTGATGGGGCTCTGAGCAACCTGATCTAGTTGGGGATGTCCCTGCTTACTGCAGGGGGTTGGACTAGATGGCTTCTACAGGTCCCTTCCAACCCAGTGCACTGTATGAATCTCTATGAATCTCTATAAATGTAGTGCTCAGGAGAGGAGTGTGCCTGGAGCCCCTCCTCATGCTAGGAGCTGGAAGTTCAGGTAGCTGGGAGAAAGCTTGGAGCAGAAACCAATGCTGGGAAGCAGGCTGCCCTGCACAATTCCTGG
The DNA here is from genome assembly GCA_033816785.1 of Picus viridis. Lineage (NCBI taxonomy): Eukaryota > Metazoa > Chordata > Aves > Piciformes > Picidae > Picus > Picus viridis. The sequence continues at coordinate 9,252,291 of CM066569.1, read as the reverse complement.
CACAAGTAGGACCCCAGCATGCGTGTGCTGCACCAACAGCATTTTTAGAGCACCAAGACAGAATCTCACCCTTCTTCTGCAACTTTAGCTCATTAAATAAGCACCACTGTGCAACTCTGAGCCTTCCAGCTACTGAATGTCTTCTTCACATTGCCCATCTCCACTTTCCAAAGCAGGGAAGAGTAAGCCCCTCCTATCTCTGCAAGTATGAAATAATTCCATCAGTTTTGGAGGTCGTCACAGGCCATATCCCCAAAATGCTACAATGCAGTTGTCAGTGATACTATCCCCTTTTCCCACCACCACAATGTAGTGGGAATCAACTCTTCTCCCCATATCAATGGCAGAAACCAACAGCCTCTTCCCTCCTTTCCCCTGCGCAGTGGTGGCAGCTGCTGCTCCATGCCTTTTCTGTGCCTGGGATACCTGCTCTTAATGGGACCCTCCTGCAAGGTCTTTAATTGAAAGGAAATTATTTCTGGCCTGGAGATGTCAGGAGGCTGACAGAGATGTGTTTCTGTAAAATGAGGCTTGATCTGCAGTGCAACTGGCAGTGTCTGGATCACTGAGAATCCTTCACACTTGCTGGCTGCGGCCAGCTTTTCGATGGAGGACCTTAATTAAGGCGCGGCTGTCAGGGCAGTGGGTGCTGGAGGCCTCTCCAGCTCAGCTGCCAGCTTCCCCTCTGCAGCACCAGCCTGTGAGGTGCCACTGCTTCCTTTCCACTTGGCACTTCCCCTTGCTTGCTGTGCCACTTCCATTTCAGATTCCCATCAATTTGAAGCAGAGCCCTGCTGACCCTGCTGACCGCTGCTCATACATCTCCCAGCATGGTTAATAATAATGGCCTCTGTGGGAAATGTTGGGCTGAGACAGAGAGAGGACATAATGATGCTCTGGCTGGGGTAGGCAGAAAGAGGGAAGTGAAGTGACAAGCAGCTATATAGCAAGGGAGGGGTGTGATGATAAAAACAAACAAACCTGCAGATGTCTTAAAACCCACAGCAATGTCCCCCTGAAGCAAATGGGGAGAGACAAGCTTGAGTCCCAGAGGGAGGGAAGAAGGGGAAAGCGAGAGGAAAACAAGCAGAGAATCGGCCAATAATCAAAATGGCATCACAGAAGAAAAGAACAGGAAGGCACAGACAGGCTTGGAATTGGCAGGTGGTGAAGAAAGAGGACAAAGAGAGCATGGAAGGTGGAAGATGTGAAAGGGAAAAGTGAGGTGGATGATATCTGTGGAGCTAATCAAAGAACAGGAGTTGGGGAAACATGGAGGGGAAGGGAGGAGGAAAAGCAGAGGTGAACTCAATCAGGGTAGAGAAAGGAGAGAAAACAAGATATTCAGGGCTAGGAGGAGGTAGGAAAGAATTAAAAGCAGTGGAAGATCCAGAGTTAAAGAAGAGCAAGCTGAGAAGTCCCAGGTCTGTGCCATTAAATTTCCTCAGAGAGGAGCAAAGAACAGAGTTAACATGGAGCACCTGATTGCATTTGCTTCTCTGGGGCTTCACCAGTCCCCATCAGCTGCTTGGCATCAAAATCTCAATTCCAGGAAAGTGCTTTTCAGTTTTGAATAAGTGGAGTTTGATTTGGTAGAAAAGCTTTTGGCCCTGTGCTGCAGACTCACCACCCATAGCACGTAGCAGACAGGTTTGTTGTAGGTATTATCTCCATAGCGATATAATGGCGCCAGCAAGGAAAGCAACAGGCATCTCTTAGTTGGGCAGAACAGCTGCTTCCCACTCTGTGTTTGCTGGGTAATTGTCTCTCGAGCCTGACCCTGTGCAGGAAGGATGTTTCCTTCTGTTGGTAAAGCAGATCAATGCTGACATCATGCACCATCAGAGATTTTTCTCCCGGTGCAAACAGTTGCTGCTGCCCTTGGCGCTCATCAATAACCAATTATGCAATCATCTGCATTTTCTGACTCACTATTTTTTTTACCCCCACACAGAGGAAGTCAGAGAAGATGATTAAATTTCCTCTCCATAATTTCTGTCGCTCAGCTGTAGCTGGAATATAACTGAGTGGCAGATTTTGGGCGTGCCACAGGGAGATTAGCCAAAGTATAGGGCTCAACTGTGGCCATCCACAGGCAGAAGTGTGTGATCAGCTCTTTGGCAGGGTTCCTCACTCCTCTTAGCTGCTCACATGTTTGAAAATTGAAGGCCATTCTGCAAGCAATCCTTGAAGGTCCTTCACTGCATGAGTAGGGCTCATGTATCACAGCATCACCAAGGCTGGAAGAGACCTCAAAGATCATCGAGTCCAACCTGTCACCACAGACCTCATGACTAAACCATGGCACCAAGTGCCACGTCCAGGGATGGTGACTCCACCATGTCCCTGGGCAGTACAACTCTCTCTGTGAAGAATTTTCTCCTCAACTCAAGCTTAAACTTCCCCTGGTGCAGCTTGAGACTCTGTCCTCTTGTTCTGGTGCTGGTTGCCTGGGAGAAGAGACCAACCCCTTCCTGGCTACAACCACCTTTCGGGTAGTTGTAGAGAGCAATGAGGTCTCCCCTGAGCCTCCTCTTCTCCAGGGTAAACAATCCCAGCTCCCTCAGCCTCTCCTCATAGGGCTTGTGCTATCCTGGGTTCTGTGCTCATGTCTGTCCCTGCCCTCCTGTGTGACACTGCATAAGCCAAGGATCTTTTTGTGCCCTCATTTTTTTCCAGAAAGAACTGTCTCTGTGACACTGACCAGGAGCATTAAAGATCTGATGTGCTCCTAAGGTACTTGTGGTCTTTTGATGAGATGGAACAGATAACGTGTCCAGAAAATGGCAACAAGGCTGGGGAGAGGCCTCGAGCACAAGCCCTACGAGGAGAGGCTGAGGGAGCTGGGGCTGTTTAGCTTGGAGAAGAGGAGATCAGGGGAGACCTTATTGCTCTCTACAACTACCTGAAAGGTGGTTGTAGCCAGGAAGGGGTTGGCCTCTTCTCCCAGGCAACCAGCACCAGAACAAGAGAACACAGTCTCAAGCTGCACCAGGGGAAGTTTAGGCTTGAAGTGAGGAGAAAATTCTTCACAGTGAGAGTTGTTAGCCATTGGAATGTACTGCCCAGGGAGGTGGTGGAGTCACCATCACTGGAGGTGTTTAGGAGGAGACTGGATGTGGCACTTGGTGCCATGTTGTAGTTGATTAGATGGTGTTGGATGATAAGTTGGACTCAATGATCTCAAAGGTCTTTTCCAACCTGGTTAATTCTATTCTATTTTATTCTATTCTATTCTAGTCTACTCTACTCTACTCTACTGTACTCTACTCTACTCTACTGTACTCTACTCTACTGTACTGTACTCTACTCTACTCTACTCTACTGTACTCTACTGTACTGTACTCTACTCTACTCTACTCTACTCCATTCCATTCCATTCCATTCCATTCCATTCCATTCCATTCCATTCCATTCCATTCTATTACATTCTATTCTATTCTATTCTATTCTATTCTATTCTATTCTATTCTATTCTATTCTATTCTATTCTATTCTATTCTATTCCGTTCCTTTCATTCATTCTTTCCATTCTACTTTTGTGGCTACCTATTTCCCTACCTTTATTCCAAATCCTTAGAAACTCTGTTTACCCCTCCTATCTTTGCCATTTCAGCTTCCACCTGGCTTGTGTAGAATGCTCAGCTAAGCTCTTCTGTCTTTTTTTCCCTTTTCCTGGTAAAGATGATGAGTATCAATTAGTATCAAATACAAGTGCTTGTGACACAGAGCAAAGGAGGGACCTGGGTGAGCCTCCTGACCGGTGTTCTGATGCAGAGATTTAGTTTTCAATTAGATAATGCTCTCTGCAAGCAGGGCTGCTGGAGCACATGGGACAATATTGACTAAAGCAGAAAACAATTCAGTGGGTGACCTTCATGCTCTCGCGTAGGGAAGCAGTGGGGATGCGTGGAGTGTAAATGCCACCCAATCGGTATTCATTCTGTGTGGTCCATAACCAACCAGCACTGGGGGAATGGCTGAAAGGCAGCATTCAGGTATGTAATGTGATTACCAGATAATGTATCAGCCTGTGCTTTCACAAAGCCAAAGGGTCAACAAGACTGGAGAATGCATTTCGCAGCTCCTGAGAAGATGAGGGGTTTTGGAAGATCAGCGTGTCCCCAATATAAAAAGGATAAATAAATGCATAAAACAAATAGATGTTATGCAATATGGTCACCACTTCTCCCCAGCCAACCAGCTGGCTCCCAGGAAAACTACTGAGTGTGTGAGAACCCTCGCTCCTATTTTGTCTGAGTTGTGAGAAGGTCAATGGCATCCTGGCCTGCATCAAGAATAGTGTGGCCAGCAGAAACAGGGAAGTCATTGTGCCCCTCTACTCTGCACTGGTTAGGCCACACCTTGAGTCCCATGTCCAGTTCTGGACCCCTCAGTTTAAGAAGGACCTTGAGACACTTGAATGTGTCCAGAGAAGGGCAATGAGGCTGGGGAGAGGCCTTGAGCACAGCCCTATGAGGAGAGGCTGAGGGAGCTGGGGTTGCTTAGCCTGGAGAAGAGAAGATCAGGGGAGACCTTATTGCTCTCTACAACTACCTGAAGGGAGGTTGTAGCCAGGAGGGGGTTGGTCTCTTCTCCCAGGCAACCAGCACCAGAACAAGAGGACACAGTCTCAAGCTGCACCAGGGGAAGTTTAGGCTGGAGGTGAGGAGAAAGTTCTTCCCAGAGAGAGTTGTTAGCCATTGGAATGTGCTGCCCAGGGAGGTGGTGGAGTCACCATCCCTGGAGGTGTTCAAGAGGGGATTGGATGTGGCACTTGGTGCCATGGTTTAGCCATGAGGTCTGTGGTGACAGGTTGGACTTGATGATCTTTGAGGTCTCTTCCAACCTTGGTGATTCTGTATGAAATGAGAGCAAAGTTCTGGCACCTTCAGTATTAGGGGCGTGGACGAATGGTGTGGTTCAATCCCACTGCTTTTCTTAGCCCTTTGAGATGATGGCCTCCCGTACTGTGAGCACAAGACACACCCTCCTGTTGGCAGTCACTGTGTTTTATCTCCCAGGGGTGGAGGTAAGCTACTGCCGGTCCATCAGTCCTGGCTCCTGTCACTGGCATGCCTAGAGGAGGTTTCCTGCTGGGCACCTACGTGCTGTTTCCTTACCAGCCTGCCAAAGGTCTGACGCGAATCACCTTTGCCTTACAGAGTAACTCACATTTTCTCAAGAGCCAGCCTTTACTTGTCCTCTGACTGGATGACCTGTGTGCCTCGCATCTGGGAGGATGAGTCTGGAAAGTGCCATTACAACTGGCTGAAATCGTGATGCTTAAAGCTTTAGCAAAACAGGCTCAACTCTTTGCTCCAGAGTGACCACAGCTGCACTGATGCTATAAATCATTAACATCAACGCTATAAAATAGGTTCCCAGGCATTTGCAGTGCTGCTGATGATCTCTGGTGTGAGGAATAGTCTGTGATGCCAATCCCTGTCCAAAGATCACGTGTGTGATCTCACCACTACCATTGTCTAAGCTACACAAAAAACCTCACTCGTGTCAAACCACTAAGATCAAAAAGAGGGAAGGCAACAGACACAAGGTTTCTGGTTTGTAAATGGACACAGCTGCCCCCAAAAAAAGCACTGAGCCATTCTCACAAGATACCCAGAATAGCTGTCCTCTCATCAGTGAAAGCAGCTTTTAAGACAGACACTTTCTTTTATCATAGCTCAAAAAGTCAGTAACAAAAGTAGTAAATCTCAGAGAAGAGAAATGACTTCTGACTTTTCTCAGCAAAAAAAAAAAAGAGCTCTCTGTCTTGAACTGAAAAAAAGGTGTGTGGGGTGGGGTGGGAATGTAGCCTGGCTTTTCAGAGAAATACTCTTTGCATTAAGGGAGAAAGGGAAGTATGATGATATTTTATTGCAGGTGAATTTTAAGGCCAGAAGTGATCATCTAGTGTGATTTAACTCGTAGCACAGGCCAGAGAATCTGGCATGGCAATATCTGTGTCAAGTCTGTAACATCCGTTGGAATGACAGCCCACACTTCACAGGGGTGCAGGCAGCCCTGCTGGGGCTCTTCCACTGGAGCACCCAAGAACTGCAGCCCACTTCAAGCTGCTCTGATCACAGAATCACCAAGGTTGGAAGAGACCTCAAAGATCACCAAGTCCAACCCATCACCACAGACCTCATGACTAAACCATGGTACCAACTGCCATGTCGAGTCCCCTCTTGATCACCTCCAGGGATGGTGACTCTACCACCTCCCTGGGCAGCACATTCCAATGGAGAACTCTCTCAGTGAAGAACTTTCTCCTCACCTCCAGCCTAAACTTCCCCTGGAGCCGCTTGAGACTGTGTCCTCTTGTTCTGGTGCTGGTTGCCTGGGAAAAGAGACCAACCCCCTCCTGGCTACAGCCACCCTTCAGGGTAGTTGTAGAGAGCAATAAGGTCTCCCCTGAGCCTCCTCCAGGCTAAACAATCCCAGCTCTCTCAGCCTCTCCTCACAGGGCTGTGCTCGAGGCCTCTCCCCAGCCTCGTTGCCCTTCTCTGGACATGTTCAAGTGTCTCAATGTCTTTCTTAAACTGAGGGTGTCTCCAGAACATGGCCTCCTCCCCTTCTGAACCAGGTTTCCTTTACACAGTGACTTTCACACACCCTGTGGGATATATGGAGAAGCAGGGGGATGGAAGATATTAAGGGAGAACACAATCCTATCACTCCTTCAAACTCATAAACTGCTCGGATGGGGTTCAGTGGATAGTCCGTCATTTGTATTTCTTCCACGCTGGTTCTGACTGATTCACCTTTCCCCCACTGAAATACTTTGCTGCACCTGAGACATCACTGTCAAATTGAAGGACTGGGGAGGAGCCACTTCACCCAAGGAATGTATTTGTATTCAGCCACTGCAGACAGAGTGCAGACAGCTTCCTCCCCGTGGTCTCAGAGGGGAGCGAAGCACCTTCATGCATTTTGCTTGCTCAGGAAGATGATTTGAATTTGAGAACGTGAACAAAGTAAGGCAGTGGGGAAATGAGCAAGTGGTTCCTGGGAATGCACAGCTTTCTGTCCCACTGCAAACACTCATGATGTGGAAGCTGCTCATTTTTATCATTGCTGATGTAACTCTGGAGTGAGAGGAAAAAGCATTGCTAATAGGTGGGGACGGGAGGCCCTAGCTCTGAGGAGCATCCCATATAGCAAACAGAAAACTTTGTGTAATATTTGCAAGTCACAGAGGTTAAGTGAACACCAAGTGGAGCTGGGAAGGGGACACTCCAAAGGCCTGCAACATCTGGTTGTGTTTTGGGTTGTTTTACTGCATTAACATTAACTGGGATTGTTTAGCCTGGGGAAGAGGAGGCTCAGGGGAGTCCTTATTGCTGTCTACAACTACCTGAAGGGTGTTTGTAGCCCGGATGGGGTTGGTCTCTTCTCCCAGGCAACCAGCACCAGAACAAGAGGACACAGTCTCGAGCTGTGCCAGGGGTGGCTTAGGCTGGATGTTAGGAGCAAGTTCTTCATAGAGAGATTGCCCGTTGGAATGTGCTGCCCAGGGAGGTAATGGAGTTGCCATCCCTGGAGGTGTTCAAGAGGGGATGGGACGTGGCATTTGGTGCCATGGTCTAGTAAGCATGAGGTGTTGGGTGACAGGTTGGACTTGATGATCTTTGAGGTCTTTTCCAACCTTGTTGATTCCTTGATTCTGTTCTATGAACATGTGTATGCTTTTTGAGTGTCTGTCCCTGTATCTTCATGTATTCTCCCTTGGGAGCAATGAGATCTGCTAGCAACAATAAACCAGAAACTAGAGAAGAAAATGAAGTTGAATGCATGCTGTGCTCTGAAGAGTCAGTGATCAGACAGTGCACAGGCAAACATATCAAGCAGAAAACATCAAGAAGGGGACAGACAAAGGAAGACTTTGTGGAAGCTAAGGAGAAATTGGATATGTTGGATCTTCTGAGAGGTTCTTGCCTTTATGTGCAACTAAGCACAATTAATACCTGCTCTGACTTGCTTAAAGAGATGGGGTATCTGAAAGGTATTTGGTGCTGGAAAGTCAAATGTAGGTCTAACTTGCCTGAGCTGCCCAACTATTTGCTCTCTCTGAGCCACAATTGTTTGGTTTTGTTGTGGGATGGTGGAGAGCAAGGTTCATCCTCTCATTTACAGAAGTGATGGATCTCCCTCTCTCACAGTAACCTATAAAAAGGAACACATCTGTCAAACTCTAAAATACACTGACTTCTGAAAAACTCCACAGATTTCCTGCTGGATCTTTGAGTTGGTCACCAGTAGAAGACAGAGCAAATCACCTAACTAGATTTCAGTCATCGGCCTGGATGGAAATCCCTGCCATCAGGGTTTACTGCTGATATTTTGTACCTACCTGTTCATGTGTGACCGGTTTAGGCTGTGCCTTTAAGAAAGAGACACTTTCTGAACACTCTAGCCAAATGTTTTGATATTAGAATGAAAACAATGATATGCTAATTCAATTTCATTGGTGGGACCCGGCTGTAAATTTTTGTTTAGTCTTTCAGTCGGGGGAGTCAGTCAGTCAGTCGTTTTCTTCTTCCCCCTGTGCTGTGAGCTGGCTCGTTTCTCTCTACGATTCTTGCTAACCAGATAAGAGAAAACTAACTTTTGCATCCGCTTTGAGCTTTAACAAGTTTTCACCCTTTTAATTACCTTCCTTTCTCTTTCTCTTTCTAACCCTTTTGGGAAAAAGGGGAGGTAGGGAGGGAGAAGGGGGGAAAAGGCCGAACCCCCCTGGCCGCAGGGGGGGTTGGGGAAAGGTTTCCTGTTGCTGTATATTTCTGTATATATTGTAAATATTGTATATTTTTGTACATATTCATTGCATTCCATATCTGCTTGTAAAATACAGCTTTCATCTGCTTCTCCGGCTGAGTTAGCTGTGGAATTCTTTTGTGTGTGGGGGGGGAACCTTCCTACTCCACCACATCATGTGTCATCCAAGTATCTCAGAGTGGTTTACAACAGCATGCTGTCTGGCTGTTAACCCATAAGATAGGGAAACATGATTTCTGATTCCACCATCACTGGAGGTGTTTAGGAGGAAACTAGATGGGGTGCTGGGTGCCATGGTGTAGTTGATTAGATGGTGTTGGGTGATAGGTTGGACTCGATGCTCTCAGAGGTCTATTCCAATCTGGTTAATCCTATTCTTTCTATTCTATTCTACACAAATTTGGTGTGTCTGTCCAGCAAGCTTTTTCCCCTTTGAGCACCTCTGCAAACAGGGACTGTGCTCTTGCATCTGCCTACCACCCACCAAGTTCCTCAGACAGTACCTGCTCCTGCTGCAGCTGCTACAGAGCAAGGAGAAGCTCTTTTAGAAACCTCACCTGTTTTGTGTATTCTCTGTGCCAAAGTAGAGCTACCTTGGAAGCAATATGAACAACTGAAAAGAAATGAGTGGAAGCTCATGGGTGTCCTTTGAGCTTCAGATGCTCCAAAGAAGCTGCTTTTCTTGAAGCATGTGAGTGATCTCTCTATAGCCAGCATGAAGATGTACTTACAGCTGTCCCCCTGGCCTGGGCAAGCGCTGTGGACATCATGGGAGGGAGAGTCGCTAGAGGTGATGCAAGCAGTTTAAGACCTGGGACAGTCTGACAGACAAAGAATGAAGGCACTGGAGCAGATGATTCTGGGTAGACCCTACTGTAGATGAACACATTTAATACACAAGCTGTGTTGGCTTAAGCAGGTTCAAATCTCTGGTCTTATTTTGTAATCTATTTTTCCACTGCATGATAATGCAATTTGGTGACTAGACTTAATAGAAAGTTTTTATCTAATTTGGAATCCTTAAGGGGTATTGGCAAATTTGGGAATGAATGTGTTTCAAAGAGTCCAAGCTTATCAAATGCTTTGATTTAGGATGGGCCACAAGAAGACATTTGTAACATGTTAGAGAAATGATCTTGAAAGTCAGGAATAGAAAAGGATGATCAAGGAGAGATGCACGTTACCATACCAACAACCCAGAGAGCATCTGTTGAATCTGTATATTCCCTGTCTCCCAGACCTTCTTCTGACTTTGAGGGAGATGTCTGAATGGTAAGAAATAAGAAAAATAATATGTGGGCCACAGATAGTCTTACTATACCATTCACATAAAATTGGAGAGAATAGCTGAGATGTATGTCCCGATTTAGAGTAATATCTGAAGAACTGAGATTTAAAATCTGTGTCCTATAAATATTTTGCTGGAACTGAATAGTGATGGAAAATATTCAACAACTTATATAGGAGAAACCAGCCAGTATTCACAGAATCACAGAGGGGAAGGGACCTCTGGAGCTTATCTAGTCCAACCCTTCCACCAGGGGTAGTAGTTCATCTAGGGCAGGTATAGGCTTTGAATTACTCCAGAGATGGAGACTCCACAACCTCTCTGTGCAGCCTCTTCCAGTGCTCCACCACCCTCAACATAAAGAAGTTCCTCCTCATGTTTAGATGGAACTTTCTATCTTCAAGTTTGTGCCCATTACCCCTTGTTCTGTTGCTGGCACCACTGTTAAAAAGACTGGCCCCATCCTCCTCACTCTCACCTCTTAAGTAATGGTAAGATCTCACCTCAGTCTTCTCCAGGATAAAAAGGCCCTGTCCCTGGAGGTGTTTAAGACCAGGCTGAATGAGGCCCTGGCCAGCCTGATCTAGTATGGGGTGTCCCTGCTCATGGCAGGGGCTTTGGAACTAGATGATCCTTCCAACCTTGACTGATACTATGATACTATGATACTATGAAGTCCCTTGTCCTCTGTTCTTGAGAGAGATGTTCTAGTCCCCTAATTGTCCATCTCACCTGAGGACATTTTCCCTACTACATGAATAGAATAGAATAGAATAGAATAGAATAGAATAGAATAGAATAGAATAGAATAGAATAGAATAGAATAGAATAGAATAGAATAGACCAGGTTGGAAGAGACCTTCAAGATCATCGCATCCAACCTATCAATGAATCCAACCCACCTAAACAACTAAACCATGGCACCAAGCACCCCATCAAGTCTCCTGAACACCTCCAGTGATGGTGACTCCACCACCTCCCCAGGCAGCACATTCCAATGGGCAATCTCTCTCTCTGTGCAAAACTTCCTCCTGACCTCCAGCCTAAACCTCCCCTGGTGCAGCCTGAGACTGTGTCCTCTTGTTCTGGTGCTGGCTGCCTGGGAGAAGAGACCAACCTCTGCCTGGCTACAACCTCCCTTCAGGTAGTTGTAGAGAGCAAAAAGGTCACCCCTGAGCCTCCTCTTCTCCAGGCTAAGCAACCCCAGCTCCCTCAGCCTCTCCCCTCATGGCTACAGATAACTCCAGTCAGAGCACTTAGAACAGACCTATGAGTCCATTTGTACAAGTCTCCAAACTGGAGAGCGTGCTACAGGGATCTGTCCCAAGAACCATGGAAGAAATTGATGATTTAAAAGTATTCTCAGTGTGCACAGCATCACCGGGTGAGAATTAGATAAGTGTGTAATCAATCAAAATCTAACCATGGCAGCACAAGCTGTTAGAGAGACAGGACAGCATTAGAAAGACCCTCTGGGTCTTTGAAGCAGAGCATTTCTTTGAAATGGTCACCTTCCCTTCAGGTACTAACAATAACTTTCCAAAGGCATGAATGGGCAATAAACTCTGACAAATATCAGTACCATCCCCAGAAAAACGAGTTTTATTTAGACAGGCCTCTGAACCCTGGAGAGTCTGGGCAAATGGGGGGTTTAATAGGGGATAGGGAATTTTATATTCCCATAGATTACTTTTATGCTCACCAGTTGGACCTCAACCACTGCCTCCCCAGGAAAGTGATCAACATTTATTCGTTGATTGATTAGGTAATGAATGAAAGTGATTAACTGGGGAAGAGGGGATGGTGGCTGTGTAGAAGGAAATGCCTTTGACAGGTGTTGAGAGAAAAGCATAAAATCTTCATTCTGAAAGTAATGGATTAAATTCCAAGAGAAACAGGAGAGTAACACTTCACAGAATCACCAAGGTTGGAAGAGACCTCAAAGATCATCGAGTCCGACCTGTCACCACAGACCTCATGACTCAACCACAGCACCTCCAGGGACAGTGACTCCACCACCTCTCTGGGCAGCACATCCCAATGGGCAATCTCTCTATGAAGAACTTCCTCCTAACATTCAGCCTAAACCTCTTCTGTCACAGCTTGAGACTGTGTCCTCTTGTTCTCGTGCTGGTTGCCTGGGAGAAGAGACCAACCCCCTCCTGGCTACAGCCTCCCTTCAGGTAGTTGTAGACAGCAATAAGGTCTCCCCTGAATCTCCTCTTCTCCAGGCTAAACAACCCCAGCTCCCTCACCCCCTCCTTGTAGGGCTTGTGCTCGAGGCCTCTCCCCAGCCTCATTGCCTTTCTCTGGACACGTTCAAGAGTCTCAATGTCCTTCTTAAATTGAGGGCCCCAGAACTGGACACAGGACTCAAGGTGTGGCCTAACCAGTGCAGAGTACAGGGGCACAATGACTTCCCTGCTCCTGCTGGCCACACTATTCTTGATGCATGCCACGATGCCATTGGCCTTCTTGGCCACCTGGGCACACTGCTGGCTCATGTTCAGCCAACTGTCAATCAGCACCCCCAGCTCTGAGAAAGATGCAAAATCCCAGGAGGGACTTGCAGCAGTCTGCCAGCAAGCTGAAAACAGAAACAATGCCTGATGACAGATAAGTGGTGCTTATGTTTATTTTAGGTTTAAAAACCCAGTAGAGGTGATTTATTTTTAAAGGAGGATTAATTTCTTTGCTTGGAAGTTATTTCTGTGCTGCAAAATTAAAAATGGAGCTGATTTCCTGAGTCATAATACCTCAAAAGGGGGCTTTGAAGAATTTATTTTCCTATACATCTTTTTTAGTCCTCCTCACTGAATGTGGCACAACGATAATGCCATGTGTACTCTGTGTGTGTGTGTATTTACACGTTCTACTTTCTAATTTTTGGATGAGCTAGTAGCTGTTCATTAATCACACAGCTTCAGAAGGTTAAAAAGCTAAAAGAGAAAAAGTGAGCTACAGGGAAAAGCAAAGATTCAAAAAATTAAGCTCAGCATCAATTGGGGCTGTTCAGTCTGGAGAAGAGAAGGCTCCGAGGTGACCTTATTGTGGCCTTCCAGTATCTGAAGGGGGCCTACAAGAAGGCTGGGGAGGGACTTTTTAGGGTGTCAGAGAGTGATAGGACTAGGGGGAATGGAATGAAGCTGGAGGTGGGGAGATTCAGGCTGGACGTGAGGAGGAAGTTCTTCACCATGAGAGTGGTGCCCTGGAATGGGTTGTCCAGGGAGGTGGTTGAGGCCCCACCCCTGGAGGTGTTTAAGCCCAGGCTGGCTGAGGCTCTGGCCAGCCTGATCTAGTGTGGGGTGTCCCTGCCCATGGCAGGGGGGTTGGAACTAGCCGATCCTTGCGGTCCCTTCCAACCCTGACCGATTCTGTGATTCTAATTAGAAGGAGGAAACGGACAAAGGTCAAGAGAGAGAACTGAAACAGAAATGTTTCCTCTTCTTTTCTAATGAGCATTTTTAACAATGCATTTGAGCTTGTAACCAAGCTCTCTACTGAAATATAATTTTTCTTGTGGAAGCAGCTCATTTGAACAGCACATCAATTGTGAAAAGCAGGTTTTTTCAGGGGTACCCTTCAGCTGGAGCATCACGCCTGACTGCAGGGGCAGTGAAGTTCCGTGTGTGGCCTTTCTGGGGAACGAAATGTCTTTTAAAATGCTGAAGGGCAGAAATAGAAGCTGTGGGTTACTTCTATATGTTCCTTCCTTAGACTGCATATCTAAGCCTTTCTTGTGTGCATTCAGCTGTGACATGTGCCTTATGCAAAGGTACATGGTACTGAACTAGGCAACAAACTTATTATGCCTTGTAAATGTTGAAAAATAAAGAGCAAGTGGTGTGTGGAAAAGGAGTGCATCAATATGGAATAGCCCTCCTGACTAAGAAACCCCATACCTTAGCAGCAAGGTACATTTGGAGGGAGGCTGCAGAAATGGCAGAACAAATCATTTTAGCATAGCATGGTGGGGCTTGTAATAGGAAGCTGAGAAAACTGAAGCCTGCTTTTGCATCTGGCGTGGAATATGTGATCCGGTGTAAACAGCAGACCTTGTTTGTGCCTCAGTTTCCTCAACCATAAAATTTTATTAGTTCGTCTTTAGAGTGCTTGGGGCTGCATGTCTGAAAAGCCTGGTGCAAGAGCTGAGCATTATTCATGCTACATGACAACACCTTGTGTTTGCTTTGTGCTTTCCTCTATTACCAGCCCTTTCTTCACTTGTAGTTTTCCTTATTTATGTCTTTGCCTCCCCATTACCTTTGTGTTAAAGCTCACATCTGCATTGATTTTACATCACTGCACTGTACTGAAGCCATTACAAGTTTACATTTCCAGAGAGACCCTTTGGAATCTTTAACCCATTGCTCCAAGGCTCCTGATCACAGGATATCTATCAGCAGGTAGCTCCAATTGCACTTATTGTGATGGGGGTTAACTGACTGGTTGCTGTCATGGGAAAGGGCCAAATACTCTGGTGATAACTATGTTCTATAGCTTCTAAGTCACTCTTGCCCAGAGTACATAAGGCTTTCTGAAGCACAACACTGTCAATATCATAATGAAACAGAGCACTTTGGAAAGCATTGTACTAACTTGGGAAGGTTGAACAGCGTTGCATGCCATGAGGAGACTTCTACCTGTTAGGAATTATGAGTCACTTTAAAAATGAGCTCCCTTGCTCCATCCCTCTGCCTGTGTGTTGTTAAATCACTGTATGTGCAGCACACTCAGGTTTTGTGTGTGCTGTGGCAGTGGCATTTCCCATTTACTGTGGAGGGAGCCAGGCATGACAGCCCTGGAGGACAAGAGTTCTGATTTGCTCACTACTTTCTTTAACCTAGATGTCCAGCAAACTCTCAGGTCCACACCAGCTGTCCTGGTAGCTGATCAGAATATAGTTTGTCATCTTTTTGGCCCTCCATTCCTCATCTGCAAAATGTTATAAAAGCACTTGCTTATTTATTGTTAAGCAAGGTTTGGTGTAGTTAGTGTGTCCCTGCACAACAGGAAAAGAACCACACAGGAATTCACTACACAGGGTCATTCAGACACTGAAAATATTTATTCATGTGCCCAAGGAAGAGTCTACCTGGTGCTCCAAGCTGGTTCAAAGTGTGAGCTTGATGTTGCACATCAGTTAGGAGGGGTAACTAGAAACAAATAAAAAGGTCGAGAGATATGATTCTTCCACTCTGCTCTGATGAGAACTCACCTGCAGTACTGTGTCCAGCTCTGGGGCCCCCAACACAAGAGACATAGACCTGCTGGAGTGGGTGCAGAGGAGGGCCACAAAGATGATCTGAGGGCAGGAGCACCTCTCCTATGAAGACAGGCTGAAAGAATTGGGTCTGTTCAGCCTGAAGAGGAGAAGGCTCTGGGGAGACCTTGGAGTGGTCTTCCAGTATGTAAAGGGGGCCTGCAAGATAGATGGGAAGGGACTTTTTACAAGGGCTTGTAGTAACAGAATGAGAGGGAAGGAAGTGAAGCTTGAGGAGGGTAGATTTAGACTGGATATTAGGAAGAAATTCTTTACAGTGAGTGTGGTGAGACACTGGAACAGCTTGCCCAAGGGAGACTGTGGATCCCCCATCCCTGGAGGTGTTCAAGGTCAGATTGGATGAAGTCTTTGCCAGTCTGGACTAGTGGAAGATGTCCCTGCCCATGGTGAGAGGGTTGGAACTAGATGATATTTAAGGTCTCTTCCAACCCAAACCATTCTATGAATCTGTGAATGAGACTGGATGTGGCCCTGGGCAACCTGCTCTAGTTGGAGGTGTCCCTGCTCACTGCATGGGGGCCGGACAAGATGAGCTTTGAGGGTCTCTTCCAACCCAATGTGATCTGTGAATCTGTGACCCTCACCAAAATCCAGACTAACTCATGTGAAAGTCCTTCAGCTGGGCAGGAGTTTTGGGGAAAAGGCCTTTTCTCCATGTCTAAACAGCAGCTTTACAAAGGCAAGAATAAAATGCTAGCGACCGCCTTTGTGCTTGGCAGAGGACAGCAATGTTCCAAGGCACAGTTGAGACACATCAGTAGTCTGCTGGGATGAATTGAAAGCCTAAGTGACCTGTCAGTCAGGTTCATGTTGACTAGAAAGCTCTACAAACGATCTCATCACTTGAACAAAGCAGACCCAAGTCCCGTGGCTGTAAGTGCAGGTATTAATAAGTGTTTCTATGTTTCGGTTGCCGCCTCGCTTCAATTGCTTTTCGCGGGATACTAAAGCGCGGATTTACAATGACGCTGGCACATAAGTAATTGCTTAGAGACGGCAGGGCGTAGGAAGCAGAGGAGCAGGGATCTTTTCATTTGTGAATTAGTTATGGCCCTCACTCACCAGGAGTCCTGGTGCTGGAATTACGGTATCCTGACAAAGGCATGACTATTTATTGAATGAAGCTGGGCTCCTAACAGCCTTGCCTATCAGCCGAACACAAGGAGTCTGAGTTATTCCTTGCAGAGTAAACAGTGAGGCCGGAAAATAAAATATCCTGTGATTAATTTGCTGAAGAACAGAAGAGATTAATTTTTCTCGTGCTTGGTCTCGGTGTTCAAGGGAAATTGCTCGTGCTCTTGTTCCATTTGAGATTGTGCTTGTTTAGTGAGGATGAAAGCTTGGAGACCCGGAAGGTCAATCAGAGTTTGATTCGCGGGGAAAAAAGCAATTTCAAGGTCATTCAAGGACAGATGTGGTGGCAAGGCTGAGGGGATGCATTTGGATGAAATACGGTGAATGGTATCAATACTTTGAATGGTGCCACATCCAGCTGGTGGCCAGGCACTAGTGGTGCGCCCCAAGGATCAGTGCTGGGCCCCATGCTCTTCAACATCTTCATTGATGATCTGGATGAGGGCATTGAGTCCATCTTCAGTAAATTTGCAGACGACACCAAGCTGGGGGCAGGAGCTGATCAGCTGGAGGGTAGAGAGGCTTTGCAGAGGGACCTCGACAGGCTGGACAGATGGGCAGAGTCCAAGGGCAGGAGATTGAACACATCCAAGTGCCGGGTTCTGCACATTGGCCACAGCAAGCCCATGCAGTGCTACAGGCTGGGGTCAGAGTGGCTGGAGAGCAGCCAGGCAGAGAGGGACCTGGGGGTGCTGGTTGATGGGAAGCTGAACATGAGCCTGCAGTGTGCCCAGGTAGCCAAGAGGGCCAATGGCATCCTGGCCTGCATCAGGAAGAGTGTGGCCAGCAGGAGCAGGGAGGTCATTCTGCCCCTGTACACTGCACTGGTTAGGCCACACCTCAAGTCCTGTGTCCAGTTCTGGGCCCCTCAGTTTAGGAAGGATGTTGACTTGCTGGAACAAGAAGGGCAACAAAGTTGGTGAGGGGTTTGGAACACAAGCCCTATGAGGAGGGGCTGAGGGAGCTGGGGTTGCTTAGCCTGGAGAAGAGGTGACTCAGGGGTGACCTTATTGCTCTCTACAACTACCTGAAGGGAGGCTGTAGCCAGGAAGAGGTTGGTCTCTTGTCCCAGGCAGCCAGTACCAGAACAAGAGGACAGTCTCAGGCTGTGCCAGGGCAGGTTTAGGCTGGATGTTAGGAAGAAATTCTGCATAGAGAGAGTGATTGCCCATTGGAATGGGCTACCTGAGGAGGTGGTGAAGTCACTGTCACTGGAGGTGTTCAGGAGGAGACTTGATAGGGTGCTTGGTGCCATGGTTTAGTTGATTAGGTGGTGTTGGATGATAGGTTGGGCACCATGATCTTAAAGGTCTCTTCCAACCTGGTCTATTCTATTCTATTCTATTCTATTCTATTCTATTCTATTCTATTCTATTCTATTCTATTCCATTCCATTCCATTCCATTCCATTCCATTCCATTCCATTCCATTCCAAGTGCATGCCAAAAGCAAGGTCTCTCATGGTGGAGATTTTGCCCTGGGGAGTTTTGCATCCATGTGAGTTCACTATGGAGGAAGAATGCCCAGGTTCAGCACAGCCCCACGGAGACCTGACTGGAGACCCTAGAGAGACTGGAATTTAAAGCAACATACAGTGCAGACTATTTATATGAATGATCCTTTGGCATGATGAATTGTATTCTTCCCACCTCACTCCAACGTCCTTTCAGGTAGCTGTGGAGAGCAATGAGGTCACCCTCAGCTTTCCCTCCTCTAGACTAAAGAATCCCAGTTCCTTCAGCCCAGTTCCTTCAGACACTCTTCACAAGACCTGTTCACCAGCTTTGCTGCCTTTTTCTGGACACACTCTACCACCACAATGTCATTCTTGTAGTGAGGGGCCCAAAACTGAACACGGGGTTCAAGGCTGATCCTCACTCTGTGCTTAGGTACAGATACACAATCATTTCCCTACTCTTGTTGACCACACTATTACTGGTACAGGCCAGGATGGCGTTGTCCTTCATGGCCACCTGAGCACACTGCTGTAAGTTAGCTGTGAGGGTGGCTTTGCAAGGAGAGCCTACCCCCAAAGATCTGGAAAGCCAGATTTTCCTGTAAGGGATAGTCTTGGTTTCCATTGGGCTTGCCTACTGCCCTGGGAAATCTAAGCAGAGCTTTGTGATGGGAGCTGGAAAAGCAAGGTAATCCCTCTGGCTGAGAGTCCTTCCTGCCAATGAATTTTTTCAGTGCCCTGAGGCAAAACTGTTTCTGGTTGGGACAGAGGAGTGTTAATGTGCTAATACAAAGGAAATGCTCTGCCTGGCCACTCTCCAGCCACTCTGACCCCAGCCTGTAGCACTGCATGGGTTTGCTGTGGCCAATGTGCAGAACCCGGCACTTGGATGTGTTCAATCTCCTGCCCTTGGACTCTGCCCATCTGTCCAGCCTGTCGAGGTCCCTCTGCAAAGCCTCTCTACCCTCCAGCAGATCAACTCCTGCCCCCAGCTTGGTGTCGTCTGCAAATTTACTGATGATGGACTCAATGCCCTCAATGCCCATCCAGATCATCAATGAAGATGTTGAAGAGCATGGGGCCCAGCACTGATCCTTGGGGCCCACCACTAGTGCCTGGCTGCCAGCTGGATGTGGCACCATTCACCACCACTTTATTGTTCCCCATTCTCAGTGCCCATGGTAGGTAAGGTTTTGCTCACATTCAGGTCGGTATGTGATGGCTCTTTGTTCACCTCTTCAAATGAGATTGGAAGCCAGGGTGCAAGTGTGAACAAATGTGGTTCATTCGTAATAGTCCTCATTAACAAGGTTCCTCTTCTTCCACCAGGAAGGCTAAGTGCTGGGTCCTGTGACCCAGATCACCAGCCGCAAACCTCAGGCTGCCGGGGCAAAGAGTTTGGGTGTAATCCAGCGCCGTGACATTTGTTAACGCTAACTGGTCATTAAAATCTTTTGAGCAGCAGACATATTCATAAAGCTTACAGCCTGCTCACAGATAATTCATGAGCATAATAAAAGAAATTCATTATTCATGTAAGAACTTTGCCATGAAAATGAGACCAGCTCTAATGCCTCACGTCCGTTGGTGCACGTCGGGAAGGCTTATTTGTTGCGTTTGCCTTGTGTTTGGAGATCATGGAATTAAAGTGGCTGTGGAGAGATAAAGCAATATGGACCAAACCTTTACAGCTAGCATTAGTGCCCTCATTAGTTGAGGCCTTATGAACACATAAAGTTTCACCACTTTAACTGCGTAGGTGTAGTTAAAGCAGTACATCACCTCCTAATGTGCGCTGCGCTAAAGAAGCGCCAGCAGCTTTAGTAGCTGAGAAGGAGCAGGAAGAGGCTGTCACAGTATATACACATATATGTTCCAGACATTAACTTCTGTCTGTCAGTTTTTTCTATTGCTGTTTTAACCATCTCCCTGCTGAAGGTTGCAATTAGGTATAGGCAGAGGATGGGGCAGTATCAAACGTCTCTCTCATTTTCTCTGCTGGAGCAGGCTGCCCAGGGAAGTGGTGGAGTCACCATCCCTGGAGGTGGTCAAAAATGTGTAGACGTGGCACTTTGGGTCATGGTTTAGTGGACACAGTAATTGGAAAAGACTTCTAAGATCATCAAGTCCAACCATCAATGCAAGACAACTATGACCTTTAAACCATGTCCCAAAGTGGACTTGATGATCTCAGAGGTGTTTTCAAATATTAATGATTCTATGATCCAGCTGCTTTGGTGTAGTCATCTGAGCTTGCTGAGATTACTGTTGGGTTTTTGCTTTAAGTGGAGTCAGAGGTGCTGGTATAATCTGTGAGAGCAGAGTAAGCATGAAAAAGGGATAGTGTCTTTGGATGTCAGGCCTGGAGTGACAGCTGTCTGACCACAGCCTCCTCATTGCAGTCAGACTATTACTGTATGAGTAATCAAATGAGTTGTACACCAGGTCCAACACCCCTATCCAGAGAGGCCGTGGAGCCTCCTTCTCTGGAGACTTTCAAAACCCACAGCCTGCCCTAGGTGATCCTGCAGTACTGTAGCTGATAACACACCAGTATTTTGGCTGCTGCTGAGCAAGCACCCAGGCTGTGCTTTTCCAGCATTTCCCTGACTTGAGAGTACACTGAGGGGTGGGCAAGATGTTGGGATCTTTCCCAAGACACAGCTGAGCCAACTGACCCAAACTGGCCAAAAGGGTATTCCATGCCATATGATGTCAGCTCAGGTATAAGAACGAAGGGAAAGAGGAAGTGTGGGATATTCATCCACGGCAATTGTCCTCCAAGAGAACCATTAAGCATAGAGAGCCCTGCTTCCTGAGACCAACCACTGCCTGCTGATGGGAAGCAGAGATTAACATCTCTCTGCTTTCGTTTCTGCACAGTCTATTGCTTGTGCTTATCATTATTATTAAATTGCTTCTATCCTATAACTGGCTTTTGTTATATTTTCCCCTCTCCCCTGTCCATCTAAGAAGGGGAGTGATAGAGCAGCTTTGGTGGGCATTTGGCCCCCAGCCAGGGCCCAACCACCACAGCAGTACTTTCTAGAAAGGATCTTGCATGCATGTTTATGGACTGTGCTTTCTTTTGTGGGTGGTGACAGGATGCATACTCAGCTGCATTCTCCAGCCAGTGCATGAAGCAGTCCTGCTGTTTTCCCTCTCTCTTGGTTAGGGAGAGCAGATCTAAAATGTGTTTCTGCCCACCTGCAGAAGATGTGAGACGATAGAGCAGAGCTCCTTGTCAGTGCATGAGCTGAAGGCATTGGCTGTTGTCAGCTGTCAGTCTGTCTCTTTATTAAGTATCATCACATTATCACTGTCACCTTCCAGATTGAGTGCCTAGAGAAAAGGTGAGCAATAAGCTAAGGAACTACTGCAGTGTTTAACCTACTCCAGACTCCCCTTCATGATCAGACCTGGGATATGGGCATGGACAAGGTTGTATCTTGATGGATTAACTGTTTCTAGGTTTGAATAGAGGTCAAGGCTCTGTGCTGGTGCTCCTTGATATGTTGGGATCCTTTGATATTATTGATCGAAGAATTCATTGAGCACCTCCAAGGACCAGGCAAGATGGCTCCACTCCTGTTTGTTGGGCGGATGGTAGGGTCAGTTTTGGACCCTCCTTTCAGCTCTTTTTGTGCATGCACAAGCCCAGAACACTGAGAGATATGAGACATAGTGTGCTGCTTTACCAATAACACATTGACATGGCTCAGTTCTGCATACCCTTCCCCACTGAGGCAATCTCTGATGTTTCCCTGCCTGGAGGAAAGCAACAGATTGAAGAAGGGCTGCTACTTCCAACCAGGCACAGATGATGGAAGTCTTTGTGACAGGAGGGACATACATACACCATCATTTGAGGTGTCTGACTACAAACCATCAAAGCAGGCCCTCTCCTGCTGGTCATGATGAACTGCCAACTCCTCTTTAGCAAGCAGATCACAAAAGTGTCAAAGAAAATATGCTGCTATACTTGTAGAGATGGCCATGAGTAGCTACTTGCCTTGAACAACTTATTTTGAAGGTAAAAGCCTCATGATCCAAGTGAGGAAGATAGGATATGGCCAGTGTTGCTTTGTGACTTCTCAATAATTTGTGGGGTATTTTTCTGGGGTTTTGAAGCAACAGACCTCCTCCTTAAAGCATATATGGCAGCCTTGGTGCTCAATACTTAATTTGTGACTATCTTCACTTCTCATTTGTTAATATAGATTCTGGTACATGGGAAGAGCAATTTTCAAGTAGCATTCAAAGGAAGCTGTTCTCTTGGAAGAGCTCCCTTGAGCAATAGCAACCCCCTCCCAGAAATGGAAGAAGAAATAAGATTGTCTAGTATGTGGCAAGGAAGAGAAGAAAAAAACTAGCTCTGCAGTGAAGATGCTCTTGAGGAGCTGACTATTGCTAGGAGCACCTGATCAAGAAATCTGCCTTAGGAATGACTAGGATGGATGCTCAACAGATCCAATACATGAATTTGGCCTAGATCAAGTGATAATTTGGTATTTGATGTATTTGAAAGTTGCTCTAGTTTTGTCCTTCCTGATCTGATTGGAGCAAGGCCTGAGAGAAGGCCTGTGTCTCAAGCCATGTATTTTCCTGGTCATAAAAAAATTGGTTGGGAAGAGTTTTTGGGTTTGTATTGCTCGGCCATCCTCCAGGTGCACAGCAAACAGGGAGGATTTGTGCTGGTTGGAGATGAAGAATAAGTGAAGAGACACCCACCTGCCCCCATGTTAGTGCAGAAGATAATGGGAATGGCCTCCCCATGCCAGTCTTGGCCTTCACATGTGACTAGCAAAAGGGACAGGCTGAGAGGAGGGCATACAATGGGAACCAGGGAGAGCATCATCTGTCACTGCTTGGGCTGTCCAGACAGGAGTAGGGAGGACGGGCCATGACATGAGGGTTTGTCAACCTGGGTTTGAAATGATTAACCTGGTTAGCCACTGAACCTATATCCCTCTCAACCTCCTCTGGATCTGCTGCATCTCAGAAGCAGCCCCCAGTCCTGCAGAATGGTCCTTTCCGTCCAGGGTGGCTTTCACTCTCGCTTTCCTTTTAACTCCTCAGCTCCCTGTCAATGATGCCAGCCGGCTCACCTCATTAAGTTAGAGAAGGAGGCCCTCAGATTGATGGCAGGCAGGTTTAATGTGGCTCTTTCTGAGCACTCAAGTGCAGCATGTAGGAGGATGCTGGGGAGATATTCCCGCAGGCTCCAGCAGAACTGACTGATTAAAGTTGCTCTGAATTGATGGCTAATGGGGAGCTTTCTTTGATGGCTCTTTCATTCTGGGTGCAGCTGGATAGAAAAAGATGTCTCAACATGAGGGAGAGGGGGTTTATCCCCCTCCCCTTTATTAACAGATGCTTCCAGGGCACTCCAGCAGCAGAATGAGATTTGATGAAAACCTAATGATTTAAATGATTCTTAACTCCTTCTCTTTCAGCAGCTGCTTGCTTATACACACCAACTGCATATGAGCACTGAGGACTAAGTAAGCAGCCAAGCCAACCAGAAAGGTGGTAACTGTGCAAAGTGAAAAGAGTTCCTTTGGAATGTTTAGGTCACTTGTGGCTCCAAAAATGGGTTCTTGATTGGGTGTAGATGTAGTAGATGCAAGTAGAGTATCTAACACCTCCATGTGATGAGTGGTTAGATAGTGATGGGTAAGTCTGAGGGGCAGAGCTGCTATAGGGAGCCAGAGAGCTGCAAGGCAGGAGAAAGTAGCATTAGTAGAAGCTTTAGAGAAACTTTCATGGCACCTGCTCCTGTTATGTATGGCTCAAGCTGCTGTGGCAACACTTAGGCAGACTCAGGCAGAATTATGTCAAAACTGGTTAACAGAAACTGGCTAATAGTGAGCTTTTTGCACTCTCACCAAGGAGGCCTCTGTTCAACAGGCTCGTTGCAAGTAGTTTTCCTGCTATAGTATCTAACCTTTAATCAGCTAACGGGTTTCTTCCCATTGCCAGAAGTTCCACATCCCCTAAAGTTTCTGTCAGCCAGATGTCTCTGCAATCTGTGTGTCTCCATGAGCTGAGATATTTGTGAGCATGCCATTTCTCATTCATACACACAGATCAGGATGGGTGTTAGAGGCTCCAGAAACTCCAGTGATTTGATCCAGTTGGAGATCAGGAGGCCAGATTTTGGGTGACATAAATCAGTGACTTGGAGCACAGTCATTTTGCTCCATTTGAGGATCTGACTCATAATTTCAGATTTAGGCCCCTAGCATCTGTCTGTCTCTGTGACAGGGCACTAAAGAAGCCATTTGTGTCCACAGTTTGCTTCACCCATTTCCATGGCTTGACACAGCAGCTCTTAGGTTTTGGTGATGTGCTCCGTGCCCCATCTCAAGCTACTGAGGCAAATTTAGGGGAGGTAGCAAGTAACCACACCCTAACCTGGGCATCTGGACATCACATTGCAGTTAAAACCCCTTTGCTTTTACAAGAAAGTACTTGGACTGCAGTGATTTTTATTTGCAGGTGATCGGGAAGCAGTTTTTCACCGTGGAGACAGCAGCTTCACTTTTCAATGCTGTGTTGAAGAGAAAGCTTCATCTCTATCTGAAAAACACGTGGCTTTCATAAACAGCACCCTGTCCTCCAAGGGCAGGGGGTTCTTTTTATTCTTCTCTTTTCTCTAAGTCATCCCTTTTTTCATCAGAGATTGCTTGAATATCATGGAATAGAATAGAATAGAATAGAATAGAATAGAATAGAATAGAATAGAATAGAATAGAATAGAATAGAATAGAATAGAATAGAATTAATAGACCAGGTTGGAAGAGACCTTCAAGATCATCACATTCCAACCCATCATCCAACATCAGTTCAGATCATAACACAGGTGAACCTGATCTAGTTAGAGATGTCTCTGCTTACTGGAGAGGGGTTGGACTAGATGACCTTTAGAAACCCAGTGCATTCTATGATTCTATGAATATGGGTATGTCTGGCTGGGATTCAAGAGAGGACTTTGACCTGTGGCAACTGACAATCTGCCAGTAAGCTACTGGGCAAAGCAAGAAAGGCCCATCCTTTCCATTGATAAGATCCCCTTCCCCTTTTTAGCTGGAGGTGTGACACAACCCCAGTTACAGCAAACTCCTCTGTGATGCCCTCTGCAAAGGAAGGTTTCAAGGTGTTTGCAGAGTCACTGAACTGCAGAGGCTGTGGTGATGTTGGCTGGTAACACAACAGTAACAGCTGACAGTAACACAACACTCCGTGACAGCACCAGACCCCCCCACCTAGCTAGGCCAGGGTTGAGGAGCCATGGGTGAAGAAAACACTGGTACAGGTTCATAGCAGCTTAACATGAGCGCATGCTAAGCTGCAGCCAATATGGTAAGGAGGAAATCCTTCATGTGTGAGTTAGATTGATCGAGTGCATTGATGCATCACTGCAGTTTAATTGTAAGAAGTTCTGCATGATGCTCCCTTCCTTTCCTCCTCCCTGTTGTGCCCTCAGCTTCAGTGAAACACTGGCTACTTAACTGCTACTACTACTACTTTGCTGTTGTCAATGCATTGTGGGTGCAAAATGTTCAGCCTACAGTGGGTGAATGGAACAAATGTCTGGAAAGGATCTCACAAGCTAGATAGTCCATATCCCTGCATAACAGCAAGGTCAGCTCTTCAAAGGCATTCCTGGTAACTGTTTCTCTAGCTTGTTTTGAAAGACTTCATACCTCCAGTACAATTTATACTTGCTCTTCATTATCCTTGCTGCTCTTCCCTGTCCAACTGAGTCTTCCCTCATGCAGTTTGAGACCATACCTTGTTCTGTCTGTCATGAATCAGATGCAATCATCTGATTCAACCAGCACCAGAACAGGAGGACACAGTCTCAAGCTGTGCCAGGGGAGGTTTTAGGCTGGATGTTAGGAAGAAATTCTTCACAGAAAGAGTGATTGGCCATTGGAATGTGCTGCCCAGGGAGGTGGTGGAGTCACCATCACTGGAGGTGTTTAAGAGGAGACTGGATGAGACACTTGGTGCCCTGGTTTAGTTGATTAGATGGTGTTGGGTGATAGGTTGGACTCGATGATCTTGAAGGTCTTTTCCACCCTGGTTAATTCAATTCAATTCAATTCAATTCAATTCAATTCAATTCAATTCAATTCAATTCAATTCAATTCAATTCAATTCAATTCAATTCAATTCAATTCAATTCAATTCAATGCATTTCAATGCAATTCAACTATTCTATTCTATTCTATTCTATTCTATTCTATTCTATTCTATTCTATTCTATTCTATTCTATTCTATTCTATTCATTCCATTCCATTCCATTCTTCCATCCCATTCTATTCCATTCTATTATATTCTGTTCTATTCTATTCTATTCTATTCTATTCTATTCTATCTATTCTATTCTATTCTATTCTATTCTGTTAGTGTCTTTATTTTGTGGGAGCCTTGCTCATGACTTCATCACTTTTTTTGGTGTCCTCCTTCAGTCCTTTTTAGGCAAAGCAGGTTTTGTGTTTCCTTGTAGCTCATGTGTCCAGATACATGGTCATTCTACTGCTCTTTTTCGGACTCTCCAGTTTGTCCATATCCTTGTCCTCATTCCTCCATTCTCATGCTCCAGCCTTTAGAGTGGATTTCCAGTTCATCAGATAAACGTGTGAGTGATCTGTTGATTGCAACTCACAGTCTGATTGTAGGTAATGCAAATGCAGGGAAGGCATTCATGATCCCATCAAATCAACAGATGTCAGCTGATTGTCTGCTGATTTCCCAGCCTGGGACTTGAACCTGGAACTGGCCCGACAGCCAGTTGTTCTCATCTGTAGGAGAAAAACAGGTATGAAACCAGCTGTCTGCCTTTTGGCCAGACCACAGGTGGATTTGTGCAACTGCCAGTGCAATTCCCATCTGCCTCCTCTATCTTCAGCAGCCATGGAAGTCGTTCCTAGCTGCTACTGAATAGCTGAGCCATTAGGCCACGAGTGGTGATTGTTTGAAACTAGAACAATTCTTTTGTGTGGCACCCTACTTTCAGCTTTGCTGTGTGCCTTTCCAAATACTGTTTCACCAATAGTACACCTTATTATTACTACTTAGAATGTGTCCCCCTCCAGGCTGAGCCACCCAGGGTGCAGGGATTGCTGAAAATACATCCCAGAGATTTATGGCAAGCCCAGTTTTCCTCTTTTTATTACCAAAAAAATATATATACATATAAAAAATCCTCCACCTATTTCAAGGATATTTTTGGCAAAGCAAGAAGAGGGCAAAACAAAATCTCACTCCCATGGGCTCTCTCCCAGGGGGAAACAGATCTAGTTGCAACCTTTGCATGTGCACTTAGCTCTTAAGTTCACCATGACACAGCTGCATTTAAGTCAGGGTATCTCATCAACTCTTGCTCACACTGGCAGAGTTACAGAAGGGACTGATATGGCCCCGCTGCCTGTGCTCCATGCCATGCTAGTGTTAAGCTATCTACATCCCAATCAGCATGTCTGCAGACTGAAGGTTAAGCTGGCAACAGAGACCAGAGGTCTGACAAACTGCCTGGAATTTGTTCACATGCATGCTTCCTTGTTCTCCCCCTTCCTTTCCACCTCCTTCCCAACCTTTCCTCCATGAACTTCAGTGAAATATTGTTAGTTATTTCCAGAAAGAGAGGTTTTCTTAGGCCATTTATCCTGCTGCTACTTCACTGCAGCCTGGTTTGAGCTGAGCTACTGAGCTACTGAGATGCTAGACTGGGGGCTTTGCTTTTAAAATAAGCTTTCCTTTTCTTTCCTCTTGCATTTCATCCTCATTTCTTGCATTTTTATTGAGGAACTATGGACTGTTTGCACTAATGTATGATGTCATGGGAGATTATGGAGTCATTTGCTGGAATCATTTTTGTGTCTTGAGGAGAAGGGGGAAGAAACATCTAATCCCTGTCTAGTAAGATGGTCTGGAGACCAATTTCATCCCATCAGCAGGATCTCACAGTTCAGTACAGGAAAGCTAAGGAGTGAAAGCAGCTGAGAAAGCTGGGGCTGGAGGTAAAGGGTGTGAGCCTGTCTGTCTGTGCTGCTCCTGCTGATAGAGGTGGCTGGGAACCACAAGCAAAGACAGACCAGTCAACTGAAAGGCTGGGAGATGTAAGCTGCCCATTTCAGCTGGTGGCTGAGGGGTACAGTGAGTGAATATGAACCCAAATTGATCTGCAGAATTAGACATGATGCTCAGCCTCATCCACCAGCACAGAGGGAATTTCTGGGCTGTTAGGATCCCATGCTGGGCAGAACAGAGCAGAGCAGCTGGGCTAGAAGACCACATACCAAGCAGCATCTCCAGGGAGACCGTTTAATACAGGAGGTGAGATTCCTAACCGGTGTGAATTGCTCTGGCTGCCTTCGAAGCAAACAGAGTGATGTCAGCAGGCAACGTGACCACCTGAGGAAGGTTATCTGCAAACAGAAGTGACTGAATTGCCCTGCTTTAGGCTTTCTATGAAACAGAGGTGCTCTGCAGAGATGACAGCTCTCTCTCGGAGCAGATTATCCCAGTTGTTTTCTGTTTTGACTGTAGAGGGGGAAATGCAGCTGTTCCCAGGAGTTCTTGCCATAGCTCCAGCAACTGAGCACCTTATGGGTTTTCTGTCTCTTACATGGTTGTTTCCCCCCTGCATGAAGAAAACCTTGATGTTCTGCTTAGGGGCAGATGTCTGAGGGAACACCTCTAGTGTGGTCTTGTTCTTTGTTCTGTCTGGCTCTGGCAAGTGACCTTAGTCCTTACTTGCCTCACCTGCTTGCCTCATGAGGAGACATCCTGGCTCTCTACAGCTACCTGAAAGGAGGTTGTGGAGAGGTTGGTGCTGGTCTCTTCTCCCAGGGAATTAGTGACAGAACAAAAGGGAATGGCCTCAAGCTGTCACTGGGTAGGTTTAGACTGCACAGTAGGAAACCTTCTCAAGGCAAGAGTGGTCAGGCATTGGAATGTTCTGCCCAGGGAGGTGGTGGAGTCCCCAGGCCTGGCTGTGTTTGAAAGTGGTTTGGCTGGAGAAGAGGAGGCTCAGGGGTGACCTCATTGCTCTCTACAACTACCTGAAAGGTGGTTGTAGCCAGGAAGGGGTTGGCCTCTTCTCCCTAGCAACCAGCACCAGAACAAGGGGACACAGTCTCAAGCTGCAACAGGGGAAGTTTAGGCTCGAGGTGAGGAGAAAGTTCTTCACCAAGAGAGTGATTCGCCATTGGAATGTGCTGCCCGGGGAGGTGGTGGAGTCACCGTCCCTGGAGGTGTTCAAGGGGGGACTGGATGTGGCACTTGGTGCCATGGCCTAGTCGTGAGGTTTGTGGTTACAGGTTGGACTCGATGATCTTCGAGATCTCTTCCAACCTTGGTGATACTGTGATACTGTGATACTGGATGTGGTGCTTGGGGCTCTGGTCTAGGGGTGACCCTTGCAGAGTAGGGTTCTGGGTTGGACTTGGTGATCCCAAAGGTCTCTTCCAACTGAACGTTTCTGTGTGACTCTGTGACTCTGTGACACTTTCCCTTCCTCTGTCTTCCTGGATGTCAAGAGAATGAGTTCAGTAAGCACTTTCCCACCCCTGCTGCCTGGAATTGCTGTGAAGTTAGTACATGCATTGGCTGCAGTGCTGTATTTGCAGTCCAAGCTCCTCACTCATTTTTCCTCTTTAGAGGTGCTAAAGCTGGTATCTCTTCCTCTCTGTGCCCTCACTCCTATGTTAACTTCTAGTTCCTTCTCTGGAGTGATTAAGGGGAAGAATCTTTGGAAAGCCTAGGTTTTAAGACTGACAGCCCAGCAAATATACAGCAATGGGAAGGGAAAGATGCAGCTACAGTCTGCTGGAATCATCTGTCCATCAGTCAGCAAGAATGCAGTGCTTTATTCACTTACTGCATCTTCTCATGTCATAAAGCACAATCCAAATGAAGGCTTGGGGAAAATGGATTTCATACTCCATAAAGAGCCCATTTCTTGCACTACTGGGTAAGACCATGAACTTCTTCAAGTGGGCTCTGATGTGCTGGAAATTCAAAAGACCTGAATGTGTGATGTTAACAGTGAGCAAAAGTGTTGTGTTGATCTGGGCCCTGCTCCTAACACTGTGCTGAAGTACCTGGTGACAATGCCCCTTTCACTTAAATAATAATGACAGGCTACTTCAGGTGTTGTGGACCACAGGGAAATGCATACATGGTTTCCAAGGCAGTGGGGGATGGTTTATCTAGGGAGGGTAAAACCACTAGCTTTCTTGGGCTAGAAAGTATGTTGGGATTTAATTCTGCTCATGATCCCTTAGCACAAGAAGAAAGTGGAAAAAGAAAGAAAAAGAAAAGCCTGAGGAAAGAGTGAATATAACCCAGAAGCTACACACACAGTGGTGACCTTGGAATCTTATCAATGCTTATAAATATCTAAAGAGTGGAGATCAAGAGGACAGGCTGCCCAGTGGTGCCCAGGGATAGGACAAGGGGCAATGGGTACAAGCTAGAATACAGGAGGTTTCACTTGAACTTAAGGAAAAGCTTCTGTACTTTGATTCGAGGGTGGCAGAGCACTGGAACAGGCTGCCCAGAGAAGTTGTGGAGTCTCCTCCTCTGGAGGCATTCCAAACCTGCCTCAACATGCTCCTGTGTGACTTATTCTAGATAATCCTGCTCTGGCAGGGGGTTGGACTTCAGAGGTCACTTCCAACCCCTACTTTTCTGTGAGTCTGTGATCTTGACACTGATCTTAACACAGTGCTCAGAAAGTGATGGAGTGTTCTTTCACTAAATCAGGACTTGATGGGTGAGTAGACCTTAACTTTGAGGCTGACAGGAACAAGTCAGAGAAGCTGAAGGGAAAAGAAAATCTACCAGCAACTCCAGTTCCACTCAGCTGCTGGATTCCCTGTCCCAGGGACATGCACTGTCTTCAAGCCATGTCCTAAGCTGTTCAGGCTACTTGGGGATTTTGGCCACCTGTTCTGGCTGCTAACATACAGTAGAGCATCTCAAAGGATCTGGTGTTAGCCCCTGTGACCAGTTCTAGCCCTTCTCCACCTTCCAGTGAGCAAGTTACTAAGCCAGCTGACTCCATATCCACTCCCTATCAGTGCTTCACGCACTCAGAGTGTTGCTGAGGGCTTGTTAAACTGTTTGCAGTAATAAAGGGTTTGGAGCAGTGCTCCACGTGTAAGTTACATTCATTCAGTGCACCCAGAAAACAGAAACTCATCTTCCAGACTGAGGTTTTCACCTCGTGTGACCTTTTTCCAGCTGATTTGTGCTGATGTGCATGTTAGATAGTGATTATTTTGTTGCCTGACTTAGTCTCTGGTCTCAAAAGGCATGGGCCTTTATGTCACCAGCTCTGGTAAGTGTTTGTCAGCCAAAGTAAATGCAGCATTATTTGGAACAGACATCCTGGTAACAGCAGGATACAGCCCTGCTCAGAGAAGAGCTCAGTGCTTAAAGAAGGCTGCTCCTCCTGACAGCCTCAGTTTTCAGGGTGGATTTCCTCCCTAGTGCATCCCTTGTGCATGTTGTTATTGTTCAGAACACTCGCAAACCCTTGGATTCCACACAGCTTTCCTGTCCCTAGCTTCAGATACGTGATTTTCATTAAATTGACTGGCAGTGAACAGGAAACTGCTCAGCAAATACACTGCCAAAAGCCCACAAGCCCAGAGCTTGCTCTTGCTCACTCCACTGTAAACCCTTTGGGCCACGTCCTGGTCTTCTTGAGATGGATGTAAATCTAGAGTTAACACCATGGACTGCAGAAGTCTACATCTGGCATTAGGTGGTTGTAGCAGAGATCAGAGCCTGCCCATGGTTTTGTGTTTGGAGTTACTGTGCATTGACCTCAGCTTTGGTGCCTACAGAGGAGGGGTCACATCCAAGCCTGTTTAGAATAGAATAGAATAGGATAGGATAGGATAGGATAGGATAGGATAGGATAGGATAGGATAGGATAGGATAGGATAGGATAGGATAGGATAAATCAGGTTAGAAGAGACCTTCAAGATCATCAAGTCCAACCCATCATCCAATACCACCTAATCAACTAGACCATGGCATCAAGCACCCTATCAAGTCTCCTCCTAAACACCTCCAGTGATGGTGACTCCACCACCTCCTTGGGCAGCACATTCCAATGGGCAATCACTCTCTGTGTGTAGAATTTCTTCCTAACCTCCAGTCTGAACCTTCCCTGGCACAGCTTGAGACTGTGTCCTCTTGTTCTGGTGCTGGTTGCCTGGGAGAAGAGACCAGCCCCTGCCTGTCTATAACCTCCCTTCAGGTAGTTGTAGACAGCAATAAGGTCTCCCCTGAGCCTCCTCTTCTCCAGGCTAAGCAACCTATTCTATTCTATTCTATTCTATTCTATTCTATTCTATTCTATTCTATTCTATTCTATTCTATTCCATTCCATTCCATTCCATTCCATTCCATTCCATTCCATTCCATTCTATTCTATTCTATTCTATTCTATTCTATTCTATTCTATTCTATTCTATTCTATTCCATCTCCAACTAGGTCAGGCTGTCCAGGGTCCGATCGAGTCTGATCTTGAATGTCTCCAGGGATGGGGCCTCAACTACATCCATGGGCCACTTGTTCCAGTATTGTAGCACTGTCCTTGTAAAGAACTTCTTCTTCATGCCCAACCTAAATCTATTCTGCTCCAGTTTGAAACCATTGCCCCTCAGGCTATCTCTGCAAGCCCTTCTACACAGCCCTTCCCCTTCACAGAATTACACAATGGTAGGGGTTGGAAGGGACCTCTAGAGATTGTCTAGTCCAACCCCCTGCTAAAGCAGGTTCACCTAAATCAGATTGCAGGCTTTGTAAGTCTCCAGAGAAGGAGACTCCACAATGCCTCAGGACAGAATGCTTCAGTGCTGCATTACCCTCAATAAGTGAAGAAAAATAGCATGTGTTAAGCTGTGCTCCACATATCTGGCACAGAAGCCAGATTGCTGGGAGTGGTGGAGACCATGTATGTGAATGTATTTTTATGTAGCTGAACTAGGAGTAGTAGTGAGCGTGAGAGGGATTGTGCAAGGGTAGTGTAGGACGGCACTAGAACAGGATCATGGAGAGAGAGATGTACCTCTCTTTCTGTACAAAAGAGGCTGAAAGAGGATTTGCATATGTAGCATGCACATAGCTGAGAGTGGTACAGTAATTAGGAGTAAGTGAAGGTGAAGCTGAAAGAGGAATTTCATGTTCTGTGGAAGATCTTTCCATGTAAGCTATTGTTCAGAAAGGTTATTAGCAGGCAGCGGTACGAACTGTCCTGAACTGCACGCTCTGCCTTTGTCTGACTACAGGATTTTTACAAGCCTTTTTTTTTTTTCCTGAGAGCTGACAGCATAATGGTCCTGGACAATGCCAAATCATCATCTGCACACTCACTAGGGGAGCTGAGCTTTTATACAAGAGCAAGGAAGATAAAAACAGCACACTCAAAGCCAGACAGAAATGTCTGAACAAGGGAATGAGAGAAGAAGAGACTAAAATGCTGTTTGCTAGGCTGGCTGGTTTTTTCCCTTCCTTTTAATATTTTCCCCCCTCCCCTTCTCATCAGATTCTGAATGTCTTGTTCCAAAACTCCTTCAGTTATTTTGTGGGCCTGTCTTTGCAGAGCATGCTCTGATTTTCAGGTAAATTCCAAACAGATGCTTTAAAAAAAATGGGAGGAGGGGAGAACAAGCCCTGCAGAAAGAAAATTTAGGACAGATGTTGTGTGTCCTTCCCCAGGCAGCATTCTCGCTCCTGACAGGCAGCCCTACAGACTGAACTTGCAGTTGGACTCCACCAAGATGCTCCTCCAAAAGTGATGCATAAGAAAGACCTGTTTGGTGTGGTCCTTGCACTGGGCAGGTTTGAACCACCCAGGGCCAAGAGGGTTTCCCAGCCCCTCCTGACCACTAAGGTTAACCGATGTCTGCACCCCAGAGCAGACATCACTGCGCTGTCCACTTTGAGCTGTGTCCTTCCTGCCAGCAGCTGGTTTCTATCCAGAAGAAGGGGCATCGGTTTGAGTACCTCCATCTGACTAAGAGTGGGCACATGTTGCAAACCTCAGACAGAAGTACCAACCTTCCTTACACTCAGGCATACTAAGAAGGAGAACCATGCAGATAGTGTCTTTCAGAGTCCTGTAGGCAGACTGCGAATAATACAGAATACAGAATAATACAGAATTAACCAAGTTGGAAAAGACCTTTGAGATCATCAAGTCCAACCTATCACCCAGCACCATCTAATCAACTAAACCATTACACTAAGTGCCCCCTCCAGTCTCTTTTTAAACACTTCCAGTGATGATGACTCCACTCTGGAAGTTACCTGTTCAGGTCCCAGCATGCTCACTTCGGTCCTGTGACGAAAAACTCCATTAGCATGGAAGGTGTTTAATGGAGATAGGATAGGATAGGATAGGATAGGATAGGATAGGATAGGATAGGATAGGATAGGATAGGATAGGATAGGATAGGAGTTAACCAGATTGGAAGAGACCTTTGAGATCATCGAGTACAACTCAACAGCCAATACAGTCTAATCAACTAAACCATGGCACCAAGTGCCCCATCCGGTCTCTTCCTAAACACCTCCAGTGATAGTCACTCCACCACCTCCCTGGGCAGCACATTCCAATGGCCAATCTCTCTTTCTGGGAAGAACTTCTTCCCAACATCCAGCCCAAACCTCCCCTGCCGCAGCTTGAGACTGTGTCCTCTTGTTCTGTGGCTGGTTGCCTGGGAGAAGAGACCAACCCCCACCTGGCTACAATCTCCCTTCAGGTAGTTGTAGAAGGGGGTGTATCTCCTCCATTCCCTTATCTCCCTTTCCTGAGGCTTCCTATGCATTCCTCGCTGCATGGAATATGGCAAGAGAGTGAGAGACAATCAATCCCCTGCTCGTTTTCATCTGCTTCCCTTAGATAGATTGCAGAAGCTGTTACAGTCGTTAAGGCTGAAGAAAATAATGCTGTGAAGCATTTCTGCTGCCAGTCTCTGTTTGGTAGGAGGGGAATTTCCTTCAATCAGCAAATCCCTAAGTTGCCCCAGATATGCAATGCATGCTGGCAGGGAGAGCATCTGGCTTTATCAGCTTTCTTGTTGGGAACAAGCTCCATATAGGAACCCTGTCATGCAGGAAGAAGGCAACATATTGCAATTCATGTTGGTAAACCCTTTATGCTGCTCTGTTACTGTTACAGACCTGATTGTGTCTGGCATTAGGAACTATTTTAGAAGCATTTTAGGACATTTTAGATCACTGTACCAGTTGCATTGTCTGCATGCCTCCAGCAACAAATCTAGGTCTTTTACTCATCTCAAGCCCAGCTTTACAGGGCAGAGGGAAATCTTCTAAAATCATTTCATCCTCCTGCATATAAAATCATCCCCATTTTTGGATGTATTTTATGTTAGACTCTTCCAAGCCCGATACAAAAGGAGGAGCAGGAATTCTTTCCATTTCCTCAAGGGGAATGGCTTCTGTTCCTACCACAGCATAAAATATTGCGGTGTGATTGTTTAACATGCAGTGAGCTGGAAATTCTGCCATGGGCAAGGGGGTTTTGGTGGGGAAACAAAGAGCTATTTCTCTAGAGAGATGCTTTGATTCTCCCTAGTGGTTTGTGACGAGTTGTGAGCATGCAGTGTGCCCAGGGGGCCAAGAGGTCCAATGGCATCCTGGCCTGTATCAGGAACAGTGTGGCCAGCAGGAGCAGGGAGGTCATTGTGCCCCTGTACACTGCACTGGTTAGGCCACACCTTAAGTCCTCTGTCCAGTTCTGGGCAACTTGGTTTAGGAAAGATGTTGACTTGCTGGAAGGTGTCCAGAGAAGGGCAACAAAGCTGGGGAGGGGTTCGAAGCACAAGCCCTATGACGAGAGGCTGAGGAAGCTGGGGTTGCTTAGCCTGGAGAAGAGGAGGTTCAGGGGAGACCTTCTTGCTCTCTAAAACTACCTGAAGGGAGGTTGTAGCCAGGTGGGGGTTGGTCTCTTCTCCCAGGCAACCAGCACCAGAACAAGGGGACACAGTCTCAAGCTGCACCAGGGGAGGTTCAGACTGGATGTTAGCAAGAAATTCTTCACAGAGAGAGTGATTGGCCTTTGGAATGTGCTGCCTGGGGAGGTTGTGGAGTCACCATCATTGGAGGTGTTTAGGAGGAGACTTGATAGGGTGTTTGGTTGCATGGTGTAGTTGATTAGATGGTGTTGGATGATGGGTTGGACGTGATGATCTTGAAGGTCTTTTCCAACCTGGTCTATTCTATTCTATTCTATTCTATTCTATTCTATTCTATTCTATTCTATTCTATTCTATTCTATTTTCTATTCTATTCTATTTCTATTCCTATTTCTATTCTATTTCTATTCTATTCTATTCCTATTTCTATTTCTATTCTATTCCTATTTCTACTCTATTCTATTCTATTTCTATTATATTTATATTTATATTTATATTTATATTTATATTTATATTTATATTTATATTTATATTTATATTTATATTCTAGTCTATTCTTATTCTATTCTACTCTATTCTATTCTATTCATGAGACTGGTACTGTGGGTGGACAGAGTCTGGATGTCCTTATGTATAGCTCTACTCTTTGCCAGTATCTTTTTACAAGGTAGTAGCTTAGCTGCTGGGTCTGCAGAAGAGCTGAAAACCTAGGCATCAGTGTTAGGAACCTCACAGCAGCATCTGGGGCAATTTGTGGAGGGTTTTTTGGCTTCTTGTGTGCTTTCTTGGAAACAATATGCTTTGCAAAGGGCCTCAGAATTGCTTTATTACCTGATTGCATATAAAAAGCTTATTAAAAAATGAGCAGCAGTAACCATGTATTTAACATTACCTTTGTTATCATCTCAGTCCTGTGTCGATGGCTGATGTTTGGCACGGGCACTGATATGCAACTTAAAGCTAAATAGACTGATAGCTAAAAATTCAGCTATCAGCTGAAAATTCAGCTTTTGGAGATGCTTTTTTTAAGACTTCAGCAGCACAGCTGATTAGTGTTGCTGTACTCACTCTTTCTTTGGGGCTTAGATTGAAATCCAGAAGAAGATAGACAGTCTCAACACGTTTTCTAAAAGGAGATTAGGTAGTGGTGCTCAGGATTTCCAGATATCTCCCCTGGTGAGAGGCCTCGAGCACAAGCCCTATGAGGAGAGGCTGCAGGAGCTGGGGTTGTTGAGCCTGGAGAAGAGGAGGCTCAGGGGAGATCTTATTGCTCTCTACAACTACCTGAAGGGAGGTTGTAGCCAGGAGGGGCTTGGTCTCTTCTCCCAGGCAATCAGCACCAGAACAAGAGGTTACAATCTCAAGCTGTGCCAGGGGAAGTTTAGGCTCAAGGTGAGGAGAAAGTTCATAACAGAGAGAACTGTTAGCCATTAGAATGTGCTGCCCAGGGAGGTGGTGGAGTCACCATCCCTGGAGGTGTTCGAGTGGGGATTTGACGTGGCATTTAGTGCCATGGTTTAGTCATGAGGTCTGTGGTGACAGGTTGGACTCAGTGATCTTTGAGGTCTTTTCCAACCTAATTGATTCTATGATTTTCCTTTCAGACTTCAAAAGAAGGAATGCTTTTTGTAGCCCAAGATGTGCTGCCTTTTTGACCTTCTTGCCCAACCACAGCAGGGTGGGCTGCTCTTGAGAAGGTGTCCTCGTGCATCAGCTGGGCTCTTCAGAACCTGCTCCCTGCCTCCCTGTTGAACAAACATAGAATTACAGAATGGTAGGGTTTCGAAGAACCCTCCAGAAATCATTGAGTTCAAGCCCCCTGCCAAAGTAGGACCACCTAGGGCAGACCACACAGGAACATGTCCAGGCAGGTTTTGAAAGTCTCCAAAGGAGACTCCACAGCCTCTCTGGGAAACCTGTTCCAATGCTCTGGCACCCTCACAGGAAAAAGCTTTTTGCTCATGTTGAGGTGGAACTTCCTGTCTTCAAGTTACAGGACACCACTGAAAAGAGACTGGCACCTTCTTCTTAACACCCACCCTTCAGACACTGATAAATACTAGTAAGATCTCCTCTCAGTCTTCTCCAGGCTAAACAGCCCCAGATCTCTCAGCTTTTCCATGTAAGACAGATGTTCCAGTCCCTTAATTGTCCTCCCAGCTCTCCACTGGACTAGTATATCCATGTCCCTCTTGAGCTGGAGAGCTCAGAACTGGACACAATACTCCAGATGTGGTCTCGCAAGGGCAGAGTAGAGTGCAAGGAGTACCTCCCTTGACCTGCTGACTACACTCTTTTTAATGCACCCCAGTATACCATTGGCCAGAAAGGGCACATTGACGTTTCATGGGTAACTTGTTGTCCACCAGGGCTCACATATTGTCCACCAGGGCTCACATATTGTCCACCAGGGCTCATGTATTGTCCACCAGGAGTCAACCAAAAGAAGTGTGCCACACCCCAGAGCAGAGTCTGGTGGTGCTGCTGCAATGCACTGCATAGCAAGGAGGATCCAGCTTGAGCTCCAGCTGGCCACTACCTCTCACTGGGAGAAGGACTTGGTATTTTGAGAAGAGTAGTTCTTGCCTGCACTCTTAGGCATGCCTCTCTGGCCTAGGGTCATGGCAATGAGGTGAAGAGAGAGTGTAAGAGCAGGACCATCAGTGCTTGCCTTCATGCTCCAGAAAGGGGCTGCACAGAAATGTCTAAGAGAGAGGAAGCCAAAATAAAACCCATAGAAACAGCTAGAAGTGTCCAATCAACCAACAATAGAGCAGAAATCATTCCCCCTGGGCTGCAAAAAAGGGGCTTAGGACGTGGAGGGGCAAGCAGACTGGCAGCAGCAGCTTCCCAAGCATTAAACATCTTTTTTCCCTTCCTTTCTTCTCTTCCTGTGGCAGCCTGCCTACAGATCATTCCCCTGGGGTCCCTCCTTCTCCCACAGACTGTTTCCTCACCTCAGCCTTAACCCATCTCCTGCCTGGTTGCTACTGTGTAGTTGTCTTCTTCTGGGAGCCCTCTTGCTGAGGCTGAAGGTGGAGTCATTCTGAATGTAGTGTCGGCTGAAGTATTACTGAGGTTTGGGGCTGGTTTGGGTTGGTTTTTTTCCCTCTTGCTTTGCCTTTTACTTTCCCCATCTTCTTGCATTACCCTTGCTCACCCAAATGGGTTCTGCTTGCACTGAAGTGGTGGGTCCTGCACACACAGTAGGCATCTCGCTGGGCAGCCGTGACAGCTGACATATTACACCCTCAGCAAAGAGCAGGCCAGTGCACTCTTCTCTCCTGCATAAAAAATTAATTACATGAGATTGTATTAAGGATTTTATTAATAATTCTATTGCTTTTCCCTTTTCTCCCTGTTCCAATATTGCTCTCCAGCTCCTGTCATAGTCCTTTGCCGGTCCCTCCGCCGCCCCGTCCCTCCGGTGCACAAAGTTTCCAGACCTCACAGAATGGTAGGAATTGAGCAGGACCTCTGGTGATCATAGAATCATAGAATCAATAAGGTTGGAAAGACCTCAAAGACCATCAAGTCCAACCTGTCACCCAACACCTCATCACTACTAGACCATGGCACCAAGTGCCACGTCCAATCCCCTCTTGAACACCTCCAGGGATGGCAACCTCACCATCTCCCTGGGCAGCACATTCCAATGGCTAACAACTCTCTCAGTGAAGAACTTTCTCCTCAGTTCCAGCCTAAACTACCCCTGGTGCAGCTGGAGACTGTGTCCTCTTGTTCTGGTGCTGGTTGCCTGGGAGAAGAGACCAAGCCCCTCATGGCTACAACCTCCCTTCAGGTAGTTGTAGAGAGCAATAAGGTCTCCCCTGAGCCTCCTCTTCTCCAGGCTAAGCAATCCCAGCTCCCTCAGCCCCTCATCTAGTCCACCTGTCCTGCTAACAAAGGTGCACCTAGAGCAGGTTGCATGGGAACACATCTATGTGTGTTTTGAAAGCCTCCAGAAGAGAAGACTCCACAACCTTTCAGTTCCACCTCTATTTTAACTGAGTAGGAGAAAACTCAAAACCTGAAGGATTTCTCACTACCTCTCTGCATCCTTTCTCCTGTTTGGCCTGTGACCAGAGCAGTCCCCCTCCGGAGCAAGCAGGGAGCATATTAAATGAGGGACCAGGGGTCTGAGCCCTGTTGCTTGATTCATTTCTTTTAGCACTGCTGGGTGTTGACCTCTAGAGCAGTTTTCTGCACAGGATGAGAAGGATACATAACCATAAGCAGGCATGCATGGCACTGCACAGGTCTGCCTGGTGAATGTGTTCTTGCAGTGCTAACCATGAATCTTAGAAAAAGGGGGGGGAGGGAAAAACAACACAACAAAACAAACCACACAAAAAACTCCAAACACAAAATTTAAGGCCAGTAAGCAAGAATGAAATAAACAACCCCTGCTTACTGTCACCACACTGTGATGAAAAGGAACTGCTGCTGCAGAGCCCCAAGATAAAAAGAGAGAGAGAGCGAGAGAGAGAGAGCTCTCTACCTCACACCTCCTGCTGAAGCTGGGCTATGGATAGAGGGTTTGCATTGTGCCCTCTCCACTGGCAATTTGGGATGCTGCTGGGATCGTTAGGGGGAAAGGGAGCTGAGATGAAGGCCCTGCTGATAACAGTGGCCTCTAAGCACCATCGACTGAGACAGGGAAGGAGAGAAGCAGGCTCTGTGCTACCCAGTTTGTGCTAGAAAGCAGGAGATGTGTCAGAGATGAAAGGGAGTGCTCCTGCATTCTTGCCAGCTAATTAACCTTATTTGAGACCCACAAGAACTTCCTCCATCTCCTCTCATGCCTCCTCCTTCTACATTCTCCATCTTTCCTGGAACTTATTCCATGTTTGCCTGATGCTCTGTCATGTAGCATCACCTGAGCATACTGAGAAACATATGGCTGTGATTTGTGACTCATTACCTGAGAGGCCAGAGATCAGACTCATTCTCTGAAGCGACCTATGCCATCCTGTCCAGAAAGGGGACATGCCAGCAGCTGTGCCTCCAGCACTTCTCATTATGCCATCCCATGATGGCAATTCTGGAAAGGTTTCCAAGAGGACAACAAGATGCTGTCATGGGCAAAGATGGTCTTGCTGTCACCTTTTGTGCTTTCCTTGGCAACAAAAAATCTTCTGTCTTAAGTGTGTGCCTCTGTCTTTGGTCTCTGTCTGCACACTGCCCCTTGTAAATCTCTGCTTCCCTCCCTACACCTCTCAGCACTGGTAGTACCACTGCTTCTCTCCAAGGTCATGGTCAATTGAGTGCAACCAAGGGCAATCTGGGCCCAAATAACCCAGTATGCTGGGACATAAATGTGACTGGGGTCTGAGGAAAGAGCTGCCTTGAGGGTGTAATTCATGTAACTCCAAGAGAGTATGGGCACGTGTCTGGGTGCAGGATGTCACTTTGAGGTTGCCTATCAGAAGCACAGGAGCACTCAGAAGCAGGAGGCTGCCTCTCCTCCAGCTCCTGCTGATGGCTGTGGAGCTGCAAGTTCACTGGCATAGGGGTCCAAGGGCCACGGGAAAGGCCAGGTGTGAAAACGATGGCAGGTAGAAACTCAGCATGGGGTGACTGCAGGCTGCTTCTGGCTCAGTCACAGTTGTTCCTTATTGCTGGTTTGACTTTTGCCTTTGAAAGCCCAGGACTGGGCTGACGCTGAATGTCTGTCCTCTAAAGCTTTCCATCACGGGAGATGCTGGAGCCAGCCAAAGCCAAGCACGTACTCGCTCTAATGCAGATCCAGTCCAAGAGGAGACAGCCTGAGATGCCAGCTTGGAGAGGGCCAGCAGAGTTTTGCTGTCC
Source organism: Picus viridis (assembly GCA_033816785.1). Taxonomy (NCBI): domain Eukaryota; kingdom Metazoa; phylum Chordata; class Aves; order Piciformes; family Picidae; genus Picus; species Picus viridis. The sequence goes on along the minus strand of CM066569.1, from coordinate 9,210,560 downwards.
GAGCATCTCCCATCAGAAAACACCACAGGGAGCAGCACGTTATTGCTGACAGAGGAAAGGGCATGCAGCTCCTTACTTGCCATATGCCAGTCCAAGATGCTATCGGAGAGCCATCTGTGGGTCTGTGCCCAGTTAATGCTGCCTCAGCCTCTCCGAGCGGAAAGACGGCCTTGAAGTGATGACTACAGAGAAAATCATTGCAACAGGAAAACAAACAAACTGAAAGAGCTGCTCAGAGCTCCTGCAGCACTGCACAGGCTGTTTAGGAAGGCTATGAAAGAGCTGCTCCGAGCTCCTGCAGCACTGCACAGGCTGTTCAGGAAGGCTATGAAAGAGCTGCTCCGAGCTCCTGCAGCACTGCACAGGCTGTTCAGGAAGGCTATGAAAGAGCTGCTCCGAGCTCCTGCAGCACTGCACAGGCTGTTCAGGAAGGCTATGAAAGAGCTGCTCCGAGCTCCTGCAGCACTGCACAGGCTGTTCAGGAAGGCTATGAAAGAGCTGCTCCGAGCTCCTGCAGCACTGCACAGGCTGTTCAGGAAGGCTATCATGTCAGCGGAGAGCAGCATTTGACCGATGGAAGCTGATTTGTGTTACTGAAAGAACATGTAATGTCAGCCTGGATAATATCATCCCTTTCTCTGTGTCTGGGTAAATCTCTGAGCTTTTGATTTCTCTTGGCTTATCCTGGTGTGACACTTCCCAGGCAGTGGCATGGGATAAGCTCCCTCACCTCTACGCCGCTCGAGGGATGATTTTTTTCTCTTTATCAGACCACACTCCATAAAGAGCTTGGATACTGGGCTCAATCTGCCCTCTTCAGATTGTGCTTGGGGGAAAATGAAAAAAAAAAAAAAAAAAGGGGTGTTGGGGGAGGGGAACACAATGTAAAAGGTTTTAAAAAGCTGAGAGAGATAGGAGGCACAACAGTGCAGAGCTCTGCTCCTCGGCCTTAGCTCCTGGGTGTTACTGGCTGCAATGTGCTAGCAAGCTGCAGCAGCAGCTGCCCTCAGCCTGAAACAGTAACACCACCATTAAAAAAACCCACAGAAATGTCAGAAATTATGTTTTTGAGTGCACTGTCTGAGCCAGGTGAGCCAAGCTGAGCTTACTGTATGAGGAACCACAGGGAGCAGTGGCACCCAGCTCATGATAAGGGATGCAGGGCCAAAGTATCACTGGAAAGCCATGAGAAATGGCTGGCTGGGTGGAGGAAGAAGCAGTGCAGCTCTTATTGCAGCAGAGTAGGCACAGGCAGCAGAGATGGCTCTAGGTCAGACCCTGAGGAGGATGAGCTGGGAGAATCACAGCCTTCCTTCCAGTAGGTTTTATCCAGCCTTGCTTGTGATACTGTTCTTGTAACTCCTCAGCAGGGAGGAGGGGTTTGCAAGCAGAGGAGAGGAATATGACTGTCACTGAGAGAGGGAACCAGGAGGACTTTGCTGAGGGCAAGGTCTGGGAAAAGGCTGTGAATCAGTAGCCTACCCTTGCTGAAATAGAAGGAGGTGTTCAGTGGTGATGCTCTCCATTCCTCTGCCATGCTGTTCTTCAACAGCGACAGCCAACAGTTCGGTGCCATTAGGCAGAGAGGTGTATGTAGTGTAGTGTAGCCATGTCTTAGGGACAAGAAATTGTGATGGCATCAGCTCAAACCTCTGCCAGCAGATGAGAGAATGCAGGAGTGCATCCTACTCTTGCCTTGATCACCATAGGGGCTGTTTCAAACATGCAGGTATAGCCCCAGCTCTGTCTTCCAAACTGGCCTCAGCCTGAGGCACTGGTGGAGGGGAGCCATCATACTGGCCTGAGACTGGGATGAGTGGCCTCCTGGGACACATCTCCCAGGACAGGGACAACTGCACAGGGAGACAAGACACCTTGCTCAGGTCAAGCATGTTATTTTGGAAAGCCAGTGCCAAGTGTAGAGACCTTATTGCTCTCTACAACAACCTGAAGGGAGGTTGTAGCCAGGCAGAGGTTGGTCTCTTCTCCCAGGCAGCCAGCACCAGAACAAGAGGACACAGTCTCAAGCTGTGCCAGGGCAGGTTTAGACTGGACGTTAGGAGGAAGTTCTATACAGAGAGTGATTCCCCATTGGAATGGGCTGCCTGGGGAGGTGGTGGAGTCACCATCATTGGAGGTGTTCAGGAGGAGACTTGACGGGGTGCTTGGTGACATGATCTACTTGTTTGATGGGTTGGACGTGATGATCTTGAAGGTCTCTTCCAACCTGGTTTATTGTATTGTATTGTATTGTATTGTAAGTGAGACGGTTGTCAGGCTCTCCGTGCTCTCCTCCAACAGGGCTTGCACCAGGCATATGAGGAGCTACTGGAAGCTCACCCTGGCCAAAGGATGTGACCCCTTCCCTCTGCTCTCTGCATCACTTTCATCCTCTTTAGTGCTGGTGCAGTACCTCAGAGAAAGTACTCAGCTTAGTATTCCCTCCTCTGCCTGCCTGATCTTCCAGCTCTTTCCTCCCCTGTACCAGCAGTGCAGCTGGGAGACAGAGCAGCTCCTTAATGCATGGCTCAGGTAGGAATACCCACGCTGCTTTCTTCAGGGGCAGCTGTAAGGAAGGTGGCATATGTCCCTCATCCTTCTCCTCTGGTGTCCCTGGCAGAAGGAACACTGTTGCATTACACCAGCATTTAAGAAATAATAATAATTAAAAGCTTTCTGATGAACATGGTTAATTTCCTATTCTAAAAAGCTGCTAAGGCAGCACCTTTTGTGCATTAGCATATTTGCAAGGTTAATGTAGTGTACTTAATAAGATAAATAATGCTTGTCATGATATTTCAGGCCAGTTTTAAAGGGAGGGAATGAAACAATATTTTGCTTAACATCTCAAGTTTTTGCCTGGTCAACTTTCAGTTAACTGCTGAGCTACTGCTGGTTGTTGAGGTGCGTTGTTCACTGCAGTGCTACAGGCTGGGGTCAGAGTGGCTGGAGAGCGGCCAGGCAGAGAGGGACCTGGGGGGAACTGGTTGATGGTAGGCTGAATATGAGCCTGCAGTGTGCCCAGAGAGCCAAGAAGGCCAGTGGCATCCTGGCCTGCATCAGGAACAGTGTGGCCAGCAGGAGCAGGGAGGTCATTCTGCCCCTGTACACTGCACTGGTTAGGCCATACCTCGAGTCCTGTGTCCAGTTCTGGGCCCCTCAGTTTAGGAAGGATGTTGACTTGCTGGAGTGTGTCCAGAGAAGGTCAACAAAGCTGGTGAGGGGCTTGGAACACAAGCCCTATGAGGAGAGGCTGAGGAAGCTGGGGTTGCTTAGCCTGGAGAAGAGGAGGCTCAGGGAGACCTTATTGCTGTCTACAACTACCTGAAGGGAGGTTGTAGCCAGGCAGAGGTTGGTCTCTTCACCCAGGCAGCCAGCACCAGAACAAGAGGACACAGTCTCAAGCTGTGCCAGGGGAGGTTTAGGCTGGAGGTTAGGAAGAAATTCTACACAGAGAGAGTGATTGCCCATTGGAATGGTCTGCCCAGGGAGGTGGTGGAGTCACCATCATTGGAGGTGTTTAGGAGGAGACTTGATAGGGTGCTTGGTGCCATGGTTTAGTTGACTAGGTGGTGTTGGATGATAGGATGGACATGACGATCTTGAAAGTCTCTTCCAACCTATTCTATTCTATTCTATTCTATTCTATTCTATTCTATTCTATTCTATTCTATTCTATTCTATTCTATTCTATTCTATTCTTCTTGGCAGGTGCTCACCAGCACTTGCAGAGGGTTAAAGGAGTCTCAAAGCACAGATGGCATGGACGAGCTTTGAAGTGAGCTCTCAGTGGCTGCCACGATAGACATCACTTTGGGAATGTGGGCAGGAAGGCAGTGAAGCCACAACAGGCTGAAGGAAACCCATGTGAGATCAGGGACAACGTCTGTGAGTGAGCAGGTGGTGGTGGTGGTGGTACTGACCTGCAGGAGAGGGTCTGAAGCTTGAAACAAGAACAAGAGGACACAGTCTCAAACTGCACCAGGGGAGTTTTAGGCTGGAGGTGAGGAGAAAGTTCTTCACAGAGAGAGTTGTTAGCCATTGGAATGGGCTGCCCAGGGAGGTGGTGGAGTCACTGTCCCTGGAGGTGTTCACGAGGGGATTGGATGTCGCACTTGGTGCCATGGTTTAGTAGTCATGAGGTGTTGGGTGACAGGTTGGACTGGATGATCTTTGAGGTCTCTTCCAACCAGATGTATTCTGTGATTCTGAGGTCTTTTCCAACCTTATTGATTCTCTGGTTCTAAGGATGGTGAGCAGATGACAGCAGTAATAAACCAGTGACGGATGCAGGGGGACTAGGAGGCTGGGAGAGGTGGTGGCAGCTTTCTCACCAACTCAGACTTTCTTTTAGTTTTCTTTCATTTTTAATATCCTACTTCAACCCTTGGCTTAATGTTTAATTTTCCTCCAAACGTCCATAACTAGGGAAGCATTTGAAAAATCCCCATGCAAGGTACTGCAGGCCGTGGGAGACAATCATAAACCTGCTTCCTTAGCTGCCAGCCCTGGGCAAGTCTCAGGTAATGATTAGCAGAGAGCCCTTATGTTCCTAATGGTTTCTCTTGCCTCCTCTTCTGCAGAATGATTGCTTTCTTAGGCATTTTAATAATATACAGTAAAAGCAGCCACATGTTATATAAATGAGGCCACAGTGGGCAAGGAAGAAAGAGAACTTCTCAGGCAAATGATCCAGGACACCTGTCTTGCTACTCCCACATGCCCTTCCTTTCTCTCCCTACCTCTCCCCGACCAGTAACATAGACCAACCAGTTCATTATTTTCTCATAATGATGAGAAGAGGGAGGGAGAAGCAAGCCAACAAAACTGCTGGTATTTCCTGTGTAGGAAATGAATAAAAGAGCTGTGCCACCCAGATACAGGCCACAGTGAAAGGATGGGAGAATGGGCAGACATTTAGCCAGCTGAGAAAGCTTCCAGCATGGAGAAGAAAGAGAGGGACAGCGGAGGCAGGTGAGAGATGAGGGGGCAGAGGGAGTAGGAGAAATAAAAGAAGGAAAACATAATGCAGAGTTGGGAAAGGAAGGTACAGCAAAAAAAATGGGAGAGAGGGAGATGAGTAAGGAACAAAGAGGACAGGTAAACAGACACAGCAAAAGGACAGGTGGAAGGAAGGAAGTAATATGTTGTTGTGTGTGTCCGAGTGGGGAGGTAGCGAAGGGGTGGAGGACCAGCGCCAGTGGGTAGATTGATTTTGATGTTAACTATATTACAGGTCAAACACAGTCCTCACACCATATCAACTCCACATCTGTTTCTTCTTCCACCTGCCTGTCAGTCCCCTGCTGTGTCCTAGATTTTTTCAGTTGGAGCACCTCTCGGACTCAGCACTGAGTGTCTCTCAGCCCTGGGGTGGGGGGAGACCAGAGCACCAGGTGAAACCTGTACCGGCCTGTGTTCCCCACAGCACCAATGGACCCAGGCTCAGGACACCATTACAGAGAGGGACAGCTCTGGGAGCGTGAGTACCTCACCACTGGCATCCCCATCTCCTGCCCCATCTCCTAGGGGCAGGGAAGGTAGATGGGTGGCTAGAAGCTTGTCCTGCACAGAATGACAGAATGCATCAGGGTGCAAGGGATCCTTGAAGGTCATCTTGTCCAACCCCTCTTCAGTGAGCAGGGACATCCTCAACTAGATCAGGTTGCTCAGGGCCCCATTGGGTTTGTCCTTGATTGTCTCCAGGGATGGATGGATGGATGGATGGATGGATGGATGGATGGATGGATGGATGGATGGATGTGGGACAAAGCCATCCTATCCCATCACATGGCACACGTAAAGGTCTCTTCCAACCTGTCTATTCTATTCTATTCTATTCTATTCTATTCTATTCTATTCTATTCTATACTGGAGAAGGTATCAGCCCATCTTAACATAGTGAAAAAACTTTCACAGCAACACTTCAGGCTCAGTTTCTCCAGGCATTTGTTGCTGTGGTTTTGGTATGTGGTGATAGCCAGCAGCTGTCTGTCTTGTGCTACTGAATGATCCATTTCTTCAGCCTCATCTCTGCAAATGGCCTCCCTTAGCTGACTCAGCTGTGCTGTGAGGATTTCTCTGCACCCTGGGCTGCAGGATCAGCAGCCTGAAGGAACCCAGCATGATGCAGCCCAGATCCCACAACAGCAATCCTGCAGCGCACCAGCCACACAATGCATGGCTGAGAGGCACGTGTCATCTTCCAGCCGTAGGGCAGACATCAATTAATGGGAGAGCATCCTCCCTCCACAGTGCTGCAACCTGGTATTGTCCTGGAGCATGCTATCAAAGAAGAAGCCAAAACCACTTACCCCCACCTCCATCCCAGGTGATGATTTTTTCTCTGTCTGGAGTGCCAAAACCAGCAGCACTTACAGCTTCAGAAGGAGACTTCTTCCCTGCCTTGACTCCCTGGCAGCTTTGCAGAGCTCTGACCAAAGCACATCCACCCTGTGCAGGTACTAGCCAAGGCAGGAGGCATCTCAGCATGTCACAGGATGGAAGAGGGCAGATGGAAGAGTAGGTTGGGCTGCCCTGGGAGTTCAGGTGGGTGGCAGAGGCATTGTGCTGTCTGTGATGCTGCCCAGCTGAGCACTGCTGGAAGCTCTTCTTGGGGGAAGGAGCACGGTTCTCATCACTCTGCTGTTCCCAGTTGCATGGTAACTGCAACTGCACTAAGGGCTAAGCACATCGGTCAGAGCCCTCCCTGCTCTTCTCTCCTCTCCTGTCTGTGGCCATACATTGGTCTGCAGTCATTTGCTGATTCTTGTTTTTCTCCACTTACCTTCCCTCCACATCTGCCCCATTCTGTTTCTGTCCTCTGTGGATAAATCTCTCTAGTGTAGTGTGCTGAAGTTAGAGCTGCTCCAGGCAGTTAGCCACTCACCCAGGAGAGGATCCTGGAAAGAAAAGAAAGGGGAGAAAAGAAGAAAAGAAAGAAAAAGAAAACCAAACTAAATAAGGGGGTTTTCCATTCTCTGTCTCCCCAGTGCTTGCTAGGGATATTGGCAGAGCTAGGAGTGGGGAGCTCAGGGAGCAAGAGCACTGTGGGTCAAGCCCCAGGTGCCTTGAAACAGCTTTAGAAACAAAGATGTAAACAGAAGGAGGAGGAAAACTGCCAAAGCCGCATAAAGCTGAGGACTGAGATAACAAAGGCTGATACAGTTCAGGACTGAGTTGTATTGTGTGCAATGTAGCAGCTGTCCAAGCCATTCTACCCTGTGCTGTTTTGCTTTGATCTAGACCTCTGGATGTTGCCCTGTGAACTTCACAAACCAAACCAAACCAAACCAAACCAAACCAAGACAAAACAAACCAAACAAAAAGAACAATAAACAACACTAAAAGAAATGCAAGAGAAAATAAAGCCAACTACTTAATTTGTTCTGAGTGGAGGAGGAAGACAAGGAGGGCATATTCCTCACCTTCCCATGTAGAGCCAAGTTCTCCATCACATGCAGGAGCACACATGTATTCATACATACATGTATGCATACATACATGCAGCCACACAGAGCTCTTTTGTGATACTCAGAAGAGCTTCAGGAGCAAGAGAGAGGTCTGTGCTGAAACTTGCTTCTGTCTCTCAGCCTAGTTCTTGGTTGCCCTTCCAGAGCCTGTGGTCAAGGTTCCATCAGCTGCACTACATCAACAGGGATGTGGCAGAGGTTAACACTAACATCTGGGAAGGGGTTTGCCCATTCTGTGCATCATATATCAGGAGCATGCTCTTGGATCTGTTTTTGATGGTGATTAGATAGATCTTCATGATACTCAGAAGAGCTTCAGGAGCAACAGAGAGGTCTGTGCTGAAACTTGCTTCTGTCTCTCAGCCTAGTTCTTGGCTGCCCTTCCAGAGCCTGTGGTCAAGGTTCCATCAGCTGCACTACATCAACAGGGATGTGGCAGAGGTTAACAGTAACATCTGGGAAGGGCATTGCCCATTCTATGCATCATGTGTCAGGAGCATGCTCTTAGATCTGTTTTTGATGGTGATTAGATAGATCTTTATGATGGAAATGTCCCACAAGAAAGCATTTGTGCAGCAGGCATGGAAACTTGGAAATGTGAATGATAGGTGAAAATGTGAGCTGGTATTTATATATGTAATGATAACTCTTCACCAGGAAATGAAACCCAGCAGGGGAGAAAATACAGTGTACATTTCAAAAGCCTTCACATATCCATGCACTAAAGAGCATTTCTTCTCCCCTTGTTCAACCCTGACACCATGGATGCCTCAGACTTGAGCAGTCTGTTTGAACTACCTGCTGTTCAAAAATCTGGAGGAGAGCTGAAGCTCTTTGCTATTGAAGGCTTGCTTTCAAAGCTTCCAGGAGCCAGACAGGAGGAGCATCCAGGCTACTGCTGCTCCTAGGCAAGCAGGCAAACTCTCAGCTAGCTCTGGCCCTTGTTGTGCACGCTGGGGTGGATTACAGTGACTCAGACAGGCACCTGCTAGGCTGTGGTTGTTGTACACCACAGCAAGTCAGTGAAAAACCTAGGTTGCCTGGGAGGTGGGAGTTCTGTCTCTGCTTAGGAGATCCTAAAGGATGTCTATTTTACAGGAAACCCCAGTAGTAGTTGGCCTGATTTTTATCCATTGCATGTATAAAAGTGTTTTACTCTGCGAGTGCACACTCACACAGCATTGTGTATCTGTCTGTATCAGAGTCTCATCTCCTTACCTGACAGAGGTAGACAGCTGCCTGTTTCTCTTAGCCTCACAGACCCAGTGGAACAAAAGGTGAATTGAGATTTTTCTTTCACCTTGTGCACCATCAGCAACAATCACAGAATCACAGAATCAACAAGGTTGGAAGAGACCTCAAAGATCATCAAGTCCAACCTGTCACCACAGACCTCATGACTAAACCATGGCACCAAGTGCCACGTCCAATCCCCTCTTGAATACCTCCAGGGACGGTGACTCCACCACCTCCCTGGGCAGCACATTCCAACAGCTAACAACTCTCTCTGTGAAGAACTTTCTCCTCACCTCCAGCTTAAACCTCCCCTGGTGCCGCTTGAGACTCTGTCCTCTTGTTAGAATCATAGAATTGTAGAATCAATAAGGTTGGAAGAGACCTCAAAGATCATCAAGTCCAACCTGTCACCCAACACCCCATGACTGCTAAACTATGGCACCAAGTGCCACGTCCAATCCCCTCTTGAACACCTCCAGGGATGGTGACTCCACCACCTCTCTGGGCAGCACATTCCAACAGCTAACAACTCTCTCTGTGAAGAACTTTCTCCTCGCCTCCAGCCTAAACTTCCCCTGGTGCAGCTTGAGACTGTGTCCTCTTGTTCTGGTGCTGGTTGCCTGGGAGAAGAGACCAACCCCTCCTGGCCACAACCACCCTTCAGGTAGTAGTAGACAGCAATAAGGCCTCCCCTGAGCCTCCTCTTCTCCAGGCTAAACAACCCCAGCTCCCTCAGCCTCTCCTCATAGGGCTTGTGCTCGAGGCCGCTCCCCATCCTCGTTGCCCTTCTCTGGACACAATGGATTATTTCTGCTGGGAATGGTGGATGAAGCAGATGGAGTCTTCTCAAACAAACCTCCTCTGTTTCTGGCATTTGAGAAAAACCTCCTTTACCTTGAGAAAAAAAAAAAAAAAGTAAGGAGTGAATCACATGGGGAATGTCTTCTGTCATCTCACTTTTGCAACCAGTCTTCTGTCTATGATCAGGATCTTTAAAAGAGAGGGAATTAAGCTGCTGAGGCAGAGGCTGACGGGAGTCTCTGCTCCGATAGATTTTGGGGCATGGAGATTGCAGGGTAATTGAGTTGCAATGCTCAATATTTATTCTTGTTAAATAGACTTCAACAGCAATCACTGGAATGCACTGGGCATGTGAAGCATGAATCAGTGAGGGAGGTCATGCTGAGGGTGTCCAGAATCAGAAGAAATTCAGGCTGTTAGAAACCAATCTGATTTTTGCTGCGCATGAGTCGAGGTGGTTTAGTTTCGTACTTGGCACGGTGGAGTATTGACAGCTCTCGTGAACTCTCCACCCTGGGTGTAAATAATTACGAAGGGAATTGATTTTTAATCATGTTTTATATGTAGAAATGAATCCCTTATTAAGTGCAGTGCAACATATGGCATGGGGTGTATCTGCATTAGCATTTGAGTTTGAATCCCAACTGTGCTTTGGAAGCGTATCTTCCAGTCATCTCTTTGCTCTGGTTTTTACCATAAGAAGGCCTCTAGGTCTTTTTGAAGTTGTATTCAAAGCTAAACCAGGAGATGCACAGACCTCACCACCTGCTAATGGTGTTCAACCCACAGGGCCTGAGTAGATCTCGTCCCAAGTAAACCCGTTCAGTGTATATGATGTTCAACATTTGCATTAACAGTGAAGCCTCGTTCGACATCTTCATCAACCACCTGGATGAGGGAACAGAGTGTACCCTCAGAAAGTTTGCTGGTGATGTAAAATGGGAGGATTGGCTGTGCTGACATTCAGTGAGATCTGCACAGACTGCAGAGTTGGGTGGAGAGCAACCTGATGAAAGCCAACAAAGACCAATGTAGAGTCTTACACCTGGGCAAGAATAACCCCATGCGCCAATACAAGTTAGAGGTTTCCTACTGGAAAGCAGCTCCATGGAGAAGGACTTTTGAGTCCTGGTGCCCTTGTGGCCAAGAGGCCATATGGTATCCTGGGGAGAATTAGGAAGAGTGTGCCCAGCAGGTCAAGGGATACTCTTCTGACCCTACTGAGGCCACATCTGGAGTATCGTGTCCAGAGCTGGGCTCCCCAGTTCAAGGGAGAGAGGAAACTATGAGTCAAATGAAGGGCCATGAGGATGATTAAGGGACTGGAACTTCTCTCTTCCAAGGAAAGATTATCTTAATCTGGGGCTGTTTAGCCTGGAAAAGAAAAGGCTGAGAGGCAATCTGATTAGGGTTTATAAAGACCTCAAGGGTAGTAGGTCAAGAAGATGGGGCCAGTGTCTACTCACTGGTGACCAGTGAGTACAAACTGGAACAGAGGAAGTTCCACCTCAATGTGAGGAAAAACTTTGCTGTGAGGATGCCAGAGCACTGGAACAGACTGCCCAGAGGGTTTGTGGAGTCTCCTTCTCTGGAGACTTTCAAAACCTGCCTGGACATGTTCCTATGTGATCTGCCCTAGGTGATCTCACCTGCTTTGAAAGGGGAGTTGGACTTGATGATCTCTAGAGGTCCCTTCCAACCCCTACTGTGATTTTGTGAATCTAAACAGCAGACATCCAGCACCATTTCCCTCTATAAAGCTGTTCCTTTTGTACTGCAGTGTTGGTAGCATAGACCCAGCTGGGCTGGACCCTTGGGGCTCAAGGACTGAGCATCTTAAAACAAAGTACTTTTGAGTGCAGTTTTAGATACTTCACAAAACCATGAATTTGCCCACCTCATCTTAGACAAGTTTCTGCCACCATTGGAAAGTTTGTATCATTTGGACCTGTAATTTGCACTATGGTCTGGACTTGCCATCCACTGACTGCTTGGAGCTTGCATTGATCAGGACAAAAGTCCTTAATGTTGACCCTAGACCCACCATAACCCCACTTCCTTTACACCAGCCAACAGCTGTTATTTCCCCAGTGCATACTGGCAGAACCTCATGTTTTATCTCTATTGGGTGGGAAAAGCTGATGTGAAGAGACCCTTCTTACAGTGTGCTCCAAACATGGTGAGGCTGATGCTTTCCCCAATTACCTGCAAGGAGTTCTGTCTAGGGCTCTTCAGCAGGACAGCTCTGAGGCATGACACTTTCTGCTCCCTGGATGGAAAACATCACAGCCTGTGATGTTGTGTGGTAGTGGTCACCCATCCACGTATCCAAACACATCCTAAGCTCCAAAGCTCTCCAGACAATTTTCTTCTCTGTGTCTATCAGAGAGTGGCCTCTAATGCTACATATTGATGGCAAGAATTGGGAGACAGCCTGCGACATGCTTGTGTGTGTTAAACCCACCCTGTCCCTTCCCTTTCTACTCCTGAAATAGTGCTTCCTCTAATTCAAGGAGCAAGGACTGCTTTTTAGCAGTACCATTAGTCCATCATACCCTTTCTCATTTCATTCTCCCAGCACTGCTGAGAGTTTGCTCCTTAGCTGGGATTTTCCAGATAGCCTAATGGAGTTAGCCACCCAGATCCAGTGACTTTGTGTGCACGGAGAGCATCTAATTCTCTTAAAGCCCATGGCAAATCCCAGTGTTATTTCCTATGTAGATGGCTGCTACAAAGAAGCAATTAGGAAGATAACCAATATCTTCCTGTCCTCTCTTCCATTTCTAAAGCTGCAGGGAGAAATGGCAGTATTTTGGCTAAAGATAAGTATAAACCAAACCCTAAGGTGTTGACAACCCCAAACACTTGCATGGCTCGGTTTTGAACTAGCATCTAGATTTGTATCTTGGATACAGTCCCTGGCTTTACTTCTCTGCATAGTAAATCTTTTTCACAGTTTGAACTGTGAATATAATTTAGCATTAATGTACTGTGTATGTCTTTGATATGGCCGAAAGGGACAAGTTATGTATCTGGGTTGGAGCAGAAAGATGTATCACCGTGTTGGCAGGATCTTTACTGCCAGTCCAGGAGTCTAAAACACAGGAGACTTGGGCAATATTTAGGTGTGGAAGCATAAAGTATGAACATACATCTAGCAGTAGCTGCCCTAGGTCGGTATGTAGATCATGTGAACCATTTCAGATGTCGAAGTGGGGTGCTGCCTTAGGGTGGTGCAGGAGAAAAAGAGTGTCCGCAGCAAGGAACCGTTTTCTGTGGGTCTCCACCTGATAGGGATCCATCAGTGGGGAGATCCCAGTCCTGTTTCAATGTTCCTTCTTAGAATCATAGAAAACATAGAATCAACAAGGTTGGAAAAGACCTCAGGGATCATCAAGTCCAACCTGTCACCACAGACCTCATGACTACTAGACCATGGCACCAAGTGCCACGTCCAATCCCCTCTTGAACACCTCCAGGGACGGTGACTCCACCACCTTCCTGGGCAGCACATTCCAATGGCTAACAACTCTCTCTGTGAAGAACTTTCTCCTCACCTCCAGCCTAAACTTCCCCTGATCTTTCCTCTATCTCTGGAAGACAGAGAGAGGAAAAGATTTCCTTTGTGTAAAATTGTTCACGGATAGAAAACTGAGCAGGAGTTCTCAGCATGATACAGTCTTGTTAAGTGATGGTCTGCTTTTCCTCCTGTTGCCTTACTGGAGAAAGAAGGAAAGAATTAGCAATCCCTAGATCTGAAGGGTAGAATTAATTATGTCTGTGATTCATTATGGGCAAAGCCAGCTAAACGTTTCTCTGCTATTTTTAATTTTGCATCTGAATCGCAGAGCATATGAAACCCAATATAGGATCTCAGTTCCTGGGAACTGTTTCATTTCCAAATGCTCATGGAGCAGAATTGCCAGGAAATGGAGAAAAGGTGCAGACAAGACAACTCCATTTTAAAGGAATGAAAAGTCCCTTTGTTGTATTGCAGTTAATCTTAGCTTCTCCCCTCAGTTTAAGAAGGACATCGAGACACTTGAACGTGTCCAGAGAAGGGCAACAAGGCTGGGGAGAGGCCTTGAGCACAAGCCCTATGAGGAGAGGCTGAGGGAGCTGGGATTGTTTAGCCTGGAGAAGAGGAGGCTCAGGGGAGACCTTCATGCTCTCTACAACCACCTGAAGGAGGTTGTAGCCAGGTGGGGGTTGGTCTCTTCTCCCAGGCAACCAGCACCAGAACAAAGGACAGTCTCCAGCTGCACCAGGGGAGGTTTAGGCTGGATGTTAGGAAGAAGTTCGTCATAGAGAGAGTCATTGGCCATTGGAGTCACCCCCATTGGAAGTGTTTAGGGGAGAAATGTTGGGGTTCTTGGTGCCATGGTTTAGGCCACCCTGGTTAGGCCACACCTTGAGTCCTGTGTCCAGTTCTGGGCCACTCAGTTTAGGAAAGATGTTGAGTTGCTGGAACGTGTCCAGAGAAGGGCAACAAAGCTGGGGAGGGGTTTGGATCACAGCCCTGTGAGGAGAAGCTGAGGGAGCTGGGGTTGCTTAGCCTGGAGGAGGAGGTTCAGGAGGAGACCTTCTTGCTCTGTACAACTACCTGAAGGGAGGTTGTAACCAGGAGGGGGTTGGTCTCTTCTCCCAGACAACCAGCACCAGAGCAAGAGGACAGTCTCAAGCTGCACCAGGGGAAGCTTAGGCTGGAGGTGAGGAGAAAGTTCTTCACAGAGAGAGTTATTGGCCATTAGAATGTGCTGCCCAGAGGCGTGGTGGAGTCACCATCCCTGGTGGTATTGAGAAGGGGACTGGACATGGCCCATGGAGCCATGGTTTAGTAGTCATGAGGTGTTGCTGGGTGACAGGTTGGACTTGATGATCTCTGAGGTCTTTTCCAACCTTATTGATTCTATGATTCTAAGAGAGGGCTGTGCAAGGTCAGAACAAGCCAGATTGCTGGCAGTGAAGTTTGACCTGTTATTTTTTTTAATGCAGTCTGTGTTTTGCTCTAGGGCTGGCTACTGTGCCTAGCCTACCTTTTATTTTCCCTCCCCCTTTCCTTTTTTGTGTGTGTGTGTGTTTTCTTTGGGTTTTTTTGCTTTGGTTTGGTTGGGGGAGGGGGCTGTCGGGGGGATCACTATTACTACCACTGCTGTTGTTATTACCAGTTTGCCGTGGTAGTGTTTCTTTTTTTTCAGTCATCTGTGTTCGCATCTCTTGAGAGCAATGAAAAGAAATCAAACTGCTTTTGTGAGTTGTGGCAGAAGAGTGCAAATAGATTGATTAAAAACACTGTTTCTTTCTTTAATTTAAACAGAGCGGAGGCTTGTGGGTAATGTGCATAATGTATGCTCGGTGGTAACAAGCCACCGAGGGGAGAGGGGAGGAAAGTGAGGGAGAGAAGGGGGAAAAAAATGGAAGTGGAGCCAGTGTTGTTCTGCTTTTAAACACAAGATTGATTTTACATTTTCCCTGTGTGTCACTTTCATTACTAGCAAATTAATCCTTCTCTCCGAGGCCTGAAACTTATTTCTGGGGTTTCTCGTAAGAAAATAGCTTCTGGTGTGCTACCTGTTCTTAAAAAGGGAGCGCAGGGTTTGGCTTCATGGGGAAGTTGCACCCATCTAAACAAAGGTGTCATTTTAAAAGTGACCCTGCTGCAGAGGTGCACATGGCTGCCTTCTTTTGATTTTTCACTTTACTCTGAGTCTGCCTGTATTGACAGAACCACAACACTCCTGGATAATACAATACAATACAATAAACCAGGTTGGAAGAGACCTTCAAGATCATCGCGTCCAACCTATCAACCAATACAACCCACCCAAACAACTAGATCATGGCACCAAGCACACCAACAAGTCTCCTCCTAAACACCTCCAATGATGGTGACTCCACCACCTCCCTGGGCAGACCACTCCAATGGGCAATCACTCTCTCTGTATAGAACTTCTTCCTAACATCCAGCCTAAACCTCCCCTGACGCAGCCTGAGACTGTGTCCTCTTGTTCTGGTGCTGGCTGCATGGGAAAAGAGACCAACCTCCACCTGTCCACAGCGTCCCTTCAGGTAGTTGTAGAGAGCAATAAGGTCTCCCCTGAGTCTCCTCCAGGCTAAGCAACCCCAGCTCCCTCGGCCTCTCTCTTCATAGGGCTTGTGTTCCAAACCCCTCACCAACGTTAGATATGGGAATGCTGACCAGAGGATGAGTAGCGTCATTTTTTACCTAAATCAATAAAAGGTTACCCCTTCACAGCTATCACAATTTGTTCAGGATTCTATGGAGACCTGCAGCCTGAAGGATCAAGCCCTCAGCAAACCTTCTCCAGGAGGAGGATGTGAGACATTTCTGACACTGATACGGTTCTGCAGTGCAGCATCACTTCAGAGCATGGAGGTCTGCTGGCTGCTGTAACCCACAGGGACTTGAGACTAGACTAGACTAGACTAGACTAGACTAGAAGTAGAATAGAATAGAATAGAATAGAATAGAATAGAATAGAATAGAATAGAATAGAATAGAATAGAATAGAATAGAATAGAATGGAATAGGTTGGAAGCTTCCTGCCCTAGCAAAGGGCCAGATTTATTGAACATTCCTTCTGGGCCAATGAGTCTGGACAATTAAATGGTTAAATCATTCAACTGCCTCAAGCTACAACTATATTGCAAGTTGAGCAGACCATTTCACCACTGCTGGGTTCCTAGCAGAGGCACATTCCTGTTTGCTAGGTCTGCTCTCTTTTCACTTCTCAGGTCATGGCACCATGCATAGACTTGCCTTGTTTGTGTCTAAATCACCTGTTAGAATAGAATAGACTAGAATTGAAGATAATAGAATAGAATAGAATAGAAATAGAATAGAATACAATACAATACAATACAATACAATACAATACAATACAATACAATACAATACAATACAATAGAAGTCCAGTTTGGAAGAGACCTTTGAGATAACTGAGTCCAACCTATTATACAATACTATCTAATCAACTAAACCATGGCACCAAGCACCCTGTCAAGTCTCTTCCTAAGCACCACCAGTGATGGTGATTCCACCACCTCCCTGGGCAGCACATTCCAATGGCCAATAACTCTTTCTCTGAAGAGCTTACTCCTCACCTCCAGCCTAAACTTCCCCTGGCACAGCTTGAGACTGTGTCCTCTTGTTCTGGTGCTGGCTGCCTGGGAGAAGAGACCACCCCCACCTGTCTACAACCTCCCTTCAGGTAGCTGTAGAGAGCAATAAGGTCTCCCCTGAGCCTTCTCTTCTCCAGGCTAAGCAACCCCAGCTCCCTCAGCCTCTCCTCACAGGGCTGTGCTCCAAACCCCTCCCCAGCTTTGTTGCCCTTCTCTGGACACCTTCCAGCAAGTCAACATCTTTCCTAAACTGAGGGGCCCAGAACTGGACACAGGACTCACCTAGAGCTTAGATCATCTGCACTCTTTGCAGAAGAGCTGGAGTTTCTTTGGGGTTTAGGTGGTTTATTGTAAGTGGTTTCTTAAGATCCAGGGGATATATGTGTGCTATCACTTCTTTTGATCTGTTGATCAGATCGTTGGCTGTTAAAAAAAAAAAAAAAAAAAAAAAAAGATGCTGCTTTTTATGTTTTGATGCCTCTGATGGAGTCAGAGGTTTGTTGTGATTCAGTCCTGGCTAGGAAAGCTGGAGTGTGCCTACAGACACTTCCTTACCTAAGTTAACTTTGACGCTTTTGTTTCTATTGAAGATGAGCAGGTGGCCTGCCCACTCTTCCCTTGCCAGGTATGAGCCAGGTCTGAATGGATCCACAGTGCTGTATCATAATGGGGCTGTGGTCTGAGATCCCTGGTGGATGCTGGTTTAATGCTGCAGCAATTTTTCACCATCAGTTGCTGTCAGTGAATATATGTAAGAGTATGGTCTTTTGGGCTGACCTGAGCAGGGCTCTGCAGCCCTGTTCACATCAACAGCTGGTAGTGAGCTCAGGAAGGGTGAGAAGAAAGGCTCCATCCTTCCTGCTGAATATAAAAAAGAAGGGAAAAAAAAAAAAAAACACCCACAAAAATAGCTGTTTGCAGCCACAGTGAAGATCTGCTCCTATCAGTGAAAATCCAGCATGTTTTATTTGACCAGAGGTCAGGTTTTTGTTTGGATTGCCAAACAAAAGGGACAGCAGATGCAAGGAGGAGAATAACTGTTTTTAAATCAAAAGGACTCTTATTTTCCCTTTTCCCTCTGAAAACTCTCGTGGCAGCGTTTCAAGATGCTTAGGCTATGTTTCAGTGGAAACAAATGCCAACTTCTCCTGTGCTGTGCAGTGGCCAAGTCTAACGGAGGAGCTGGTGTGTGATTGGGCTTCTTAAGTGGCAGGTGGGGGAGCGCATCCCCTCACAGAATTACTGCTAAAACGAGGAGCTTTTGGGACTTCTCTGCAGGAACTCTGGGTTGCTGGAAGCATTCCATCTGATTTATATATAAAAAAAAAAATACTCACTTATAGCTTGGAAAGCCACAGTCTTTACTGCTGCCATTTGGATTTACTAGAGCCTTGAGCAAGCCATTGGCTTCTCTTTGAGCATGTACTGGTTTAGATACATCTGTGCTGAACAAAGGGAAAGACATGGCCAGGCCATCTTCAATTCCACTCTGATTGACAGGGGAAGTTTAGGCTGGAGGTGAGGAGAAAGTTCTTCACTGAGAGAGTCGTTCACCATTGGAATGGGCTGCCCAGGGAGGTGGTGGAGTCACCATCCCTGGAGGTGTTCAAGAGGGGACTGGACGTGGCACTTGGTGCCATGGTTTAGTCATGAGGTCTGTGGTGACAGGTTGGACTTGATGATCTTCGAGGTCTCTTCCAACCTTGGTGATTCTATGATTCTGTGACTTAAAGTGAAGGGTGCCTGCAAGCATCTGCAGGACTTGCTATTGCCCCGTGGGATGATTATCTGCTGTGTGAAGTGCGTGGTTTACAACTGGTCTCTTCACTCGTGCCATAGCAGAGAGCAATCTTATTTTTTGTGCTTCAAACAAGTACAGTTCAGAGTGAATAGATCTTCACAGCAAGACCTAGGACTCAGCTCTATTCCCTTCATAATAATTGGCAAGAATTCCCCCAAATTATTCTCTGGGAATAAGGAATCTCAGTATGGTTGCCTACTCATTGTCAGCACCATGGTTTCAGATACCCCATAAGGCTCACATTTGGTGAGCCTTGATTGGTGCAGAAATGCCCCAAAAGCCAGCAGAAGAAAAGCATGTGCCCACATAGCAGTGCATGGATAGAATAGAATAGAATAGAATAGAATAGAATAGAATAGAATAGAATAGAATAGAATAGAATAGAATAGAATAGAATAAACCAGGTTGGAAAAGGCCTTCAAGATCATTGCATCCAACCTATCATCCAACACCATCTAATCAACTAAACCATGGCACCAAGCACCCCATCCAGTCTCTGCCTAAACACCTCCAGTGATGGTGATTCCACCACCTCCCTTGGCAGCACATTCCAATGGCCAATGTCTCTTTCTTTGAAGAACTTCTTCCTAACATCCAGCCTAAACTTCCCCTGGTGCAGCTTGAGACTGTGTCCCCTTGTTCTGGTGCTGGCTGCCTGGGAGAAGAGACCATCCCCCACCTGGCTACAATCTCCCTTCAGGTAGTTGTAGAGAGCAATAAGGTCTCCCTTGAGCCTCCTCTTCTCCAGGCTAAGCAACCCCAGCTCCCTCAGCCTCTCCTCACAGGGCTTGTGCTTCGAACCCCTCCCCAGCTTTGTTGCCCTTCTCTGGGCATGTTCCAGCAAGTCATCATCTTTCCTAAACTGAGTTGCCCAGAACCAGACACAGGACTCAAGGTGTGGCCTAACCAATGCAGTGTACAGGGGCACAATGACCTCCCTGCTCCTGCTGGGAGATGTCTGTCTCTTACCTGCTTTGAGATAGCAAAGACTGCTGCAGAGGAGGAGGGGGGGGCACACCAACAAAGCTGAAAGGCTCTGGGATTTGCCTACAGTAGCGATGTTTGTACCTGATTATGGTATAAAGCTTGTCTTTTCCAATTACTAAATGCATGAGCATTTTAGAGTAGGGAGGAAAAATAAAGGCAAGTATCACAGAGATTGGTGGGAAGTGGAGGAATGTTATGCTGGTTCATTTATCGAGAAACAGAACTTTACTGGGACACAATATGAAACCCCAAGCATATTATCCTGCTGCCTTCCCAGCTCCAGCACCAGCTCCTTTCTTTTTCAGGTGAAGCATTATTGTGTTAATACTTGCAGGAGGAGGGAAGAAAGGAGTCCAAATGCCCCTGTTTGAAATGTCCTATCAGTGCATAAAATACGTCTGTGGGTTTGAGAATTACGCTGACTTCACAACAGTACATTGCAGATAAATAATTTATCTCCTGCAAACACATTTCTGTGCTCTTCCACATCCATTTGTTTCTGGAAAGCAGCGGGGGCGATGGGGAAGCAGAAGCGATTGGTGCTCGCTGGGGATCTTCGCGTGGAGCCGCCTGTAGCTTGGGTGTTGTTGGCCACTGGAGGTAGGGTTTTGTTCTCGCAGGCACCAGCTCCCACATCATAAATAAAGCCATTTTGGAACCAAGAGGCACCTTGAGCTGAAGCTGGCATTTCTCACGGTATTGGCAGATCAAGCCAGCAACTGTTGATTTTAAATGTTTAATGAGCAATATGTTGCTGATTCTGGTAATAATGTTGTGTTTGCCTAACCTTTCTCGGTGCGCTCCCTTCTGCTGTATCGCTGGCAAGCTTCCAGGAGAGGGGGAAAGGCGAAGGAAGAAAAACCAAACCCCACCAGGAAGGCTGAAACAAAGCAGAGACAAGAGGGAAATTGAACAACTTAGGAGAAGGGGCATAAAAGGCAGAAGTAGAACTTAATTAGAAGGAAGAGATAGCAGCAGGATATTGATGCCATGTCAGAGTATTAAACCGAGGGCTGCAGGGAAAGACAACTTTTCCCTGCAGAGATATTCTTATTCATACTGAGGGAATTGGAAAAGAAAGGCTGGTTACTAGGAGGAGATGGGCAGGAAGAGCTGTGTGGAGGTGAACCCTAAACCAGGGAGCCTCCTGAGACAGTTCAGTCAGCTGGTTAAAAGCAGGTGAGTTGAAAGAGAAGCAGCATCGTACAAGTCAGAGAGATGGTCTGTTACTTCCACGTCGGGCTCATACAATGCTCACTCTAAAGATTGCCTCCAGTGTGTTGTATTTTTTTACCAATTTATTTTTGTTCATCCTCAAAACCCTGAGTGATTCAGCATAAGCTCTTTGACACCGGGTTGGGGGTTGGCTAGAGAGGCTTATGAGCATGTGTGCTTATCTCAGGGTATGAAGGAGGCTTCCTTGACCAGTGGAGTTAAGAACATGCAATGGAAACAGGGGGAAAAAGCTGCTTTTATAGTGCTAAATAGCAGCTGCTTTTGCTGCTGCTCTTATCCTAGACCAGACCCTCCCTCTGCTGTTGTGTATACTGACTGTAGCTCGCTATAGAAGACCAAGCTCTTGCTTAATTTACACCATGACTTCTGTGCTTGGGAGAGCACAAAACTGAAAATGCTGGAAGCCGAAATCTTTTGTTTTCCAAATGGAGAGGATTTGGGCAGCAGAGTCAAATGCTTTCCATCCCTGCGCTTTGGACCCTTCTCAGCAGGAGCTATCCAGAGAGCTATTGTGCAAAAAATGCAGGAGGTTTTTGTAATGTGTTGATTGGGCTCTTGAGTGAGACCAGGCATTTTCTCATCTTTTAATCATTACCTGTTTGGCTGATGTTTAAATCAATGACTGCACGCCAAACACTCACTACCCTATTAGGAAGCCTCTTCGTGTCTTACATAATAGCTTACTTATTGCTTCCATTGTATGTATGGCACAGTATATATTGTCCAAAAGGGAGATGTAGCTAGTAGGTCATACTTAGTGAGAGAGGATTTTTCTCTTTTTAATGAGGAGAGTATCAGTTTTGCAATGCTTGTTACACTTTCATTTCCAGGCTGCTGCATACAAATGGTGTTATATAAAGTTGACCACCAGCAAATATAAGTATCGAAAGCTGTGTGCTGAGACATTATGAGATAGAAGCAGGAAGCAAGAGGATGCAGAGGATGTGTCAAAGAGCAGTCCTGCCAGGCAAAGGGCAGTGCTCCACCTTTCTTTCCACCAGCAGTGAGGGAGTTTTAAGAAGATAGTGTCCTTTATTTATGTAACTGCTTGAGATACTATTTTTTTCTTCATGGGTTATGTATCACCTCTGTAATCATAGAATCATTTAGGTTGGAAAAGATGTTCAAGATCATTGAGTTCAACCATTAACCCTACTCTGCCCAGCCCACCACTATGCCATATCCCCAAGCACCACATCTACACAGCTTTTGATCATGTCCAGGAATGGTGACTCAGCCACCTCCCTGGGCAGCCTGTTCCAAAGCCTGACAACCCTTACAGTGGAAAACCTTTTCCTAATGTCCAGCCTAAACCTCCCCTGGTGCAGGTTGAAGCCATTGCTTCTTGTTCTGTCACTAGGTTAGAATAGAACAATGGAATGGAATGGAATGGAATGGAATGGAATGGAATGGAATGGAATAGAATAGAATAGAATAGAATAGAATAGAATAGAATAGAATAGAATAGAATAGAATAGAATAGAATAGAATAGAATAGAATAGAATAGAATAGAATAGAATAGAATAGACCAGGTTGGAAGAGACCTTCAAGATCATCATGTCCAACCCATCATCCAACACCATCTAATCAACTAAACCATGCAACCAAGCACCCCATCAAGTCTCCTCCCAAACACCTCCAGTGATGGTGACTCCACCACCTCCCTGGGCAGCCCATTCCAATGGGCAATCACTCTCTCTAGGAAGAATTTCTTCTTAACATCCAGTCTTGGGTTCCTGGGAGAAGAGACCAATACTAACCTCACAACCACCTTCCTTCAAGTAGTTGTAAAGAGTGGTAAGGTCTCCCCTCAGCCTTCCTTGCTTGCTTGTTAACCAGTAAGAGTGAAGCATGGATGTATGTTCATGCTACATTTTCCATTTTTAAGATCAGGCATGCATGGAATTTTCAGTCTGACCTTCTGTGTCTGTTTTTTCACTCCCTCTTTTACACCACCATGATCTTTTCTGAAGTTTTCTTGCTTTCTTGGTAAATGTCCTGAGCAGCAAAGCTAGATCTGCAAAAGTTTTTTTAATTAGCCTCAAGCTTTCCACCAGGGTCCTCAAGTACAAATAGACATAGGCCCTTATAAGTTCAAATCAAACACATCTTCAGAGGGTCATCTTCAAGGCAATATCCAGCAGCACAGCTTCCATACGCAAAGCTCTTTGCTGCCAACACCCCCAGCGATTTCTGTTTAGCAGCAGCATATTCCATCAGCTGTAGGATGTGGGTTTTTTCCTTCCCCTACTCCTTTCTGATGCAACTCCCTACGACTTCAAAGTAGAATCAACTCTTTCCCAGCCATGTGGTGGGAGATGGCATTGTCTGTCTTGGAGCAATCACCACATGTGTCAGGGAAAATGATGGAGCAGATTATTCTGGCGGCAATAACTGCGCACCTGCAGGATGGCCAAGGGCTCAGGTCCAGCCAGCATGGATTCAGGAAGGGCAGGTCCTGCCTCTCCAACCTGATCTCCTTCTATGATCAGGTGACCCACCTGGTGGATGTGGGGAGGCCTGTGGATGTGGTCTACCTGGACTTCAGCAAGGCCTTTGACACCGTCCCCCACAGCAAACTGCTGGCTAAGCTGTCAGCTTGTGGCTTGGGCAGAAACACTCTGTGCTGGGTTGGGCAGTGGCTGGAGGGCCGGGCCCAGAGAGTGGTGGTCAATGGTGCCACCTCCAGCTGGAGGCCAGTCACCAGTGGCGTCCCCCAGGGATCAGTGCTGGGCCCCATCCTCTTCAGTGTCTTCATTGATGATCTGGATGAGGGCATTGAGACAGTCATCAGCAAATTTGCAGATGACACCAAGTTAGGAGCAGATGTTGGTCAGTTAGAGGGTTGAAGGGCTCTGCAGAGGGACCTTGACTGACTGGACAGATGGGCAGAGTCCAATGGGATGGAATTCAACAAGTCCAAGTGCTGGGTGCTGCACTTTGGCCACAACAACCCCATGCAGAGCTACAGGCTGGGGTCAGAGTGGCTGGAGAGCTCCCAAACAGAGAGGGACCTGGGGGTGCTGATCGACAGCCGCCTGAACATGAGCCAGCAGTGTGCCCAGGTGGTCAAGAAGGCCAATGGCATCCTGGCCTGCATTAGGAATAGTGTGGCCAGCAGGAGCAGGGAGGTCATTGTGCCCCTGTACTCTGCTTTGGTTAGGCCGCACCTTGAGTCCTGTGTCCAGTTCTGGGCCCCTCAGTTTAAGAAGGACATCGAGACACTTGAATGTGTCCAGAGAAGGGCAACAAGGCTGGGGAGAGGCCTTGAGCACAGCCCTGTGAGGAGAGGCTGAGGGAGCTGGGGTTGTTTAGCCTGGAGAGGAGGAGGCTCAGGGGTGACCTCATTGCTCTCTACAACTACCTGAAAGGTGGTTGTAGCCAGGAAGGGGTTGGCCTCTTCTCCCTAGCAACCAGCACCAGAACAAGGGGACACAGACTCAAGCTGCAACAGGGGAAGTTTAGGCTGGAGGTGAGGAGAAAGTTCTTCACCGAGAGAGTGATTCGCCATTGGAATGTGCTGCCCGGGGAGGTGGTTGAGTCGCCGTCCCTGGAGGCGTTCAAGAGGGGACTGGATGTGGCACTTGGTGCCATGGTCTAGTCGTGAGGTTTGTGGTTACAGGTTGGACTCGATGATCTTCGAGGTCTCTTCCAACCTTGGTAATACTGTGATACTATGTGTTTGCCATGCAACTATAAATGCAAACCAAAGCTGCAAGCATAAGAAATCTTCTAGATGTTTCTCCACTATGCTATTCCTCCATGATTTATTTTTTTTCCCTTTTCTAAACATCTTAATAGCTCAACTGAGTTACAGTCAGGTTTCAGTCTTTGAGACAGATATATGAGTGGAAAGAGAAAAAGGCTGGCAGATAAAAAAGGATAATAATAGGCGAATAGGAGCTGGGAGAGAGGGGAAGAAATGGAAAGGGCTATGTTGACTAAGAGAAAGGGTGGTGGAAAGGGTGAGAAACTGGAAGCAGTGGGGTCATGGATCAAAAAGCAAGATGTGTGATGAAGACCTCGGGGATGGCCAGGTCTGAGGCTTATGAGCCCTGCAGAATGCAGTAAAACCTCCAGCAGGGCCATTCAGTTTAGGGGCATATAAACAGAGTGGGGTTTATTGTGAATTCTGGTTAATAACTTCCTCAGAGGGGAAAATTCCTGCCTTCTCCCTGAAATACAATTTCTTGTCTCATAAATTGAAACAGCTGTGACTGTTCCCTCTGCAGACAATTTTAGTCTTTGTTTTTTTTGTCTTGTCCCCTTGTTTTTTTCCCTTGCTGGGTGTGTGCATGCTTTTGCTTAATGATTTTTCCCTGCAGAAGGGGCACAGAATGTGGTGCTGTGTACAGGTTTGTGATCAGCGTCTTTGCACAAGCACAAGAAAAGCGCCTTGGGCATTTGCTGCTTTTAGAGAGGAACAAGTGTTAGGCTATTAGTCTGAAGCTAACTTAAGACTGCATTTCTCCTGAGAAAACTCAGTGGGAATTTCTGCATCCTCATTCCCTAGAAAGATTCTTGCTTAAACTGGGATTTAATCTCTCACCTAGACTCCAGTCTTGGACCAGTAAAGTCTGCCAGCGCCTCCATAGCTACCACACAGAAAGCAGAGGAGAGAATATAGGTGGGCATTTTGACAGCCTGAGTTCCTGCCCCAGCTCTTAAGGCATCCCCTCCCACTCAGTGCTGGGCACCACAACACGGGAGGGAAGCAGTACTCCTGCCTGGAAAGGGAAGCATGGCCATCTCACTTTTATGAATCTAAGCAGTGCTAGATACTATCTGCCAGCATCAACCACAGAATCACACAATCACCAAGGTTGGAAGAGACCTCAAAGATCACAGAATCACAGAATCACAGAATCAACAAGGTTGGAAGAGACCTCAAAGATCATCAAGTCCAACCTGTCACCACAGACCTTATGACTAAACCATGGCACCAAGTGCCACGTCTTTGTCTCTCTCTGAGGTCTCATAAATATCTATTATTTAGTTTTTCTTAATAGAATAGAATAGAATAGAATAGAATTACCAAGGTTGGAAGAGACCTTGAAGATCATCAAGTCCAACCTGTAACCACAACCTCACAACTAGACCATGGCACCAAGTGCCACATCCAGTCCCCTCCTGAACGCCTCCAGGGATGGAGACTCAACCACCTCCCGGGCAGCCCATTCCAATGACGAATCACTCTCTCGGTGAAGAACTTTCTCCTCACCTCTAGCCTGAACTTCCCCTGGTGCAGCTTGAGACTGTGTCCCCTTGTTCTGGTGCTGGTTGCTAGGGAGAAGAGGCCAACCCCTTCCTGGCTACAACCACCCTTCAGGTAGTTGTAGAGAGCAATGAGGTCACCCCTGAGCGTCCTCTTCTCCAGGCTAAACAGCCCCAGCTCCCTCAGCCTCCCCTCATAGGGCTTGTGCTCAAGGCCTCTCACCAGCCTTGTTGCCCTTCTCTAGACACGTTCAAGTGTCTCAATGTCCTTCTTAAACTGAGGGGCCCAGAACTGGACACAGTACTCATGGTGCGGCCTAACCAAAGCAGTGTACAGGGGCACAATGACCTCCCTGCTCCTGCTGGCCATACTATTCCTAATGCAGGCCAGGATGCGGTTGGCCCTCTTGGCTGCCTGGGCACACTGCTGGCTCATGTTCAGCTTCCCATCAACCAGCACCCCCAGGTCCCTCTCAGCCTGGCCGCTCTCCAGCCACTCTGACCCCAGCCTGTAGCGCTGCCTGGGGTTGTTGTGGCCAAAAGAGTCAAGCTTGCCTTTGGGCTATTGCAGGAATCATAGAATCATAGAATCATAGAATCAGTCAGGGTTGGAAGGGACCACAAGGATCAGCTAGTTCCAACCCCCTGCCATGGGCAGGGACACCCTACACTAGATCACGCTGGCCAGAGCCTCGTCCAGCCTGCTCTTAAACACCTCCAGGGACGGGGCCTCAACCACCTCCCTGGATAACCCATTCCAGGGCTTCACCACTCTCATGGTGAAGAACTTCTTCCTCACATCTAGACTGAATCTCCCCATTTCCAGCTTCATTCCGTTCCCCCTAGTCCTATCACTACCTGAGATCCTGAGAAGTCCCTCCCCAGCCTTCCTGTAGGCCCCCTTCAGATACTGGAAGGTCACAATGAGGTCACCTCGGAGCCTTCCCTTCTCCAGACTGAACAGCCCCAACTCCTTCAGTCTGTCCTCATAGGAGAGGTGCTCCAGCCCTCTGATCATCCTCGTGGCCATTCTCTGGACACCTTCCAGCACGTCCACATCCCTCCTGTAATAGGGGCTCCAGAACTGGATGCAGTACTCCAGGTGGGGTCTCACCAGAGATGAGTAGAGGGGGAGAAGCACCTCCCTTGACCTGCTGGTCACACTTCTCCTGATGCAGCCCAGGATCTGATTGGCTTTCCGGGCTGCAAGTGCACATTGAGAGCTCATGTCGAGCTTCTCGTCCACCAGCATCCCCAAGTCTCTCTCCTCAGGGCTGCTCTCCAGCCAGTCACTGCCCAGCCTGTATTTGTGCCTGGGATTGCCTCGACCCAGATGCAGGACCCTGCACTTGGTCTTGTTGAAGCTCATGAGGTTGGCTTGTGCCCACCTCTCCAGCCTGTCCAGGTCCCTCTGGATGGCATCCCTTCCCTCCAGCATGTCCACTGCACCACACAGCTTGGTGTCATCAGCAAACTTGCTGAGGGTGCACTCGATGCCACTTTTGTGGGTGATGGACTGTACAAAAACACAGGCAAGGAGGCAAAACCTCCTGCCTCCAACTCTCTCTGCTCCAAGTTAAAGTAGTCAAATTGGCCTCATAACAGACCTCAGCCTTCCCATTATACACATTATACACAGCGGCAGACAGCCTCTTCGGGCAAGCTGCACGTTCAAGGGATCACAGAGCAGCAAAGCCATTCCTCAGGTCGTGTTAGAAGCAGACCTGTGGCCTGCAGCAGGTTAGATTTCATCCTCATCCTCTCTTGCAGCACACTCCTGCTACATGCCAGCATTTGGGGTCCCTCCCATGCATGCATGGGTGGCCCAGCTGATGCAGCTGGTAGATGTGAGGAGCCTTTGCACAGAACAGATTCACACGTGAGGGCACCTGTCCTGGTTTAACACAGACTGCTCCCACAAGTCCCCCTCCTCCCACACAGACAGGAGGGAAAGTAACACAAAAATACCCTGGTTTGAGATAAAGAGTTTGTACAGCTGCCTTAGCCTATTTGAAGAAAAAAGCAGGGGAGAAAAAGCAGAAGCAGAAACTAGCGACGTAAGTGGTTCCCCCAAAGCATGCAGAAGCCAGACAAGAGGAAAAGACCAACACTCCAAACTGTGAAACCAGATCACAGAATCACAGAATCACAGAATCACCAAAATTGGAAGAGACCTCAAAGATCATCAAGTCCAACCTGTCACCACAGACCTCATGACTAACCATGGCACCAAGTGCCACGTCCAATCCCCTCTTGAACACCTCCAGGCATGGGGACCTCACCACCTCCCTGGGCAGCCCATTCCAATGGCTAACAACTCTATCAGTGCAGAACTTTCTCCTCACCTTGAGCCTAAACTTCTTGGCCACCTGGGCATACTCCTGGCTCATGTTCAGCCAGCTGTCATCCAGTGCCCCCAGGTCCCTTTCCATCCACTCCGACCCCAGCCTGTAGCACCGCATGGGGATGTTGTGGCCAAAGTGCAGCACCTGGCACTTATCTGCCCTTCTCCTGAAGACTTGTGCCTCATGAACTATCTTCTTTCTGCTATTTTTCAATTTTATTGTTGTTGTTTTTCCACTTCTTCCCCTATTCTCCATTTTCTCCTTCCTTCTCTCTTCTTCCCTCTCCTTCCTGCTCGTTGCATCCTCCTGTACACGCAAGCTCGTACTGCCTGAAAATTATCTCAAAACCTTCTGCTCCTAAAGCAGTGGGGGAAAAAATAGTCTGCAGGTGAATTTGCCATTTTAATGTAGTTAACATTCCTCTCCTCCTTCAACTGTTCTGCAGTTGCAGACTGCTGAGATTAGTAGCATAAAATCCCACCAGGATATTGACATAACCCACAAGCCAGGAAGTTGTTTTAATCAAACCCAGCATCCCATTCGGAATGCTGGACTTAGAAATACCAGAGCAGCAGTTTTGTGAGCAGCTGAGAAAGAAGGAAATAAGTGTTTCAAGAGAGGGGTTTTGAAAACCATTTCAAAGATATTATTTCAATACCCTCTGGTCAGGAGTTGCAGGATTGTGGGTGGTTTTTTTTTACTGAGTCCTCGCCTGCGCAGGATGCTTGGACAGAGAATCGGTATTGAAGAGGTAATAAAAAGGAATTAGATTGGATGGCTGGATTATTAACAGGGGTTATTATCCAGTAAAAGTGTCAGAGGACCTCAATCCACAGGGCATGGATGATTACTGTGGATGAATCCCTGGTCCTTGGAGGACAGATGGGAGGGCATGATTGTCGTGTTTCTCCCTTACCCCCAGTAAAATTTAGAGCAGCCTTGGATGAGCTGCTCATAATAATGTCTGTTATGTTGCCTGGAAAGCAGTGAACCAAAGAGAGAATAGAAGACACCCAAAACTATTTGTCGGTCTCTAACTCACAAGCTCCGCCTCTCCGTTTCCGCCTCTCCTCTCTTGGGGCTCTATAGAGGCAATCATTGTCAGCCTGTGACTGCCATCCACAGCTCAGCAGGGCAAGAACAAAGTACTGACAAGCTATTGCAGATGGCTTCAGTTGCAAAGGGGATAAAGATGAGCAGGTGCTGCACTAAAAGAGAGGTGAGTGGATGCTGCTGTGGTGCCAATCAATATGCCTGCTTTCAATACAGTGCAGGGCTGCAGCACTGCAAGCTGCCAGGGGAAAGAGGTGGTCCGCTCACAACCTTGGTTCCTGTGGATGGTGGCACAAATCCCACAGCAGGCATGCACTGTGTACTTAAAGTGATGCAAGACAAGGGGAGAGTTCTGCCCCTAGCTGGTGATCAGTTTATTCACTGAAGTATGAGGACTGATAGCCCTTGTCACTATTAGCTCAGCTAATATAACTGCAGATGCAGAACAAGGGCCTCTGGCCTGCCCCACTGGAAAAGCAAGGGGAGCAGATTCCTAAGGGGTTTGTGGAGAATTGCAGTATCCTGAGCCCCTGTGACAGGAAAAATGAGGATGTGCTCTGCTTCTTCATGACACTCTGTGCAGGGGTGTGTGTTTGTGTCCAGATCTGGGCCCCTCAGTTTAGGAAAGGATGTTGACTTGCTGGAACGTGTCCAGAGAAGGGCAACAAAGCTGGGGAGGGGTTTGGAGCACAGCCCTGTGAGGAGAGGCTGAGGGAGCTGGGGTTGCTTAGCCTGGAGAAGAGGAGGCTCAGGGCAGACCTTCTTGCTCTCTACAACTACCTGAAGGGAGGTTGTAGACAGGTGGGGTTGGTCTCTTCTCCCAAGCAGCCAGAACAAGAGGACACAGTCTCAAGCTGCACCAGGGGAGGTTTAGGTTGGATGTTAGGAAGAAGTTCTTCAGAGAAAGAGATTGGCCGTTGGAATGTGCTGCCCAGGGAGGTGGTGGAGTCACCATCATTGGAGGTGTTTAGGAGGAGACTGGATGGGGTGCTTGGTGCCATGGTTTAGTTGATTAGATGGTGTTGGGTGGTAGGTTGGACTCAATTATCCCAAAGGTCTTTTCCAACCTGGTCTATTCTATTCTATTCTATTCTATTCTATTCTATTCTATTCTATTCTATTCTATTCTATTCTAATTTATCAAGTGTGCACAGGAGAACAAATTGGAAGGATCTTGTGCATGAGATCAAGAGCATATGCAGGAGAAAGCAGATCTCCACAGCCCCTAGAAGAAAGAAGAGGAGTAGCTGGAGCAGGAGGGTGTGCCCACTCCCCTTTGTCTGTCTTTCATAAAGCTGTATTCCTGACAACCTCATCTTGATAACTGCAACCAAAAGGAGAAGGAGAGCATTGGAGAAGGTGGGGTGCTGCCCCGCAGCACAGCAGCACAAAGCAGGGAGCAGCCTGTTCCAGCACCTGACCACTCCTGCAGTAGAGAAATTTCTAACCTAAGCCTCCCTGGTACAACATGAAGCCATCTCATCCTATTGCTGTCTACATAGAAGAGACTGACCCCCACCTTGCTACAACCTCTTTTTAGGTAGTTCTAGTCCCCAGATCCCCAGCCCTGTAACCCAGCTGTTACTGGTTCAATTCAGTCATGTATGTGTCCTGTCACACATGTATCTGCAGTCAAGTGGCCCAGTGAAAGACTGGCCTGTATCAGGGTGAAAAATGAACATGCTGAAAACATCCTTCTCCACACTCACACCCTTATAATACAGCCTCCAAGGGGGAGAGTTTGCAGTGTAAAACCAGCTGTTTTGTGGCTTTCACTGCAGGAGAATCCAGCCTAACACCTAGCCCTTCAAATGAAGTGACTTGTCAAGTATGCAACTGTGGCAGAGATCTGAGAAGCAGTAAATTTAGCAGCACTCACTTCCACTGACAGCCTGTCATGTGCTTGAAACATAAATAGTGGTGGAGACAAATCACTGCTGTTTTCCTATTAAGCTCTGGCCCACTGGCCTCTTAGCTTGCCAGCAGCATTTCTACCTGGCCTGCCAATGTGCCTCATCTCGGGGACAGATGTGCCTCCCTGTTGCAGGCTTTGGGAAAGTCAGGACAGGAATTATCATGCTGTTATTTCCTCAGGTGTCCTTGGTGTCTGGGTACTTGCTCCCCAGCTGATGGATTTCTTGCTCAGGCCACATGTTTCTGGCACCTCCTCTCTCCACTCAAGGTTGAGAAAATGTGGACCCTGTCCCCACAGGGCTCATGGGTTTCACCCCTGCCCCTAGTTTCTTCCTCATAGCCTGGCAAGGTCATGCTGATGGAGTAAATGAGGCACTGATTTTAATAAAGGAGTAAAGGTGAAGTTTTCCAATGCACCTGAGTGACTTGCAAGCACAAATGACATTGAAAGCCACTGGGTCTTGTCTATTAAAGCATTTAGTGGCTTTTGGAAACCTTGCTTTTCAAGCATTAATTATTATATAACCATTTAATAAAACATGCCATTGGAAGCTCACATTAATCATTACAGAGATGAGAGACTTCCCTTGGTGCTCTAAATTGAGGAACTGGGAGCAAATGGACTCAGCACATTTCCCCTTCTTCCTTCTCTCTTATCAGTTTTAATTCCTCTTCCCCTTTCTCCTCAAGAAAGATGAAATCCTGCTGGCAAATAAGGTGGTCTGCTCTGTGTTTCAGTTACAGTAAAACTCCCACCCATGTGCAGTTTCAAAGGCTCTCTAGTGAAACTCCTCAAGAGCTCTGAGGAAAGGACCCTGTGAGTTCTCAACATAAAATAGATGGGTTTTCACACTTTCTTGGGTCTTTGGGCTCCCTCTGTCTCCTGTAGGAGCCAGGGGTTCCCTGCCAGAGGAAGATGTTTCATTCCTCAGAGGACACAAATGTGTTAAGGAGGCTGTGGCAGGAGATGGAAGTGGATTCCTGTCCATGACAATAACAGGTAGATGAAGAGAGGTGAATCCCAGGAAGACACTGTGGATTGATGTGATTGCTCATGGTCTTCTCATGTCAGCAGTGTTACAGCTGTTGGACATTTTCTGTAAGCATCACAACACAAGAGTGTTGGGACAAAGTCAATGAAATGTCTTCTTGTTTTTTTCTCAGACCTTCCTAAACTCTTGGGGCAAGCTGGAAGAAATGAGAGAGGAGTTGCTTTGAAACTGTTTCTTCTAGTCATGCTTTTCTGCCTTCTCCCTCTCTGGTGACCCCCTCTTTTTCCAAGATTCGTGAGGAGGAGACATTGCCTCACAGCCACAGTTTGCAACAGTGCTATGCTCCTACCCTAATGGTAGGAGTTGTACCAGGGAGCTAAGAGAGCTCAGAATCAGGGTCTGTGTTTTCTCTCTGCTTGCCTCCCCTGTAGGACTGTATAAGCTGCAATATTAGTCACTGAGCAAATGCTGTCCTCCTCCTTCGCAGTCAGTTGCCTTCCAGGTTTGAGAGAGAGAGACTCCTTACTCTTTGGAAAGCAAGGGAGTGACTGCAGCATAGGAATTAAATATCCTAGACTGAAGCAATCATTTATCTGGACCACTATCACTATGAATCAAGAGTAGATACCTCAGATGATAATGTCACTGGAGCCAGCCCAATTGATCAAAAGTCCCTGCAGCCTGTGAGTCCAGACAGTATCAGCCAAGAGAGCCAATGGCATCCTGGCCTGCATCAGGAACAGTGTGGCCAGCAGGAGCAGGGAGGTCATTCCTGTGTACAGTTCTGGGCCTCTCAGTTTGGGAAGGATGTTGACTTGCTGGAAGCTGTCCAGAGAAGGGCAACAAAGCTGAGGGAGGGGTTTGGAACACAAGCCCTATGAGGAGAGGCTGAGGGAGCTGGGATTGCTTAGCCTGGAGAAGAGGAGGCTCAGGGGTGACCTTATTGCTCTCTACAACTACCTGAAGGGAGGCTGTAGCCAGGCAGATGTTGATCTCTTCTCCCAGGCAGCCAGAACAAGAGGACACAGTCTCAGGCTGCGTCAGGGCAGGTTTAGGCTGGATGTTAGGAAGAAGTTCTATACAGAGAGAGTGATTGCCCATTGGAATCGGCTGCCCGGGGAGGTGGTGGAGTCACCATCATTGGAAGTGTTCAGGAGACTTGATGGGGTGCTTGGTGCCATGGTTTAGTTGTTTAGGTGGGTTGGATTGGTTGATAGGTTGGACGCGATGATCTTGAAGGTCTGTTCCAACCTGGTCTATTCTATTCTATGCTATGCTATGCTATGCTATGCTATGCTATGCTATGCTATGCTATGCTACTCTACTCTACTCTACTCTACTCTACTCTACTCTACTCTACTCTACTCTACTTTATTCTATCTTCCCAGCACAGCCCACCTTGCCTCAAACCCTCCTCGATCCTTGCCTCCATACCTGGCAATGCTTTGTGTCTGCTCAATCCTAAATCCAGCCATCAGGATCCTCTCCTAATCCCTTGTCGCGCTTCCCCCAGGAGCAGATACGGGGCGGTCTCAGGCAGCGGCTGTGCTGGATCTGACTGAGGGGCATTGCAGCAAGGAGAGCGGTCAACAGAGAGCAAACAAAGCAATGTTTCAAGGAGCTAATCCAGCTCTACAAATATTGGCGCCAGGCACCACAACACGCTGGCATGTATTCAAAATGGCACATCTCGCCGAGCGGGGGCTTAGCTCTTTGACCTCATTTCCTTGGCTGAAAACTATAGCTGTGTAAAAGATCAGCAGGCGAGATCCAGGGGGATCCGGAAATCCTGGTCTTTAGGTCTTAGTTGCGAAGTCGGTGTTGAGAATAGATAACCTGGCTGAAGACAGGGATGAGCTACAGGAGCTGCCATATCACAAAAGAACAGGAGATTCAGGGGCTGTGTGAGCCTTCCCGTGAAATGTTTGGCTCCAGCTTGCAGGGAAGGAGCCACAGCAATGTAACTTCTAAGAAAGCTCTCTCTCCTGTTTCAAGTCAATTTGGGCCAGTTTGTAATTTCTCCAGCTTCCTTCCAGGTTTCAAACATAAAAGGATGGAATGGAATGGAATGGAATGGAATGGAATGGAATGGAATGGAATGGAATAGAATAGAATAGAATAGAATAGAATAGAATAGAATAGAATAGAATAGAATAGAACAGAACAGAACATAGGAATAGAATAGACAAGACATAGACATAGAATAGAATAGAATAGAATAGAATAGAATAGAATAGAATAGAATAGAATAGAATAGACATAGAATAGAATAGAATAGACATAGGAATAGAATAGTATAGAATAGAATAGAATAGAATAGAATAGAATAGAATAGAATAGAATAGAATAGAATAGAATAGAATAGAACAGAACATAGGAATAGAATAGACAAGACATAGGAATAGAATAGAATAGAATAGAATAGAATAGAATAGAATAGAATAGAATAGAATAGAATAGAATAGAATAGAATAGAATAGAATAGACATTGAATTGAATAGAATAGACATAGGAATGAATTGAATAGAATAGAATTGAATAGAATAGAACAGAATAGAATAGAATTGACCAGGTTGGAAAAGACCTTTGAGAACACTGAGTCCAAGCTATCATCCAACACCATCTAATCAACTAAACCATGGCATCAAGCACCTCATCCAGTCTCTTCATAAACACCTCCAGTGATTTTTGGAGCACTATGAGGAGAGGCTGAGGGAGCTGAGGTTGCTTAGCCTGGAGAAGAAGAGGCTCAGGGGAGACCTTATTGCTCTCTACAACTACCAGAAGGGAGGTTGTAGACAGGTGGGGGTTGGTCTCTTCTCCCAAGCAGCCAGAACAAGAGGACAGTCTCAAGCTGCACCAGGGGAGGTTTAGACTGGATGTTAGGAAGAAGTTCTTCATAGAAAGAGAGATTGGCCATTGGAATCTGCTGCCCAGGGAGGTGATGGAGTCACCATCACTGGAGGTGTTTAGGCAGAGACTGGATGGGGTGCTTGGTGCCATGGTTAAGTTGATTAGATGGTGTTGGGTGGTAGGTTGGACTCGATGATCTCAAAGGTCTTTTCCAACCTGGTCAATTCAATTCAATTCAATTCAATTCAATTCAATTCAATTCAATTCAATTCAATTCAATTCAATTCATCTCAATTCAATTCAATTCAAAGTCTTGTCTAGTCTATTCCATTCTATTCTATTCCCTTCTATTCCATTCTATTGTAAAGGTATTTTCCAACCTTAATGATACTGTGATTCTATTCTATGATTATATGGCGTGGTTGTAAAGTAACCTTCACAGGTTGCTTTACAAGAAAAACCTAATATAACCTAAAAAGTCACCTAAAAGGCAGCAGACAGAAATCTGGGAATGCAAAAACAGTGCAACTATTGGTTTGTTCGTGTTTAAATGTCATTTTCCTGGCAGTAGAATTAAGGCTTGCTGTTTGGTAGAATAGTTATGACAGCTCACATTGCAGCATGCAACATTTAGGGAGCATAATATTGTAGCTGTGACATTAGATGACTTAATTTACCTCATGGTTCATAATTTACTCTACACATTGGCATCACAGCCAAGTTTTATTCAAGAGCAATTCATCTATCAACAAAAAATACTGCTTGTCTTCATTAAACAAAAATGTTAGCAAATCTGGGCTAAATCATTGAGAATTTGGGCAGGGGGAAGAAATTAAAAGTACAAAACAAATGTAATTTTCTTTGACGTGAAATATTTTTTGCCTTTTAAATGATATCTCAAGTTGAGGCAGAGCATTAATTCCTTCTTATGGTTCAGCAAAGAGCAGAGGGAAACCAGTGGTGAAACAGAAGGCTTTGGCCTGAGGCAGGGTTGGAGGTTTATTTATTTGTTTATTTTGGTCCAGGAGTGTTTCTCTTCCTTTCTTGTGTTCACATATGGATTTGGAATGGAAAATCTAATCAGGTGCTGAGGTGCAGTAGGTCTGTTGCACACCTGCGCCATGCCCATGCTCTGGGTTGTGTGTGAGAGTGTGATGACCTTTAGTGGCCTTTTATGCATATGAGTGAAGATAGAGTAGAGATTCAGAGTCACTTGCTGTGTTTGCTTCAAGCAGACAGCCCCCACCGACATGCACCCATGTCCAGGATGGAGGCTGTGTATGAGCTGTCAGCTCTTGGCTTCCAGCTGCAGGGCAGAGACGGCAGCGCTAGTGAGTTGTCTGAAGCGGTCTCTCCCACTGGGTTTGGTCAGCGCTGAGGCTTGAGAGAAAGCACAGGGGTGTCATTCAGGCTGGGGAGGCTGCTCTCAACCTTTCAGGCTTTATTTGCATGCTAGATGCTTGAGGACTGGGGAGAAAGTCCCTATGAAAGCTGCAAGCTTTCTTTTAACCCTTGCTGTGCCAGCAGGCACTTGTGCTGCCCCAGCCTGGGAGCTCCTCGGGCGCAGTCTGTAGCTCACCAGGCATGGCAGGCAGCTTTCCATGCAAGAAGAAACTGTGATTGCTGATGATCAAGGTCCTGTGAATGCCAGGGGAAGCCAAGGCAGGGTGTTTCCTCCTGATCTGATTCATTCTCATTCCTGAAGCCGAAGCCGGGCCAGAACCCTCCCTGGCACTGCACTGGTTTTTTGGTTTATGTGCACTAGCTGTAGACCTAAGGGCATGGGAAGCACGAGGCCAGCTTAAACAATAAATACCCTACTGTGCCTTGCTGCTTAAACAGAATAATTACTGTCTCACTACATGTGACCCCTCTGTTCCTGTCCCTCTGGCAGTTGTTATTTTGTGGCTCCTTTTACACAGGGGACGTCTGTGGCTCTCTTCATGCCATACCTCTCTCTCTTTGCCACTGTCTCACCTCCTGTCTTCTTCACGTGCTTTGTCTGAGAGCATTTGTCAGTAGCTGACTACCATCTTTTCTCAGTTACTGAGAAAACTCACATTGTTTGCATTTCGCTCTCCCAGCCTCTGTCCCTCTCTTCAATCTCCTGCTATTTTTCTGCAGCTCTCAAGATTTCCCCATTTTCACCACTTCCCATGCCACACGAGTTTTTCTGCCTTCCCTCCTCACTCTAGCATTGGAGCACGAGCTATCCCTTTGCTCATATACCATCTGCTGCTCTCTTCTGATCTCTGTGCTAAAAACAAGCCTCTTCAACTAAGGGACAGGAGGGAAAAAAAAAGCCAAGCTCATTGGAATCTGTGATGGCTGAGCAGACAGAGACTGATAAACGACAACTTCAAAGTTTTGAATTAAAGGGAAAAAAAGAAGGAAAGAAAAGAAATTAATCCCAGCTGGAGGTAGAAGGGAAAAAAATTATGTCAAAGGCTCCCTTAGCTATTTTTGTCTTTCAAAAGCCTGTTCCTAGGGAATGTGAGGTGCAGAGGGAGGGAGGAAATTTAGGTGAGCAAAGCCTTAAACAATAAATGGAGAGTGCAAAGAGAACAAAAACCACAGTTCAGCATTGAAAGTTGTGACACACACCAAAAAAAAACCCCAAACAAACCACCCACCCCCAACAACCACAACAAAAAACCCCTTCAAATGGCATTTATTGATTTGCAGTCTTTTTTATCCCCTTGCATCTTGTTTTAGGCAGAAGAGGCCCCAACAAAGATGTATAACCCCTTCTGCTCTTCCTTCTTCACAACTACAAAGGGACTTTGGAAGGAAAACAAGCACAGAAGCAGGGGATCAGGTCTCTTTCTCCACATGCCAAATGCAAACAGATCCTTTCAGTGGGTCTGAACTTCAGTTTAGTTTAAGACCACAGCAGTATGTAAAAAGAAAACTAAAGGAATTTTCTGCACAAGCAGGAGCCCAGTGTTGGATGCACAAATGGGGGAGCATGGAGCTGCCACTTCTGCAGACCAGGTTCCCCTTTGGAGATGTAAGGAACAAGGACATGAAGGGAAAGGCCATTCTGACGGAGCACTTGGCTGAAGGCATTGCTGGTCCCTTAGCTACCTGGAAGAGCTGTTTCCACACAGTATCAGTGGGGTTTTGTCTGGGTGTGCATAATTTCTAGAAAGGAAGAGTTTAGCCCTTGAGGAAACAGTGACAGTGTGTGGCAGCACAAGGGGCCAGCAGGGCAGAGGCAGCAAGGACCCATAAGCACATGGGGAGGATGTAAGTCTGCATTTCTGCACACACAGTGGGATTTTGATATGAAAATATGCAAAATACACAATACATAAAACATAGAATTTATATGTTTTATATCTCTCACTCACACATATATGAGACCACAGGCAGGTGTGCACGTCAACAAGCCCATGGGGTTGTACAAGGCTATCTCCAAAGGGTAGGGGGAAAGGAGGGAGGTTCTTGCCATAAGGCTAGCATTGCCAGGCAGGTTTGCTGTTTGAGCTCATTATTTACTTTACTGGGTCCAATTAGGAAGCCAGGGGGTAGGAAATGTGCCTGATGCAAGCGGGCCTTCAAAGCCTTCCTCCTGCACACATCAAAGCCGTCTGTCACAGATCCTTCTGCAAAAGGGCTCTGCCAGCTCCAAGCAGCAGCAGACGCCTGGTTTGCTCTGCTCAGGGTCGTTCCCTGTTGGTTTGATTGTCAAGCCTCCCAGGCTCCTCACTATCTCCAGCCTCCAGAGCAGAAAGCTCCTCTTTTTGATTTACTGGGACAGAGTTAAGGAGCTACAGCTTGGCAAGCCAGTGTTTAATGGGACTTCAGCAACAAACCAAACTAACAATGAACAGGTGAAAAGTGAAAAACCTGTAGGAAGGAAGGTTGCCTGGAGGCATGGGAAGAGATGCTTTGAGATGAGAAGAGCCATGCTACACAAGGAGTTGTCCCCCTTCAAAGGAACCTGTAAGACCCCTCCCTGGGAAGGTGTTGTACTGAACCAGATAAAACAGCCAGGGGCCAAACCTTGTCAGTGAGGAAGCTTTGGCAGTAGGGTCAGGATTTCATCCCTAGATAACATGCTCAAGGCAGGCGTCTTCTGTTAATGGAGCAGCTCACTTGCCAGGAGCTGGCAGGCCCTCTTTTCACCTAATATAACACATTCATTGTTATCAGTACCAAGGAGCATTGTCCAGGCCTTCTCCCTCACTGCTTTGATGAACTGCATACTGACAGCCATCAGCTCCCTGACAAAGCTAGCTCCTACTTGGGAACGTTTGTAAATTCACTCAATGTATAAAGCTCTGTTCATGCGTTCCCCGAGGCCCCCTCCCTTTTGCCTTAGAGGTTAGAGTTAATAGGACTCACCTAATCTGGCTGCCAAGGTGAATTAGTGAAAACATCTCCACAGCTCTGTGCAAGATATCACAACCTGACATTTTTCTAACACACCATGATACATCTTTCCTCTCCCTCATCTGTACTATGACACCTTGATTTTATGTGAAAGCTTTTTGTTAGAAATGGTTAACATACACTTAGAAGGGACAGGGCTGCAAGCAACAGGGTCTGTCTTGCAAGCAAGAGAAGCTAAGTTCTGGTAGCAAAATATTGATGCCCAGGGTTGACTTGGCAAAAATACAGTTCAGCAATGCAGAGATCAGAACAGGGCTACCACCATTTCAGCAAGAGACTGTCGCAGAAACACTCCCTGAAGTGTTATATTGGGGTTTGGAGCACAAGCCCTATGGGGAGAGGCTGAGGGAGCTGGGGTTGCTTAGTCTGGAGAAGAGGAGGCTCAGGGGGGACCTTATTGCTCTCTACAACTACCTGAAGGGAGGTTGTAGTCAGGTGGGGGTTGGTCTCTTCTCCCAGGCAACCACCAACAGAACAAGAGGACACAGTCTCAGGCTGTGCCAGGGGAGGTTTAGACTGGATGTTAGGAAGAAATTCTTCACAGAGAGAGTGATTGCCCATTGGAATGGGCTGCCTGGGGAGGCAGTGGAGTCACCATCACTGGAGGTGTTTAGGAGAGACTTGATAGGGTGCTTGGTGCCATGGTTTAGTTGATTAGATAGTGTTGGAAGATAGGTTGGACACGATGATCTCGAAGGTCTCTTCCAACCTGGTCTATTCTATTCTATTCTATTCTATTCTATTCTATTCTATTCTATTCTATTCTATTCTATTCTAATCTATTCTATTCTACTCTACTCTATTCGATTCTACTCTATTCTATATTCATATCTGTGTTGTGGAACAGGGGAATGAGAAGCTGAATAGGCCTACTGATGTCTTTGGTGTGACCTTCAAAACAGCAGTCCTCCCTTTCACTCCTTCCCAGAGAGCTCCACTGGGCAAACCAGCAGCTCATCATGTCTTGGGAAGAATCCTTTCCAAGGAAGGGGGAATAATGCATAGCTGTGAAACTCTCCTTCGGGACATGGTACATATTTTAGATATGTATATATTCAGGGGAGATGGTGAAAAACATCTTCCCTTAGGAAAGTATGTACCTTTTTAGGATACTTGGGAGCTACACTGTTGCGGTTCTCTGTCAGACAGTCTTAACAGCCCTCTTAATGAGGGTGCCACTCCATTAGAGCTGGTTAAGTCACCCTCAACCCTCTTTTCATTATGGTGACAGTCTTGTGACAAGGGCAAATTGCAGGAGAAACAAGTCCCTCTTGGAATGAACCCTGTGTATAAACAAGGCAGAATTGCAGAGCAAATGATTTGCAAAGGAGAGGCAAATTACATTTTAACCTTTTCTCTGTGAGTCTTTCCCTAACGTCTGATTAACTTTCCAGTCAACTGGTTGACCTGCCATCTGGGAGTGCTGCTATGAAAGGAGGGGAGTGTTTGCTGTCAGCTCAAATTGGGGGGTGGGATTTTCAAAGACCATTGCTAGCAGGTAGCTGCATGTGATGAGAAGATCTGGGAATTAAGAGAGTTCCCACCACCAGAAACTGCTCAAGCTATGGCAAACCCCATGTATTGTACAGACAGCAGCGCTGCGCAGAAGCTGGGATGCAGTCCTGCGTCTGTGTTCAGCCTCGGTGACACCCCCATCTGAAACACTGCGTTCAGTGCAGGCTATTGCACTTCCAGAGAAATGTGAACTTCTCAGAGAGGTCTAAAAGCAAAGAAAAGAATGATCAAGGGTCTTAAAAAAAGCCTCACCTACAGAGGAAGGTTGAAAGACCCCCCTGTCCCCATCCCCCCACCACCAAAAGAAAGACAAGTGAAGGAGGAACGTAAGTGATTTAAAAGTTGCTAAAAGACCATTGCAGAGAAGGAGGGAATGATTTGTTCTTTTTGTCTGTAGTGGCTAAGACAAAAATAATAGCTTTAAATTGCAGCAAGGGAGACTCAGGTCAAACTTCAGAGAAATTGCTGCAGTGGTAAGGACAGCAAAGCACGGGAACAGATGTCGGGAGCAGCTGCAGTCTCTGCCACTGGAGGGCAGAGGATGACTGTCTCCCTGACATGACCCTTAAGTCCTGTCTTGAGGTTAGGGAGCGGGCTAGATGGTGACAAGTCCCCTCCAGTACTATGACTCACCTCATTCTGGTCCTACAGGGGCTAAGATTCCCTAACATATTCATGAGTTGCATCGCTAAAAAGTGGCTGTGAAAATCCCGCCCTGCTTCCTTCTCCACTGACTCTCTGTAGCAATCAGCCCCAGGAAGATTGAGAGCCGTGTCCCAGAGCACTGGGTGGGCAGCAGGAGCCAACTTTTCCTCCCCACTTGTAAAATACACTGCTGCCATGTAGCAAAGCCCTTGGGCAGGCTGTTAGAGGATGCAAAACCCTGCTTCAAAGCGGTCGTAAGTTTTTGACAGAGCAATGAGATTTCCACTCGCCTGAACATCTGGTGGGAGCTGGAAAAGGAACTGCTGGTTAGCCTCATTGAAAGAGAGGGGAAACTGTGTCTTTGCATGGGTTTAATAGGTGCACTGCTGTTTTCATGCTGAGTCTCTGTGATGGGGGGTAGTTTTCCCCTAGAATGGTTCTGAAAATTGCCTGGGAAAAAAAAATAAGTAAAAGAGGCAAAAAATAATAGTGTGAGGAACAGAGACCTGAGCAGATATTGAAATTGCTGGAGTCCCTGTCTCTGATACAGAAGGGAAATGCAGGCAGCTGCCGTCACCAGCATGAGAGTGGTGAAGCCCTGGAATGGGTTATCCAGGGAGGTGGTTGAGGCCCAGTCCCTGGAGGTGTTTAAGACCAGGCTGGACGAGGCTCTGGCCAGCGTGATCTAGTGTAGGGTGTCCCTGCCCATGGCAGGGGGTTGGAACTAGCTGATCCTTGTGGTCCCTTCCAACCCTGACTGATTCTATGATTCTATGATTCTATGTGTGGCCAGCCTGCCTTGGCCGACACGCTGCAGCAGCCCTGTGGCTGTGTGATGGGATTGATTGCAGGTGGCTCCATAGGAAGCTTGGCTCTAGAGATAGGGCTTACTCATTGCTTTCACCTAGCGCCACAGAACCAAGGATGACACAGCCCCATCCTCACAGACATTATCTGAACCCCATCAAACAACTCTAAGCACTTACATGAAGCGCTCCGCACATGTTGAGTAGCCCAGGGAGGTGGTGGAGTCACCATCGCTGGAGGTGTTTAGGAAGAGACTGGATGGGGTGCTTGGTGCCATGGTTTAGTTGATTAGGTGGTGTTGGATGATAGCTTGGACTCCATGATCTCAAAGGTCTTTTCCAACCTGGTTAATTCTATTTTATTCTAGTCTAGTCTATTCTATTCTATTCTATTCTATTCTATTCTATTCTATTCTATTCTATTCTATTCTATTCTATTCTATTCTATTCTACTCTACTCTACTCTACTCTACTCTACTCTACTCTACTCTATCCTATCCTATCCTATCCTATCCTATCCTATCCTATCCTATCCTATCCTACCCTACCCTAAATGTCTTCTGGGCAGGACAGAGAGGTGCTTTGGAAAATCTGACTGCTTTCTGAGGTACCTGAATGGGAGCTCTTGAAGGCTGACCTCTTGTTTATTTGTTTGTTTTAATCTGGCTTTTACCCTTGGAGGGTTTTGGAATGCTTTCCCTACATACACAGGTATGCAGCTGGGGCTTGTGGCTTTGCACACCTGCAGACCAATGCCTGCAGCTTTCTCAGAGGAGGGTAGCATCTCCCTTTACACTGCTGCCAAAGTGGTTCAGGTTCTTTCCAGGAGGAGCCTTACTGTGCTTTCTGAAGGAATAAGGTAGTCGAAACAAACCCTAATATTTCATACTTCCCTGGCACCTTCCATCCAACAATTCTAATGTGTTTTACATGGGTTAACCTCAACACCCTTCTCTGACCACAAGACGATGACAGAGGGGGATTATTAGCTGCAGTTCACAGAGGGAGAGCAAGGGAAGTGACTCACCCAAGGTCATACAGTGAATTAAAAGCAAGGCCACAGACCTCCCCTGATTCCTGCCCCTGGCTTTAACCCTGACACTCAAGTCACCGCTTTCAAAACCGCGTTAGCGAGGCAGCGCAGCTTAAATATGTCATTTGGTATGTGCAGCAGATCAGGGATGCATGATGATTATTGGTCTCTGCGGATCAAATTACACTTTGTTTCTCTCAGGTTGGCCGTGTTTTAACAGTAGCTCGATCCGATCAATGGCACTTCAGGGTGGTGGCTGCTCTGAGAGACAGAAAGACATTTTTCACCGTTTCACGGTGGAGAGAAGGATGCTGACAGTACACCACCACATGAGAGGACCCCGCTGGCCCTTGAACCAGCCCATCAGCCAAACTAACCTCACCTCGTACTCAGCCATTGCACTGGTTTCACATGGTGGTGATTTTCACAGTATCACAGTATCACTAAGGTTGGAAGAGACCTCGAAGATCATCGAGTCCAACATGTCACCACAGGCCCCATGACTAGACCATGGCACCATGTGCCATGTCCAATCCCCTCTTGAACACCTCCAGGGATGGTGACTCCATCACCTCCCCGGGCAGCCCATTCCAATGGCGAATGACTCTCTCAGTGAAGAACTTTCTCCTCACCTCCAGCCTAAACTTCCCCTGGTACAGCTTGAGACTGTGTCCCCTTGTTCTGGTGCTGGTTTCTAGGGAGAAGAGACCAACCCCTTCCTGGCTACAACCACCCTTCAGGTAGTTGTAGAGAGCAATGAGGTCTTCCCTGAGCCTCCTCCTCTCCAGGCTAAACAACCCCAGCTCCCTCAGCCTCTCCTCATAGGGTCTTGTGCTCAAGGCCTCTCCCCAGCCTTGTTGCCCTTCTCTGGACACGTTCAAGTGTCTCGATGTCCTTCTTAAACTGAGGGGCCCAGAACTGGACACAGGACTCAAGGTGCAGCCTAACCAAAGCAGAGTACAGGGGCACAATGACCTCCCTGCTCCTGCTGGCCACACTATTCCTAATGCAGGCCAGGATGCCATTGGCCTTCTTGGCCACCTGGGCACACTGCTGGCTCATGTTCAGGCGGCTGTCGATCAGCACCCCCAGGTCCCTCTCTGTTTGGCAGCTCTCCAGCCACTCCGACCCCAGCCTGTAGTTCTGCATGGGGTTGCTGTGGCCAAAGTGCAGCACCTGGCACTAGGACTTGTTGAATGCCATCCCACTGGACTCCGCCCATCTCTCCAGTCGGTCGAGGTCCCTCTGCAGAGCCCTTCAACCCTCTAACTGACCAACATCTGCTCCCAACTTGGTGTAATAACTTTTGCTGCTTGGCCCGGACAGCCTGTGAAATACAACACTTTGGTACCACTTGAATGCTGCTTTCCAGAGTTTCAGAGCCCAGGTTTTGCATAACTTGGTAAAATGATAGTCTCTTGC
Organism: Picus viridis; assembly: GCA_033816785.1. Classification (NCBI taxonomy): domain Eukaryota; kingdom Metazoa; phylum Chordata; class Aves; order Piciformes; family Picidae; genus Picus; species Picus viridis. Next base: position 9,165,693 of record CM066569.1, on the reverse strand, counting down.
CGATAGGGCTCCTGAAATAACTTTAAAATCACTCATGACTGTTATTTGCAGGATCCCTGTTGCAATTGTTCCTTCATAGCAATTAAGCAGAATAGTTCCCAAATCTGAATGACTAACAAAGCCACCATCTGTATTTTTCTGTCATGCCAGGCAGAGAATTCGAAGGTGAGGAAGAGTATCTGGAGATCCTAGGGATCACGCGAGAGCAATCGGGCAAGTACGAATGCAAAGCTGCCAACGAGGTCGCTTCAGCAGATGTCAAGCAAGTCCGAGTCACTGTGAACTGTGAGTACATCACAACTGGAGCAAGTCAACAGGGAGAACTTTGCCCATGGGCACTGAGGACTTTAGAATAAACAGAAAAGGCTTTCTGGAGTTATGTTATGTTATGTTATCTTGTGTTATGTTATGTTATGTTATGTTATGTTATGTTATGTTATGTTATGTTATGTTATGTTATCTTGTGTTGTGTTATGTGATGTGATGTGATCTTGTGATGTGATGTGATTATGTGATGTGATGTGATGTGATGTGATGTTATGTGATGTTATGTTATGTGATGTTATGTTATGTTATGGAATAGAATGGAATGGAATGGAATGGAATGAATAGAATGGAATAGAATAGAATAGAATAGAATAGAATAGAATAGAATAGAATAGAATAGAATAGACCAGGTTGGAAGAGAACTTCAAGATCAACACGTCCAACCTATGTTATGTTGTATTGTGTTGTATTATGTTATCATAGAAACACAGAATCATGGAATCATAGAATCAATAAGGTTAAAAAAGACCTCAAAGATCATCAAGTCCCACCTGTCACCCAAGACCTTATGTTATGTTATGCTCACTGAGAGAGTCGCTAGCCATTGGAATGTGCTGCCCAGGGAGGTGGTGGAGTCACCATCCCTGGAAGTGTTCAAGAGGGGATTGGACCTGGCAGTTGGTGCCATGGTTTAGTCAGGAGGTCTGTGATGATGGGTTGGACTTGATGATCTTTGAGGTCTCTTCCAACCTTGGTGATTCTGTGGTTATGTTATGTTATGTTATGTTATGTTATGTTATGTTATGTTATGTTATGTTATGTTATGTTATGTTATGTTATGTTATGCTGTGCTGTGCTGTGTTATGTAGAAGGGGTTGGGAGAGTTGTGGAAACTGTGCAATCAGGCATAGGGCACAGTTTGTGCTTTAAACCAGGTAATATATAAGGAAAGAAAGAAAAAGAGAGAGACAGGAGTAAAAAGAGAGGAGCTTTGAGGTGCCCCTTTCTCCCCCCTCAGAAGTGCTGATGATGCCTTGTTTTCACTCATTGATATTTGGGAGAACAGTATCATGAAGAGAAGTTTCAGCAAGGAGAGATAAGAGAGGGATCAGCTGGCTCAGAGCAAACACACGCCTGCCTGCACCCACAGGCATCTCAGCAGTGCCTATATAGGTATCACAGCCCAGGGACCTGGGGGATGTGCAGTAGAGGCATGTGTTAATGACAGGGTGCAAAAATTTGACTTCTATGCTGGTTTTAGGTTGCTAGTATAAAGCCCTCTCTAAGAGACCCCCTGTACACCAATGCAATACAGAAAGGAGCTTGACTGTATGGTCAAGTGTGCTTCTCACTGAGGGGCACAGTTTTTCACCTAAAGACACTGAGAGGCAGAGTTAACTGCGTGTCTTACACCCACACTTGTGTGACTGGGGCATGGATCCCATTGCCCATCCACCTCGCTTTGCTGGCATGATCCTCTCACAGTGACACAAGGTATTAGAGACTGCTGTTACTGTTATAATCCTACATGTGTGTGTCCACATCAGTATTTTTATGCCTCATACTTGGCACTGGAGTGATTTAAAGTGAATATCCTTATCTACCTGCTCTGTTTCCATGCTTGGTGGCTAATACTTTCACACAGCAGGGATAGATGAATGGGAAGTATATCCGCTCTTGATCTTCTTCAGTTCACACACCAGAATATTAATTTAAGCTGAAACTGGAGATGGTTACAGAGATGTTTGGGGGTGCATATGCATGGCCTTGACTCACAGGTAGCACTCTCAGGGTGTAGGTTAGGGCAGGGAGCTGATGACAGGAAGTGTTTCAGCACATCCCAGGCTAATTTGCCACTGCAGGTGATTTTAGCACCTTTTAATGCCATTCTTACTCTTTGTCTCTTCCTTTCCCTTTGGGCCATCACATCAAATCAGCTTGTCTGTCTTTCTTAGGAGGCAAGGTTGCAGGCTCCCTGCAGCATTTGCAGAATCCACAGAGATTTTTTTATGACTCCCTTAGAAACTGGGTGGCAGTGGTTTAACACCAGCTGCTCCATGGGCCAAATCTGGTATCACTGTGAAGCTGTAGCAGCAGATTTTCTGTGCTAAAACTGTTGGAGGTTTATTCCTGTCAAAACCAGATGAGTTTGTAAACCCAAGACATTTCATAAGAACCAATTAATATTTTCAAATGTTTACATGAAACATAATTTTAATGATGCTTGTAACATGGCTGAAACAGATTGTTTGTATATAAAGTCAGAATGTTTGATCTTGACTTAGTTTCAAACTCATAATAACTATGCTACAGCAAGACCTTAAACATTCTTGCTCTTGGAATATACAAAAATACAGCATGGTTAGAGTACTGTGGTGTTATTATGTGGCCTAACATCATAATGGAAGCAACTTAAAAACTCCTTCAGGAAAGGTCTTTCATCTCAAAATAAAGGGGGAAAAAAATTGAAGAGGTCATGAGTGCCTTCATCAGAAGCCTGTCCTGCTTCTCCAAGACTTATTGATAGAAGTTATTTCTCTGCCAGGAAGGTGGTGGGGGTTGTTTGTTTGTTTGTTTGTTTGTATAGTAGTATCATAGTGGTATCAGTCAGGGTTGGAAGGGACCACAAGGATCATCTGCTTCCAACCCCCCTGCCATGGGCAGGGACACCCCACACTAGGTCAGGCTGGCCAGAGCCTCATCCAGCCTGCTCTGAAACACCTCCAGGGACAGGGTCCCAACCACCTCCCTGGACATCCCCTTCCAGGGCTTCACCACTCTCATGGGGAAGAACTTCCTCCTGATACAGAACCTAAATATTTTCTTTTTTTAATTTCATTCTGTTAGTTTGTAGTAGACACACTGCAGAGAATTCAAGGTCTCACTTTGATATGATTTACCAGCAGACTTGGCTTAAAGGTCTTTTCCAATCTAAACAATTCTATGATTCTATGGGGGCCATGCACAGGAAACAAATCAGTCCTGTTTGAGGAATGAAAGCTAGATATTTGCATGCATCCCTTCTCATCTGGCTTCCTTAAACTACACCACAAGCAGCAGAAAGTGGAAAAAAACTACTATAAGTTTGAAAAATGGGGCCTGCCCAACCTTAGGAGCTTCCTGGCCATCTTTTACACTCCACTGGCCTGTGAAGCACATAGCTCGTCAGCCCAGGCTGCAGGAGCGAGCATCCTTGCTTTGCTTTGGTCTCACACTACCACCTTCAGGCTTCTGGAGTAATGGCCCTTGCACAGCACAGACAGGGAAACTGAGGTTGTGGGGAAGAACAGCTAAAGGTAACCCACTGCTGGCTTCCCCAGCAGCAAAGAGCTAAACACGGAGTGGCTGCTTTCTGACTCCAGTCAGCTGGTTTCTCCTGGGAGAGCACTGCAGCAAGCAGACTGCCCTTTGCCGAGCAGGCAGCCCCAGTGCCAGCAGCGCTGTAACGAAAGCAGTGGTGGCTGAGGGACAGCCTGTCCAGCTGTCCGGGCTCTGTGCTTTCAAAAGCTGAGGAGGGTGGCTAAGGCAGAGACTGCTCAGAGCAAGGGGCTGGGCTCCCTGGCAGCAGCCCAAGGAACAAAACCTTCCTGGGTCCTTTTCTAGGCGCGTGGTAAGGTGCCTGTTCATTCTGTGACTCACCTCTTCTGCTGGAGCCAGTGAAATGGAAAAGGTTTGTCTTGCTGCAAGCAACAGGAAGATATACTGCTCAAAAAAAAAAAAAAAAAAAAAAAAAAAAGGAGGAGGATGCTTGAAAAATCACCTTCACAATCCTTTTATTAGCCCTCCTCCTCTCCAAATTAAAATATTTACATGAACCCACAGCCTCTGAATGTAGGCTCCTATTTGTGTACACTTATTAATATTGATGATGTGAGAGGGCGCACTGCAATATCCCTAAAGCCTTGCATGAAATCCTAATTAAGGTCAGGAGAGGGATCATACTGAGATGGCTAATGTGTTCACAAACAAACTTCTTCCCATCCATTTTCCAGATGGAATTACATTCACCTTATTTTTTTCTCTTTGAATGACACAATCCATTTTGATGCCTTTTTATTTTGTTGGGGTTTTTTTGTTGTTGTTTGGGGGGTGGGGTGGGTTTTTTTTATGGCTTCTCACTGCTGGGATGGACACATATGGTGGAGCTGTACTCTTACACACAGTGGTAACTTGAATCTCAGCAAAGCAGATGTCTGAGTTGCAGCCCTGTAATCTCAGGGTATGCAAGTATGTTTGGAACACAAGCCCTATGAGGAGAGGCTGAGGGAGCTGGGGTTGCTTAGCCTGGAGAAGAGGAGACTGAGGGGTGACCTTATTGCTCTCTACAACTACCTGAAGGGAGGTTGTAGACAGGTAGATGTTGGTCTCTTCTCCCAGGCAGCAGAACAAGAGGACACAGTCTCAGGCTGCACCAGGGGAGGTTTAGGCTGGATGTTAGGAAGAACTTCTATACAGAGAGAGTGATTGCCCATTGGAATGGGCTGCCCGGGGAGGTGGTGGAGTCACCATCACTGGAGGTGTTTAGGAGGAGACTTGATGGGGTGCTTGGTGCCATGGGTTAGTTGTTTAGGTGGGTTGGATTGGTTGATAGGTTGGATGCGATGATCTTGAAGGTCTCTTCCAACCTGGTCTATTCTATTCTATTCTATTCTATTCTATTCTATTCTATTTCTATTCTATTCTATTCTATTCTATTGTACTCTATTCTATTCTTAGTGGTGAGAGACAAGGCACTTACTCCCTGATGCATCTCAGCAGTCAAGTAGAAATAATTCTGCTTTTTAACATAGAAAGCTCATTGAACATGGGGCTGGGATTGAAGATGCTGGGATTGAAGATGCTGGTGCCTACCCTACCTGGCACTCAGCCACCACTGAGACCTAGTTCCAGCTGAGCACATCAATATGTCTCCCAAGTTTTTGTTTGCCTGTGACATAACTTTCAGGCTTCAGAGTAAGCAGAAGTGGGGGCACCATAATGGGCTGAGGGCAAGCTTCACATAGAGCAATCATGACTGAGCCCTCTTGGAGCCTGTGACAAAGCATGATGTCCAGGAAGGTTTGGCAAGATTTGTGACCTTAGATAGCTAAGGGAAGTGTCTCAGCAAGTGATCTGGTTCTTGAAGCCGCACCCACAGCTCCTGCTAAAGCTCTTACCTTTCAAGCCATTAATGTATTTTTGTCTCATATGAGTAGCCTCAGTCCTTTCCCTTTTTATTACAGATTTGACATTAGGTGCAGAGCTTGTACAAAGAATAATTTTCATGCTAGTGTTAAATTCCTACTTTACTCCTTTTGCTGTCTTCCTTTACCCTTGATGTAGTCTTTCTCTCATCTTCTTCTCTCTGATGAGTCCATGTGAACTAGAGACCCACAGGTAAATATTCATAAATTACAGAAGTCCACCATTAACCTTAACTGCCTGTGTATGCCTGTGCATTTATGACAGAACTTTATTCAGTGTTGTTGAACAGAAGCATGTGTGCAGAGTGTATGATGGAGAGTTCAAAGACCGGGTATTCTCTAGAGGAGCAGGGGGAAGCTTATGCCCCAGCACACAGCAGCCATGGACTTCCACTGGCCAGTACAGGTTGCATGAGAAAGCCAGGCCGAGATAATTTTGCTGTTTCATTCCACCTGGAAGCATGTCAAGTGACCACACATTTCCTTCCTGCAGACCCTCCCACCATCACAGAGTCCAAGAGCAATGAAGCGGCCACAGGACGACAAGCCTTACTCCGGTGCGAGGCATCAGCAGTGCCCACGCCTGATTTCGAGTGGTACAGAGATGATACCAGGTAACATCTTTAGCTTGATGCTTCCCTTCTCTCCTTTTCACTCCACTCAATGGAGGATCCTATCATCCTCCCCCAACTCTTCTCCTCAAGCAAATGGCTCTTCACAAATCATGGGTCCGTCTTACATGGCAGCAGAGCCAACGTAGGCAGGGCTGGAGGAAGCAAACCCTCTCTGCACTGGGAATGCTGAAGGAAGTGCAAAGGGTAGAGCTCTTGACTTTAAGTCAATTATGGGCCAATATACAATTAAAACATCGATAGTGTTTTCTTCCTGACATTGTTCATGCATTAAATAGCCTATGGCAGACAAAAAAAATTGGTCCATTTTAGTCTCCAAGTAGGTAATGCTAGTCTTGATGCCTTCATCTAGAAGAAGGAGCTGCTGAGGTGTAAGATTCCCCAATCTGTGTGACCTGAGCCTCCCAGATTTGCACATGAGAATAAGTGAGAAGAGGAAAGGGATCACAAGGTCACAGAATGCTAGGGAAAGGACCTCTGGAGATCATTGAGTCCAACCCCTCTGCCAGACCAGGACCATAGAATCTAGCACAGGTTGCAACTGAATGCATGCAGATGGGTCTTGAAAGTCTCCAGAGAAGAAGACTCTACAACCTCTCTGGGGAGCCTGTCCCAGTGTACCAAGACCTTCACAGTAAAGAAGTTCCTCCTCCTGTTGAGGTGGAACATCCTGTGCTATAGTTTATATCCATTGTCCCTTGTCCTATCACAGGGTGCAACTGAGCAGAGCCTGTTCCCTCCCTCTTGACCCAGCCCTCAGATATTTATAAACATTTATTAAATCCATCCTCAGTCTTCACTCCAGACTAAAAAGCCCCAGGGCTCTCAGCCTCTCCTCATAAGGCAGTGTTCCAGTCCCTTAATCATCCTTGTAGCCTTCTGCTAGACTCTCTCAAGTAGATCCCTGTCCCTCTTGATCTGGGGAGCCCAGAACTGGCCTCAGTATTCCAGGTGAGGTCTCACTAGGGCAGAGTAGAGGGGAGAAGAATCTCCCTCAATCTGCTGGACACACTCCTCTTAATGCACCCCAGGATCCCATTGGCCCTCCTGGCCACAAGGGCACATTGTGTCTAATACTTGAGCAGTGACCTGACATTAAAAAGGTTGTGTTATTGTCCTCATTTTTAAGCACTGGCTCAGAAGTGACTCAGCTTTGGCATATTGGAACGCAGGAACTGGTGTGTTTCACTAATAACCTTTTGTTAAGCAGAGACTAGCTTTCAGCTGGCCACCTTGTGGTCATTTCCAAGCATAAGTCGGTGCTGTGTAGAGGCTTCCTCCCTTTCTCTTGGCTGTTCGTGCTTCACCACTGCTTTATCAGTAGCATTTCACTCCACTGCCCTCCTTCCTTTGATTCCCTCCTTCTGCTTTCCATCATTGCCTTCTTTGGTCTCTTTTTTCTCAAGTCTCCTTCTTTCCTCTCTCATCCTCACCTGCAAGCTGGGTTGAGTTGCGCTGCGCTAGCAGGCAGTGACTTCCTTCCCAATTCACATCTGTCATTGCACCTCTTCTGTCTTCACAGGATAAACAGCGCCAACGGTCTGGAGATAAAGAGCACGGGGAGCCAGTCTCTGCTGATGGTGGCCAATGTCACTGAGGAACACTATGGGAACTACACCTGTGTGGCTGCCAACAAGCTGGGAGTCACAAATGCCAGCCTATACCTTTACAGTAAGTATTGGAGAGGATGAAGAGAGGTCCAGAGTGCTCTCACATAGATCAGGCTATGTAGGAAGCACATAGTGACCCAAACATGGGAAAGCATCCACATGCCATCTTCAAACCCTGCAAACTTCCAGCTGGCTTTCAGTGCTCTGCTTTGGACACCTATATGTGCATACTTGTCATGAAACATAAACACAGCCAAATTTAAAGGTTTTCAGTCAAGCCCTTTGATTGACTTCCTGCCATAAAGTCAGATTTTGTTAAAATAATAAAACCACGTTTGTTTTAAAGCTGGAAACAAAAACCCCTTTAGAATGACAGCCCCTGTAATACAGAGACAGAAGGCCAGGGCTCAGAGGGTCTGTGACAGTTGAGAAATGACAAGTAATTCAGAGAGATGGAAAGAACGAGCCACAGAGCCTGAGGAGAACAAGAGAGTCAAGAAGAAGAGAAATTAGTTTGAAAATGGAGGGGAAAGAAGTGGGGAAAAGACAGAATGACTTAAAGGGGCACACCATAGGGAACATAATCAGCAGATGAAATATGGAATAAAATTCCTTGGATCTCATTCTGCTACCTTTCAATTATTGTCATAGCAAGTGTAAACAGACAGAAGCTGGGACTAGACAAACTCCCAGAGCAGAGTTAACCTGCTGGTTGTGAATTTTGCAGCTGATTCCAGCCTGACCCTAAAGAGAGTCCCTCACCTACCACCCATGTACATGAAGAAACTGTGGTGTATTCAAATTGCAGTTAGAATAGAATTAGAATATAATAGAACAGAGCAGAATAGAATAGAATAGAGTGGAATAGAATAGAATAGAATAGAATAGAATAGAATAGAATAGAATAGAATAGAATAGAATAGAATGAATGAACAGAGTAGAATAGAATAGAACATAATAGAATGGAACAGAGTAGAATAGAATAGAGTAGAATAGAATAGAATAGAGCAGAATAGAATAGAATAGAATAGAATAGAATAGAATAGAATAGAATAGAATAGAGCAGAATAGAATAGAACAGAGCAGAATAGAATAGAATAGAGCAGGATAGAATAGAACAGAGCAGGATAGAATAGAATAGAATAGAATAGAATAGAATAGAATAGAATAGAATAGAATAGAATAGAATAGAATAGAATAGAATAGAATAGAATAGACCAAGTTGGAAGAGACCTTCAAGATCATTGCATCCAACCATGATGGACCTGATTCCAGGTCCAACTTGGGCTCACTTTGGACCACACATTGTTATTGCCACCAGAAACAGAGTGCAGCAGGATGGACAGCATGAATGGACACATAGACACAAAAGTGACTTAGGGCTGTATTCCTCTGGAGAGTCCCAGATTTAATTAAACCACTCAGGCCATGACCTGCATGCCCTTTTAAATGGAGAAAAGATGAGCTGTGCAAAGCAGTCGTAGTATGAGACTCAGTTTAGTTTCTGCTGTGTGTGAGCAGAAAAACAATGTTTTGCTTTGGTTCATTTTAAGCAGACAGGGAGCAAAAAAGGTAAATTCATTGGGATTCTTTATTTGCCACCTCTGGATTCACTTCAAGGCACTCTGGATGTTTTGCAAAGTTTGGGTGTCCTCTGTGGCCATATTTTTTTTTTCTGAAGAGCAGATATTAGCACAAAAGAACACACATTTGATTTCCTGTAGCACTGCAGCGTTGCAAAGCAGATTCCTACTTTGAGAGTCTTTTCACGCTGGGTCTTGTGACCGTCATGAGCGAGATTCAAACAAAACCCTCAGGCAGCAATCTGGAACATCATTTTCAAATACTCCAGATTGGTTCTTGCTGATATTAATATAATGCTAAGTTTAGAATCCCATTCTTTGTGGCTCAACTCTAAATTTGGCCCTCTCCGTTGGTTCCTGTTACACAGATGAGCTGAAATGCAGCGCAGGAACAAAACAGAAGATGGAACTCAATAATAAGATCTGTACAGAGACGTGATTTTAGCTCAGGGTTGGAGGGGGGAGGAGGGGGAGGGGTGGTTTTGCCAGAAAAGCATTTTGCATGACTTCAGAACTTCACCTCAAAGGATCTCAAAGGAGTTGCTGGCAATGAATATTTTAACATCACAAGTTATTTAGAGACTGGTGAATGTTATTAGCACCACTCTGCAGCAGGCAACTAAGGTACAGAGTGAAGAACTGCTTTACCCACGGTCCTCAAATGAATAGAATAGAATAGAATAGAATAGAATAGAATAGAATAGAATAGAATAGAATAGAATAGAATAGAATAGAATATAAGAGACCAGGTTAGAAGAGACCTTCGAGATCATTGCATCCAACACCACCTAATCAACTAAACCACGCAACCAAGCACCCTATCAAGTCTCCTCCTGAACACCTCCAGTGACAGCAACTCCACCACCTCCCCAGGCAGCCCATTCCAATGGACAATCTCTCTCTCTGTGTAAATCTTCCTCCTAACCTCCAGCCTAACCCTCCCCTGGCACAGCCTGAGACTGTGTCCTCTTGTTCTGGTGCTGGTTGCCTGGGAGAAGAGACCAGCCCCCGCCTGTCTACAACCGCCCTTCAGGTAGTTGTAGAAAGCAATAAGGTCTCCCCTGAGCCTCCTCTTCTCCAGGCTAAGCAACCCCAGCTCCCTCAGCCTCTCCTCATAGGGCTTGTGTTCCAAGACCCTCACCAACTTTGTTGCTCTTCTCTGGACACACTCCAGCAAGTCAACATCCTTCCTAAACTGAGGGGCCCAGAACTGGAGTGGCAGAGCCTGTAAGAGACCCAGAGAGATCCTGCAAAATTGCCTGTAACTATCACAGAAGGAAATGTGGCAACTATTAAGAATGACTTGCGACAGCAAAGGTCCTATTTTAGCCTCCTTTTGATGTGTATGAACCAAACTTTGGTTCTTTCAAGTTGCTGAATTTTGTTTATCGTTGTTACCTTAGAAATTCAAAGCCTGTTTATGCTGGAAAATGCTGGAGAGCATCACAAGAGCCAGACAAATGGCAGTGCAGGAGCTGAGAGAGCTGTGATGATTTTCAGTGGGCTGCTTCTAACTTTTGTTGTTGTTGCTTGCTTAATCCCTGCTCCTTCAGCGTGCAAATGCTTCATGTTGTTTCAGGAGATCCCTGTTCTCATTGTAGTTAGTGTGGAAAAGAGAAGGGGGGGGGGCGGGCAAAAAACAAATTCAGGCGAAGTACAGGTGGTATTTCTGAGGCTAAGAAATCAAGGGGGAAATGAGTGAAGAGAGTCCTGCCTCAAAAGAAAAACATAGAGAAAACAGCTGAAAAAACTTACAAGCCCAGATGAAAAAAAAAAAAATGCTGTAGTGATGACAGAGTGCTGAAATACCAGGTCATGCACACTCCCAGCCACACACTCAGGCAGAAAAAGAAAGCAGTGGCAAGTTTTTGCAGATGCTCAAATACTTGGGAGTGGGTTTTGTCCTTAAAACCAGAGGTTTTCTTTCTTTTATGATTATTTTTTTAATAGAGGACAAGCTCATTGCAGGGCAACATCCCCCTAGGGAGGCAGATACAGCCATACCTCCTCAGTGTCCCACTGCAGCACAAAAGAGAATGGCAGGAGTGAAGAAACAACCAGAGAGTTAATAATGAGGTACTGGCAGCTTTGCCTGAGGTGGAGGGCAGAAAGGGAGCTAGCAGAATGATGTGGAAGAACAGTTAAGCTGTAGACAAAAATGTGTGACTACTGCCCTGTCTCAGCCAGTACTGAAAAGCTCTAGGAGAGACTGAGCACCTTAGATGTCAATGTTGTGGACAGAAGATACATTAAAATACAAAAGCAGCTCCCTTGAGCTAGCTAGATCTTCCTTAAAGGATCTAGAAGCAGAATTGCCTGCTGTAGGTGGAGAGATTTATACTCCTCTGTCCTGGAGACTGAATTTACAACCACATAAAAACAGCCATACCAAAGGTCTGTCTTACATGGGAACCTGTCTCCAAGAGCAATATGGAATATGTTTGCAGAGAGGGTACTCAGGTACACTGTGATCTAATAACTTGCTTCCATGCATTCGTCCCCACTCCATATACTCACCCTGCTCTCTACCACAGGCTTTTGTGGTTTCCCTTACTCTGGTACTCAGTGGACAATCTACTGAGCCAGTTCAACCTGCTAAACCAGTGAAAAAGTAATCCAGCTTTACCACCCACCCTCCACAAATACCCCTGAACATTTTCTTTTGTTGTACTGAGCTTCATTAGATAATGGAAGGGCTCAACAAACACCAAAGCCCATGCAAGGTGGGAAACCATATCACACATATGTGGCTATCAGGAGCCGGGAGGCAGCGCCATGTTTTGTTGCATTAGTGAGCCAGGTTGATTCAGCTCTGCAACCCCCAAGCATAGAATACTTGTGAGATTTAGGGAAAGGGCAGTAACACAATACAGATCTCTGTGAAAATCACCTGGGAGAGAGGCAGGCCAAGCCAGGGCTGCCACCACAGAGCAGCAGAGGTGAAAAGTGGTGCTGCAGCAGCAGGGAGAGGAGATTTTTCCTTATGTTTATTAGGAGGGAGGGAAAGTGATTTCATTGCACTCAGCTAACAGAGTGCTGTGGAAAGCATTATGACTAAAAGTCATAATTTGTACCTTAACTGATCAGAACAGAACTGAACGGAAATAAAACCATATATCTGTTGAGTTTGGAAGAGACCTTTGAGAGCACAGAATCACAGAATGCTAGGGGTTGGGAAGAACCTCCAGTGATCAGCGACTCCAACCCTGATACCACACAGGAACACATCCAGGCAGGTTTTGAAAGTCTCCAATAATACAATAATAATACAATAATACAATACACCAGGTTGAAAGAGACCTTCAAGATCATAGCATCCAACCCATCAACCAATCCAACCCACCTAAACAACTAGACCATGGCACCAAGCACCCCATCAAGTCTCCTCCTGAACACCTCCAATGAAGGTGACTCCACCACCTCCACGGGCAGCCCATTCCAATGGGCAATCACTCTCTCTGAATAGAACTTCTTCCTAACATCCAGCCTAAGCCTGCCCTGGCGCAGCCTGAGACTGTGTCCAGAGAAGGAGACTCCATAACCTCTCTGGGCAGCCTTTTCCAGTGCTCCAGCAACCTCACCATAAAGAAGTGTCTTCCGTTGAAGTGGAACCTCTTGTGTTCTAGCTTGTACCCATTGTTCCTTGTCCTATCACCGGGCACCACCAAAAAGAGACTGGCATTTTCATCTTGACACCCACCCCTCAGATACATTGATAAGATCCCCTCTAAGCCTTCTCAAGACCAAACAGCCCCAGTTCTCTCAGCCTTTCTTCATAGGAGAGATGTTCAATCCTGCAATCACCCTTGGAGCTCTCCATGGACTCTCTCCAGCAGATCCCTGCCTCCCTTGAATTGGGGAGTCCAAAACTGGGCACAGTATTTCATATGTGGTCTCACCAGGGCAGAGTGGAGAACCTCCCTTGACCTGCTGGACACACTTTTCTTCACGCACTCCAGGATGCCACTGGCCCTCTTGGCCACAAGAGCACATTGTTGTCCCACAGTGAACTTCCCATCCACTAGGACTCTGAAATCTTTTTCTGTGGAGCTGCTTTCCATCAGGACAAGCCCTAGTCGTCCCTGGTGCCTGGTGTTATTCTTCCCCAGATGCAGGACTCTGCACTTGTCCTTACTGAATTTCATGAGGGTCACCTTCACCCAGCTCTCCAGCCTGTCCAGATCTTGGATGGCAGCACAGACTTCCAACGTGTCAGCCACACCCCCGTGCCCCCTCCCCTTCAGTCAGGAGGATCGAGTCCAACCTTGAATACATGTATCCATACCAGATGCATCTCTGCTGTGCAAGAATATAGATCCATAGGTTGATGTGTACATGAGTATGTGTAGGTATGCCTGCACCTGTGTGATGTACACATGATCTACACACAGGTGTGCAAGCACACACCCACACAGACACACAAGAAGCAGTACCTGGGGCACTCTAGCAAGGCAGAGAAAAGAAATAGCAGCCTTTCTGATTTCTGCCTCCCACAGAGCTAGCCCATCCCAAGGGATAAAACAGGAGACAATAGGGCATCCTTATGAGGTGCTGCTGGCTAAATTGTCAAAAATATAGGAGACTGCCACCTCAACAGGTCCCCTGACACATTCTCTGCTGCTTGCATCCTCTGCACCCTTCAGGAAGTAAGGAAACACAGAGGTGAAGCAGCAGCAGGTAGTCTTGCACCACCCAATTCTGGGCCCCTCAGTTTAGGAAAGATGTTGACTTGCTGGAATGTGTTCAGAGAAGGGCAACAAAGCTGGGGAGGGGTTTGGAGCACAAATTATGAGGAGTGGCTGAGGGAGCTGGGGTTGCTTAGCCTGGAGAAGAGGAGCCTCAGGGGAGAGTTCATTGCTCTCTACAACTCCCTCAAGGGAGGTTGTAGACAGGCGGGGGCTGGTCTCTTCTCCCAGGCATCCAGCACCAGAACAAGAGGACATAGACTCAAGCTGCACCAGGAGAGGTTTAGGCTGGATGTTAGGAAGAAGTTCTTCACAGAAAGAGAGATTGGCCATTGGAATGTGCTGCCCAGGGAGGTGGTGGAGTCACCATCACTGGAGATGTTTAGGAAGAGACTTGATGCAGTGCTTGGTGCCATGGTTTAGTTGATTAGATGGTGTTGGGTGATAGGTTGGACTTGATGATCTCAAAGGTCTCTTCCAACCTGGTTTCTATTCTATTCTATTCTATTCTATTCTTCTATTCTATTCTATTCTATTCTATTCTATTCTATTCTATTCTATTCTATTCTATTCTATTCTATTCTATTCCATTCCATTCCATTCCATTCCATTCCATTCTATTCACTGCCTCCTTGAGAGGCTTCAGGTAGAATTACCATTGCAGTCCAGCAGTTTTGGTCATTGAATCATAGAAACACAGCATCACAGCATCATAGTCTTAGAATTATTTTGGTTGGAAAAGACCTTCAAGATCATCAAGTCCAGCTGTCAACCTAACACAACCATGGCCATTAAGCCATGTCCTGAAGTGCAATGTCCACACGCTTCTTGACCACCTCCAGGGATGGTGATTCCACCACCTCCCTGGGGCAACCTATTCCAATGCCTGACCACTCTTTCAGAGAGGATGTTATGATTTAGATTGGATATTAGGAAACATTTCTTCACTGGAAGAAGCAAGTCCTAAAAAGAGCTAGGACTTGCCTCTAACTTGTAATTCTTTGTTTTCACTCCAGGAGCACAAGAGCTGGCTGTGCTCTTACATGCTCAAACACATGTTTATACCCCTTCTCCTCACTGCCCATGCTTTTGTTTGTGGTGGTGACTGCTAGGGTTTGCCCAAAATCTCTTTTAGTGTCTCAGTGCCAAGTCCATGCCAATAACTGCCGGAAGACTCAGGAGAGGAGGAAAGTGGTTAGGGTGGGCGGCCAGATGGGGCAAGGCTGAGACACTGCTAATGAGCAAGGGTGGAGCAATAAAGGAAGCTCGCAGCGGGTGAGGGGAACAGAGGTAAAGTCGTTGAATAGAAAGCAGCATGATAATGAGGCCGTAGTGCTTTGCTTTTTACTGCTTATGCTGTGCAGTCTGCAGCCTGCTGTGCAGGAAGAAGGTAAAGGGGAGCTGAGTTATTTAACCAAACTAAATAACAAGGAAGTCATGTCAGCACAACAGCCTGCTTTCGCAGAACAATGGTCCCCTGTTGCTACATAAACACAGAGATCCAGGCTAGCCCAGTATTTTCTAGGCAAGAGACAATCTCCCTTGTGCCTGCTGTGGATTTGAACAGCTCCATTACCACCGTGAGGCCAGGAGATCTGCCAGTACCACAGTCATGGGCCTCATGTGCTATATTCCTATGGGCTCCAGTAAGTCAGAAAATAGCTCTTTGCACCAGCAATGCTGTATAATGACTATTTGCCTCCAAATGGCTTGGCCTGGGTTGATCAGAGAATAATATGATGTATCCTGCCTAGTTCTATGTCCACGAACATTGATCTTAGTACTGTCCTTACAGGTAGTCCAGGAAACAACTCACTGCCCCAGGCCTGTGAACTGTTGCATAGTGGCATCTCTCTACAGCTAAATCATAGAATCATAGAATTGTTTCTGGTGGAAAAGGCCTCTAAGATCATTGAGTCCAAGCATCACCATAAGACCACCGTGGCCATCAAACCACACCCCAAGGTCTACCTACTGCACAGTCCATGAGCAGGAACTTGTCTGAGTCAGTGCAGGGTATCCAGAAAGCTCTGAAGTAATGAAAGGAGACCCAGTGATCAGAGTCAAGCCTGGTGGGCTGATATTCTTGGATCCGTGCCTGGCTCTGCCAATAGTTCATCATTTGACCTCGGGCAAATAGCTTCCTTGCTCTGTGCATCAACTGCATGATCTGTATTTCAGAATCAACACTACCATTAGCCTCAGACTGAGGTCTCTGACACTGTTTTTCCTCAGTGTCTATGCAATTCTTTTGAGATCCTTGTGTGGAAGAAAAAAGGTGTGAGGCTAGCAGTGACGTATAACAAAGTCCTGCTGTGACGTCTAATGAGGAAAAGAAACCTATACATAAAACACCAGGCCCTGCGCACAACTAGAGCTTGATGAGTCTGCAGAAATCCCTCTCCTCTCACGATACAAAAGCTCCAAAGAAGCAGAGTGCCCCTGAGGATTCACAAGGCTGACTGCTCCCCCATGCTGAGTTTCCCAGGAGACCTGTCCCTGGCAAGAAATTCATTGTGGGGGAGGATCTGGGGAGGCGACAACTACCCGTGGAGGACTTTCACACCACCTCTCTGCCAAGACTAGCTTCCAACCAGACATGTATCTAAGAGCTGTAGTGTGATGACATGTGTGGTCTGGAAAGTCAGGGGGGAGATATGGCCCATCAACTCCAATTACCTTCACTGCAGGTGCTTAATCCCTCTTGCTGTGTGGATATTATTTGTTTAGTTTTTCGACTGACTTCTCTCTGAGTCCCGGTCCCAGGGGATTTCGATGTGTGTTAGGTGTGTTGCTAGAAAAAATGCTCTGCCTATGAAACCTACCCTAGTTCATTTAATTTGGGGATGGACAACTCCATCAGGTTTGTATCTGCTGCTTGCTTGCTGTGAAAAGTGGCTTTTCCTTTTCTCCTGCATGTTGCTTATTGTTTTTTTTCCCCCCTTAGAACGAGTTTTACCCACACTCCCCAATCCTTTTCCAGGTCAGTATATGCTTTATGTTGAAGTAGCTTTTTAGCTGGGTCATTCTCCATCATCCTGACAAATGCTCAGAGCCAGGGATGGGCAAAACAAGCTTTTCCCTCCTGTCTACCTGTAATTTGGTCTCTTCTGCTCACCTTCCTCATTCTTCCCTTTCCCTCTCCCTTAAAAAACCACAAAACAAACCCAATCAAAACCCAATCACCTAAACAGCAACAACCTTTAGCCAAGCTTTGAGCCATGGCATTTTGTCCACACCCATGTCTGGACAGGCTTCAGTGAGGTTCAGTTTGTCTGCAGAATTACCTACTCTTGATAAATCTTCCCATCCTAAGCTGTCTTTGCCCACATGTTCAGATAC
Organism: Picus viridis; assembly: GCA_033816785.1. Classification (NCBI taxonomy): domain Eukaryota; kingdom Metazoa; phylum Chordata; class Aves; order Piciformes; family Picidae; genus Picus; species Picus viridis. Next base: position 9,148,391 of record CM066569.1, on the reverse strand, counting down.
AAATCAAAAGCATCAGCAGGCCTAAAATTTTGCAGAGACAGTGTAAGGGGCAAGGCAGAAGTTAAATTTAAATGGCAGCCAAGAGTTGTTTTGACTCTAGTTGTGCAAACTCTTCATGGTGAGACACTTTATTTTAGGCACTTCATTTTCTTGTTCCTCTGTCATACCACCCCAGTCCGCCAGTCACACAGTGCTACATCTGAGGCAGAAAGGATGAAAAGAGGCCCATGGTGAGGTGATACTCTCTGGTTTAGTCCAAGGGAAGAAGGCACAAAGGCAAAACAGAATCTTTGCCCTGTCTCCATACTGTCCAAGAAGCATCAGGTCTGGGCAGCATGGCCTCAACACCCACATGAGATGTGGGGCCTGGATGTGATGTTGAGATGCTGAAAAAAGTGCAGAAAGTGGATACTTCCAGAAAGTAGGAAACAGTGTTTGAAACTAAACCAACAGTCAGTCATTCCCCATAGGCACTTAAAAAATTATCTTGGCCTACAGCTTCTCTCAGTATCTTTGTTTTATAATAGAATAGAATAAACCAGGTTGGAAGAGACCTTCAAGATCATTGTGTCCGACCCATCATCCAACACCACCTAATCAACTAAACCATGGCACCAAGCACCCCATCAAGTCTCCTTCTAAACACCTCCAATGATGGTGACTCCACCACCTCCCTGGGCAGCACATTCCAGTGGGCAATCACTCTCTCTGCGTAGAATTTCTTCCTAACATCCAGCCTAAACCTCCCCTGGTGCAGCTTGAGACTGTGTCCTCTTGTTCTGGTACTGGCTGCCTGGGAGAAGAGACCATCCTCCGCCTGTCTACAACCTCCCTTCAGGTAGTTGTAGAGAGCAAGAAGGTCTCCCCTGAGTCTCCTCTTCTCCAGGCTAAGCACCCCCAGCTCCCTCAGCCTCTCCTCATAGGGCTGTGCTCATAGGGCTTTGTTGCCTTTCTCTGGACACGATCCAGCCAGTCAAGATCCTTCCTAAACCGAGGGGCCCAGAACTGGGCACCAGACCTTTACCACCGTAAGATGAAGATGCACTCCACCCATGGGATGCTCAGAAACTTAAATAGTTAATGCCTGTGCAGAGCTTTTGGGGTAGAGTATTATTAGGGACCCATGTTGTCTTGCAAAAGAGCACCTGCCCAAGTAAAGAACCTGCAGGTACTCCCATGTAAAGCACAATAACTGCTGGGTGTTAGTCCAGCTCCATTTAACTACTCAGCCGTTTTCAAATCAAGCCCTGCTCTTGGCAACTTATTCAGGCTCAGGATGTAGTCACAATTGCCTATTTAAAAGGCAAATCCAGAAATACAATTAAAGAAAAGTACCTACAAAATAAAAGGGAGGGGGAGGAGGGGGGAGCGTGTGGAGGGAGAAACCAAGCTCCCATTAAAATGAAATCCCAGAGAGTGTGATTTGTAAATAACATTCAAGGAGCTGAGAAAAGGAGCAAAGTAGGCCATTGGGAATCTAGTGTGGAAAAAATAAATCCAATTAAACAGCATTATTGTATGTATTGCTGATGAAACCTGTGCTTGGATGTGAAATTGAAGTTGCTGAGGCTGTTTGGGAGGTAAGGTTTCCAGGAGCTCTCCACTTTGGGATGGTGGGGTTTTATTAAAGCAGATTTTTCAGTGGCAAATATTTTCACCTGATGGAAAACCCAGGGCTCTTTCTTTTTAGTGTTACTTTTATTATATATCCTAAAATTCCACAGGCAGGCAATGTTATTTTTTTTCATGGCTAGCCCTGGTTACAGCTGCTTTTGAATTAGTAGCCCATTAACCTAAATGATAAAGCAAATACTGCAAGTGAGCGAGGCCAGGACTTCCATAGCAAATACCCTTCCTAATCAAGCTGCCAAGGCCACCCTGCACAGTTTTAGTCAATCCTTTAAAACACTTCCCCCTCTGTCTTTGAAGCTTTATTATTATTATTATTATTATTATTATTATTATTATTATTATTATTATTATTATTAATACTGTTCCTCCAATCTCCTGAGATGATCTTGAAGGACAGAGAAGGCTCCCAGGTGACCTAATTGTGGCCGTCCAGTATCTGAAGGGGGCCTACAAGAAGGCTGTGGAGGGACTGCTCAGGCTATCAGGTAGTGATAGGACTAGGGGGAATGGAATGAAGCTGGAGGTGGGGAGATTCAGGCTGGATGTGAGGAGGAAGTTCTTCACCATGAGAGTGGTGAAGCCCTGGAATGGGTTATCCAGGGAGGTGGTTGAGGCCCCATCCCTGGAGGTGTTTAAGCCCAGGCTGGATGAGGCTCTGGCCAGCCTGATGTAGTGTGAGGTGTCCCTGCCCATGGCAGGAGGGTTGGAACTAGATGATCCTTGTGGTCCCTTCCAACCCTGACTGATACTATGATACTATGATACTATGGCACTATGACATCTGGAGGTGTTCAAGAGGAGATTGGACATGGCACTTGGTGCCATGGTTTAGTAGTCATGAGGTCTTGGGTGACAGGATTGAATTGATGATCTCTGAGGTCTTTTCCAACCTTATTGTTTCTATGACATCCTGGTGTGACATCACTTCTGTGAGGAGCCTCCAGGAAGTTGTAGTGACAAATCCTGGGATATCTCCAGTGACCCAAGGCAAACAAAGAGAATTTGGCAGAGGGAGAAAGCAGGGTTTAAATATTCTGGACCTCATTACTTTTTCTGAACCCCTTCTCCAATGTGGGAGTCCAGCACAGATACTGCCACTTATCTCCACATTTGCTTCTCCTTTGCTGCTCACCTTCAAAGAAACCTTATGCATAAAATTTTCTTGTTAGACCTTTTAATCCTGATGAGTTGACGTTCTAAGACGCGCTCCTCAGCTCTCAAATTACCTCTCCTCGATGACCAGAATCATAACCTCCTCCCTATTTCTCCCTCAATTTCCATTTCTCTTAAGCCTGGGTGACACTTCCCTGCCCTGTGGGATTTTGAGCATTAATTCAAAAAGAACAAGAAGGTGTTTTGAAATGGAGAGCACTGTAGTCAAGCTAAGCGTTGCTATCATTAGATAGCTGCTGTGGAAACATCTTGCTGTCAGGCAGGCTGGAGACTCAGAAGCAGCTCGTTCAACTAAACACTTGGGATTTGAATCTGATGAGGCAGTTTCCTAAAAGGCAGGTGGAGCCCAGCTGATTCAGCTCTCAAGTGAATGGTCCTTGGTAAATTTTCCAGCTCTCCTGATTTTGCAGCCGGGCACTCCAAAATGCCCTGAAATGTCTTCCGAAATGATGCCTCGTCATCATGTTTTGCTGTCTGCGTTGCAACATAATGGTACAAAGGGATGACACAAGACCTGACTGCCACTAAGGAGACCTTACTGAATCATTGGATGGCTTTTCAAAAGGGTTTTCCTGCTGAAAAATGAGAATGTTCTCATTCCTTGCCACGCCTGCCAACAACAAGGCAGGAGGGATCACTGCTGAACCCCAAATGTGTCTGTCATAATTTTGGCACTAGCTCCACCTCTGCCTTCCACTCTCTCTTGTCCTCAGCCCATTGAACACAGACTCCATCCCCTGTGATTATGACAGACTCACAGACTCATTAAGGGTGGAAAAGACCTCTCAGATCACCAAGTCCAACCATCAAACCAACACCACCATGGCCACTTAACCATGTCCCATTGAACACCTTCATAGATGGTGACTCCACCACCTCCCTGGGCAGTTCATTCCAATGCCTGACCACTCTTGGCAGTAAAGAGATTTTTCCTAATATCCAAACCAAACCTCCCTCTGGCACAACTTGAGGCCATTTCTTCTCATCCTACCACTAGTTTTCTTGGGATAAAAGACCAATACCCAACTCACTACAACCTCCTTTCAGGGAGTTGTAGGGAGCAATAAGGTCTTCCCTTACCCTTTGGTTCTCTGGACTGAACAATCCCAGCTTCCTCAGCCACCCCTCATAATACACGGTCTCCAGACCCCTCACCAGCTTTGTTGCCCTTCTCTGGACCTGCTCCAACATCTCAGGGTCTCTGTTGCATCACTCAAAACTGAATACAGTATTCAAGCTGCAACCTCACCAGTGCCAACTACAGGGGCATGGTCAGATCCCTACTCCTGCTGGACACAGAATTTTTGTTACAGGAGAAGATGCTGTTGGGCCACCTGGGCACATTGCTGGCTCCTAGTGTCCATGTCAGAATGGGTTTGCCAGACTAGTGGGCTCCAAAATCCATGAATCTTCCTTGCAGGAGTTCTGTGATGAGGGCTTACCACAGACTAACCTGGGGCTTTCTCAGCCTGGTTATCCTGAATGCCCTTGGAGCTCCGAGGGTGATGCTGTGTTTCCCAGAAAACAGCACATCCGGAAAGCTGCGCATCCTGAACTGCCTGTGGGGCATCAAGTAGGCCAGTCTTTGGGGCCTGATCAAAGTCATGCCCATCACCAGGGGAAGCAAAGATTTATAGCAATAGTGTGTTAGTAATTAGTGGAGGGGGTGGGAAAAGGAGAATGAATATTTCTGCTCAAATGCACACTGATCGGAGAATGACCCTGTGTGACTGTAGATCATAGCTAGCCTCCATTTAGCTGTAGCCCATGTAGCCTGTACTGTCACTAACTCCTTCATCAGGGGGTGGGAGCTGGGAAGAAGGGAGAAAAGAGATGTTCACTTGGGTCTGATGACCAGAGTGGGAAACAGAGAGCATCTTTCTTTCTAAAACCCTGTCAGTCCTTTTCCCTCCCTGTGGAGGTCTGAGCCATCGAGAAGAGAGCTCGTCTGTTGCAGTGGTTACCTCCACCTATCCCCTGTTCCCCTTTGCTTTTCTGTAGGGCATGGCCTCATTAGTTCTGCCAAGTATGCAGCTCTCATGTCAGTGGGGTTTGCTGTGGCAAAAGGATGAACACCTGAATATTTCAAAGCTAAGGAGAGAAGCATGAGGGAATACTTCAGGGAGTACAGACTGTAAAGAGTTAATGTGCTATGAGGGTTTGCTGACCAGGCAGTTGTGTGAGAACAATGCACAGAAACCAGCCCTCCCAGTATGGTGTGGCCAGCTAAAGAACCTGTCTCATCTCTGGAGTCCTCTTCACTGAGGCCAGAAGGTGCTTTCTCAGTGGGGGCCTCAGAGTTAGTGAAAACCCAAGCTTCTGCAGTGGTTGAAACAAACTAGCTGAGAGAGTTAGGAAAGCATAGCATAAGCCAGCCAAAATGTCCAGTGTTTTCTTGTCATGGTCCTGACGTAGAAACAACCATCGAAGAAGAATCATGGTGAGAGGGACCAGCCACAGAAGGGCATCTTCTGGAGCCATGTCCAAGTCTGGTATTTCCATAAACTCTCAGGAATTCAGAGGCCATAGCTGAGCTGTACTTGTCACTCTGCAGTGATGTACACTTGACTGGCTGGAGCATGCCTCTCTTCCCTGAAAGCTGGCTGAGCCCCAGGCGTCTGATGACACCCCTGACGCTGGGGGAGAAGCACAGCTGTCCTTGCTTCCTGCTGCTGTTATCCAGCCAGACTCCCCAAAGAGCACAGTGCTCCATTTGGTCTGTGCAGAAAGGGATGCCTCTGCAGGAGTGGGATGCTCAGGCAAGCTTCTCTTTGCTCCTCAGGTTTAATCCATCCCTTGCCAGGTCTACAGGTACTGAAGGAAGGGGCTGCATTGGGTGCCAAGCCTGCAGGGGTTTCAGAGCAAGGGAATAGGAAGGACAAGACAGGTTGAAGGCATAAAGCCATCACCACATTAATTGTTTCTTGCTATTTCACAGGGACCATCAGGGGACTGGGCACTGTATCTTATTTTGACCATGTGCTTTGAAGTGAGCAAGTCAGAGGTGATGATAATGCCTTCCAAAAGGGGTCATAGGGATGTATGTGGAAACAGGAATGCCAAGAATTACTTATATTACAGCTACTAGCATTGCTTGATGGGTTTTTTCTGGGTAGCAACATAGAGTTTCTGTTTGCTGAGATTGCTTAGGAATAATAAAAAAGCATTTTCCCCTCCCCAAAAAAAAAAAAAGCATAAAGAAAAGAATCCATCTTTCATAAAGAAAAAAGAGAGGCATGGGGGGAGAGAGAGAGAAATGGCTTTATTGCTTGATCTGTTTCTGTACTTTTTGCTCATTAATTTTAATTTAGATTGATTTATTCCAAAATGAGCCCTGGGTTGCATATATTTGCATAACCCTCTCCAGTAGCAATGCTGTGGAGAATCCAAGGACTGAGGAAGAGCAGCAGCAGAGGGTAGGAACTGAGACTGGAAGTCCCAGAAAGATATTCCTCTGAGCTGGGCCTTCGTGCTGGGATAGGGAAGGCATTTCAAAGTGTTTAGTCACAGGTGTGGGCTTTGCATGCATCCAGAACAGCCCTGCAAAACAGAGGATGGGGCACAGCAGTCAGATGGGACAGTGAAGTTTAGATGAAACCAGTGGGAGAAAACACACACAACTGCACTGCAAAGATTAGAAACAAACCCGGGGAACAGCAGCTGCTGAGAAAAATCAGTTGTCCAGCAGGGGCATTGATAGTGTCAGCTTTGTAGCATGGACAGATTACACTGCAGAGCAGAGCTCAGGCAGGCTATAACCATTATGAGACAGGGATCCTCAGCCCAGAGGATACTCATAGCCTGATAACCATCTGCATGTTAGATGAGTTTCTGAAGCCATCAACTGAACTTTCCTCTTCAGAGACAGCAAAGGCCACTTACACCCACTGCACAGCGGGTCTACCTTAATTCTTTCACTCTCCCTCTCCTTACTTGCCACATTGAGCTACCAGCCAGGCTGACTGGGAGCAAAGCGTGGAGGGCTGCAAGGAGGAGGATGAAGACCAACCACCGCTGTCTTGATTTCATCCTTATGCACACGACAAAGATTCCTCCCAGGTCCAAGAGAAAATGACCCAAAGTCATTCCCACCTTCATCCTCCTCCTCCCCTCCCCTTCCATTTCCAGTGTGAACCCCTCAAGAATTGCTTAACAACTTGGCCTCCCCTCTGGTTATTGTCCCAAGTGAACAGTCTCTCCATTCACTAACCCATGACGGTAAGTTGGTTTGGGAAGCAGCAGTTTTATCTTCCCAGCTCAGGCACTGCACCGGGCCCGCTTGTGAACTGGTTGCCATTCAGTGTCTGCTCTGCTGTTGATAAAGCACATTACACATGGCTGGGCTTGCATGATTAATACAGCTGTCTAAGCACTCTCTCTAAAAACAAAAAAACAACCAGGACAACAGAGGTGAGGGATTTGGGAGGGGAGGGGGAGGGTGGTGCATGGAGGGAAAAAAACAATGACTCCAAAGAAATCAGGCTTGCAGAAAAAGCAGAGTGCTCCTGGCAGGCCTTTCCTCCTGTGGGCAAGCAGGTCTGTCAGCAGAGCTCCCCTGGAAAAGAGAGAGAGGCCTAGAGGCAAGGTGAGCAAAGGAGGAATGCGTTTGGACCTTCCACGCCATTGCCTGCATGTCCCTCTGCAATGTGGTGAATAAGGGCATGGAGAGGAGTGAGGGGTCACCCATGGACAAAGATATGGTAGAACCAGCATAGCTTCAGTGAGATCTGGCCAGGCAGCATCTCAGTAGGTGGATGGATGCTCACTGATGGCTGGATGGGTGGGTAGATGGATGGATGGATGGGTGGATGGATGCACTATGGAGCTAGGTCACCTTATGCACTGTATGTGCATACTCCATGCTCAGAGGCACATCCCACAGTCACCGAGTGATTTCCAGGCATCCTAGAACATCTAAAGGAGGAACCAGAGTAGATGCAGGCATGCTTTCTATTGCCCAGACTCAGGCCAGCTCAGCTGTGTAAGCTGTATGAACTTTCCCTTTTTAATTACCAGTCTAGGAATGGGCTGTGAGAAGCCACTATAGTTTTCTGCTCCAGCTTTCCCTATGACTGGGCCAGGCATTCAAAGCCCTGCTTGCACTGTGAGGGCATTAATGTGACCAGGAGTCTCACTCTGGAATCACACACACACATCAGTACTTGGATGAGAACTACAGGTGACACAAAGTAATATTTACTTATCCCACATGCTTTAGAGACATACCCCAGCCTGTGGGCCCAGCTTGACTGCTGCTGAATCTGTAATGCACTGAAATGCTGAGGGAAGTGCACAGGCTCGTTTATAGTCTTCCATACTTCTCATTGTTCACAAGCAGCCCTTGACAAAGGCTGTCTGAAATCTCCTTTTAGCTTGTTCTACTCCTGGGCAGCGGGGTGGAGACAAGAGTTGGTTTCCACTAAGCTGCAAGGAAGTCCCCAGAGATGAGTGATGGCCCTAAGAAGACCTCAAGGACAGATGGAGGGGGCACTGTGCTGCAGGTACTGGCTGAAAAGGGTAGAAGGGCAGAGGCAGCAATGCAGCTGGTTTTCAGTACCAGAGCAATTGCAAGCATGCTGGTCATGCTCAGGCCCAATTTAGTTCTCCTTCTGCTCCAGCCTCCTTTCCAGCCACCCCCAGTGTGTCCCTCCCTCTTTATTTCTGCTCACAGCCACTCAGATCTTCCTCATGCCAAATACCCAGCAAAGCTTATAGAAAACCACAGCAGAGATGGAGTGAGTAAACAGACAGAAATAAAGCTGATGAAAATATGAATTTTTCAAGAGGTCCCAGAGCCTCTGATTAGCAAACTTGCTTCCCAGAGCTGTATGTGCTCTGGGTGAGTGGGCCCGTGCTGTTTGTTCCCCGCTTGAGACACCAGCCTGTATGCTGCCATCACCTTTGCTCTGCTGTGCTGTACACACGTGCTGGAGAGGAGAGCAGGGGAGGCTAGCAGTATCCTAGGGAAGCAAAAAGCAGGAGAAGCTCAGATCTTCCCTGTCATGGAGCTTGAAAAAGGCTGTGCTGTGCAGGTTTTGATGTCTTGCTTCTGAGATGAGAGTCTTCAATGAAGGGTTTGAAGAAAAAGAAGTTTTAAGTAATCGATTTTGTAGCAGTAGTTAGCCAGCTGTGGAGGGCTTGGGTTTGGGTTAGTTTGTTGGGGGTTTTATTTGGGGTTTGTTGTTGTTGTTGTGGTGGGGTGTTTTGGTTTGGGTTGGGTTTTGGTGTGGTTTTTTTTTTTTTTAATCTTCAGCTGCTAGGGAAATTGAAACAGTGGGGGGGACTACGTTTCAGCTGCAAGAAAACCTTGGAACCTTTTGGCATCTACAAGACATAGTTGTTAATGATTTGTGCAACCCTACAACACAGGTGGTCTTGGAATCATAGAATCAATAAGGTTGGAAGAGAGCTCAGAGATCATCAAGTCCAATCTGTCACCCAACACCTCATGACTACCAAGTGCCACGTCCAATCCCCTCTTGAACACCTCCAGGGATGGTGACTCCACCACCTCCCTGGGCAGCACATTCCAATGGCTAACAACTCTCTCTGGGAAGAACTTTCTCCTCACCTCAAGCTTAAACTTCCCCTGGTGCAGCTTGAGACTGTGTCCTCTTGTTCTGGTGCTGGTTTCTAGGAGAAGAGACCAACCCCCTCCTGGCTACAACCCCCTTCTGGTAGTTGTAGACAGCAATAAGGTCTCCCCTGAGCCTCCTTCAGGCTAAGCAACCCCAGCTCCCTCAGCCTCTCCTCACAGGGCTTGTGCTTGAAGCCTCTCCCCAGCCTCATTGCCCTTCTCTGGATGTGTTCAAGAGTCTCAATGTCCTTCTTAAATCGAGGGGCCCAGAACTAGACAGAGTACTCAAGGTGTCTTCCAGCCAACACCAGCCTCACAGGTCAGTCACAGTTCAATTGTAGACTGGGAGTACTATAAACCAGCTTCAGGATAAATGGTATAAGCAGCCAGCTTTTGAACACCACGACCTTCTCAGAAAGACACTGAGAAATACAATTTCAGGGATATTCTTTAGACCTCAGGGAAGGATGGGTGCACTGCATTACAGAATGAATCTTCACAGAGACATGAGCTATGATAGATGAGTACTTAGTACACCGGGAATGAGCTGCAAAACATGGGGAAGAACTGTTCAGTGCTAAAAAGCAAGAGCAACTTCCAAAATACATTAAACTGTGTGCTAAGATTGATAGACACCAGAGACATTTCCTTCATCTTGCTGGAGAGTTGCTGGAGGGCATCCTCCCTAGTTTACACAGCAGTATTTCCACCTCCAGAAGAGCCAGCCTTTTGCTGCTGAAGTCACAGTCAAGTTCTAATTACAGGAGCAGAGCTAGGCATGAGAATGGAGTACAAGCAGGTAATGAACAAAATAGCCTCAACCTTAAGAACAGGGAGTGAAAAATCATGTCTTCTTCTCAGAGGGGAGGGGACACACAGGAAAGTAGTTAGAAAAAAGCCCCAAATGAACCCTAGTAAGTAGAAGCTGCTAATCCCTAAAGCCTCAGAGCAGAGTGTAAAGCCCCAGAAGAAAGAAATTAATAACTTTCAAAGTATGACCTTGAAAATGGAATTAACGACATTCCTCCCTTTTAAGCCTTCGTGATAATAAAGATTTCATCTTCTGAAGCCCTGGCAAGAGTCAACAGACTATAAAAATTACTTCCTGCAGAAGAGCTGGCAAGTGTAACACCAAAGACCCCTCCTGGCCCCAGAGAGTGAGAGGACAGAGAACTGTATGGTGCACATCCCCTTTCCCTTGCACCTTCTCTTGTAGAGGTGGTGGATTTTTTCCCCTTCCTCACTAATTATTAGACTTCTCCTTTGCTCAAGAGGCAGGACTCACAGAATCACCAAGGTTGGAAGAGACCTCAAAGACCATCAAGTCCAACCTGTCACCACAGACCTCATGACTAAACCATGGCACCAAGTGCCACATCCAGTCCCCTCTTGAACGCCTCCAGGGACGGTGACTCCACCACCTTCCTGGGCAGCACATTCCAATGGCGAACGACTCTCTCAGTAAAGAACTTCCTCCTCTTCTTCTCTGTCAACAGAGCAGAGCTCAGAGCTGCTCAGGGTGGAGAGCATATGGAAAAGGCCAGATCTACTTGATTTGCCATTGCTGCTTCCTTTCCAAGACCTCCTGTCTTGTCTCATGCTTCCTCCTGGCCTCACTTCCATTTGGAAACTCATGGAGGGTGATTGTCATATTACATCAGGTTTTACCATGCATTCTTTGAGAGATCCCAGAGACAAATTCCTCAAAGTTATAAGGACCCTGTAGCTCTCTGATGCCCTTTGAAACTTCTCTGTGGGTTCTCTTGCGTCATAGAATCATAGAATCAGTAAGGTTGGAAGAGACCTGAAAGATCATCAAGTCCAACCTGTCACCCAACACCTCATGACTACTAAACCATGGCACCAAGTGCCACATCCAATCAGCACTGCAGATATGTCTAGTCCTGGTGTTTTAATGTAAAGAAGAGAAAATCTGCCACCCACTTTCTCTTTTCCTAACTCTAGTTTGGTTTGCTCAGATGATAGGAATCAGGACCCACCAGAATATTCTAGAATGGAGAATGTAGGTATGAAATGTGTAGCCAGGTGGGTAATTTGTTTTTCTCCCTGGGTATGGATGAAAGACCTCTGCTTTCTGCTTGCATCTCAGATGATCCTTTATAAAGGTCTGTATTGGGAATCTTGAAAGTCATAGCAGATTCCATTTCTGCTGGCAGTCATTGTGTTGCTCACAGCATTTGGAGGCAGGCCTCTGTGCAACCCAAAGAACTAGTGGATTTGTTTACAAGCCTAACTTAGCCTGTGTATTCAGCAAATGCTATATGGCATGGCAAAGGGAGATGGAGAGAGTGAGGGAAGAAAAGATAGAGTATCTGTGTGGAGGGAGTAAAATGGACTAGAAACTTTACCACCACTCCCTGACACCTCTGCAGTACTAGTTGCTGCAGTGGATGGAGGTCAGGCTTTTGATTCAGATAACCAGATCAGATCTGTCCCCCTAAAGCAGTTCTGCCAAGGAAACTGCTTCATGGTGGTTAATGCAGAGATAGATGGCGACCAGCGGGGATCAGACTCCCTGACACAGAGACATGGCCATGCTGAGCTGAGCAGAGGCTCAGAGCATGCAGAGCTGGCTCCCTTTCCTGAGCATGGGAAGCATGCAGGGGCTTTGCTGTGCAGGACATGTAGTGATAGGATGAGGGCAATGGTTTTAAACCAGCACGGGGTAGATTTCAGCTGGGCATTAGCTGGAGGAAGCTCTTTACAGTGAGTGTAGTGAAACACCGGAACAGGTTGCCTAGAGAGTTGGTGGAGACCCCATCCCTGGAGATGTTCAAGGTCAAGCTTGATGGGGCCCTGAGCAAGTGATTACGTTGGGGATGTCCCTGCTCACAGAAAGGGGTTTGGACAAGATGACCTCCGAGGCTCCCTTCCAACCCGATACATCTATGATTCTGTGACCCCGGTGCTTTCTGGCGGGTGTGCGTTGCCCCTAAGGCTGGGTGCGGCGGCCAGCCGTGCAGGTCCCAGACCGAGACGCGCCGGGGCTGGGACAGCGCCCCGAGTTCCCCGGTCTCTTCGGTTGCCTTCGGCTGCCACCTGGTGGTCAACAGGCGGTCCTGCAGCAAGCGGAGGCTCACCAGCCTGAGCCGGCCCCGCGAGGGCTCCGCAGCCGGTCCGTGGCCTAGGAAGGTAGGAAGGAAGGAGAGACCCGGAGCCCCCCCAGTTCCCCTGCTGCTGGGGGGCGGCAGGGGTGCAGAGCAGAGCCTGCCGGGGGCGTGCGGTGTGCGCCAGTCAGGCACCGCGCAGATGGCAGCCGGAGGGCAGCTTCTGTACAGCTGCATGTCACAGAGGTAGAGAGACGGCTGCCCCTGCCTTCTGGTTGTTGGCATTTGGTTTTCACCTGGCACCTCATCCGTAGCTAAAGAGCTCTGCTGGAATCTCCACTTTTTCTCTGCTGCAGGCAGGTACTGACTCCTCTGCCTCTGCATTCCCAGTACTAACTCCTTCTTCCCATAAATACCATCATTCCCTGCTACCTGCCTCTCTCCCACCATCACTGCTTCCATCTGCCTGACCTGGGTTCAATTGCTTTTCTTCATCTTGATTTCTTGCTGAACCTGTTCTTGTTCTCTATCCAACCTGCACGCTCACATCAGCTCCTACTTTTCCCTATGCTCAGTCTGGCTGATTGCTCCTCCTCTTACCCTCTTCCCCATGCTGAGCCAAGTGAGCCCATACTGACATCTTAACTGAAGACCTGCCATGGTATGGTTTCCTCTGCTGTAGCCTTGCACTGGGTTCTTCACCACAGTCCATGTTTCCCCATGTATCAGCAGCCTTTTCCTCTGGCTCTGACCTGATACAGACTGCCTCACATAATTGTCACCTCCTCATGGAGCCCCTAACCCCAAATGGGCACTACAGGCTTTGAGGGTCCAATGCCAGCCATGAAGCAGGGCACATACAGCACTACCCAGCAGCCTTCTGGCCTTAGCCACTGCTGCCGGGACTGTGAGTTGCAGCACCTTGTAGCACTGTAAATTCAAGCGTTAAAGGCAGGGAGGGAAAGGGCCCTTTTATTCATCCCACAGAAGTCATACCTCAGAATTCTGCTCCCCTTCCAGTGACTTCTGCAGCTAGCCTTGTCCCTTGTCTCTGGAGACTGAGCCTGCGTCACAGAGGATTCACCACTGCAGTCACAGCTGCTTAGGCTTTGGGGAGCACCATCCCAGATCATCTTACAACTAAACTTCAGCCATCTGGGTACCATCCACTAAGGCCTCATTAATAGCTATGCCCTAGGTTTGGTGGGGAGACTTGCAACTCTGTGATCCAGGACTTAAGCATTTAGGTGCCTCCAATCCCTTGACACTTGGGTAGCTTCTATCTTTAACAGGTTCATTAACAAAAAGCTCATCACTGTCTTTCCTAGGGAGAGATGAACACACCCCAGCTAATTCTTCCCACAGAGACATTTCCTTACCCTGACTGTCCTGTAGTCAGCAGAGGAGACTGCAGAGCAAGTGAGTGAGGCAGTTTTAATCTAGACAGTTCAGGAGGCAATTAGTAATGGGCAGCATGCCAGGCTTTCTTTTAATGCCAAGGTCCTAAAGTCACAGGAGAACGTAACACCCAAATTTAATTTGTGGCCATAGTATCACTGCTGGCAGCTGATTGCTGCTGTATCCCTAAGAAGTTGGGGGAGGTGTGGATGTGGAATTCTTTCTTCAGGCAGTCTGGAAGTGACTGGGCAAGTTCATGGAAGAAAAAAGACACTGTGAAGGAGTTCAGCACCTGCAGGCTCACCATGACTCTGAGGGATCTGAGACAGGCCAATGTGATGCCATGCTGCCCGTATGATCCCATTGAGCCCCAGCCCAGCACCTTCAGAGGACAGGACTGAAAATTAGACAAGCCCCTTGGACTAGTGTGCTCCTCTTGGAGGCAGGCTGGTTTTGAGGGAGAGAGCTGCTTTTGTCTTTGCAATCTTGCTGTGGTTTGCTTTGAACAGGAGGAATACCCTGCTCTTCCCTCCACCATCTCACCCCACCACCCTTTTTGCCACGTCCTTTCTTACACCCATCGCAGGAGTAGGAGCGCTTCATGACCCATCACACACACACACACACACACACACACACACACACACAGAGAGAGAGAGAGCAAAAGAAGAGAAAGGAAAAAAGGAGCATTACAGCTCTACCATGCAAACTAGAATACACAGCCTTGTCCTTAGTGCAACCTGGGCTAGCCAAGCTCAGTTTAGGAAGGATGTTGACTTGCTGGAACGTGTCCAGAGAAGGGCAACAAAGTTGGTGAGGGGTTTGGAACACAAGCCCAGTGAAGAGAGGCTGAGGGAGCTGGGGTTGATTAGCCTGGAGAAGAGGAGACTGAGGGGTGACCTTATTGCTCTCTACAACTACCTGAAGGGAGGTTGTAGCCAGGCAAAAGTTCTGCAAGGCAAGCAGCACCAGAACAAGAGGACACAGTCTCAAGCTGTGCCAGGGGAGGTTTAGGCTGGATGTCAGGAAGAAATTCGACACAGAGAGAGTGATTGCCCATTGGAATGTGCTGCCCAGGGGTGGTGGAGTCATCATCATTGGAGGTGTTTAGGAGGAGACTTGATAGGGTGCTTGGTTGCATGGTTTAGTTGATTAGGTGGTGTTGGACGTGATGATGTCAAAGGTCCCTTCCAACCTGGTTCTATTCTATTCTATTCTGGTGGCCCTCTGGTGAGGAGCAAGTGTAGCAGGTCCATCTGTGCCATGATGATTTTGGAGCAAGCTAAAACCTGTGAGGAGCCAAAGCACTGACCCACTGAGGTGGTCCCAGGAAGGTTAGGATGTGTGAATTCTGTGGGGAGACCCTCCCCAAGGGTGTTGAAGGCAGATAGTTTTTGTCTAGCTGTTTACCTTTTCCTGAAAGACCAAATCTCTGGACTGTTGCAAGGCTCTCAGCCAAAGAACCAGACCAGGACAATGTTCTGAGGGACCATCACTTTTCTTTCAATGAGCACTTTTTTTTTCCCTTCTCAAGCCTTGCTCTCAGACACAGCAGAAGAATTTTGTCTGCTGCTTTTCCACTCTAAGAAAATAAAATCAGCCCCAGGCAAACACCCAGCATGGGATCATTCCACTTGGCCTGCTGATGCTTGTAAAGTGCCATGCAGACAGAGCCTTGTAAAGGGGAAGGTCAGGCAGCCTCAGCAGCAGGTGTCACTGGCAGACTCGCATAACGAGGCTGGGGAAGCTCCTGCAGTACCACCTAAGCACCACACCACACATGGGAGCATGCAGCAACCATTCTGTTTCATGCTGCATGGAAGGGTTTGCCTGCAGGAAGGAGAGGTACCAGGTGAAATTGCTGAGAGGCCTTTCCGCCTTTTCCACATCCCCACTCAAAAGTATGGAGATGTTCTCCCAGAAGTGTCAGGATAAGACACCTGGAACCTCTCTGTGTGAGGTTGGTACATGGGGGCTGTTAGATGCAGGTGAGCAGGAGTAGGGAGATCATGGTGGCATGGCTGTGATTTTCCCATGGTTAAATGTAAGGACACAGCTAAGATCTGCTGCCACGGGAAGAGGGTTGGGATGTTCTCACTGTCTGCAGCACCGAGGAGAAGTGCAGTCGTTTTGCCCTTGCCTATTTTCAGTCTGTTTCCTCTTGATTTAATTAACATGATCTGACTCTGTCAGCTGTTTGGGGCCTGGGCTCCCTTTAGGGTTTATTTGTGAAATGCTGCCAGATACTCATATCAACTCATCATAATCAGAAACCCAATTTCCTTCCCTGGCTGCAGTGGAAGAAAACCCCCTTCAAAGCTATCACATGGTCATGAACTTTGCAGAGCTGCCAAATTGCAGGGCAACAATTAGCCCTGGAGATTAGCTTGCAGCACTGATTCCCAGAGCTCCAGGTTACAACAGTGGGAAACCGCAGAGAAAGCCCCCCACCCCAGTGCCCACTGAAAGGGGGTTGCTTCCTGGCTCTTAGCACCTGGGACCTTGCTGTGCCAGGCAGTGGGGGTGCAGATGGGTTGAACAGAGGCTTTCTGGGGCTCCTGCAGGGCTTCTGGCAATGATACTAGCTGGGCTGCTGGCAGGGATGATATCTGAGATGCTGGCAGAGCTGCTGGAAAGGCTGTGGGCAGGGCCGTGGGCTGGAATGGTGGCAGAAATGCTGGCCAGGCTGCAGGCAAGGATACTGGCAGAGCTGCAGGCAGGGCTGCTCGCTGGGCTGCTGGCAGTGATACTGGCAGGGATGGTCCCAGAGATGGTGGCAAGAATGGTGGCCGATATGCTCCCAGGGCTGCTGGCACTGGTACTGGCTGGGACGGTCCCATGGATGCTGGACAGGCTGGCAGAGGCAGTGGCAGAGATAGTGGCAGGGCTAGTGCCAAGACCTCTCTCGCGGCTGTGGCAGCCGGCGAAGCGATGGCGGCGGCCGCCAGAGGGCAGCAGAGACCGCGGCGCCGCTCTCTGTGCCCACGTGTACGCCCCGCGGCCGAGTCTCTGGAGACAAGCCGACAGAGAGGGACCTGCGGACGCTGGCCACAGTCGGCTGGACATGAGCCAGTGCGTGCCCAGGTGGCCAAGAAGACAAATATCATAGAATCATAGAATCAACCAGGTTGGAAGACTTCAGCGATCAAGTCCAGCCTATTGCCTAATACCTAACACCTCCTGACACCTAAACCATGGCTGCAAGTGCCATGTCCAAGCCTTTTTTGAACACCTCCAGGGACAGTGACTCCACCACCTCCCTGGGCACCACATTCCAACGGCCAATTACTCTTTCTGTGAAGAACTTTCTCCTCACCTTGAGCCTAAACTTCCCCTGGCACAGCTTGAGACTGTGTCCTCTTGTTCTGGTGCTGATTGCCTGGGAGAAGAGGCCAACCCCCACCTGGCTACAGCCTCCCTTCAGGTAGTTGTAGAGAGCAATGAGGTCTCCCTGAGCCTCCTCTTCTCCAGGCTAAGCAACCCCAGCTTCCTCACCCCCTCCTTGTAGGGCTTGTGCTCGAGACCTCTCCCCAGCCTCATTGCCTTTCTCTGGACACATTCAAGGGTCTCAGTGTCCTTCTTAAATTGAGGGCCCCAGAACTGGACACATGTGACAGTTCAAAACCTTTTGTGGGCAACACACCTTGTGTGGTGTATTCTTTATTATTCACTGAGCCAGGGGAGTTATGTTTTGGGATTTCTTCATTTCCGCTACCTCAAAGGGGCCTACAAGAAAGCCAGGAATGGAGTTTTTACAAGGACTTGTAGTGGTAGGATGAGGGGCAATGGATTTAAGTATCAGGAGGGTAGATTTAGACTGGATATTAGGAAGAAATTCTTTACAGTGAGGGTGGTGAGACACTGGAACAGCTTGCCCAGGAAGGTCATGGATGCTCCCTCCCTGGAGGTGTTCGAGGCCAGGTTGGATGAGGCCTTGAGCAACCTGGTCTAGTGGGAGGTGTCCCTGCCTATGGTGGGGGGGGGTTGGAACGAGATGGTCTTTAAGGTGCCTTGCAACCCAAACCAATCTATGAATCTGGGTTGCAGATTGTTCCAAACAGCTTCCCCACAATTATTCGAGCATGAGAGATGGTTTCTCTGGACACAGGTCAGGTAAATTCGGTAATGTGAATATAAACTTGTTCATGAACTCAGAGAGGGAAACAAGGAGTTAAAAAAAAAGCAGTGTTGTAGTATTTGTGTGACAAGCCACAAAAGATAAGCAGGGACTTACTGGGGAAAAAAAAAAGAAGCCATAGATGGAGATAATTTCTCCACACAATTTAGCACATGCTTACTTAATAATGAAAGAATAGAACTGGGGCACAAACAGCTCATGTAGAAAGTGAAGGACTGCATTAGGAGGAAATTACACAAATGAAAGTGCTGCAGAATTTCAGGGGCTCTGGGGACGTCTTTCTTGGATTTGCTGCCTTTTAGTCACCCTCTAGTTTAATAGTGGCCGTGCTGCTGAGCCAGCAGAGAGGACCTCTTCACCTCACAGTTCTGAAGGTTGTTAAGAAGGAGCAACTGTACTTCAGTCCCATGGAGCTCTCCTGAACATGGCCTGTTGGTTTTTTGGTCCCTCTGCTATTACAGAATCAGACAGAATCACAGAATGGTAGGGGTTGGAAGGGACCCATAGAGATCATCTAGTACAATCCTGCTGCTAAAGCAGGTTGGCCTACATCAGGTTGCACAGGAACGTGGCCAGGAGGGTTTTGAAAGTTTACAGAGAATGAGACACCACAACCTCTCTGGACAGCCTGGTCCAGTGTTCTGTCATCCTCAAGCTAAAGGAGTTTTCCCTTAAAAGCTATTAGAAACAGCTCTTAGTAGCAAGCATGTCTTCTTTTCCCATAGCAGGACCAGGCCAAATATATAAACTCATCTCTGCCTTCACACTTCAGCATCTTCCCACACCCCTTGTGTGTAAAATACTGCACAAACACAGCTATGTATATGTGTATATAGAACCATAGAAACGTTAAGCTTGGAAAAGACCTCTAAGGTCACCAAGTCCAACCTTCTACCCTTCACCTCCATAGCCACTAGACCATGTCCCAAAGTGCCACATTTACTCCTTTCTTTTTTAACAGCTCCAGGGAGGGTGACTCACCACCTCCCTGGGTAGCCTGTTCCAGTGCCCCACCACTCTTTCAGTAAACAGATTCTTCCTAATATCCAACCTAAACACCCCCTTGCTCATCTCCAGGCCATTACCTCTTGTTAGTTATTAGGGAGAAGAGGCAAACACCCACCGCACTCCAACCTCCTTTCAGATAGCCGTAGAGAGCAATAAGGTCTCCTCTCAGCCTCCTCTTCTTCAGGCTAAACAACTCCAGGTCCTTCAGCCTCTGAGAAGAGAAGAGAAGAGAAGAGAAGAGAAGAGAAGAGAAGAGAAGAGAAGAAAGAGAAGAGAAGAGAAGAGAAGAAGAGAAGAGAAGAGAAGAGAAGAGAAGAGAAGAGAAGAGAAGAGAAGAGAAGAGAAGAAGAAGAGAAGAGAAGAAAGAGAAGAAGAGAAGAGAAGAGAAGAGAAGAGAAGAGAAGAGAAGAGAAGAGAAGAGAAGAGAAGAGAAGAGACCAGGCTGGAAGAGACCTTTAAGATCATCATATCCAACCCATCATCCAACACCATCTAATCAACTAAACCATGGCACCAAGCACCCCATCAAGTCTCCTCTTAAACACCCCCAATGATGGCGGCTCCACCACCTCCCTGGGCAGCACATTCCACGGGCAAATCACTCTTTCTATGAAGAATTTCTTCCTAACATCCAGCTTAAACCTCCCTTGGCACAGCTTGAGACTGTGTCCTCTTGTTCTGGTGCTGGTTGCCTGGGAGTAGAGACCAGCCCCCACCTGTCTACAACCTCTCTCCAGGTAGTTGTAGACAGCAATAAGGTCTCCCCTGAGCCTCCTCTTCTCCTAACCCCAGCTCCCTCAGCCCCTCCTCACAGGGCTGTGCTCCAAACCCCTCACCAACTTTGTTGCCCTTCTCTGGGACACGTTCCAGCAAGTCTACATCTTTCCTAAACTTAAGACATGCTCTCCAAGCATACACACCTATGTGTGCCTGCACCTGGACATGCAGGTGCACACAGGTGTGTATGCTTGGAGAGCATGTCTTACAAGGAGAGGCTGAGGGACCTGGAGTCTGCCTGCACTGATGCGCACATATCCACAACGAGCATGCATTTGCAAATCCATAGCCGTGTGCCCCTCCCTGCCCCATTATAAAGCAAAGGCTGCCAAGGCTTGGTATTGCAGCATGAATTTCAAACAGCATCCCTTGCAGAAAAGGGAGCCCTTCAACAGGATTAGGAATGAGAAAATGTCAGGAGTGTTAGCACTTAATATTCTCGGAGCGAGGCTGCGTTATTTGTCACTGCAGCAGAGCACTTGCCCCTGCCCCCTCTGGCAGGGCCCTGTGCACACACACATGCACGTGTGCGGCTTCATTCCCCACCCTTACCAAAAATCCATCTCCCTGGCACACCCTGCACCCTCACCCCACAGGTGCTGCGCTGCAGGGCCACAAACCCAGCAGTGAAGCCTTCCCCTACCCCCGCCCCCATGAAGTAAATACTTGCAGCGCAGCCCCTGGGAGGGGAGCTGCCTGCAGGTTGGGTCCATGTATTATTGATTGAACTGCTGCGATCGATCAGCCCCCACCGGGCCGCTGTCTGGCTGCAGACGGGCGCTGGCCACTGCGCAGAATTACAGCGAGCCCTGGCGTCGCAGGGACACTGCTGGGAAGGCGGCGGAGTGGGGAGGGAGATGCAGAGCCGGTGGCTGGGAAAGTACCGCGTGAAGGTGAGAGCCGTGCCCCCACAACCAGGTGGCCAGCGGCTGCCATTTGGAGGCACAGCAACGGGTGGGATGGCAAAACCATTCTGTGATTCTGTATTAAGCACTGGGACTGAGCCTTACTGCTTGCCCCAAGCTCCAGCCTGGGTACTGCTTAGGGAGAGCCACATGCAGTCAGAGCATAGTAAGGAGGGGGACAATGCTGAGGTGCTGGTGGGCAGGAGCCTGCAGTGGGGCTGGAGAGAGGATCACCTAAATGAGAAGGGGACTGTGGCCTGCAGCCCCAACTCCCTGCTGCAAGAGCAGTTTGGGAGCAAGTCCTCGTGTTCTTGTGTTACCCTCATCTCACCCAGCCATGTGTAATCTTGTTCTCTTTTTCTCCCTTCTCACATCCTGCAGGACCCGGTACAGGGAGAGTAGACAACGGCTCCATGAGCTTGGCCGTCCCACTGTGGCTGCTAGCAGCATCCCTGCTCTGCCTACTCAGCAAATGTTAATACAAATCAGAATTAAAAATAATTAATAATAATAATAATAATAATTAAAAAAAAAACCAACCACAACACAAGGAAACCAACAACACACAAAACAAAACGCGTTATACAGGAGACAGAGTGAAGAGAGGAGAGAGAAAACAAAAGAGAGGAGAGGGGAGAGAGAGAGAGAAGACTGTTTCTTTCACAACTTTTGTGTGTTCAGGAGTGAAGAGGGGGGAGAGGAAAAATTAGAGCAAAGAAGACTCAGCAACATTCAACCTGAAACCTGACAAGCAGACTAGCAAGTCACCGACTGTCTTGGAGGCAACACGAAGCGAAGGAGAGAATGAGGCACCAGCAAGGATCGTGTCGCCAGAGGATGCTGCAATGCAAACAATCCAACAAAACCTGCAAAGCCAGTTGAACAGAAGATCCCTTTTCTTTTCTCTCCTCCTTCCTCTTTCCCATACTCCAACTTCCTTCCTTCCACCTCTTTCTTTCTTTCTTTTGCAGAAAGAGGTCTTTGCTTCAGTGTCTATCTATAGCCACTTAACTTTTTGGATGCCCTGGGTCATTTTTGTGAGCCTATGCTTAGCCATTTCATCCTTTTGAAAACAAAACAAAAACCAAACCAAACCAAACCAAACAAACAAAAGGCAAGAAAACCAACCAAACAAAAAAGAAGATTAAAAAAAGCCACAAACCAGAGCAAGTCACCTGAAGCTCTCTGCACACTGGTCTCCTATGAAATCCTTCCTCTCTCCACTTCGCCCTGTGCTCCTGTGCACCCAGCCCTTGCTGAACACTTTCTTTCCTGTCCCCTCCTTCTTGCAACATCACACTTGCTGGCCTGAACTAAAGCTGTGTCAACTCTGCTGAAAGCTTCCTTTTCTTTTAAATCCTCTTCCTCTCCCCCTCAATTCGACCAGGTGTCTTTCTCTGTCTCCCGCGTATGCCTGTGTGCGTGCATGCGTCTCTGTGTAGCTCTTGCTGCGCCGGTCTCTCTCTCGCTCTCTTTCTCTTGCTCTCTCTAAGCATGCAAAGGGAACAGTCCATGTGTACATATGCTCATCCTGCTGTAGATAATGTCCTGCCTTGTAAATGTGAGACAAGATGCTGAGAGGCAGAGAAGAGGGGTGAGGAGAGAGGGGCAGTTTCAACACAGGTTCCCATCGTGTCCTCCTCTCTAGTGTCTTCACTGGCTTTTTGACTTCTGGCCCCCCTGCTTGCAGGCGTCAGCCTGCATCCTTGTTTAGCCTTTTTTAATCTCCCACATGCAACCTCTCTGGCTTTCAGGATTCAGGTACCTGCATAGTAGCCCTTGCTATGCATGAGTGCTTGCACACATACTTGGGGTTGTGCACATGTGCATTTGTCCAAATAAGCAGAAGAAACCAGGGCTGGCTTCCAGCACTATGGAGTGCAGAGTGTGGCCAACCACTTCTGGGGAGTGAAAGCTGGGCTGGTGGGATGTGAGTGAGGAGACCTTGAACATCACCAAGTAGCCATTCCTAGGGATATAGTGTGTGTGTGTGTGTGTGTAGGAACAATGCCTCAATATGAAACCCACAATCTGGTCATTCCTAACCATTTTGGTAGTCATGCAAAGCAGAGCCTTCTGTTGTTGTTGTTCTTACTGTCCTCCCTGTTACACAAGGAAACATGTGCTGTGGCAGGGTGTGCCTGTGTGCATTGCACACCACTGCTACTGCAAAGCTCATTGTGCAAGTTCCATGCTTGAAACAAACTGGGTCAGAAACTCTCCAGGACCTCCGAATGTAAGTGGAAAACCAAATGTCAAGTCTGAAATCCCTCATGTATGAAAAAGCAGTTTAAAGTGATACAGCAAAGAGACAGGCAACACAATTCCCCTTGCTCTTCCTTTTTTACTCATTCAGAGTGTTGTTCTTGTTGGAGAGGGCTGTCCCTTGCCATCACCTCCTTTCCGTGGCAGAATCTCATGCAGAGGTGCCAACAGGAGACACCGCAGTGGCTCCCGAGTGAGGAGAAGGAGGGGGAGAAGTCAGGCTGTAGTGAAATAGGGCTAAGAAAATGCTGGAGGGTGTCTGGAAATTGCCACACAAGCGACAGGTCTGGTGCAGCAGCCAGAGCAGTGGTAGAGGAGAAGCTGCCAGTCTCACAGCTCAGTGGCTGCAGTGCATGTGTGGCAGGGACGGTGGGGAGAAGATTCCTCTGTGTTCTGGCTCGTCATGAGCCCTAGCATCCATAACAACAAAAAGAAAGAACACAGGGTTTATCAGGCAGCCATGTGTTTGGGGGTTTTTTGGTGGGGAGGGATATGCAGGAAGAACTAGCTAGCCCACACAAGTGACCATCTCATGACAGGACAGTGTTTTACGGGTGACTGACGTCACTGAGCTCTCCAGCACCAGCAAGCTTGCTTCTCTGTCTTTGGCCTGTGAATCGGAGCAGCAGCAGGACGCTCTGCAGCCACACTTCCAGGCTTTTCCAGGCAAGGGGAAAACGGCTTGGGCTTGCAGCCCTGCAGCATGTGGGAGAGGATACCCACTGACTGGCCTCCTACTAGGAAAGAAAGTGGGAACTGCTGTCTCTGAGCCCATCTCCACCTTTGCAGGGATGGGACACACCCCACCAAGGCCTCTCCCTGCCGCTCAGCTTTCACTTTGCACCGCAGCACTGCTGGCTCCTGCTTCCTTTCTGCTGAGCTCAGCTCTTCTGGGCAGCTGCAGGCAGGCAATTTTGCAGGCAGGCAAAGGCTCCTTGCTGCCAGCCAAAATGAGGGAGGAAAAAGTCAAGAGACACGAGAGGCTGAAGTTTGGGTGATAGCAGATTTGCTATAGATCTGCTGTGGAACTGGGTGGTGCTCCCTTTGCTCCTCCAAGCCCCAAAGTCATACCTGGAGATGTTTATGTCTTGGTGCAATTCATGCTTGAAAGTTGCCCAAGGCATCCAGGGATGGCTCCCCTCTTCAGAGATGGGGCAGTTGTTGATGGGACTTGTGTATCTCCTTTGGAGTCTGGCATGCCTCAGCCCAGGAGAAAAATGCCCTGTATCCTGTAGAGCATTCAGACACCCCAGTCCTCATGCCTATCCCTTGAGAGGATCATGTCATTTGCTGTCTCAGTAACAACTTCAGATTTCCTGCTGCAACAGGGTTCCTCATAGCCCTGGCATAGCCATGAGCTGATGCTGCCTTCAGAAGCCAGGGCTGGGAGCTGTGACCTCTCCAGCACACTGGCATGAGGGAAAATACCACTTTGCTGGCATTTCTCATTCTCAGGGCTATACCTAAGCCTGAATTTCTTGTCACAGGCTTCTTATGAGAGGGTGG
Organism: Picus viridis; assembly: GCA_033816785.1. Lineage (NCBI taxonomy): Eukaryota > Metazoa > Chordata > Aves > Piciformes > Picidae > Picus > Picus viridis. The sequence goes on along the minus strand of CM066569.1, from coordinate 9,123,944 downwards.
GAAGCCTACAGAGACTTCTTGTCACCATCTCTTCCAGGGCTGGGTCAAGCCCACCCTTTTTGTTTAGGATGAGGCTTCTGTTTGTTGTCAATGTGGTTGCTATTGTAAGATCTATCCCACGTGTTGTCCTCTGCATGTTTTTGTTGCTGTGGGGCCACTCCTGGGCACTGGGGTCACACACATCAAAGTCACAAGTCCCCAGATATGATTGTGTCACATCTTTTTCAGTTTGAAGGAGTACTGAGGGAATAGTGTTTTTTAGATATCAGGACACAGAGGCTTATAGTGAAAGGGAAATAAATTACTAAATCAGGACAGCCAGGTTTTGAAGCCATCTACCTGTTAGCTAGAGGAAACAGCCATGACCCTGGTGCTGGGATCTGTTCATCTCTGCAGGACCTAGGGAGATCTGTGTCTCTGTTGTGTGGCTGCAAAACAAGGTTAAAGCCAGGTCTTTGTAGACCTGTCTGAGAAAAGCCAGAAATACAAAACGTGCCTCTTATCTACAGCAGTGCTGGGAGTCCCACTTGGTGCCCTGTCTGTTCCTGGAGTGACTGGGGGACTTGTGGATAGGCTGGAACTTGATTTACTCCCAGACTGCATGCATAGAATCATAGAATGGTTTGGGTTGGAAGGGTCCTTAAAAGAACATCTAGATTCACTGACTCCTCCTGCCATGCGCAGGGACACTTTCCACTAGACCAGGTTGCATCTTGAGATGCTTTGAACATCTCTTATTTCTCCCAAACCTGAGCAGGGATTGCTCAAAGCATCTGTTGAGAGGAGAGCCATAGACAAGGTCAAACACTTTTCCCCATTCTCTTTCTCCCTTCCACCCTTTGACAGAGATGTTGCAAAAGGTTTCCTCATGTCTCAGGCCCTCTTCTGTGAAGCTATTTCTCCTTATCACCTCTACTCTGAGCTCATGTTGCTATCTTCCCCATCCCTTCCCCATCCCTTCCCCAAAAGCTGTGCTCTTGCTTCCTGCTGCCTCTCATCTAGTTGGGGACTGGAGGAGACAGGAGTTTGGAATGGGACACCAGCTCCTTGAGCTTGTCAGTGTGATTGTGTTTGATCAATGGAGATTTAACATTTAGTGTTATAAAAAGAAATGAACAAAACAGGGGTGTGTGTGGGGGGGGGGGGGGGGGGAAAAAAAACCAACCACAGTTGTATTTCTTCTACTGATTTGTAAATATTGCAGGAGTTACACGAGGTGTCTGGTAATGTCCGAGCAGAGGAACAAAGGTTTAATATATGGCCCCCAGATTTCTAACCCTTTGCAGATGACCGAGAGGAGGTGTGAAGGCAAGTCTTTCTGCAAGGAGCTGCAGAAGGGAAATGCAGCCACCCCAAGCCGCAGGAACTCCACGCGTGACTGAGCGTGTTGCTTGGCGGCTGTGTCTGGCCAGCTGGAGGCCTGTCTCTGGAAGGCTGGGCAGGGCGACACGGGACGCTCCAGCCACCACCTGTACCTTGGCGGTTGTGTTCGGGTCTGTGTGTTGGCAGCACCGCAGCTTGCAGGTGTGTTGCTCAGTGATGCACTCCCCTCCTCCCCCCTCCCCTTCCTGCTTTCTTCACCAGTGAAGTTGTGTCGTCCCGCGCCAGCACCGAGTGCATGTTAATGTGCCATTCTTGAAGACTCCATCGGTGACATGCATTGTGTCCAGAGTTGGTCTTTGTCTGCACACCTTTCTCGTGCCACTGACTGTTCACCACTCGAGCAGACCTTTCATGTACTGCTGCTTGCCCCACTTTTAGTCAAAGTATATCCAAGCCCCACCAGCTCTTCTTAGTTCCAGGTGCATCCAGACCACACCACCGAGCCACCTATCTGAGCAACCCCGTATTGAAAGTCCAGGTTCACAGCATGGACAAAGTCGTCATCAATAGCTACAGTGTCTCCAGGCTGAGTGGAAGCTGTACATTTGGAAGGAACCTGGGGACAGCGACAAAAAGTCCTGATGATTCAAGAGCATTTGGGGAAGAGGATCTGGGAAGCTGGAGGAGCTACTTTGGAGTCTTTCTCAGTCCCACCACCAGGTGATGTTTCAGCTCAGTCTTTCTGCAGTGCTTCACCACATTGCCTCTCCCCGATGAAGGAATCTATGGGCACAGGGAAACAGATCTTCTCCTCCCAAACCCTCTCATGGCTCTGCTTCCTCTCCTCCAAGCACACTGACCCACAGCCCAAATCATCATGGTGCTTGATGTGATGTAGCAACTGACACTGAGGATGGCTATCCAAGACAGTCCTACATAGGAGATGCCAGGGAGGGTGAGCAGCTCTCTCTCTCTGATGGTGCACAACCTTACTGCTTCTCTGACTCATGTACACAAAACTACTTGAGTTAGGGATGCCAGGAGCAAACTGTCCCATGGAAAAAGCAGAACCTCAGGTGGGAAGGGATGGAGAAACTGGATGGTAATTTCCAAGATGTGATGCTGGTAGAGAAGGGTAGGGATGAGTGCTGTCCGTTGTCCATGTGCAGAACTCCCAACTCCACCAGCAAGGAGACCACAGCCTCTCAGTGCTAATCTTGGAGTGGCTTCATTTCCAGTGAGACGCCCAGAAGGCTTTCTTTTTTAACTGCATGACTCCTGCTGACTAAGAGCTGTATCACACCATTAAAATCTCTTTCTCTTTTTCCTTCACGTAACCTGCTAGACCAACGTTTGGGCAGCTCCAACAACACACACCCCTCCCCAAATTTTTTTTGGATGGTTGGCTCCTTTTAGGGCAGTGTGGTGTTTGCTTGTTGGTTCACTTGTCAAACCAGGAAAGCAGTAGTGAGGCTGTGTTGATATGGTTCTCTGTATCTCTGTTGGCAAAGTGTGTGAGGGGAGGGCACCAGCCGAGGCAGGATGTGAGAAAGAGGAGCTGCTCTCCTAATCAGCCCACACAGGTGACAAGCATAGGGGTCCTTCACTTGTTGCAGGCTCAGGTTAGCTGGTGCCACAGTGAGTCAGCCATCTCTGCAAGCCTTGTAGAAGTGCCCAGGCAGTGGAGGAGGAAAGGGCAGTGCAAGTCAGGAGGACATGACTGCAGCACGGGTGGTGGCACCGCGTGCACGGCAGGACTCTCTGGGCAGCACAGATGGGGAAGTGCCAAAAATTGCATCCAAGGAGGGCGGTTCCCAGGTAGGGCAGGACCTTCCTTCCCTGCCTGTGCTCCAGGTGCTTCAGGCGCTCACCTCCTGGCCCCTCATGGCACGCATGCAGCGCTCTGGAAGGCCTTGGTGAGAGATACGGAGTGAGATCGTGGTGGCTCTGGCCGTGTGGACGTTTCTATAAATAACAAGTGGGTCCAGATGGAGATGAGGAGAAAGACCACCTAGGAGCCAGCCAGTGAGGAGAGCACTTCCCAAGCAGGGCTGTCGTTCTGTGAAATTACAACGTTTGCTCCCCATTTCAGCCACGCCCAGGCACACATGCGCGCCCCTGCCACCTCTACCGCGCACACGCGACAGTAGTCCTCACGGCTGCCACACAGGCCCTCTCCTTTCCCACGGCCTCCATCACACACACAGCCAGACGCGTGCTCCTCCACCTGCTTCCAGCGAGGGCTCTGCCTGCGCCACTGCGCGGTGACCTCCTGAGGAAAGCCAGGAGGAGGCAGGCAGGCGCCTGTGCGCGCAGGAGCGCGCGCGTGCGCCAGGAAAGGCAGGAGGCGGGAGGCAAAGAGCAGGAACCTGCCCCCTGTGGCACCACCGCCACCTTCCCAAATCTTTCCGCTTCCCCAGCTGGAGCCAAGTTTCATCCTCTAGACCTTGAGAACGAAGGCCAGTCCCTTCTTCTTGCTGCACGGTGGGGTGGTTAGAACTCTCCTCATTAACAGTGTTATATACATATAAATATATATATATATCTATATCTTTATATATATTTTTCCCCAGCACTGTAGACATGAGCTGAACTTCTCTTTAATGAAACGAGAAAACGGCCCTCTTGATTTCTTTTTCTTTGCCATCGGTTTTAGTTTTGGACCTAGGTCCTGCGAAAGCAGAAAGCAACCTCGAAGCTCAAGTGCGTGTGTTTAAAAGAGATGATCCAAAAGAACAACACCCCCCCCCAACAACAACAACAACAAACAAACAAACAAACAACAACCCCCCAAACAACAACCCCCCCAGAACCCCACCGAAACAAACAACCCGACCCACCAAATGAACGAACCAAACCCGGCGGCGGAAGGAATAAAGCGAAACGAACACAAACCAAATGAAGAACAAGGAAGCTTTTTGGTTTTTCTTTTCTCAATGTGTTTAACTTCTGTTCTCTCGTTTCTGTTTCTTTCCATGTATGAATGCTCTGCTCTTCTGTGATCTTAAGACACAAAAAAAAAGAGAAAAAAAAATTACAAAAAAAAAAAATAATTACAAAACTCAAATAAACGTGAAAAGGAGGTGATGGTCATTCATTCCCCTTCCCTTCCTTGTGCTCCTTGGATCGCCTTCGCTCTCACCTGGCCGAGCCGGTAGCAGCAGCACTCTGCGCTGGGTTAGGAACTGGCTGGAGGGCCGAGCCCAGAGGGTGGTGCTGAATGGTGCCACATCCGGCTGGCGGCCAGGCACTGGTGGTGTCCCCCAGGGATCAGTACTAGGCCTCACCCTATTCAATATCTTCGTTGATGATCTGGATGAGGGGATGGAGTCAGTCATCAGTAGATTTGCAGATGACAATGGAGGCCAGTGACAAGCGGAGTCCCTCAGGGATCAGTCCTGGGACCTGTCTTGTTCAACATCTTTGTGGGTGCCATGGACAGTGGCATCGAGTGCACCCTCAGCAAGTTTGCTGATGACACCAAGCTGTGTAGTGCAGTGGACACGCTGGAGGGAAGGGATGCCATCCAGAGGGACCTGGACAGGCTGGAGAGGTGGGCACAAGCCAACCTCATGAGCTTCAACAAGACCAAGTGCAGGGTCCTGCATCTGGGTCGAGGCAATCCCAGGCACAAATCCAGGCTGGACAGGGACTGGCTGGAGAGCAGCCCTGAGGAGAGAGACTTGGGGGTGCTGGTGGATGAGAAGCTCAACAGGAGCTCTCAATGTGCACTTGCAGCCCAGAAGGCCAATCAGATCCTGGGCTGCATCAGGAGAAGTCTGACCAGCAGGTCAAGGGAGGTGATTCTCCCCTCTACTCAGCTCTGCTGAGAACCCACCTGGAGTACTGCCTCCAGTTCTGGAGCCCCTATTACAGGAGGGATGTGGACGTGCTGGAGTGTGTCCAGAGAAGGGCCACGAGGATGAGCAGAGGGCTGGAGCACCTCTCCTATGAGGACAGACTGAAGGAGTTGGGGCTGTTCAGTCTGGAGAAGAGAAGGCTCCCAGGTGACCTCATTGTGGCCTTCCAGTATCTGAAGGGGGCCTACAGGAAGGCTGGGGAGGGACTTCTCAGGCTCTCAGGTAGTGATAGGACTAGGGGGAATGGAATGAAGCTGGAGGTGGGGAGATTCAGGCTAGATGTGAGGAAGAAGTTCTTCACCATGAGAGTGGTGAAGCCCTGGAATGGGTTATCCAGGGAAGTGGTTGAGGCCCCGTCCCTGGAGGTGTTTAAGAGCAGGCTGGATGAGGCTCTGGCCAGCCTGATCTAGTGTAGGGTGTCCCTGCCCATGGCAGGGGGGTTGGAACTAGATGATCCTTGTGGTCCCTTCCAACCCTGACTGATTCTATGATTCTATGATTCTATGACACCAAGTTGGGAGCAGGCATTCATGAGTGAGAGGGTAGAAGGGCTCTCCAGAGGGGCCTGGACCAGCTGGACAGATGGGCAGAGTCCAACATGATGACATTCAACAAGATGATCCTTGTGGTCCCTTCCAACCTTGACTGATTCTATGATTCCAAGTCCAAGTGCCGGGTGCTGCACTTTGGTCACAACAACCCCATGCAGAGCTACAGGCTGAATGGCTGGGGAGCAGCCAGGCAGAAAGGGACTGGTTGACAGCTGTCTGAACATGAGCCAGCAGTGTACCCAGGTGGCCAAGAAGGCCAATGGCATCCTGGCATGCATCAGAAACAGTGTGGCCAGCAGGAGCAGAGAAGTCATTGTGCCCCTGTACTCAGCACTGGTTAGGCCACACCTTGAGTCCTGTACCCATTTCTGGGCCCCTCAGTTTAAGAAGGACATTGAGACTCTTAAACATGTCCAGAGAAGGGCAACGAGGCTGTGGAGAGGCCTCGAGCACAGCCCTATGAGGAGAGGCTGAGGGAGCTGGCGTTGTTTAGCCTGGAGAAGAGGAGGCTCAGGGGAGACCTTATTGCTGTCTACAACTACCTGAAGGGAGGTTGGAGCCAGGAGGGGGTGGTCTCTTCTCTCAAGCAACCAGCACCAGAACAAGGGGACACAGTCTCAAGCTGCACCAGGGGAAGTTTAGGCTCGAGGTGAGGGGAAAGCTCTTCACAGACAGAGTTGTTAGCCATTGGAATGTGCTGCCCAGGGAGGTGGTGGAGTCACCATCCCTGGAGGTGTTCAAGAGGGGATTGGACATGGCACTTGGTGCCTTAGAGGAACAACAGCCAGGGCAAGACCGGAGAGGGGCAGGACTCCTGTACCATGGGCATAATCAGGCACGAAAAGAATGCATTAGAAAAAAGAGGGTAAAAGGGAGGAGGCATCAGGGTAGCCACGAGGAGTTTTCAATAAGACACAACCAAAGGGGTGAAGAAGCAAAGAAGCAGGATCCAGGGAGTCTGGTGAGAGGAATACGCAGCACCAGGGGTACCTCAGCATGGTAAGTATGAGTGATGGAGCGCTCAGGAGATCTAGAGCTACCTGTCCAGAATGTAAGTGCCACCTGGATGTCACAGCCTTGCAACACCTTTTTAGCCCTCTTGGGAGAACCTGTTATTTCCTGGGCCTTGGGGACACAGCTAGGACAGACAAGAGGCTGTGATCCAGGCCCTGTCTGGGTTGCAGTCCAGAGGGGAAGAGAGCAATGTGCACCTTCACTTGAGAAAAGGCAACCCCAATGCTGGAGCAGCAGCAGGAGGCTGCACATGGCCATGCTCAGCTTGCACTGTGGGAGAGCCTGGCTGCAGCTCTGAAAGCAAGGTGGTCTCATCCTCACACACTGCTGGAGCATGAAAAACCAGGATCTCTTATTTCTGGGTCTGCTCTGTTCAGCATCTGTGTGGTGCCTTCACTGCCTCTGATTCACCTTCTGCTTTCTGCTCTACTGTTTATTTAGTTTGCTGGGGCAGAAACTCAAGACCTACATACAGAACAGGAGCATATGTGGCTAAGTTGGTAGCATGTAAGACTCTTACTGGGAAGGTCGTGAGTTCAAGCCTGCAGTGGGCAGGAGAGTTCTCTGGGCAGCAATGTCCTCCCTCCTCAAGAGGGGATTGGACTTGGTGCCATGGTCTAGTCATGGGGTCTGTGGTGACAGGTTGGACTGGATGATCTTCGAGGTCTCTTCCAACCTTGGTGATACTGTGATACTGTGATATTACATGAAAAGGTTTATCTAATTTTGTTTCTGGGACATAGCACCCAGAACAATGAAAACTTAGTTTTCAGTAGGGTACAGACTTGTTCCTTAATGGCATGACATTAAAAGAAACATGATGTCAGAAGCTCGGCACAAAGAGCTTGCTAAGCAGAAGTGTGTCAGTAAGCACTAGGCATAAGCAGGACTGTGAGCAGGACCCAGGCTTGTGCTTACCACCCCTTTGCTATTCAAGACCAAGGAGCTGCAATGGGTTATGAACCCTTCTCCATTTCCATCACGCTCTTCCATGGCTCTGGGACAGCCATGAGGTTGTGGGACCACGGGCAGAGCTGGGGTGAGCAAGCCCCAAGGTGGGTTACCAGTGTGCTGTGTGGATATGAAGGTTGGAACTGAACTTTACTGGCTGGTCACTGAGGTGGAAAAAGCCAAGCTTCTGGTGCTGTACATGGATTTCACCAGCACTATCAGGCTTCACCTCAAAATCTGCTCTGAGCACTAGTAAAACTGTCTGTGCCTTTTCACCTCCACCACCTTAAAGCTGAGAGTAAAAAAGATGACAAGCAAAACTGCTGACAAGCACTGCTCCTCTTTTCATTAACTTTTAAAATGGTTACTTTTTAATGGTACATTTAACTAACACTAACTTATCCATGGGAAGAGAATTTGGCTGTTAACACTGACATCTGCTTAACAAAGTGAAGCTTTGCGTGAGCATAACACCAACAGCATTGCTTGCTAACAGCAGACTCGTTAGCACTGATTGCTGCATTTACTACCACAAAGAGCTTTCTGTGTCTCTACCAGCAGCTATTAGATGTACTCCCTTCACACTGGAAAAGGTTCATAGGAAATAATTAGCAGTGGTGCTGGTAAATGAGGATCCAAATTCTTGGCACTTACCATAACTCAAAACTTCCAGAAAAAAAAACAAGAAAAGTGATGAGATGTTCTGGACACTGCGGTCTTCGTCTTTCCTCACTGGAGAACTGTGTTCCAACACAGCTAAAGAGCAATTGGAAATGAGTTCAAAGGGTTATGGTGCTCAAAGACCACAGGAAAATGTGCATCCATGAAAATATCTTGCAATTCAGCCAAGATTGAATGCTGAACATGAGCCAGCCGTGTGCCCAGGTGGCCAAGAAGGCCAATGGCATCCTGGCATGCACCAAGAATAGTGTGGCCAGCAGGAGCAGGGAAATCATTGTGCCCCTGTACTCAGCACTGGTTAGGCCACACCTTGAGTCCTGTGTCCAATTCTGGGCCCCTCAGTTTAGGAAGGACATTGAGACTCTTGAATGTGTCCAGAGAAGGGCAACAAGGCTGGGGAGAGGCCTTGAGCACAGCCCTGTGAGGAGAGGCTGAGGGAGCTGGGGTTGTGTAGCCTGGAGAAGAGGAGGCTCAGGGGAGACCTTTAATCTTATACAATACAATACACCAGGTTGGAAGAGACCTTCAAGATCATTGCGTCCAACCCATCAATCAATCCAACCCACCTAAACAACTAGACCATACAGCCAAGCACCCCATCAAGTCTTCTCCTGAACACCTCCAGTGAAGGTGACTCCACCACCTCCATGGGCAGCCGATTCCAATGGGCAATCACTCTCTCCGTGTAGAACTTCTTCCTAACATCCAGCCTAAACCTGCCCTGGCGCAGCCTGAGACTGTGTCCTCTTGTTCTGGTGCTGGCTGCCTGGGAGAAGAGGCCAACCTCTGCCTGGCTACAACCTCCCTTCAGGTAGTTGTAGAGAGCAATAAGGTCACCCCTGAGTCTCCTCTTCTCCAGGCTAAGCAACCCCAGCTCCCTCAGCCTTTCCTCATAGGGCTTGTGTTCCAAACCCCTCACCAGCTTTGTTGCCCTTCTCTGGACACGTTCCAGCAAGTCAACATCCTTCCTAAACTGGTTGTAGCCAGGAGGGGGTTGGTCTCTTCTCCCAGGCAATCAGCACCAGAACAAGAGGACACAGTCTCAAGCTGTGCCAGGGGAAGTTTAGGCTGGAGGTGAGGAGAAAGTTCTTCACAGAGAGAGTCGTTTGCCATTGGAATGTGCTGCCCAGGGAGGTGGTGGAGTCACCATCCCTGGAGGTGTTCAAGAAGGGTTTGGACGTGGCACTTGGTGCCATGGTTTAGTAGTCATGAGCTGTTGGGTGACAGGTTGGACTTGATGATCTGGATGATCTGGATGAAGCACTTAATGCCATGGTCTAGTTGATTAGATAGGGTTGGGTGATTGGTTGGACTTGATGATCTTGGAGGTCTCTTCCAACCTGTTTGGTTCTGTGATTCTGTGATCTTTGAGGTCTTTTCCAACTTTATTGATTCTATGATTCTATGACTGGCTTTTGCTGTCCCAAACAGGCTTCAGAATGGGCAAAGAGCTTGGTATAGACAAATAAATTGTGATGACTAAAACACCCAAAGCACTTTGCCACAACTGTTGGCACTAGTAAGATTGACAGAATTTGTCACTTGTGTCCACCAGCAACTGGAATCCCAAGGCAGTGTGTTGGTCTTAGAGACACCATATTTTGATGCTTGGGATGTGAAATAGAATCATAGAGTCATTAAGGTTGGAAAAAAAACGTCTAAGATCGAATCTAACCAATAACCCAATACCACCATGCCCACCAAACCACAGAATCATAGGATGGTTTGGGTTGGAAGGGACCTTAACGATCATCTAGTTCCAACTCAAATGCCATGGGCAGGGACACCTTCTGCTGGACTAGACCAGGTTGCCCAAGGACCTGTTCAACTTGGCCTTAAACACTTCCATGGCATCCACTAGCACCCGTGGGCAACCTGTTTCTGTGCCTCACCACCCTCACTGATCAGAATTTTTTCCCAGTATCCAGTCTAAATCAGAATCACAGAATCACAGAATAACCAAGAATAACCCAGGCCTCAAAGATCATTGAGTTCAACCTGTCACCACAGACCTCATGACTAAACCATGGCACCAAAGGCCACGTCCAGTCCCCTCTTGAACACCTCCAGGGGTGACCCTCTTGCAGCCTGAAGCTCTTTCCCCTTCTCCTAGCATTACAAGCCCTTGTAAAAAGTCCCACCTCAGCTTTTCCTGGTATTGGAAGGCTGCTATAAGGCCTCCCCAGAGCTTTCTCTTCTCCAGGCTGTACAGCCCCAAATGAATATTCCCACGTCCCAAAGTGGGAACACCTCCAAGGATACAGTACAATACAATACAATAAATCAATAAACCAGGTTGGAAGAGACCTTCAAGATCATCATGTCCAACCTATCAACCAATCCAACCCACCCAAACAACTAGGTCATGGCACCAAGCACCCCATCAAGTCTCCTCCTGAACACCTCTGATGATGGTGACTCCACCACCTCCCTGGGCAGCCCGTTCCAATGGGCAATCACTCTCTCTGTATAGAACTTCTTCCTAACCTCCAGTCTAAACCTCCCCTGGCACAGCTTGAGACTGTGTCCTCTTGTTCTGGTACTGGCTGCCTGGGAGAAGAGACCAACCTCCACCTGTCCACAACCTCCCTTCAGGTAGTTGTAGAGAGCAATAAGGTCACCCCTGAGTCTCCTCTTCTCCAGGCTAAGCAACCCCAGCTCCCTCAGCCTCTCTTCACAGGGCTTGTGTTCCAAAATGTGACACTTCAAGCTGGGTTGCAAACCAAAACACAAGTGTCACAACTGAGCACAAACCCCAGCACAACCCCAGCATCCCAGAAGCACGGGGACCTCCTTGAATTGCCATGAGACGGGATGCCTGTGAGAGCTGGACGCTGCAATGACCTGCTTCCAGAGAGATACCTGTGCCTCACACCTTGCTACTGCTCTGTGGTATGAACTCTGCCCACAGATGGCAGGTGTGGTGCCTGTGAAAACTTGGGAACACACTGGAGAGGAGGATTGCTGATGAATAATGCATTCATAGTGTAGGACTTGCAGAATATTTACCACTTCCTCTTCAAAAGTGCTGCCTTTCCTGCTTAGCTGCAAAGTTCAGGAAGCTAGAGTGCTTGGACCATTTTTCAAAGGACAAAGGGCCTAATTGAAATGCAGTGGTCAAAGCTTTCCCATAATGAGGGTGATAAATCTGGTTTTACTACTGTACTTTAAAATATTACAACTAAAATGCAAATCACTGGCCAGGAATAATGCTGCTCTGCCCCAGGAGCCAGCTGCTCCAGAACTAGTACAGAGCTGGAGAGCAGCAAAGCACCCTTTAGGCTTGGTTTGGATTGCATTGATCTCCTGTTGCCCCTTCCTTGGGTGAGGATTTTTTTTCTCTTCAGCTCTGTGCCTGGAACTTAAAGGTTGCAGCCCCCAGTGCCTGTGGTGACAGGCTGCAGTGCTAGCAATGGGAGAGTTTGTGGGAGTCATTGGTAGAAGCAGGCAGTCCCACCTTCTCCTACCAGCTCAACACGTGGGCTTTTCTATCTCTTAGAGCCCAGGCTCCAATATTGGGTTTTTTTAGCTTCCAACCTGTTTTCCAAACCAATCCTCCCACCTAGAGAAATCACTGCATGGCCTGTGCCCCTCACGGATGCCACCCAGACAGAGGGTGAGTGGGGATGCTGAAGACTTCTGACACGAGCACAGGAATCCAGCAGAGCTTCAGTCCCTCCCTGTACACCTGGCTTCCAGCTCTGGCTCTGCATTCAGCACTCTGTGATCACAAAAAGCTCTAATAGTCCTGCAGGCTTGTTTCCTGTAGATACCTGAGTTGAATCAGGCTTTATTATTGCCCTCTTGTGCTGTTGGACTCCTCTCGCAGCACTGAAGCCAGACACACAGCACCCAAATCTGTGTGGAGAAGAACAATCTGATCCCCACTGCAGGCACATGGCAGAGGATGCATGCCATTGTGAGGGAAGCTATTTTGCTTTCAGGTCAAGGGAACTGACAGCACTGAAAGCAAGGATTTTGCTCCAAGGACTCTTTGTAGCCCATCCCTTCCCACTCCCTGGAACAATGAACACCTGGCAAATGAACAAGCTGCAAAAGCCACAGGGAACAGCTCTGACACCAACTAATGCTTTCTGCATCCTCTCCCATGCAGCCATCTCCAACCCCTTTTTCTCTCAGTGTCATGCAGGGAAAGAGGAACCACCAGAGATCCTGGCAGAGAAGCAGGAGGTTTTCTTCAGGACTGATGGTGAAAGCCTTGCCTTCACCTGGCTTCCTAGCAGCCAGCATCCTTCCATTGCCATCCAGCAGGCAGCTCACAAAGTAGCAGGAGACAACTCAGTTTCTGAATATAAGGGTGGCACATCATTCCTGGGGGAGTTCTGTCTTAGGGACACAATGCTCACTTAAAGTAGTTTCAGTTGGTAAAAGCCATCAGGCACCAAACATTTGGCCAAAGCACCCATGAGCTGAGGGCAAGGTTTAGGTCATACTATGCTTCTTGAGGAATGATGGTTGTGCCACCTACACTGTGGTTTGGGAAACCTGCTCAAATAGAGGCTGGCATCCTTGCCTGTGGGTCCATTGCCCATGTGCAGAATGGAGAACTGAGGAGAAACTCTCCTGGATCATCCACTGGCTGCTGACTTTACTGGTTTGGTTAGCAGAGCCAAGAAAACTCCCTGCCCAGCACCAGTGCCTGTGTCTTGGTTGTCTGTCTTGTGAAGGAAGGAGTGGACTCATCACATCTTTTCCTGAATGTTCCTTTGGGCAGCCTGAGGTCTTTCATCCACCTCGGAGCCTTGCACTCCTCCAGCACAGCCTCCCGACACTGATCAAAGCTCTTCTCCATTGAAGAGAAATTAATATGTCCAGAGGTTCATTGCAGAAGGCAGCTGCTAGTGCTAGCCCAAACTGCACCTCTAGTCCCCCAACATGGTGTGTGGCCCTTCTCAGTGCAGCTGAGGCAGAAAAGAGAGTGGTGCTGCTGTTCCAATCCACAGCACACGGTGAGGATGAACACAGCACCATGCTCTGGAAGCAAGTTGCTCTGGCTGATTGTGATGCATTACTCTCCTGAAAGGTTTTTTCTGTGATGGCAGTTGGTACAGTAGAGCTGCTGACAGGCATCAGGGCAAGCCTCCCACGCTGCAGGATGGGATTCCAGCTGACACAGCCCTGGTACCCATCAGCCATACTGTGTGCTCTGTTAAGGGGGACAGAAATGTAATCAGATGCCTGAATCCAGTCAGGCCTTTTTCTGCCAAGGTATCTGGCAGCAAGTGGCTGCAGGAGGGATGGATGTGCAAGCATGGCCTGGGGCTGCTGTCTCCTTGAGGGTGAAGTAGAGGGAGGGACCTCTTGGTGTACTTGGGTACCCCGGGGCTGTGGAGAAGACATGAGGATTTGTGCTGCTGACTGCAGAGAGGTATTTACTTCTCACCAGGCACAACTGAGAGCCTCTTTGTAAGGAGCTGGCAACCAAGACCCAGCTCCTGGCTCCAAGTGAACTCTGAATCAGCATGAGGGGAAGGCCAACAAGCTCAGAGGGCATTTGCAATGCTGTCCAAACCCTCCCTGCTCTGCTCTTGTTACCTGTTAGGTAACTGAAACGGAAATAAGGAGAGACCAAACTTCTGTGGGATTGGGCTGTAACACTTGGAAATAAAGTTTTGTAACTGCTCTAAAGCACCTTTCTGGAACCCTACCCCAGGCAGCCACCCCAGGCAACAATGTGAACTCAGGCAGTGGAGGGATGGGGCATCCTGAGGCAGACAAACCATACCAGCAAGAGCTGATTGCAGCTGAGTGATAGCAGAGCCAGCAAACCAAGAGGTGCTAAGGAGAGTGGCTGAAGAACAAGGCAGGAGGCAGGGGAGGGGAAGACAATGGGGGCACTTTGTGCCTCTAATTATGGCTTTGATGTGGCAAAGGAGGGAAAATTATCACCAGACATTGGTGATAATTGGAAACTCATTTCAAGAGGCACTGAATGATACAAAATTGCAGTGAGAAGCTCAGGAGATTAACTCCATAGCAATGAAGCTTTATTTGCCAAGAAATCCGGTGCTCCCGCACACTCCCTTGCTTGCCAGCTGTACTTTTGGAGCTCTTTCTCCCTGTCCTTTAGTGATCCCTACCCTGGTCTTACATAAATATTAGAGCTGAGGAAACATTTATTCACAGCAGGGGGCGAATTTGCTTTGATGCTGTTCTCCCTCCCATCTTTTCTAATTTGGATCACTGGCAAACAGTTTCTGTCTGCAGTGAAGGTGTCCAGGTGCAGGAAGTCATCACTGCTCTGGTGACCAAAAGCTGCTGCTGTGCTCAGCTTCATGTGACTGTCTGAGAAACTGAGGTCATAGAATCAATAAGGTTGGACAAGACCTTAAAGAACATCAAGTCCAACCTGTCACCCAACACCGCATGACTACTAAACCATGTCTTCAAGTGCCACGTCCAATCCCCTCTTAAACACCCCCAGGGATGGTGACTCCACCACCTCCCTGGGCAGCACATACCAGTGGCTAACAACTCTCTCTGTGAAGAACTTTCTCCTCACCTTGAGCCTAAACTTCCCCTGGTGCAGTTTGAGACTGTGTCCTCTTGTTCTGGTGCTGGGTGAGGGAGGTTGTGGCTTAGGGCACAAGGAAAGCTGTTATCTAAGATGGCTTTTGCTTCTATACCAGCCACTATGGGCCATTTCACTTAGTGAATTGCTGAGCTCTGTCCTGATCTTCAAAACACTGACAATGCCATTGCGTTCTCCTGCTCTGTCTCTGTCACCAGTGGTTGTTTTATCACCCTTTGGGTACAAGGATGAGTGGGTTCTTGACCTGAGAGACATAAGCAAGGACGGGAAGAGGTGTGTATCATGGGGAGGGAGCCTGTGCAGCACTCTTGCGCCTTTCTGCACCTGCTGCCCACTCTGGGGCTGCCCATGGACAAGGAACAAGGCCCGAGAGCCATACCTGGGTCTATGTGTTCAGCCAGTCAGAACAACGCAGGAATGTAGAGAGTGTGAAGTCTACAGTCTTTTGCTGTGGTAGCAGTTCCTGGCCAGTGCTTACAAACAGTAGGAATTCAGAACTGTGTGCAGCTCTGGAGACCCCAGCACAAGAGTGACATGGATTTGTTGGAGAGTATTGGGAAGATGGCCACAAAGATGATCAGAGGGCTGGAGCACCGCTCCTGTGAGGACAGGCTGAGCAAGTTGGGCTTGTCAAGTCTGGAGAAGGCTTTGGGGAGACTTTAGAGCAGCCCTCCAGTACCTGAAAGGGGCCTTCAAGAAAGCTGGAGAGGGACTTCTCATAAGGGCTTGCAGTGATACAACAAGGGCAGTAGTTTTAAGCTGGTTCAGGGTAGATTTAGACTGGACATTAGGAAGAAGCTCTGTACTATGAGGGTGGTGAGATACTGGAAAAGGTTTCCCAGAGAAGTTGTGGGTGCCTGGAAGTGTTTATGACCAAGCTGGATGAGGCTTTGAACAACTTGGTGTAGTGGGAGGTGTCCCTGCCTATGGCAGGGGGTTGGAACTAGATGATCTTTAAAGTCCCTTCCAATTCAAGCCATTCTATGGTTCTTATCAGAATCAGGCATGAATAGCATTTGGGTTAGAATAGAATAGAATAGAATAGAATAGAATAGAATAGAATAGAATAGAATAGAATAGAATAGAATAGAATAGACCAGGTTGGAAAAGACCTTTGAGATCATCAAGTCCAGCCTATCATCCAACACTATCTAATCATATATGCATATATGTCCATATATGCTCACTACCAGTGCCTGTGGACAACCCCAAGAGTAACAGCATGATGGCACTCTTTGTGTTCTCCCAATGACTCTATCTCCTTAGAAGATTACTTCAAGTACCATGCAGTTTTGGTTCTAGACACAGACACCTCCCTTAAGGGCCAGATATGTGGAGAAAACCAGCATTGATATGCTGACAACAATGAGTTTGCTGTGCTGGGTAGTGAGCTGCCCTCCTATGTCCCAGCTATGATATGTAGAACCTATCCAATAGGAGAGATTCACCCATGCCACGTGGTGAAGGAACTCTGTGCTTGACAGTTGCCACAGAGGCAAAGGACAGGCATCAAAAGAGTAATTGGCTATTGGGATGTGCTGCCCAGGGAGGTGGTGGAGTCACCATCCCTGGAGGTGTTCAAGAGGGAATTGGATGTGACACTTGAAGCCATGGTTTAGTTGTCAGCAGGTGTTAGGTATTAGGTAATAGGTTGGACTTGATGGTCTCTGAGGTCTTTTCCAACCTGGCTGGTTCTATGATTCTATGTGTGGCATCTACTCTGGAGCCCTGAGGTCATGCTGTACCACAGTGGCCACCATGTCCTGTAAGATTAATTTGCTTGACAGCCCATTTAGCTGAACTGCCCGTTGTGCAGGGGAGGCAGCCCTTGGGATGGGCTACTTGGGTTGTGACAGCTCAGGTGCACACTGTGCCTGGAAGAGGACCTCTGACTCTAGGCTCACTCATGCTAGTTGCACATCTGCATCCCTCCAGTGCTATCAAATGACTGTGGGCAAACCTGTCAGCACCATGGGCAGTGGGACTCTGCTGTGTGAAGCAGATTATAGAATTGATCACAGAATTATAGAATGGTGAAATGGCTTGAGTTGGATAGGGCCTTCAAGAGCATGTAGTTCCAACCCCTTGCCATGGGCAGCAACACCTCTCACTAAACTAGGTTGCTCAAAGCCCCATCCAGCCTAGTCTTAAGCACTTCCAGATCAGCAGAATCTGAGTCTCACCCAGAGACTGGAGCATGCTGGCAGGTACCAGGCTGCTCTAACAATTTCCTTCCTAAAGAGTAAATTAGTAAAACTGAAGGAGTCTTCAGATGCTTTATAGGCAGATAAAAGAAGTGTGGCTACAAAGGGAAGTATTTGTTGGGTGCCCAGCTCCTTGTTTTCTACTTCAAATCTTTTGCTTCTGTATTATTCAGATCTCCTTTCCACCTTTGTTGGTGTTAGGTAGTTAATCTCCTTGCAGGGCTGGTGTTTGCCTCTTCCATTTCTGTTTCTAGTGCGTGATTTTGTTGAGCAAGCACAAGCCATTTGGCCCACATTGATTATTTATGAAGGTGAGAACCTTTTATCTCAGCTGCTTAGTAACTTCACAGTAGGGTAGGAAAAGGCTGTCTGGAAGTAGCTGCACATCTTTCAGGAGCTGGGAGATAGGGAAGGAGGTTAAGGTGCTGCAGTGTCTGATAGGAAGGGAGCAGAGAAAGGAGAGGAATCAGGCTGAACTCACTGTAAAGGATGATTTATCTGTTATGCCACCAGACAGCAGGGGTAAAATGATACCCCTGGGATTTGGCAGTGCTTTGCATTCATCTTGCAGAGGTGCCAGAAAAATACCAGAAAAGAGCGAGGGCCAGTAGTAGAATTTCCAAGAAGGGATGAGAATTTCAGGAGTGAGCATGATGAGAGCACTGTACCTCTGATGGGCTGGAAGCTCATCCCTCACCATGCACGGGCAGATGCTCTGCAGTTTCCTGGCTGTACAGCCCGACTCTGTGAGTGAGGGCAGAGCCAGAGAGAACAAAGGATTTCTAGTTGAAGCCAGACTTGGTGGCAGCGGGCTGCAAGCCTCCAGTGAGATTATGTACTGTGATTGCTGCAAAGCCAGGCAAGTCACGCACGTGTAAGGGGTCACTGGGACCTGGTCAGGTGGAAACAAAATATTAGTTTCTCTCCCCAGCCCCCACCCTTTCCTAGCCCTGCCCTTTGTATGTTCTCTCTTTTTGTTGCCTATCTATCTGCTCGCATTGCCCTCCCCTAGGTCAGAAACACAGCCGACCGCGCCCTCCCAAAGAGGTTTGCAGAGGGACACCCACATGGAATAGCTCACTGCTCTCTGAAGCCAACACACAAATACAAGGCTGGCAGCCTGGAAAGGTGCTTGTCCCTTTCCTCCACACACAAGTATGCAGAAAGGCGAATACATTGCACGTTGAAAACTGCTCTAGAGCATAGAATCAGAGAAACAGAATTGTTGCAGTTGGAAAAGACCTTTAAGATCGTGAAGCCCAACCTCCAACCAAGACCACCACGCCCATTAAACTATGTCCTGAAGTGCCATGTCCACATGTTACTTGAACACCTGAAGGAACAGTGACTCTGCTACTTAAACCAATTCTTTCAGTAAACAATTATTTCCTAATACCCAATCTAAAACTCCCTGGCACAACTTTAGAATAGAATAGAGTGGAATGGAACAGAATAGAACAGAATGGAATGGAATGGAATAGAATAGAATAGAATAGAATAGAATAGAATAGAATAGAATAGAAGAATAGAATAGGCCAGACCAGGTTGGAAGAGACCCTCAAGATCATTGAGTCCAACCAATCATCCAACACCACCTAATCAACTAAACCATGGCACCAAGTGCCCCATCCAGTTTCCTCCTGAACACCTCCAGTGATGGTGACTCCACCACCTCCTCGGGCAGCCCATTCCAATGGGCAATCACTCTCTCTGTGTAGAACTTCCTCCTAACCTCCAGCCTAAACCTCCCCTGTTGCAGCTTGAGACTGTGTCCTCTTGTTCTGGCCCTTTGCTCTTGTGCTGTCACCTGATACTAGGGAGAAGAGACTGACCTCCACCTGACTACTCCCCCTCTTTCAGGGAGTTGTAGAGAGGCAAAAAGAAAGATCAACACCAAAGGCCAGGAGCAGAACTGTTTTATGAATGGAGATGCTAATGGAGAGCACTGTAATCAGGATAATGGAATATCAGCTCAAATTCCACTTTGCTGTTACTACTAAATTTGAATCCTACACAGGGTTTTAATATAGCTCTCCCAAAAATGTCTCATAGCTGCTGCTCTTCCCTTCATCCAGCAACAGCTGAACCTGTCAGATTCCAATCTGTCCCACAACTTAGGGAAAAAAAAAAATTAGGCAAAAAATACATTTCTGCTCTAGCATCAGTGTCTTTCAGAGAGAAAGCGATGCAGGAGATGCCTTTGGGGTGATGAGCCAGAATACAGTAATGATGGGAGGGAGGAGAGGGCAGTTTGCCCCCCTTCTTTAGCATGCTTTCTTTAGAGAAACTGATGTCTTTTACCTGGCCCTGAGCAAAGCCTTCGACACTGTCCCGCACCACCTCCTGGTCTCCAAACTGGTGACACATGGGGTTGATGGATGGACCACTAGATGGATACAGAACTGGCTTGATGGCCGCACCCAAAGAGTGGCTGTCAATGGGGCCATGTCCCAGTGGAGGCCAGGGACAAGCAGAGTCCCTCAGGGATCAGTCCTGGGACCAGGCTTGTTCAACATCTTTGTGGGTGCCATGGACAGTGGCATCGAGTGCACCCTCAGCAAGTTTGCTGATGACACCAAGCTGTGTGGTGCAGCAGACACGCTGGAGGGAAGGGATGCCATCCAGAGGGACCTGGACAGGCTGGAGAGGTGGGCACAAGCCAACCTCATGAGCTTCAACAAGACCAAGGGCAGGGTCCTGCATCTGGGTCGAGGCAATCCCAGGCACAAATCCAGGCTGGGCAGGGACTGGCTGGAGAGCAGCCCTGAGGAGAGAGACTTGGGGGTGCTGGTGGATGAGAAGCTCAACAGGAGCTCTCAATGTGCACTTGCAGCCCAGAAGGCCAATCAGATCCTGGGCTGCATCAGGAGAAGTGTGGCCAGCAGGTCAAGGGAGGCGATTCTCCCCCTCTACTCAGCTCTGGTGAGACCCCACCTGGAGTACTGCATCCAGTTCTGGAGCCCCTATTACAGGAGGGATGTGGACGTGCTGGAAGGTGTCCAGAGAAGGGCCACGAGGATGATCAGAGGGCTGGAGCACCTCTCCTGTGAGGACAGACTGAAGGAGTTGGGGCTGTTCAGTCTGGAGAAGAGAAGGCTCCGAGGTGACCTCATTGTGGCCTTCCAGTATCTGAAGGGGGCTACAAGAAGGCTGTGGAGGGACTTCTCAGGCTCTCAGGTAGTGATAGGACTAGGGGGAATGGAATGAAGCTGGAGGTGGGGAGATTCAGGCTGGATGTGAGGAGGAAGTTCTTCCCCATGAGAGTGGTGAAGCCCTGGAATGGGTTGTCCAGGGAGGTGGTTGAGGCCCCGTCCTTGGAATTGTTTAAAAGCAGGCTGGATGAGGCTCTGGCCAGCCTGATCTAGTGTGAGGTGTCCCTGCCCATGGCGGGGGTTGGAACTAGATGATCCTTGTGGTCCCTTCCAACCCTGACTGATACTATGATACTATAATAGATGTGGTGGTGCATCCTGTCATCAGGGTGTGCCATGACATTCTTGTGTGGGTCAAAAATGGGATGAGGGCAGGGCGTACCTGGAAGGCATCTGCAGTCAGCCGAGAAAGTATGGGCACATACCTTAGGTCTTGAGCCTGATTTAGCAAAGGACAGGTCCCAAGGATCTCCACCATGATTTAGAAGCATGGCTTTCTCCACCAAAAACAGGGCAGCAGGGATAGCTGCCAAGGGAGGCTGATGTCTCTGTGTTGGGTTTGCAGCACCTCTGCCACAGCATGACCTATCAGAGGTAGCTGAGAGAAGAAAAGGGACAACTCAGCGTCCCTCCCAACTGAGATGACTCCCAAGTGAATGCACCATGAGCAGGTTCTGCTTTTCAATCAGCCACAGAGCTGAAGCTTTCTGTGAGGCTTGCTGAGCAAAAGGTTGATTCAATTTTCCCCTCCAGCAGTCCAACAGCAGCAGGAAGCAGGGCTGGTCTTGAGAAGCACAGGGGTGCTTTCCTGCAGCTGCCAGCTCCAAACTCTCAGCAGTACTGGAACGTGTCCAGAGAAGGGCAACAAAGCTGGGGAGGGGTTTGGAACACAAGCCCTATGAAGAGAGACTGAGGAAGATGGGGTTGCTTAGCCTGGAGAAGAGAAGGCTCAGGGGAGACCTTATTGCTCTCTACAGCTACCTGAAGGGTGGTTGTAGACAGGTGGGGGCTGGTCTCTTCTCTCAGGCAACCAGCACCAGAACAAGAGAACACAGTCTCAGGCTGTGCCAGGGGAGGTTTAGGCTGGAGGTTAGGAAGAAATTCTACACAGAGAGAGTGATTGCCCTTTGGAATGTGCTGCCCAGGGAGGTGGTGGAGTCACCATCATTGGAGGTGTTTAGGAAGAGACTTGACAGGGTGCTTGGTTTAGTTGATTAGATGGTGTTGGATGATGGGTTGGATGCAATGATCTTGAAGGCCTCTTCCAACCTGGTTTATTCTATTCTATTCTATTCTATTCTATTCTATTCTATTCTATTCTATTCTATTCTATTCTATTCTATTCTATTCTAGCCTAGCCTAGCCTAGCCTAGCCTAGCCTAGTCTATCCTATCTATCCTATCCTATCCTATCCTATCCTATCCTATCCTATCCTATCCTATCCTATCCTATCCTATCCTACCCTATCCTATCCTATCCTATCCTATCCTATCCTATCCTATCCTATCCTATCCTATCCTATCCTATCCTATCCTATCCTATCCTATCCTATCCTATCCTATCTATCCTATATCCTATCCTATCCTATTCTGGAGTGCTGCCATCCCCAACTTCCCTATTTCCCAGCATGGTGCAAGGGTGCATCCCCAGTAACTGGTTCAGCAGTGCTTTGCCATCTCTGTGCCAAAGTATCCTCAAATCCTTGATCTCTTTCCTTGTCACACCAGCTACTGTGTTGCCATTTGTGTGGATGCCTCCTCCCTGGGGCTGTTCAAGGCCAGGTTGGGCAAGGCCTTGAGCAGCAAAGTCTAGTTGAGAGGTGAGGACCATGGTGAGGAGGTTGGAGTAGATGATCTCTAAGGCCTCTTCCACTCTAAGCCATTCTATGACTCTGTGTAGCAAAGGCTGCCTAGCTCAGGTGGCCACCACTGTGCTGCCAATTGCAGCAAATGCCAGTGGCATTTAAACCTGGACAATAGCAGAAGCTTGCAGGGTGGCTGACTGTGGTCATCTCCAAGCAGATGCCCATGCCTCTGTGCAGTGCCAAGGCTCTGTGCACAGTTCAGCTGGGGCACAGCCTTTGCCAATGAGCAGTTGAGTGAGCTAAAAAAGGTGTTTCTAGTTTAAAAATGGATGTTATGATCTTAATAAAGATTAGCTGAAAGAAAGCCTTGGTGTAGGTGTGCAGACATTGCCAAAAAGGACTTGGGGTACTGGTGGATGAGAAGCTGAGCATGAGCCAGCAATGTGCACTTGCAGCCCAGAAGGCTAACTGTATCAAAAAAGAAGCATGGCCAGCAGATCAAGAGAGGTGATTCTGCCACTCTGCTCTGGTGGGACCTCACCTGGAGTACTGTGTCCAGCTCTGGAGTCCTCAACACAGGAAGGACGTGGACCTGCGGAGTAGGTCTGAAGGAGAGCCACAAAGATGATCAGAGGGCTGGTTTTCACCCCTCCTGTGAAAACAGGCTGGGAGAGTTGGGGTTGTTCAGCCTGGAGAAGGCTCTGGGGAGACCTTATAGCAGCATTTCAGTATCTGAAGTGGACCTACAAGCCAGCTGGGGAGGGACTGTTTAGAAGGATATGTAGTGATAGGATGAGTGGCAATGGTTTGAAACTACAGAAGGGTAGATTTAAGTTGGACATTAAGAGGGAGTTCTTTATAGTGAGGGTAGTGAAATGCTTGAACAGGATGCCCAGAGAGGTGGTGAAGGCTCCATCCCTGAAAGCATTCAAGGACAGGCTTGATGGGGCCCTGAGCAACCTGATCTAGGGGGCAACGTCCCTGCTCATACAGGTGGGGTGGACAAAATGACCTTCAAGGATTCCTTCCAGCCCAATGCATTCTATGATTCTGTGACTTTTCTGGGACTACAGCAGGATCATTCAGAGGCATGAGGACAGGAAGCACTATCCAGGGAAAGACAGAGGCAGACAGCACACCACATGGGTACACACTCTCCTGAGACACTTCACTTAGCAGTGCATTCACCTACCAGAGATAGTCTCAAGATGCCTTTTTCCCTGCTGGGTGTTATGCTTACAGACTCATTCCCCAGAGATCATCCCTGGAGACACTTCCCCCCTCAGAAGACAGCTGTCTTCATGGCATGTATTTTTAACAAGGTTTAAAGGCAGGTTTAATTCCCATCTTCTTCTCTGCAGAATTACTGCTCAGGAGCAGAGTAGTTATTGATCTGATCTGCACCAAATCCTGAGAGACAAGCTGAGTTTTGCGCTCTGCCACAGCCTCTTCCCACGCCCCTGGGCAAGTGGCAGAGCCCTGCTGCACAATCAGGAGGTGAGTAGAAAAAAATGTCTGGAGGGTCTAAGCATTGACAGCCCTGTGTTATAATAATCATTCTTTGCAGGGCACTCCAGGGCTTGTGAGGATAATATTGATGGAGTACTGACAGCTCCTGGGAACAGTGTGAGAGAAATACTGTGATGCTGAGGCTGGTAGACTTGTGATGTCCAGAGGCATCATTAAAGATGTGAGGTGGTCTTTTAGCTTTGATAACATCAGATTGGAATGGCTAGAGCTGGCAAGCCATATGGGTACCCAAACACCACTGGAGCATCTTAGTTACTTGAACAGAATTGAATTAACCAGGTTGGAAAAGACCTTTGAGATCATCGAGTCCAACCTATCACTCAGCACTGTCTAATCAACTAAACCATGGCACCAAGTGCCTCATCCAGTCCCTTCCTAAACACCTCCAGTGATGGTGACTCCACCACCTCCCTGGGCAGCCCATTCCAATGGCCAATCTCTCTTTCGATGAAGAACTTCTTCCTAACAGCCAACCTAAACCTCCCCTGGCGCAGCTTGAGACTGTGTCCTCTTGTTCTGGCGCTGGTTGCCTGGGAGAAGAGACCAACCCCCACCTGGCTACAACCTCCCTTCAGGTAGTTGTAGAGAGCAATAAGGTCTCCCCTGAGCCTCCTCTTCTCCAGGCTAAGCAACCCCAGCTCCCTCAGCCTCTCTTCATAGGGCTTGTGCTCCAAACCCCTTACCAGCTTTGTTGCCCTTATGGCAACCAACAACCAAGTGCCTGTGTGAGCAGCAGCCTGCTCATGCAAAGGGTCTTGAATAGCTGTGAAATGGGATGTAGAAGATTCAGCAAAATTATTGTAGTATTTTCCTGCGTGACTAAAGAAGAAATGCCACACCTCCTGTGTGTAAACGTGCCTAGGTGGAGAAGTAAACCTGTATGTGGAATCATAGAATCATTTCAGTTGGTAAACACCTTCAAGATTATCAGGTCCAACCATTAGATGCTGTTGCTGGAACATGTCCAGAGAAGGGCAACAAAGATGAGGAGGGGTTTGGAGCACAGCCCTATGAGGAGAGGCTGAGGGAGCTGGGGTTGCTTAGCCTGGAAAAGAGGAGGCTCAGGGGAGACCTTATTGCTCTCTACAGCTACCTGAAGGGAGGTTGTAGACAGGTGGGGGTTGGTCTCTTCTCTCAGGCAACCAGCACCAGAACAAGAGGACACAGTCTCAGGCTGCACCAGGGGAGGTTTAGGCTGGAGGTTAGGAAGAAATTCTACACCGAGAGAGTGATTGCCCATTGGAATGTGCTGCCCAGGGAGGTGGTGGAGTCACCATCATTGGAGGTGTTTAGGAAGAGACTAGATGGGGCACTTGGTGCCATGGTTTAGTTGATTAGATGGTGTTGGATGACAGATTGGTCTTGATGAACTCAAAGGTCTTTTCCAACCTGGTCTATTCTATTCTATTCTATTCTATTCTATTCTATTCTATTCTATTCTATTCTATTCTATTCTATTCTATTCTCAAAGTCTACCAAGGCTGGTGCTAAACCACATCCTGCAGCACCACATCTCTGCATCTTTTAATTACCTCCAGGGCTGGGGATTCAACCACTTCCCTGGGGAGCCTGTTTCAGTGTTTGAGAACCCTGTCAGTGAAGGAGTTTCTTCTAATATCCAAAATATCCAATATTTGTAAGCTTCCCCCTTTGCTTCAGATCAAAATCCTGGTTTCATCATATCTCTGTTTCAGAGCATATCTGACTCCAGAATTCTAAATGAGCAGAGACTTCTTGCCATGTGATGGCAAACACAGCAGAGACAGGAAGGGGTTCCTTGGTTGTGGGCTCCATGGTCCCCAAGCTCCACAAGAAAGCAATAAACCAAAGAAGTGTGACTTTAATGGCCTTAATTGCTTCCAATCTGTGTAATGTTGTGCTAGGATCATTATGTGGGTTTGGCTAGTGCAGCACCACAGGGGAGGAAATAAAGACAGCTACAGTTGTGTGAAGACTAAACCTTGTCAGGATAACAGAGGCAGATGGGAACTACAGAGTGATGAGGAAGAAGAGCCTGAATCTTTCTTCCACATGTGCTTAGCTCCTCTGTGTAATCACCTAAAAAGTTACAGGAGGGATTGTTTGCTGTGGGGCTGATAGAAAGTGTACTGATAGAAAGTAGAATAGGGTAGGATAGGATAGGATAGGATAGGATAGGATAGGATAGGATAGGATAGGATAGGATAGGATAGGATAGGATAGGATAGGATAGGATAGGATGGGATGGGATAGGATAGGATGGGATGGGATGGGATGGGATAGGATAGGATAGGATAGGATAGGATAGGATAGGATAGGATAGGATAGGATGGAATGGAATGGAATGGAATGGAATGGAATGGAATGGAATGGAATGGAATGGAATGGAATGGAATGGAATGGAATGGAATGGAATGGAATGGAATGGAATGGAATAGACCAGGTTGGAAGAGACCTTTGAGTTCATCAAGACCAACCTATCACCCAACACTATCTAATCAACTAAACCATGGCACCAAGCACCCCATCCAGTCCCTTCCTAAACACCTCCAGTGATGGTGCCTCCACCACCTCCCTGGGCAGCCCATTCCAATGGCCAATCACTCTTTCTATGAAGAACTTCTTCCTAACATCCAGCCTAAACCTCCCCTGGTGCAGCTTGAGACTGTGTCCTCTTGTTCTGGTGCTGGCTGCCTGGGAGAAGAGACCAACCCCCTCCTGGCTCAGTGACTATGATCTTTGCAGATGCCCACAGCCTCAGCCCAAAAAGTCCTTTAGAAAAGTTCTGGTGAGACATGAGTGATTCTTTCTCTTAGAGGAGATGCATTTTGCCACCTCAGAGGGTGCTTTCTTTTCTTACCTCAGCAGTGTGTTTTCACAGAAGTAGAGAACTATTTTGATTGGAAAAGACCTTTAAGGTCACTGAGTCCCACTGTCAACCCAACACCACCATGGCCATTAAACCATGTCCTGAAGTGCCATGTATTTTCCTGACTGCCTCAGATAGACCAGGAAGTTCTTTGCCTCTTTTGCAGGTGCCTGTGTGCTGAGCACCTGCATGTGCCAGGGTGCAAAGCAAGGAAAGCAAAGCTTCATGGTTTCACACTTCTTGGTAGCTAGATGCTTAACTTGTGCTATTTTACCAAGAAGGTTAATTGCCAGACTATGGATCTGGCCTGTTCAAATCTCTGGTATGGCTTGTTTGAGGCTGGGACCATTCACATCCCCATCCTGCATGAAGGGAGTGCTGCAAAAAGGTATAGAGAGCCCAGTTTCACTTTGAGACACTCTCGGGGCCTGCTGCTTCACAACCTTCTCTCTCCCTGCCTGGAGAGAAGTAAATAACCAGACAAGCCAACAGCTAAGATGTAAGGACTCCAGCTCTCCATTATGAGCAGGATTTGACAGAGGAGGAAAAACCTGCAGACTCATTTATAGAGAAGCTGTGTGGAGCTGCCATTCAAGAGCCTCTGGGTGCAAAATGAATGCTTAGTAATTAAGATGATTCTGGGCACATTGATTATCATTTCAGGGAGACACAGAGCATCCTGCAAATGCTTACCTAAACATCTGATTTCCTGGGGCACACACATGCATGTGTGTGTATGGGAGGGAAGGGGAAGGAGCCTAGGAGGTGGTTTGAGAGGAAGAATAAATAGGTGCTGTTGCATCTGTGATTTTGTTCTGGCTTTTCATCCAGCAGGAAGGAACCACAGGAATTTGTACATTTCTAATCCCTCTTTCTGTCTCTGTCAGACAGAGTGAACAGCTCATTTGCATGAAGATTTTGTTCTTTTGGTTCATCCAAGTACTGATGTAGAGAGAAGTGGACTCAAGAGCTCCTTTCTGAGCACTTCTTGTACTTTTGTTGCTGTGACAGCACCAGTGCAGCTACAATCTTTTCTTGTTAGGGCACTGTGCGGGTCCTGCTGCAGTCTGTAGAGTCCTTGACACAAGTTCACCTGGGACTTCAAGCTGCAGGCTTTAGGAGTGTGCCTGCTGCAAAAAGAGGTTGGAATCTGGAATGCAGAGAGCTGCAGCTCCCCCCACACCCAAAGATGTTTGGTTCTGGGACTTTGGTGGGGACATGTGGCATTGGTGAGGCCACACCTCCAATCCTGTGTTCAGTCACAAGGACACTGAGGTGCTGGAACACATCCAGAGAAGGGCAATGAAGTGGGTGAAGAGTCTAGAGAACAAGCCTTATGAGGAGCAGCTGAAGGAACTGTGTTTGGTCTGGAGAAGAGGAGGCTGAAGGGATACCTTACTGCTCTCTACAATTACCTGAAGGAAGGTTGTCATATGGTAGGTGTTGGACTCTTCTCCCTAGTATTGGGTGATAGAAAAAAAGAGGAAATGGACTCAATTGTGCCAGGGGAGGTTTAGGTTGGATGTTTGGAAACATTTCTTTACTGAAAGAGTGGTCAGGCATTGAAACAGGCTGCTCAGGAAGGTGCTGAAGTCACTGTCCCTGGAAGCATTAAAAAAACACACTGTAGGCATGGCACTTTGGGCCATGGTTTAATGGCCATGGTGGTGCTAGGTTAGTACTTGGACTCAATGATCTTAGAGGTCTACTCCAATCAAAACTGTTCCATGATTCTGTGATATCAGTCAGTTAGACTATTGGAGCCCTGGTTTAGTAGCTACCATGTTGGGAAGATGTCACACTAGAGAGACATGAAATAAGAGAATGGAAATAAGTTTACCTGAGAAGGATCCTTTATATATCATGACAGGATGTGCCACAAGTCCAGTTGGTCTTGTTTTGTGCAAGGTGAGGATGATCCAGATGATGCTCTGAGATCCCACCTGGCCCTGATCTTTGGGGACATTCCCTCCAGCAGAATGAAATGTGACTATTTGTTATGCTCTTTCTCTGTACTTTCCAGCAGGCTCCTTGCTGTGTCAGATACTGCAGACAGGGCATCCAAAACCCCGCGTGCTTCTGCACTGTCTCATTGAAGCTCTGGACTTGCCCTGTATCCTATCACAGCATTAGTGCTGAGGCAAGGAGGAAACTAATTGCCTGCAGCCTTTTTTCATCTTACATAGCTCCTGGCCTTGCAGATTATGAGGATGGGCAGGGAGACAGATGTGGGGTGTACATGTGTGACGGGGGTGGGGGGCAGCAACTCCAGGAGCACTCTCTGCTTAATTGGTTTCCTTCCTTTTCCACTGTATTAATCACCTCCCTGTGCATGCTGCCCAGGGCTCATTTTGAGTAATTTTGCAAGCCTGGTTAGAGGATGGAAGCAAACTGGAAGTGGATCACTTCCTAGCAGCCTCTGCTCAGTCCCACAGATCCCTTTTCTGTCTCCCTGGCTCCACAGCAGCATACTTTCCACCCAGTCCCTCTTGGATGTTCTTTAATGGAGGAGGAGGTGAGCATGAAATGGACTGCTAAAACCTATGAATATTTCAGCAGAAAAAGTCAAGGGACTCCATTAAATCCTCTTCAGTCTCTGCAAATGGAACTGGGGGCGGTGCGCTGCTTAATGAGGAACTCCAGTGGCATTCAGGCGATGTCAGGAATGCACCCAGCCACTTCCAGGCTGGTGTGATCACATGCTGCTTTCCAAAGCCTCCCTTTGCACATCCCCATAAAGTCAGCCAGCACCACTGCCACCCTTTCCTTCCCCAGAGGAGCCCAAACAACTCTGCTGTCAGCTCTATCTCCTGCCACCACCACAGCCTGCCCCTACATCCCTACCCAACAATCACCACTTAGCTCACCCTACTTGTCCTCAGGGGTACCTCTTCCCACTGTCACACTTACAGTTTGCCAGACTCCCTGTGAGCTGCCCAACTGCACTTTGTTTGGCTTTCCTATAGTAGTCCATAAACATTTAAACTACAGGCTGCCTGACTGTGCACAGATAAATGGGGAAGGATGGACACACCCCGTGTAGAGGAGGAAAACTGAGTCTTCTTCATTAGTCTTCTCCTCCAATAAGAGAAATTGCTTTTCCATCTCTGGGTTAGGATCCTGAAGATGGCCACAAAATCCTTTAAGAGACTACTGTCTCGAGCACCGTGTTTACCAGCATCCCTCCCACCACACTCAGCCCCTTACCAAACTCCAGTTCTTATTGCAGCCCCCTCACGATGGATTTTGCATACACACACCCCCCCCCATCAGCAAGCAGCTAGAGCGGCTGCAGCTTTCAGAGCAACAGCCAGACAGAGCCTGACAGCCCCATATGTTTCAGCAGAGACAGTTCCTCCCTCTAATGGGCCCAGAGGAGCGCAGCTTTCAAAGGATTCAGCATGGAAGTGACAGGCTGGAAAGCCTTATTAATGGGCTCTCTGCCGGAGAGGGGCTGGGAGGCAGAGTGCCAGCAGCCCGGTGGCACGGCTGTCCAACCCCAGCAGCGAGGCAGAGCCAGCCCTCCCCAGCCAACAGCCTTCCACTGTGGCCTGCACACCAGTGCCCCATGATGGAGATGCCCCTGGGGTTTACATCTTTTTACACAGGGACCAGTCAGCATGCAAGGTCTTCAAAGTCAATGCATCATACATCGCATTCTAGTCCTCCAGCCCCAACTCCCAGAGGTGTCCTGTGGGGCATCAGACTCTTCTGTCGTGCGTGGATAGGAGCTTGGGATGGCAACTCATGGGAGCAGGTCTCCTCTCTCTTTGCTGGTGAGAAGTGATGAGGTCAGGAAGCTGAAGTGCCCGTGCTCAGAATGTACTCACTCCTGGCATTCAAGCAGGAATTGTCTTCTCATCTTTACATGGTTTCTAAAGAAGGTGACTCATCATCATTCACAGGGCTGTGCCTCATGAATTTCTTCACCATAACAGGGCTGCTCCTCATGGACTTCTTCTCCATGGTTTCCAGGAGTGTTGATCTTCCACATCCAGAGTCACCAGTGTCTCCCCTGTCAGACATCAGCACTCCATTAGGGCCACCACTGAATCTGGCAGTCTCTTAGCTTTTGCTGTGGTGTTCCTCAATCTCTCTTCTCTGCCTCAAAATGAAAAACACCCAACAAGGAAAGCCTCAAGCCTGGGAAACAAAAGGAAGAAGACTTTGCCTCATAGCACCCACACTGAAATGGTCCCTGTGCTTAAACATCAGCTGCTGCACAGGCAGGATTTGAATAAGGCTCATCAAAACTTAAGCTACAGACTGAGTAACCATCATAGATAAATAGTCAAGGATGGACACACCTGGTGAAGGAGAGGAAAACTGGACCTTCCCCATTAGACCTCTCCTCCAATGATGGAAACCCGTCTCTGGGTTAGGATCCTGAAGATGGCCACAAAATCCTTCAGAAGATGAGTGTCTCAAGACAGGAAAAAAAGCACAATCACGTGTTTAGTAGAGAGAGACCTCACCAGCATTATTCTGTTCACCCCAATTACCCTTCCCTGCTATCCAGTGAGTGATGACCTGTACCACCCTTCCTCTCTCCCACCACAGATAATGAGTCTTATCTCTCTCTTGCCTTAGGGTTCATCCAGTGCTCCCAAACTGCTAATTACGTTTTACTCATAAGTTGCTTAATCATAGAATCGTGGAATGCACAGGGTTGGAAAGGACCTCAAGAGCATATCTAGTCCAACTCCCCTGCAATAAGCAGCTAGATCAGATTGCTCAGAGCCTCATCAAGCCTCAACTACCACAATTAAATTAAGAACCAAGCAGTGCCTTTCCACCTATACCCAGCTTGTACTTTGGGTTGTAGACTGGTGCTTTTGCAGAGGCTGAAGTACCCCAAGCCTGTTCCCACAGCTAAAGCCATCTGTCTTCTACAAGCTACCACCCCCCTGCAAGCCCTGCCTCTCAGCTACATAACCAGCAGTGTTTCTCTGAGAGACATGGGCTTTTACTTCCTTGTCTCATTCATTATCCATGTTCACTGTTCCATGCCAAGCTAAATGACAATTATTTCCTCTTTAATGAACAAAAGTGGCCCCTACATGGAGAAAAATCATTTCATTGTTAATAAACAAAAGTCATCTTCTGCACAGAAGTGTGCAACTCCTTTGTCTGGCTTTTTCTGTGACCAGCAGTTTGAGGGACGTTCTCCTGCCCTTCTACTCTGCCCTAGTGAGGCTTCATCTGGTGTGTCATGTCCAGTTCTGGGCTCCCCAGTTCAAGTGAGACAGGGAGTCACCAGACAGAATCCAACAGAGGGCTGTGAAGATGACTAAGGAAATAAAACATCTCCCATGAGGAAACATTGAGAGAGCTGGGGCTGCTTAACCTGGAGAGGAGAAGGCAGAAATGGAGTGTGATCAGTGTTTGCAAATACCTTAAAGGTGGGTGTCAAGCAGATCAGGCCAGTCTCTCTTCACTGGTGCCCAGTGATAGAACAAGGGACAATGGACACGACCTAGAGCATAGAAAGTTCTACCTGAACACAAGGAAAAACTTCTTTGATGTGAGGGTGCCAGAGCAGGCTGCACCAAGAGGTTGTGGAGTCTCCTTCTTTGTAGATATTCAGAGCCCACCTGGACAAGTTCTTGTGCAGGTGAACCTGCTTTGGAAGGGGAGTTGGTCTTGATGATCTCCAGAGGTCACTTTCCACCCTTATCATTCTGTGATCTTCAGAGGGCAGCAGCCCCTGTCAGACTGGATGCCAGCTACACATTCAGTGGTAAAACAGGGCAAAGTGGAGCAGATCATGAAATCATAGGTGCCCATGGCAGGGTGCTTCATGCTGCCTGCTGAGGAAACGGTGGAAGACACAGAAATTTGAGTGATATTTGGAGGAACACTGGGCTTTTGCTGGTGACCTCAGTAGAGCTAAGAACCTACCAAGGGCCCTGTGAAATTGTTGACACTAACAAAACCTGGGAAAACCTGAAGCTCCAGTGGTGCTTTCTCCAAGGAGAGGAGGAGTCTCTCAGCCCAGCATGAGCTAAGCTGGGGGATCACCATGGTAATCAGAGATACGGACTCTCACAGCAGCCAGGGAAAGGCTGTTGGTGCAGCCCACGAATGTAAGCGGCAATCTGAAGGGAGCTCACCCCTTCAGAGGCAATGGGGACTGGTGGAGGGTGGACACTCAAGGTGAGTCACAGGTCATTTTGTAAGAATCAGACAGGAAGTTTGTTTCCAGCTGGCAGTGGCGAGTGCATGACACTGAAAATCATCCACACAGGCTTTCTGAGCCTGGTTAGAAAGCCTCTGGTGGAGATTTACATTAGGCTGAGCGTTTCAGCTGACACGTGCCACGGGATTATGGGTCAGCCTCCTTTTGTCCCCTCTGCTGTGTGGAAGACAAAAGAGTGCAAGGCATCCTTGCTGCCCTAAGACAACCACTGCCTCAGAGAGAGGTCCTTCGCTGCCCCTTTTCAGGTGTTTAGCCCCACTGAAGCAAAGCAAATGTGCCCGGGGTGAGCCCTGCAGTCTGGCTAATTGAAATCGCTTGATTTTGAATGCTAAGTATTTGTTTGCACACAAGCTGGAGTCCACGCCTCTTTTGGAGGATCTGTGGGGCAACTGATGATTACATGCAAGAATACAGACATCTAATTGTGTCATTTTCATTTGTAAATTGGCACTTTGTCCAGAAACCACGCGAGGTGCCGAGGTCTGCTCTGTTTCCCAGGCAGTTCCTTGGAGCCTCATCAGGAATTTTCCTGGGCCCTTGCTCAGCCAGCTGCTGTATTTCAGAGATGAGTTGCAAGTGATTTGTAAATAGTGGTTGCAAAGCTTCCTGGGATGAATAGATGTGATAAAAATACTTGATTTCAGCTCTGCTCTTCAGCTGCTAACAGAGTGCAGCATTTAGTCAGCAGACTGGCACAGCTTGGGCAGCAATAGCTGCTCTGTTCATAGAATCACAGAAGGCTTTGGGTTGGAAGGGACTTTAAAGACCATCTAGTTCCAACTCCCATGCCGTGGGCAGGGACACCTTCCACTGGACTGCACTGATCAAGGCCTTATCCAACCTGGCCTTGAATACCTCCAGGGACTGGGCATCCATGACATCCTTGGGAAACCTGTTCCAGTGTCTTACCACCCTCACTAAAAAAACTCTTTCTAAATGCAGTCTAAATCTACCATCCTCAAGCTTAAATCAATTCCTTCTCATCCTGTCAGCACAAGCCCTTGTAAAAAGGCCCTTCTTGGCTTTCTTGTAGGCCCTTTTCAGGTACTGGAAGGCTGCTATATGGTCTCTCTGCAGCCAAACAGCTCCAATACTCCAGGCTGAAGAGCCAAAACTCTCATAGCCCATCCCCACCTCTAGAGGTGTTTGAGCCCTCTGATCACCTTTGTGGTCCTCCCCTGGACCCACTCCAGCAGTTCCATGTCCTTATGCTGGGGGCATCACAACGGGATGCTGGCGGCACCACAACTCCAGGTGGGGTCTCACGAGAGCGGAGGGAGAGAATAACTTCACTCATACTGCATTGCACTTGGCACAAAGTTGATACTGAGGGATATGACCTGGGGGACTTCTTAGATGCTGAAATATAAACACCTGGCTGAAAAAAACTTCTGGAGTTTCCCAGTGAACTCCTGAAGCTTTCAGTCTAATGAGGATTTTGATAGACTTGCAGAAGTTTGCCTATGTCTAAAAAAATGGAATAGAATGGAATAGAATAGAATGGAATAGAGTGGAATGGAATGGAATGGAATAGAATAGAATAGAATAGAATAGAATAGAATAGAATAGAATAGAATAGAATAGAATAGAATAGAATAGAATAGAATAGAATAGAATAGAATAGAATTGAATTGAACAGGTTAGAAAAGACCTTAGAGATTATCATGTCCAACCTATCACCCAACACCATCTGATCAACTAAACCATGGCACCAAGTGCCTCATCCAGTCTCTTAAACACTGCCAGTGATGGTGACTCCACCACCTCCCTGGGCAGCCCATTCTAATGGCCAATCACTCTCTCTGTGAAGAACTTCTTCCTAACATCCAGCCTAAAAATGGTGCCATTTTGTACTCATTTGCTGAGTGTTTTATTGACCCCCCACCCGCATTCGGTCATTTGTAACATCCCAGGCCCAGCATTTCGCCATGGACATTTTGGAGATACAAAGCACAGCTTTCCCCGTCTCAGCCTGGTTTCAGGGCAGACACTCTCCTTTCTGGGCCAATTGTGTCTGCAGCAATATCTATCTCTTATTACATAAATACCTAGTAGTTTTGCATGAGGAAACCACACTGAAGATGTTTAGGAGGAGACTGGATGGGCCACTTGGTGCCATGGTTTAGTTGATTAGATGGTGTTGGGTGATAGTTTGGACTCTATGATCTCAAAGGTCTCTTCCAACCTGGTTCTATTCTATTCTATTCTATTCTATTCTATTCTATTCTATTCTATTCTATTCTATTCTATTCTATTCTATTCTATTCTATTCTATTCTATTCTATTCCATTCTATTCCATTCTATTCTATTCCATTCTATTCCATTCTATTCTATTCCATTCCATTCCATTCCACTCTATTCCATTCTATTCTATTCCATTCTATTCTATTCTATTTGACTCTATTCTATTCTATTCTATTCTATTCTATTCTATTCTTTATCATGCCTACATCTTCTACCTGAATAGATACTTAACACCAGTAAAACCACACTAAATCTATTACTTCACCCTTTCATTTTAACATAGATTTTTACCCAGACAGAATAGCAGAAAGTGTTTCTTTCCACCACAACAGGACTTGACCTGAGAGACTAAATCTTGTCTCTCTTGATGTGACTCAACAAAGATAAAATCACCTTTGCTGCTTGCCCAGACAATAGCTGATGTGTGTTGGGCAGTTGCCACTGGAATGACTCTCAAGAAGGTGCATAGATAACGATTTCTCACCAGACTGCAGCTGTCCTGGAAAGGGGAAGAGACTACTCCTATTGATACTCTCTTGAATATAAGTACCTAAAAACTGTATAAAAGATCTGAGCAACTACTGGCTCAGAAGAAGAAAAACACAGGAGAAGGAAAACACGAGAGAAGGAAAATCCTGGGGCAATGCTGCTCTGAAGAAAAACAGAATACCAGGACAGAAACATCACCATGTAGCCTGGAAGAACCCTCTCTCCACGTCCTAAGTTCCACCTGCTGCAACTCATGGAGCTGAAGAGGCTGCTTGGAGAACAACACAGCCAACAAGGACAACATCTCTTCTACAGCCAAAGCTGCAGCACCCTTCCTCTACAGACCCAGCATCTCCTCTACATCCAAAGCTGTAGCACCTTTCTTTCACAGACTCAAACTGTCTTGGGGAGTGAGGGTTGTGGTAATATAATTCCTTTCCTCTTCTCTCTCCCTCTTCCCTATGAGCCCTATGAGGAGAGGCTGAGGGAGCTGGGATTGTTTAGCCTGGAGAAGAGGTGGCTCAGGGAGACCTTATTGCTCTCTACAACAGCCTGAAGGGTGGTTCTAGCCAGGAGGGGGTTGGTCTCTTCTCCCAGGGAAGCAGCACCAGAACAAGAGGGCACAGTCTTAAGCTGCACCATGGGAAGTTTAGGCTGGAGGTGAGGAGAAAGTTCTTCCCAGAGAGAGTTGTTAGCCATTGGAATGTGCTGCCCAGGGAGGTGGTGGAGTCACCATCATTGGAGGTGTTTAGGAAGAGACTGGATGTGGCACTTGGTGCCATGGTTTAGTTATGAGGTCTGTGGTGACAGGTTGGACTTGGTGATCTTTGAAGTCTCTTCCAACCTTGGTGATTCTGTGATTCTCTCTCTCCCTCTCTATTTTCTCTCTCTCCCCTTGTGATGCATCCACTTTATTTGTGTAATAAATAGCCTCGAGGGCCGTTGATATTTTGGCCTCGTTTGTGCCTCTAATTTCCTAACCCGGGAATATTCAAAAGAACTGAGTCTCATTCCCTCTCTGGCCCGAGACACTTGACCAAGAAGGTCAAGAGAGAATGGAATGAGATTTTAAGATAATTTTTTTTTTTTCACAGAAGCATGGAATCCTTCACAAAGGAGGAAGTTTTCTTCCAGGAGCAAATAACTGCACACAACCACACACATCTATAAGTGAGAGACTTTATTGGAACCAAATTTTCAAATACAGACATCTGTATTATTCTCACTTCTCGGGAATGTTTTCTGCTCATTTTTGAAGCTTGCAACCTTAGGACAATATTCAGGACATATGTGTACATTAGATCTCTGCAGATGGACACATTCATAATGCACAAGTACAATGAGTGAGAGACTCTTTCCAGATCCTCACACAAGAGCATTGGAAATGGGCCGCTCTAATTGTCAAGTTCTGCTCTTATTAGCTTCCAGACACGTCACAGTTCTTGACACTCTCTAGACTGTAGCCACCTTCTTCAGGCCCAAATGTACTACCGTGTTAACTTCAGCTGTATGCCAGTGTAATTCCTCAAAATAGGGCTTATGTGATGCACAGGGATTTGTTTCTTTCATTGGGAACAGGCATGAGCAGAAAAACCAAGCTATTGGATGAATGGTTCACCTAAGATTTTCTTTTGTGAGAGTAGCCTAGGTCTTGGGCTAGGATTTTTTTTTTTTTTCATTTTTGGAAGTGACCAGTGGTTCTGGGTGTGTAATACATGAATCTTGGTGTTCAGAATATACAGGGAACCTGTGGATTGGGCCCCAGTTAAGTGTCTCTCAAGTTGGGCACTCCAGATGTGAGCCACAGGGGTCACTAGCCTGTTCTACAAATCTCAACCTTCACCTCTTCTTCCAAGTATTGCTCAACAGAGGAATGTAGTAATAAAGCATTGTAGGTAAGAATGCAGGCTCGCACATGACCTGAGATCAACACCCTGAAAAATGGATAGAGGGTAGTGCTTTCAGGACCACCTAAATGACTCATGATCTTCAGTTCCAGTTTTTGGGAAAAGCACTGGAGAATTTTAGGCTTGAGACCCAAAATTCACTGCAGAGAGAAGTTTGAACATCCTTCAGCACCCGGGCCTTAGGAGCTGATGCCTCTTTGAAAGCCAGTGAAATGCGTGCTCTCGAGCGCCCGCGTCACTTAGGTTATTCTGAAAACTGTACCCTATATACATATGGGTAGATAAGGGGCAGACTTCACAGGCACAAGTGGCAGTTAGACATGTAACTCCCATTGATTTTTTTTCCCCCTCGGGGACCTGGAAAATCCCCCCCGAGGAGTTGAATCCTCCTCTCGCAGTATTTGTCACACCAGATTAACACCACTGGTTCCAGTGGAGTGACTCCTGAGTTACCCTAGTGTGAGCGAGAGGAGAACCAGTCCTGAGGTGCTCTAAATATCCAGTGAAAGTGCTAATGTGGCAATGTGGAAAAGCAGGGAATCTGAGCACAGGCCTGGAAGAGGACTCCCACCACCACTCCCCGCATCGCTGAGCTAGCCGCAGGTGACCACCGAATGGACATCTTAGCCAAGGGGGGAGGGGTGGGGGCACAAAAACATTCGTTCAGACCCTTCCCTCCACCTCTGCAAACCACAGCCACTCTGTTGCCTTCCTAAAATGCCTATGACAAACGCCAGACTTTCAGTACAAAAAGCCTCCAATGCTAGTTTGCCGTTTGGACACGACAGAAGAAAAGAAATAACTCGCATGGAGAGCTTGGTGGCAACTCCCTCTTTCTTTTTTTTTTCTTCTCTTCTTTCTTTCTAAACCACTCTCCTCCAGTCATGGCCATTTATTTTATTGAGAATAACATGTTCCCCAAGCAATGGTGTTTATTTTGTCACCATAGGTGAGCTCCTTCTAGCTGAGGCCTCTCATGGGGCTGCATTAGGATTTGGGACTGGAAAGCACCGGGTCTGAAGGGATCTCAGCAGGATGCCCTTCCCCTCCCTTTGGAATGTGGCTCACAGTGGAGCTTCTTGGCTGATGCAACGATTACGAGGGTTGCAGGGTTTTATACGCTATCAATGCAGATGGTCTGTGGATGTCACAAGTGTTGCAAAGCAGACCAAAGTCATGTGAATGATCTACTGCATTGATGAGGGGTGGTAGATTGGGATTTTTGTTCTTTTCCAAGGTTTAGCCTAGATGAGGTGAAATGTCAAGAGCTGGCCTACAGCTGATACGAGCATTCAGCACAGGTGTGGATCACTAGCACATCTTACTACAGAGGCCTGGAAAAAGCCCCTGCTGGACTCTGAATTTCTACAGCACTGTAAGTGAGGGCAGGCACCATATTCCCCGTGTGAGTCATTCTGACATGCCCTTCCCTCTCAGTCCATAAAGTAACAATCACAGG
This sequence comes from Picus viridis, assembly GCA_033816785.1. NCBI lineage: Eukaryota > Metazoa > Chordata > Aves > Piciformes > Picidae > Picus > Picus viridis. Next base: position 9,085,174 of record CM066569.1, on the reverse strand, counting down.
CACCTCCAGGAAAAGCTATATCCTCTTCAGGGAAAGAGGACTAGGTATATACTCCCTGGGGAATTCGTGTTGGTTGTTGCATCAGGAGCAGTAGAAAAGCTCCAAGTATTCTGCTGTATACCCTTTGCTCCACTCTTTACTTCTGGGACCTCCTGCCTCTGGTGCTGCTTTCAGCTCACTTGATATCCTGCTAGAAAAATCATTCCTCAAATGCCCTTGTTCTCCTTCCAGTTTCCGTCCCGTGCTACATCCTTTGTACTGTTTCCTTTTAGCCTTTTAAAAACTGGCTGAAGAGGCAACTCAAGGAAATCCAAATGCTTTTCTCTGCTCTCTTCCTGTACCCAGAAGACAGCCCAGCTTCCTATACAAATCTTGTGTATTACACATTAAACCACAGCCTGCTAAAGGCAGGGTTTGTCTGTGTGCTCTCTCTCTCACGCTCTCTTTGCCCTGACTCTCTGGCAGGATCAGGACACGGTACAATAAGAAAGATAGGGGGTGTGTGCTTGGTTACAGCTGGTAATTTTAAACTGAAACCAAGGGAGAGGAATTAGTATGTAAATTGTTTAGGTTTGCAGTTGGTAACCACATACCCCGTTCTCTTTGCAGGGGGGAAAAAGCCAAAACACAAACCCCAACCCTTTGTCCTCTAAGCAATATGGCAAAGTTGTGTTCTTAGGAACGGTGACAAAACGCACTCAATGCCCCAACCATCAGCCAAGGGGGAGGCAACGTGCAAAGTACAAAGATAAAATATCCCTGGGGAGACAAAAATGTTTCTGGTATTTTTTTTTGAGGAGGGAGGAAGGCCTATGTCCAGGAAGACATGAGAGGCAGTTTTCTTTTCCTTATAAAGTTAAAAATAGTAATAGTAAAGTGGAGGCAGGATGAAAAGTTTGGGGTCAGAAGAGCTGGGAGACCACATGGTCTTTGCAGAAACACGCAAGACAGTCCTGAAGAAAAACTCTTGTAAACGGTCATGACGGGGGATGAGGCTGAACAAAAACTGCACTCTCTCCTTCCTGCCTCCTCCCAAACACTTCTCCCGCGAATCATGAGAGCTGACGCTCAGTTCTCTCGACTCGGTGCTAGAGACAATGGGGGGACTGCAACGTCCGAGCTGGGCTGGGCATCTCGTGTGCTACAAACAGCAAACATCCTCTACATCTCTCCTCCCTACGCCTCAGCCCCGTGTCCGTCAGAGCGCTCTCCCTCCCCAAACACCAGCGACCCCCTGCCACTTCCAGGGCAGAAATGGGCAGGGCGGGTGAGACCTGACATACGGTCCAAGCAGTGCCTGATGTCCGCGCTACATTTGCTGAATTGAGGTCAGGCTGGAAGGTGTCTCAGGGTTTACCACCCATCATGACATGGGAATATTAGCATATATATCGTTTATGAAGTATGACACAATACCTATCTGTCAGTCAGCCCATCTTTCTACCTATTGAGTCTGTCTACTCTACTTTAGCTAGCTATGTTTCACTATCTCTATCAATCATCTATTGCTCCATATTATCTATTTTCTTCTCGTCTCTCTCTCATCTTATTCACTCTAATCTTTCTTACTCTAGCTACACTCCCCTCTCTCTCCCTATCATCCATCTATCCACTCGAAAATCTTTCCCCTTCTCCTCTCGCTAATCCCTGCTTTTAAAAATCTCTGTCCAATCTCTCTCCCACTCTCTCCCTCTCTTTTTCAAAAATCCTCCTACTCTCTTTCTCTCTCTCTCTCTCTCTCTTATTTCTACACAAAGCCAGGAAGCACATGGAAATGAATCCTGATGTGTTTTGATGGCACTTCTAGTGAGCGGTCTGTGTTCATACCGATCATCTCTGAGGAGACACCGTCATCTTTTCTCCCTATTTCCAACAAAGAGATGGAGGAGAACAAAGGGCAGTGGGGGCCAGCCAGCCCTTTGAAGGCTGGCAGGACTGCCACTCCAAGACTCCGCCATATTAGGGCTGTCAGTAGACCCATCACTTTGGTGTTACTGCAGTAAGGCCAATTTAATTGTGGTCCTGCAGCATCATACCGCCACCCTGCAGGGTATGCTGGGTGTCATTGTCCATGCGGCCAGGAAACCAGGAGCAAGCTGGTGGGAAAGCACATGAAAACAATCAGGGAAGTGAAAGACCAATAACTGGGCTTTCATAAAAGCCCAGTTATGACTGAACACATTTTAACTCTTCACACTTGCAGCTCATAAGCAGAGCAGCGGAATCTGACAGCTGTTCAGGCTCAGAGCTGGGCATCTGTCAGTGCTCCACTGGGACGGGCTGGGTGTAGCAGGCGTGTGGTTGGAGCACACCGGGGAACATCCTGCAACCCACGGAAAACAATAGTGGGGATTGATGAGGTGGCGCTCTGCCCACAATGCCAAGCCTGTGCCATGCTTTTAGCAGGAGGCTGGGAAAGGCCATAAATGACAGCTATAATCCTTGGCCCTCGTTAGAGCTGGTGAATCATCCTGGGCTTCACCATGGAGCAGGAGTGAGGTATTTCTCAAAGAGCCATTGATTGACTTCTACATCAGCAGAATTGTCCTGCCCACTTGCCTATCTGTTCAGTGCCTTGGCCCAATTTATGTGGCCAAACACAACATTTTTGGAGGGCCACACTATACTTTCCACTGACTTCTTCAACTCCAGCCCAATAGTGTGAGCATCATCCTGCTGCCAGGAGGAGCTTAGGCCCCAGGACCCTGTTCCCTCGTGGCTGTTGGTGCACCCCTCAGCAGGGCTCAGGCCTTCAGTGTGGACCCTAATGGTCCCTCTGCTGGCTCATCCCTACATGGTCACCATGCTTCTCCAAATCAAGGCCTAGAGGTCTCCTAGAGGGCTGCTTATTCTGTTCCTTCCTGCAGCTGATTCTGTTATATTATCTATGTTAATCAGCACTTGACTCAAAATCCAATCCTGCTTCCCTTAACAGTCCCCACAGCAGGCCCAGGGAAAGCGGCAGGTCACCGCCTGGTGGCCAAGGAGCACAGCAGGGACCACGCAAGAAGCGGCCCACCAAAGACCGCAGGCCAGCAGCAAGCGCGGCAGCATAGAGATGCGACACGGTGGTGTTAATGATCATTATTCTCATTTATTATCATTATTGTTCAGTCTGAAAAAGGAGCCTGGAGCCAAGAATTGCGCTAATTGGCACTTGTTTTTTTCTTTTTTTTTTTTTTTTTTTTTTTTTTTTTTTGGGGGGTGGTGGTTTGGTGGTTGTTTTTTTTTCCTGGTTGTTGTCGGTTTAGTTCTGAAAACAAACTGGGGTTTAGCATTAATTTGATTTATTTTTTTTTGGGGGGGGGTGGGGGGGTGGGATTTGGTCTTTTCCTCGTTGTTTTGTTTTCATTCCATCACATTGAAAAAGGAAGAAAAGGAATTTTTTGTTGTGGTTTGGTTTGGTTTGGTTTGGTTTGGTTTGGTTTGGTTTGGTTTGTCTTTCTTTCCTTCTTTTCTGCCTGGTTTTTTTTTGTCCCCTCCTCCTTTTTTTTTGTTTGTTTTGCTTTTGTTTCGTTTTGTTTGGCTTTTTTTTTTTTTTTTTTTTTTTTGCTTTAACTGGCTTGGTAAGTTTGGACTCCTCGGATGAAGGTAACGTTGCACACACACGCACACACACTTGGAGAGGAGAGAGAGGAGAGAGAGAGAGAGAGAGAGAGGGAGAGAGAGAGAGCGCGCTCGCGGTGGGCAGACAGACACACGCACGCGCCAGGTCAAAGAACTCTGATACAGTGCAAGAATTTTCCCAAAATGATTGGATCATCATTACCAAAAAAACTCGCCATAACAACACCAAGAAACAAAGAAATGGTTTTTTTTTTTTTTTTTTTTTTAAGCCACACTGTTTGACTGGGATTTTTTCCTGCTTTTTTTTTTTTTTTTTCTTTTTTTGTTTTTTTGTCTTCTTTTTTTTTTGGGTTTTTTGTTGTTTTTTTTTTTTTTTTTTTCTTTTCTTTAAATGTTTGCCACACAGAGAGAAAAAGGGGTTGGAGTGGGAATGGGAGAGGGGGTGGACGGGCTCACAGACCGTGAGCAGGAAGGGGAGAGATTGAGATCGGGGGGGTGGGGGGGGGGGGGGGATGGGAAGGTAGGATAAAGGGATAGGGGAGGGAGGGAGGGGCAGTGGGGAGTAATTTCTTAATGTTCAGGCATTTTCTTGGTCCGCCTTGCTCTCTTCTTCTTTCACCTCTTCCTGCTGGGCACTTTCAGTAGGTTTGGTTTCTTCTACAGCATCTAGTGGAGAAAGAGATGGTCCAGGGTTAGTCAGCCGTCATCTAAAGCGTCCTGCACGTGCACCCGAGCCATTGCCTGATGGGCTGCGTAACGTCAGGCCTCTCTCTCCCCGTCAAAGTCCCCCTGGCACTTCTGCAGCACGGAAAGAATGTGCCCAGGGTTCAGCCCCAGCAGGCAAGTGTGTAGCTTTCACAAAACACCTCTAGCCCCATCAGAAAGCATGTGCAACTGGAAGGAGCTGCTTAGCGTGCTGCTGGTGTAGCAGGCAGCCACTATTTATATCATCATGCGCACTGATTAGGCTCTGGGCTTACCAGCTAGATCAGACACCTTTTTAATGCACCCTGTGCACTGACTAGGCCAACCGCTGCTGAATTTTTGTCCCCCCTGATTACTACCATGAATAGTCCCAGCCAAGACTTGAAGAGACTGCAAAGAGAAAACTCTACACATATTTGAAGGCTGTAAGACCCAGAGGGAGATAAAATTAAAAACCTGTAACTCAGACTTGTCTTAAATTGAGCAGAGATCTGGAGAGATATCTCCAGCCTTCAAGAACGGAAGCCTTCATTCAAGCAGTTGTCACATCTCTCCACTTTTCAGGGCTCTCCTTTCAAAAGTAAAGCTGCCCCCAGGGGAAGCAATGAGTGCAATGGGGGACTGGGTCTGCCTGTCAATCAGACACCTTCATTCACAGGAGAAGTTAAAAGAGACGCTAGGAGCCCATAACAATGAACTAGTCAGGGGATCAGGACCGAGGGGAAGGCAGAGGCAGCCAGGAGGGACAAGGCAAACAAGAGGAGTGCCCCTAAAGCCAGAGTGATCTTACTGCTGGGTTCATCCAGTCCATGATACCACACACCCTTCCTTGCAGCAGGACAGTGTTCACAGTATCACAGTATTACCAAGGTTGGAAGAGACCTCGAAGATCATCAAGTCCAACCTGTAACCACAAACCTCACGACTAGACCACGGCACCAAGTGCCACATCCAGTCCCCTCTTGAACGCCTCCAGGGACGGCGACTCCACCACCTCCCGGGCAGCCCATTCCGATGGCAAATCACTCTCTCAGTGAAGAACTTTCTCCTCACCTCGAGCCTAAACTTCCCCTGTTGCAGCCTGAGACTGTGTCCCCTTGTTCTGGTGCTGGCTGGTTCAATCACCTCCAAGTCCCTGCTGACCAACTTTGGTCATTTCAGATGTGCAAGCTAGTGCACTAACATTCTTGAGCTTCTTCCAGCAACCCTGCTAAGGTCTGTGCACTGTGTGGATTGCTTTTTACAGAAGGTGGTGATGATTCACCAAGGGCTGCAGGGCTGTAAGGTAGAGTAATGCACAAGAGTCTTATTGCACTGTAGTGGATGGCCTGCTCCATTGCCATCTCTCCCCATTCCTCAGTGACTCCACTTCACAGATACACAGACCATGGATAATTCAAGCAAGCAGCATTGCTCCAGACTGGGGATAAAGAACAAGGGAAAGAAAAAGTGCTGAAGGGCTGGGTGGTGTGGGACAGAGGAAAATTTATCTACTGTAAGTGTGCTCAAGCATTGGAACAGGCTGCTTAGGAGATGATGGAGTCACCATCCCTGGAGGTGTTAAAAAAATGTGTAGACCTGGCACTTCAGGACATGGTTTAGTGGCATGGTGGTGTTGGGTTGGCAGTTGGACTCAATGAACTTAGATGTCTTTTCCAGCCAGGACAATTCTATGATTCTATGCCACCCACCTCAATGCTGGCATTGGTCATACCTCCCTAGCATCATTGTATCCCCACTGATCATTCACAAAGGATTGTAGGGGCCCTGAACAGCTCCTGGCTTCTCTGATGGACTATCAGGTGACATTATACCAGCAAATAAAGTGGTCCAGGGACTGCTCTTTGGCCCCAAAGTCATCCAGCACCACACAGCTCATGTCCATACAGACCAACTCTTACTCTCCAGAACTGAGTGGTTGTGTCTGCAAGCTGTTTGGGACAGAGTTGGTGTATTCAAAAATCACTCTGTGGGCCATGTTGCCACTTTAGCAATACAAATGTTCAAATGCCAGAGTTTGGTTTGCAAGGATTAGCACCCTCACACTCACGTTTAGCGTTAGTGAGAATGCTAACTGGGATGTGAAACTTTCCCTACTGTCACCATTCACACATTTTGGCCTGGTCCATTCGATGCCATCAGATGGCAGGCTTGTATTTGCTTTTAAGACTGGCAGTAGGTACTGCATTCCTCCCTCCCTCTCTCTTTCAGCTCCTTAGCTTTTAAACATGGTCCTAATCAGCATTTCTATATGGATCACCTTTAAGATGTGTGTAACTTCTTATCCTGGATCATCTTCACTACAGGCTCTGCTTTTGCATCTTCAAATACTTCTTGTACTCTGACTGTTGATTTTCCAAAAGGAAAATGCCTGTGAGAATATCCCTGTGGCCTGAGTCCCTGAACCTGCAAACCCCTTGTCAGCATAAGCATCTGTGGCGTTTCTTTCCCTTGATACTGAACAGCTAAACGGGATGCTATTGAAGGACTCCTTCTACATAGAGTCATAGAATCATAGAACTGTTGGGGTTGGAAGGGACCTCAAGGACCATTTAGTTCCAACTCCCCTGCCATGGGCAGGGACACCTCACACTAGATCAGGCTGCTCAGAGCCACATCCAGCCTGGCCTTCAAAACCTCCAGGGATGGGACTTCCACCATCTCCCTGGGCAACCTGTTCCAGTGTCTCACCACCCTCATGGGGAAGAACTTCTTCCTAACATCCAATCTGAATCTACCCATTTCTATTTTTGTTCCACTCCCCCTAGTCCTATAATTACCTGACACCCTAAAAAGTCCCTCCCCAGCTTTCTTGTAGCCCCCTTCAGATACTGGAAGGCCACAATAAGGTCACCTCGGAGCCTTCTCTTCTCCAGACTGAACAGCCCCAACTCCTTCAGTCTGTCCTCATAGAAGAGGAGCTCCATCCCTCTAAATCATCCTCATGGCCCTTCTCTGGACATGTTCCAGCATGTCCAGATCCTTCCTGTAATAGGGGCTCCAGAACTGGATGCATTACTCCAGGTGGGGTCTCACCAGAACAGAGTAGAGGGGGAGAAACTGCTCCTTGACCTGCTGGCTGTGCTTCTCTTGATGCATGTAGTACAGCTACAACCATGAACCAAAGATAAAATGGGCAACTGATTAAGATAGGATCCATGTGTGGCTGTAAGGCAAAGCAGGCCAATTTATCCTAGATTTGTTGATTTTCCTGAGTGCTTGATTGGCCTTCAGAGGGAAGGGAGGGGAGTCCTTTTAATCCTGCTCTTCTCCAAGGGATGCATAGCGGGAGGCACGTTGAACTTTGGAGTCAAGAGTAGAATCCCAGTGCACAACCATCTACCCCAATATCTGAGTCAAAAGACCATCATTAGCCTGCAGCAAAGCAAGATTTCCTCTGACAGACCTTAATAAGGCTTTGCTATAAGGCTCTGACAGACCTTAATAAGGCAGAATTTTTGTGGTTTGCTTTTTCTTTTCTAGAGGGAAATTCAAGATGAATGAAAGAGCAACCAAGGATTGGCAGTGCATTTTCCAGGAACACTGGGTTTCTTTATGGTTCCCAATGTCTCTGTCTTCCGACTGAAATGATGCAGGTTTTAGCCAACAGTTCTCACAGCCTCCTCAGGACAGGACAACAGAAGGGCCAGTAACACAAAAAGCACAAGGATAGGCACTGGGAGGTCCTGCATTCCTGCTGTGTTACTGAGTGCCTTGGCCAAGGCATATAAACTGCTAAGTTGCACAGATGCCCCTATTATATAAGCAGCTGAAAGTGGGGTTCGGCTCCTACAGTGGTAAACTCTTGACAGTTGTCCTAGCAAGACGGGCAGGAAATATGGTTGCACACAATGTGGGGGAGCTGGCAACCTCAGTGATGTGGGGAAGCTCACAATGGTTCCTGTGCCATTCCTGCTCTCAGGATAAGCAGGCAGATTGAAATGTCATTTTCTGCAATGTTTTCTTCCCTGTTGGCTCACTACGATGGCAAACCTAATTTCCAGGGAGTGCCCATGGTGCCCAGAGATCCCTGTCTGGCAGAGGAATTGCACAGGAGTGCCTTGTTGCCCCAGTTGGTCTCCTCTGGAGAGCAGCTAGTGGTAGGCAGACAGTTCTCAGCTGAACCAGCCCAGAGACTGCACTGATTTCTGCCACGGACTGATTCTGAGCAGGAAGTATTTAAAATCACTTCACCACACATCAAGTCAATAGAGAGGAGTCATCCAAACCAAATGCTGATGACACAGTGGCTGGAAAGTTGACTGGCAGAAAAGGACCTGGGGCTGCAGCTCGACAGCTGTCTGCACATGAGCCACAGTGTGCTCAGGTGGCCAAGGAGACCAACAGCGTCCTGGCTTGGATCAGGAATTAGTGTGGCGAGCACGGGTAGAGAAGTGATTGCCCTCCTGTAGTCAGCATGAGTGAGGCTGCACCTTGAGTAGCATGTTCAGTTTTGGGCCCTTATGATAAGAGAGACATTGAGGTGCTGGAGCATGTCCAGAGAAGGGCAACAAAGCTGGTGAAGGTTTCAAAGAACAAGTCTTATGAAGAGCAGATGAGGAAACTGGGGTTATTCAGCCTGGAGGAGGATGAGGGGAGACCACATTGCTCTCTACCACTACCTGATGGAAGTTGCAGTGGTCCCAAAGATCAACGAAATGCTACTAAAGCTGCTAGGAAATTAGACATATCTTAGCAGGGTATAGCAGTGTGAGGGGTATTTCCCCATATTACTTCAACACCATGCAAGAAAAGAGAGGGTAGACCTCTTGGAAGGGATGCAATCTCTTCTCCCTAGTATCAGATGATGGGAAAAGGGAAATGGCATAAAATTGTGCCAGGGGAGGCTTAGGTTGGATATTGGGAGAAATTTCTTTCCTGAAAGAATGGCCAGGCATTGGAACAGGCTGTCCAGGGAGGTGGTAGAGTCACTGTCCCTGGAGGTGTTCAAGAATGTGTGGACATGGAACTTTGGGACATGGTAGTACTGACAGCTGGACTCAATCTTAGACATCTTTTCCAGTCAAAGCAATTCTATGACTATGACACATGGCAAACTAGGGCAAACTGTCATGACTGTGGATGACCCAAGTATGAAAGAGAGCTCTACCTTTTTGAATAGGATTCCTGTGAGAGAAAATTCAGGCAGTCACTCTCCCTCTCTTTTCTTGCATGGTATTGAAGCAATATGGGGAAACACTCCACACACTGCTATGCCCTGCTAAAGTATGTCTGATTACCTTACAGCTTTGGAATGGAATGGAATGGAATGGAATGGAATGGAATGGAATGGAATGGAATGGAATGGAATGGAATAATGAGTAGAATAATAGAATAGAATAGAATAGAATAGAATAGAATAGAATAGAATAGAATAGAATAGAATAGAATAGAATAGAATAGAATAGAATAGAATAGACCAGACCAGACCAGACCAGACCAGACCAGACCAGACCAGACCAGACCAGACCAGGTTGGAAGAGGCCTTTGAGATCATCAAGTCCAACCTATCATCCAACACTATCTAATCAACTAAACCATGGCACCAAGCACCCCATCCAGTCCCTTCCTAAACACCTCCAGTGATGGTGAGTCCACCACCTGCCTTTAGCAGCATTTCAGTGATCTTTGGGATGAGGGAAAAGCAGCAGCCTGGTGTTGTTATACAGCAACAAACTTTAGCAAGAAGTAATATCATCAAGGGTCAAAAATTCAGCCCAAAAGATAAAGTTCAAGCTTTGGAACTGCTAAACCACTGCAGTGAGAAGAGGATCCTCTCTGTGCAATTGGAGCAATGCAGCACAAGCCTGCTGATATCAGGCCAGTTAATAGGAGTTTGTGATTCATGAGGGTTGGTGAGACAGTCTATCTGACTCACCATTCACTAATTGGTTTGATGCAGACTATTTCTGCAGTATGTTCTCTGGGGTTTTCTCTGGACTAGTTTTCAGTGTTTCAGTAAAGGAGGGTAAGGTATCCCTGGGGAGATCAGTAGATGACTATCCTGGAGATTCACAGAATCACCAAGGTTGGAAGTGACCCCAAAGATCATCGAGTCCAACCTGTCACCACAGACCTCATGACTACTAAACCATGGCACCAAGTGCCACATCCAATCCCCTCTTGCACACCTCCAGGGATGGTGACTCCACCACCTCTTTGGGCACCACATTCCAATGGCTAACAACTCTCTCAGTGAAGAACTTTCTCCTCACCTCCAGCCTAAACTTCCCCTGGTGCAGCTTGGGACGGTGTCCTCTTGTTCTGGTGCTGGTTGCTTGAGAGAAGAGACCAACCCCCTCCTGGCTACAACCTCCCTTCAGGTAGTTGTAGACAGCAATAAGGTCTCTCCTGAGCCTCCATTCCATGCATCAGAGAGGATATTTCTTACCTTGCTTTTTACCCAAACTAGTTTTGGTTTCCCACTTCCTTGAACTCTGGGCTACCACACCTTTTAGTTTGTGTTCAGATGCAGTTATACAGACAGAACTGCACAGCCTGAGACTTTCACATTCACTGTCACAGAATCATAGAACTGTTTAATTTGGAAAAGACCTCTAAGATCATCGAGTCCAACGGTCAACCTAACACCACTGTGGCCACTAATCCATGGCCCAGAGTTCCACATCTGTATGTTTCTCAAGCACCTCCAGGATAAAGCATGAATGGCCAAGTCAAAAAGCTAAAACAACTCAACCAGATCAAGACCAAGAACAAAACCCACCAAGCTTGTGCTTTCAGTCATCACCCTCACACTTGTTTCAATGCATCATGCTTTGCACAGTTCCTGGTTATTCCAGACCTGTGGGCATCCCTCCTCCCCCAGCCTTCTCCTCCCCCTCCTCCCCCAGGTTTGGAATCTGAATTGTTTTGCAGCCTTGCCTTTTGTTTCAGTCTTTCGAAACCTATGCGGCAATCAAATCATCCTATAGTATGGGATAAGCTTGCCAAAGAGACAGGCATCTGTGAGTTGAGATGCCAGCAACCTCACTTCAATCTAGCAAGATGAGCAACCTTTTGGGCAGCCTCAGACAAGCCTTAATCTGTGATTGCAGAATTGCTGAAGTGGTGGCGCTGCGTGATGGGAGAGGCTAAAGTGTGATTGCTTCCCAGATGAAGGCGCTGGGTCAGAGACCTGCTTAATATCTACAGCTCCAGCTGACGCTTGCTAGGGAACTGCCTTGCCCACAGAAGAGAAACAGCATGGAAATGATCTACAGGTTCTTGCTGAAATAGGGTCTCAGAGAGCTCCTGCCCCCAGCACTTCATTTATTTCCTGGAAAGGGTGAGAATCACGCCTGTGAGCCCTGCTGAGGAGCAAACGCCTCGAACATATGCAGCTTTCATTGCTGTAAAGCTGAAGCAGGCGTGGAAGCAGCAGTTTTGCTGGATTGTGGGACTTCCAGCTGCCTTTGCCTACACTGTGCTCTAATGGCTGAGCATTGCAGGCTCCTCTCCAAGTCTCTCCACTGCCCACATTAGTGAAATTAGGTTGAGTGGATTTCCGGGTAAAACACTGTCTCTTGGGACCTGCCCAGCTCCCATCTGACTTGCCAAGATTAATTAAATCAGACTATACATCAGTTTATGACCATAGTAGCAGCAACCTCTCTGCTGATCATTTCTTTTGTGGCTGGTGGATTGGTTTTGTCTTCCTTTTTGTGTCTGTTCCACTGCAGATCTTTAAATTAACCACAGCTGACGCCAAGAGAAGAGGAAATTGCACCAACACTCCAGGATTCTACTACAGATGCTGGGATTCTGCTTTTGCTGCTTTCCCAATAATTAAATAATTAAATAATTAAAACAATAATTATGTTTGCATAATTATTGCTGATATTAATTGTGCAAACAGAACTCTCCTATGCCTTCATGCTAAAGTATTGCCCAGGCTACTCACACGCTGCTCTTTCTCTAGCATTTGTCATGCTTTGTGCCTTTCTCCCTTGTCTTCTGCCAACTACAGTTTGATCAGAGATGGAACAGAAAATCTGTGCCTCATTTAGTCTCCCATTTGCTCCCAAATATTAATCTGCTGAAAGCAGACCTCACCTGCCCCAGAGATGACTCTGTTTAGAGACATTTTTTTGGAGGCTAAGGCCCAATTTGAAATCCCTGACCTGAGCCTATCCGAGTTTTAATGACATTTGCATCCAGATTTGGATCCAGGCTTCACAGCTTGATTCATCTGTCCCAGTCCATCTGTCCCTCTAGCCAGCCAGAAGCCAGTTCCAGGCAGAAGATGGTAGGCCTGAGACTGCTGAAACAAGACTCACTTCAGGTTCAGAACTGTTGCTTATATTGTTCCCTTTCCAATCCAAGTTAGCCCATTGCAGTCAGCCCTGTGATGTGTCATATGCAGTGCTAAAATCCTACAGTCCCCCTACTCACTGCTCCCAAAACCCAGCATATTTATGCTGGCCCAGCAAAACACCAAATGACAAAGGAACTGGGTATTTCAAGTGAGTGGCTGTGTCTGGTCCAGGGAACTGACTTGCATGATTTCTCCCAACCCCCTGGTGAATTCCTCACTTGCTGCAGATGGACTCAGGTTACTACCTGATTCTTGTGAGCCCTGGTGGTCCTGGTAGGCACAGGGCACCTGGGAGATCAGCATACTCTTGGTATTCCCTGCAACAAGGTTGTGGGGATGGATGTCCTGACTGCAGGCAGCAGGCAGCAGGTCAAGAGAAGATGCCCAGCAACTTCTGGAAAGCAGCAGGCAAAGAAGCCTGTTCAGGTTAAAACAAACAGCTGAACACGGCCACGATACGTGGTAGCTTGGGCCTCCTGCTCCTGGGCTGCCTTATCTCTGTTTCAGTGCCATGTATGCCAACTTCAGCTGCTCTAGCAGAGGGGAAAACAACAACTTCTGCCAGTCCCATGGCTGATGACTTTGGTCCAAGCTTGGACCGCTGCCTCTTCTTATAATCCTGCTCATTCCTCAGAGGACAGCCAGCTCCAGTTCTGTCACCCCAGCTGCCTTTGCACTTTGTCAGATTGAAGAGCTAGTGGCTTAGGGATTTCTTCTCTCTCTCCTCCTGCCATGCTCCTTTCTTTCCCCAGCATCTCCACAGCAATCCCACCCTGCATCAGCATGCCTTTGTGCAGTAGATGGAAACGGAGTAAGTGGTGGGAGAGATGCTCAGGGTGCAAGGTGGTGGGGAAGGGGATCCGAGGGGAGCCAGGCTCACAGCTCCGTTGCAAAGCATCTTTCACAGTGTCTAGACACCAGCTGCTGGGTTGCCATGGAAACTCTCCAACTTTGGCTGATAGGAGGGAGCACTGAGGTCTCCAGAGAAATGGGAGTGGTGGAGGAAGAGGGTAGAGAGGGAAAAGGGAGGATGTTCCTTGTGAATGTGAGGTGTTAACCCTGTTACAGCTACATTTGCAAATATGTTTGCTTCCTGGAGAATGGGAAAGAGAAGCTTCCCTTCTTGCTTCCACTGCCATTTCCTTCCCACACCACCAGGCCCAAAGGTTGAGACAGTTACATGCCTAGTGCTGGCTGCTTGTTTATTCCTGCCTACTATCAGCACTTTTGGCCCAAACTGTCTGTGTACAGTACCTATAACTAGGCAATTGCAATCCAGCCAGGACTGAGAAAAGCCTACCCGAGTGGTTAGGTTTTCAGACAGTGAGATGTCCTTTAACGATGCCTCTCTCTTGGCCACCACCACTGCTCCAAGCAAATGCAGCTCCAGGGAGGACAGGGTGCTTCTCTTTGGCAGCAGTGTGATCTGTGAGGGTGCTTCTGTGGGGATGCTTTGCTGCACCAGAAAATGATGGGCAAATGGCAGGTTATGGTCAAAGGGGAGGTCAAAGAGCCCTTTTGGGATGAGGGTGTTTGGAGGCAGATGCTTTGCACTGATAGTGAGCGGCCTCATGCTAAACAGCGTCAAAGGTGCTGACCTCGAGGAATCCTACCAGGGCTCCATGATCTTCAAAGTCAGGGAACCTCAAGTGAAGAAATAAGAAGTGACTTGTGCAGGGGCTCCCCAGCCTTCAGATAGGGTTAGAGCTGATCTGATTCCAAATCAGTTGCTCACCTGCACTGCTGAAGAACCTCTCCCTTCAGGAGAGGTTCCATGCTACTAGCATCTCCATCTCTACCAAAAGAGAGAGGCAGAGACAAAGATGCCTCTGCAGGTACTCAGAGCACAGTTCTTCATTATCCACTTGAATGACTGTCCAGCAAGTTAATGTAATGGTCTTTTTAGAGAATATCCAGCTTGTATTGGCTATAGAAGATAAAACTGGACATAGAGAAGATAAAACTGGACATAATATCTAGATCAGACATTCATGATGAACTCAGATCCTTGGGAACATCAAAACCTGTCTCCATTGTGACCTTCCCAAATTGGTACAGGTGGTCAACAATATAAGTATTTATCTGATCTTTGTCACAGTAACAGTTGATGTAACTCACAATCACAGAGGTATTTTCACCTTGAGGCATCCCAGTGAAGAAAGCAAAGGCTTTGATCTGCATTTTAGAGTGAGCAAAGTATTGAGAACTGAGTGTGGTCACAATAATCCTGTGGTGTACCCAGGGTGTTGAGTTGCCTTGGCCCTTCATTCCAGCATCTCAACTAGCCACTCTCCATACAGCAGCACTTTCCTAGGTGTGATGCCTTGGGCATTCCACAGAGCCCTAATTTAAGGACAAAACTGGAGATACAGCAATCTCAGCAGTACCTTCCAACCACCACAGGAAGGCAGGTGGAAGAAAGGCATTCATTACTTCACCTTAGGAAAATCACAGAATCGCAGCATCACCAAGGTTGGAAGAGACCTCAAAGATCATCAAGTCCAAACTGTTCACAGACCTCATGACTAAACCATGGCATCAATATAAGAATGAATAATATAGAAGTTGTTCTTTTCTCCTTCCCTGCCCCTGTTGATTTGAGCTAGGTCCTGCAGACCAGAAAGGCTACTTTTTGAAATTCCTCAAATACCTTGTGAGTCTAACAGCTTGAATATAGAAGATTCTACTTGCTTCCAGCTGTGGAATGTAACAGTTGGCAGCTGTTCTTGGCATGCATATCGGAAAAGAGGATGTCCCCATCTCATGCATTCTCTTGTGTCACCCATGCCCAGGTGGCCAAGAGGGCCAATGGCATCCTGGCCTGGATAAGGAACAGTGTGGCTAGCAGGAGCCGGGAGGTCATTCTGCTCCTGTACACTGCACTGGTTAGGCCACACCTTGAGTCCTGTGTCCAGTTCTGGGCTCCTCAGTTTAGGAAAGATGTTGACTTGCTGGAAGGTGTCCAGAGTAGGGCAACAAAACTGGGGAGGGGTTGGGAGCACAGCCCTGTGAGGAGAGGCTGAGGGAGCTGGGGTTGCTTAGCCTGGAGGAGGCTCAGGGGAGACCTTCTTGCTCTCTACAACTACCTGAAGGGAGGTTGTAACCAGATGTGGTTTGGTCTCTTCTCCCAGGCAACCAGCACCAGAACAAGAAGACACAGTCTCAAGCTGCACCAGGGGAGGTTCAGACTGGATGTTAGGAAGAAATTCCTCACAGAGAGAGTGATTGCCCATTGGAATGTGCTGCCTGGGGAAGTGGTGGAGTCACCATCACTGGAGGTGTTTAGGAGGAGACTTGATGGGGTGTTTGGTTGCATGGTGTAGTTGATTAGGTGGTGTTGGATGATGGGTTGGACTCAATGATCTTGAAGGTCTCTTCCAACCTGGTCTATTCTATTCTACCTTTTCCCTCTTGCTGGCTAAGGCTCTGGAGTATGGTTTAGAGAGAGGGCATGTGAGGGGACAGGAGAAAAAGGTCTTGATAAGACACATCCCTTTATTCTTTAGTGTCTGTAGGGTGGCTGCCCTGTGAGGTCATAGGGGAGAAATCAGAGGAAAGTTATGTAGAAATGAATATACTCTGAGCAGGTCATGGCCAAGTGAGCAAAATACAGTCTTAGTGAAGCAACTGATAGTGATTCCTCTGCAGCCAGGACATTTCTAGCAAAGTAATTAATTCAGGGAATGAAGCTTTACAGCACTTTGGGGATGGAGCTTTGGGTTTGGAGAGGCCTGGCAGATGCACAGAGAATAACACAGCAACTGACAGAAGTTTGGTAGACAGATCAGATCCTCCAAGGTCTGCCCATCTTACAGCTCCACTGATGAGTCTGGCAATTGTGGTAAGATCAGTAGGGGGATAAAAATGAACCCAAAACCGTGGCAGACTGCTGGCATTTACACACTGCTGAGCTTGAAGTAAATAGGATTAGAGAGGAAGGGAATATGCAGAGCACTAGAGGCTTTGAGTTCTGCATCTACAGCTCCTTCCTCATCATACAGACAAGCTGTGAGGTTGCTCTCCTCTCCTGCTCTAGCAATGCTGGCCAGGGAAAAGAGGCCAGAGGATAAACTCTTCCATAATTGCAGCAAAAAGGTCTAGAAATTCCTTCAGTGCCTCCAGAATGAATGTACTGTTTCTCTGCTCATATTCCTCCCCCTTCAGCTGTCGGTGGCAGGAAAACAAATTGCTGCAGCCCTTACTACAAGCCATGCTCCCACCTCCCTTCCCCCAGCCCAAAAGACATGTGCCATTCATAAGCTGCCTGACTGCTGGTCTCCATTATTAAAGCCTAGAAGGCTGACAAATTGGGAATTCATGGAGCCTGTAAGCCTCCAACAACCAGATTGCCATGGAAACCAGAGGCAGCCTCCATCTCCAGCAGAAATGATATTGATCTAGCTGAAGGCAAGGAATTACAATCAAGGAGAGGATATAAAATGTCTCTTTTTCTTCCCTTTGCCATCCTCCCATTTTGTGTTTAAGTGAAGGAGAAATTTCATTCCGAGGTCATTAGTTTGTTTCTGTCCATCATACTACCTACACCAAAGCTCTGCAAATTGGATGCTAAAAAGAAGTGCTTGTTGTCAAGCCTTCCCCAGACATCTTGCTGATAACTGTCCCCATCAATAACAGTTCTTTGCATCAAAGATATTACTCATATTTCCCACAGACACAGTTGGTGTGCACACACGTATGCCTTTGGTGAAGAACAGGGGCTGGAACGCAGCCGCTGCTTTCTAGGAGGCAGTTCAAGCTCACTGCTGGCCCCATTGAAGCTTCTGGAAGCCTTTGCTCTTCATTTCAACAGGAGGAGGTCAACACATGTGTTATGACAGTACAGACAGAGGAGCAAGCATTTTGAACTATGAGCACTTGGGAAATCCTCAATTTGAGGTAACGCACAGTGACACAGCTGGTGCAGAGAAACCCTCCCCTCTACCCTGAATTCCCTGTCTGGGACTGGTTAATCACAGCCCTCCAGGGACGGAAAGATCAGGAGCCATACTGCAAAACCAGGTGAACAGATGGACACCTTCCCCAGCTCATACTGCAAAGGCCAGATACTCCTTAATCTGTCACCCATCCCTTGAGTGCCCATGAGAAAGCCTAAGGGCTGGGAACTGAAAAGCCACAGCTTGATGTGAGGTCAGACTGCACTGTCACCTCTTCCAGCCTGAGAAATCTCTGTGACCAGAGGTGTGGTGATGCCTGCCCAGTAAGTGCTTAGCCCTAGGTAAAAGGATGGCATCAAGCAGCCCTGTGCCTGGTGCTGGCCATTTTCAGAGCTGAGTTGCACAGCAGGAGGGAAGGAGCTGCCTGGAAAACCGTTCACGGGCAGCCTCATTGCCAGCAGCTTGTGAAGGTGGCATCAGCTAGCACCAGCAATTCTGGTTTTAATTCAAATCTGGGAATTTCTTTTTTTTTATTATTTTTTTCTTTTTATTTCCCAAAAGCTCAACTTTGCCTCAGTTTGGGAGGCACTTTCCAGCCCTGGAACTTTCTGAGCATTACATCGAGTGAACTGGTGTGGCTGTCCCACAGTAGCTATCTCAGTTTAATGGGCTTTTCACAACACCAATTCAATCAGGTAATGAATTTGACCTTGAGATGAATGCACCCAATGAGGCAGCTGCAAATGCTGGGGACGTTTCATAGGAGCACAGTGAGGCAGCCCTACAGCCTATAAACAGATGGCTGTGCTGTGGCAGCCCGAGGTCAGGTTGCATCCTGTAACACCGTGGAACATCAGGTATGTCCGAGTTGTTGACAGCAAAGGCAAAGCTCCTCCTCAGTAATGTCCACTATGGTGGAAAAGAGTACCCTTACAGGGTGCTAAGATGGCAATAGCCTGCTTGTTAAGTCTCCTGAGCTAGTGTACTATGACAAGGCTTCTCTCCCTCCCTGCTAACACTGCCAGCTGTGGGGCAGAGAAGGGCAGCAAAGCTGGAGAGGAGTTTGGAGCACAAGCCCTATGAGGAGAGGCTGAGGGAGCTGGGGTTGCTTAGCCTGGAGAAGAGGAGGCTCAGGGGAGAACTTATTGCTCTCTACAACTACCTGAAGGAAGGTTGTAGCCAGGTGGGGGTTGGTCTCTTCTCCCAGGCAAGCAGCACCAGACCAAGAGGACACACTCTCAAGCTGCACCAGGGGAGGTTTAGGCTGAATGTTAGGAAGAAGTTCTTCATAGAAAGATTGGCCATTGGAATGGGCTGCCCAGGGAAGTGGTGGAGTCACCATCACTGGAGGTGTTTAGGAGGAGCCTGGATGAGGCACTTGATGCCATGGTTTAGTTGATTAGATGGTGCTGGATGATAGGTTGGTCTCTTCTAGCCTGTTTAATTCCATTCCATTCCATTCCATTCCATTCCATTCCATTCCATTCCATCCTTCCTATTCTATCCCATCCTATCCTATCCTATCCTATCCTATCCTATCCTATCCTATCCTATCCTATCCTATCCTATCCTATCCTATCCTATCCTACCCTACCCTATCCTATCCGCAGTAGCCACTTACACACTATTGCATGCATAGCCAAAGTCTGTCATGAAGCTCAGCTCTGCACAGGTCCACAAAAGGCTATGAGAAGCCACAGCTGCCATTTGCAGAGTTACTAAGATTTGGAGGAAGGTGGAGCAACCCATACTTTTGGCTTGGGTATTGTAGTTTTGACAGTGGTTGCCACAGAAAAGGATCTTATCTAATGCATGAACCTACCAGGCCTGAGCTGCTCTGAAATTAGTCTAAAATTGCACTGAAGTGTAGGAAGGGACACCCCACCATGTCATGCTCACCTTGTCTCCTCGGTCCTCCAGCTGATTTTATTTGTGGTTAAGGTCCTTGGCTCGGGTATTGTCTGGTGGCCACAGAGCCATGCTGTGAGATATCCATGTGAATGAACATGTCTCTCTTACTCTTCCTCTCCTGCTAAACTTGTTCCACTTCCATAAATCATTAAATATTCATTGGGCCAGAGGAAAACATTCACTCTGTAGACCAGTGGTGAGGGCACTCATCTGGAATGGCGGAGACCAAACTCCACATCCTGGCTCCAGCACATAATAAATAATTTATACAAAGTGGAACAGCTTCAGCAGGAGGGATCAGGGGAAAATTTGTCCAGCAGCCCAATGGCTTGCTTGAAAAGCTCAATGGATTTCAGCTACCCAGGGTAAGGCACAAGGTCATCCTGTCTTCTGTTCCATTCAGGGAGTACCTGACCTTCATATGCTAGATACTCTAAAAGCAGGCAAAGATTTCTCTTACTACTTCAACTTAAAAATCCCATAATTCCTGGCACTAGCCCACTTGGTGCCATGGTTTAGTAGTCATGAGTTGTTGGGTGGCAGGTTGGACTTGATGACCTTTGAGGTCTCTTCCAGCCTTATTGATTCTGTGATTCTGTTCCATTTTCACAGATCAAAGGGTTCTTTAACAAAGCCAAGTTTCAGAGAAAAAATCCAGCCCAGCAGGCCTCAGAAGCCCTGCATGGAGACAGCTTGCATGGCAACTGTTTGGTTAAAACACATGTATATGTTTTGCCAGAAACAAGGACAGGAAATAGTTGCATGCTACATCAGTTAGGAATGGGGGAATTTTTCTCTGTCTTCCCTGATGTGGAAATCAGTAACTCCATCCATCTTTCTCATAGTCCTTTGGCTTTAGCCATGAAGAAGTTTTCTAGCTTGAGGCACAAAGAAGCATTTTCTTCCTCACTTTGTGTCTCTTTATTGAGTGCAGTGAACACTGTTGGATTAATATCTCTAGAGACCAAGGCCTCCTCTTCAGCCAGCCAGTGCTGTGCATTTCTTCTCCATGCCTTTCTGCTGGGCCTCGTGTGTGTTTGGGAGAGGTTGTGCCACAGACACGAGGTCAAAGTCAGTCCCTGTGCCTGGCACCATGTTTGGCCACAATGATAGTCTCCCAACAAAAGCTTGGCAGCAGTGCTGGGATGGGTTTGTGCACAGAGTACCTTCATCCCCAAAGATAAGCTTCAAGGTATGTGCCAAAACTCTTTACACCATCGAGGGAACCCTCAAACACTCACCAGTCCCACTGGCTTGCAAACCTGCAGCACCCTGAATGTCCCTGTTGAACAGCAGGAGCTTATCATGGGACATGTGTAGGACTCAGCAGGTGTGGGACAGAGTTAGGATATCTAGGTGACAGTCTTGCCTGCTCATTGTTTAGCAATAAAGGAGGTACCTCCTTTCACTATGCTTTCACCATCTGGATCCCTGGTGTACCAGTTAAATAACAGACTGTGAATGTGGACAAAGGGCCAGACAGAATTGCTGAAGGTATAAATTATAGCAGCCCTTCTGAAGATAACCACACAGCAGCCCTCGGCTCAAACCCTGCGAGTTACATCCCTTCTGACCACAAAGGAAAGCAGACAACCAATATTACAGTATTGTGCTGAATTTCTTCCTCCCAGGGGAAGAGACAAACAGACCATTTGTGATCAGATCTATGATCAAGACCACAGACTCCTTCAATCTGCACATCTTTCTGAAGTGCAGCAAGGCAGGCTCCAGCCAGGGCTTGGTCTCCTGCAGCATATCCCTTGTTTAAGCACTGATGGCTGAAGATTACTCTGAATTACTTACAGCACTGATGGTGAAATCACAGGTGAAATCCTAGCCTCATATATGTTAGTGAAGCTTAGATTTCAGCCCTGTAGCTGCAGCTACAGCTGGGGAGCATTGCCTCCAAACAGGCTGTAAAAGACGGGAGGAAGGAAGGAGGAAGAAGAGGAGCTGAGAAATTCTGAGATAAGTAGCATAGGGTGTCTGAGCTGGAATACATACTCTTTGATTTCTAAGCCCACACTCAAGGAAAGGCTAGAGTACTATAATCACCTGAAAACTAGGCACTTGTGGACTTAATCCATACAAGCTTGAATTCACACCTCACTCTTAGAGGCTTGTGTCATAGAAACAGAATCACAGAATTGGTGAGGTTCGAAGATACCTTTGAGATCACCAAATGGCTTGCCTAGAGCTTGCAATCCACCGCTGCTGCTAAGCCACTACCACTCAACCATGTTTCTAACCACCACATCCACATGTCTTTTAAACACTTCCATGGATAGTGACTCCACCATTTCCCTGTGCAGCCTGTTCTGGTGCCTGATAACCATTTCCATGAAGAAATTGTTCCTAACATCCAGCCCAAACCTTCCCTGGCACAACCTGAGGCTGTTTCCTCTTGTCCTGTTACCCATTGCAAGTGCGAAGAGACTGACCCCTACCTCGCTCCAACCTCCTCTGAGGGAGTGCAGGGTGATGAGATCTCCCCTAGCCTCCCCTTCTGAAGACTAAACAAGCCCAGTTCCCTCAGCCATTTCTCATAAGCTTTGTGTTCAAAACCCATCAGCAGCTTTGGTGCTCTTCTAAACCAATGAGCCCCCAAAGCCTTTAAGAACAGCAGAGGCTTTTAAAAGCACTTTCCACCACCCCAACTTTAAATGACTTTTACTTTATTCCATCTTCCATCTCTCCAAATGATTATCCAGTAAGGCCTTTGAAGCATTCTTCAAAGCTGCTGAGACAGTTCTGCCCAAGTCAGCAGCACTGGGGATGCTCCTGCACGCTCGTCACAGCTCTCGTTTCTGCCTTCCCTTTCCCTGTATGTGAGATGCATTGTCAGCTATGGTTCTGCAGCGCTGCACCACTTCAGCACCGGAATTGGGATGCTCTTCGAAATGTCAGGGAGATTTTCTTCTCCATTAAGCCCTGTAGGTTACAGGTAATGCCTGATTATCATTACCAGCATTCCCAATTACTGTGTTTTGCTGAAGGAAGATGGAGAGGTTGAATAGTGTCTTCCACCTTCTGCTTTCCTTCATAAGGAAATGAGGACTCATTTGCTATTGCCTCAAGGTACAGCTGGAAAGTGTGTGGTCCTTTGAACGCTGGATAATTAGGACCTTATGACCTTTATCTAAGACTTATTTACATTAACCTTTAAGTCTCACTTTTCCTGTCATTAGAAGAAGAAGAGCAGTTTCTTTTACATCTCTGGGCCCTGTCCAGGTTTTCACAGTTCTTTCCCTGGAGGTGTTTAAGACCAGGCTGGACAAGGCTCTGGCCAGCCTGATCTAGTGTGGGGTGTCCCTGCCCATGGCAGGGGGCTTGGAACTAGATGATCCTTGTGGTCCCTTTCAACCCTGACTGATTCTATGATTCTATGATTCCTGACTACTTTGCAGTCCTGCAAAGGGCAGGTGTCCAACCTGGGCTCATGGCTGCCAGGACCTCAGCTGAGATTTTTCAGCTCTGTTCCAGTGTACCATGCTGATAGTGATGGAGCTCAGGACACTGGAGGTGACAAAGAAACATTTCCACAGACGACATTCACATTTGGTGATGATAAATCCAAGGTTCTTTATAAGGTACAGGACAACAGAGCTTAGGGACTTTAGCAGAGAATACAGAATGTGAAAGGAAGTCACAGTTTTAGTAACCTGCAAAACCAGATCAGAGTCCCCTTCAGAGAAAGCTAAGCTCAGAATGGCAGCACTCTCCATTATCCATCAATTATTGGTTTTGCTCGAAAGATATCCAATGCCAGCAAAGAGGAAAGACGGGGAATGAGGAAGCCTCCTTTAAGTCAAGCTTGCACCATGAATGTAGTCTTAAGACATACATTATGGCTAGAGACATGTGAAAACTGGGATTGATTAAGTAGGTCTTTCATAGGTCTGTTGGAAATCCAGAACTGGAGGGGGAGCCTGTCCCACAGAGATGATGCCAGTGGCTTGACTTGTAAGCCTCCTGTCACAGCCTACATTACCTTTGGTTCTCGTAACCACTGCCCAGTCTCACAGATCATCATATGGCTGGACAGAATATTTGTGCAGAGCCTTTACAAAGAGGAGAGTTCCCAAGTCCACTTCAGACCTGGATATAATTGCAGTTACCAGTGCTCACTGGGTAGCTGTGTTCAAAACAGGAAGATGTTGATGTGAATAAGAACTGGGATGAGGAGCAAAACAGAAGAAACATTGCCTGTCTGAAAACATGTGTATACAAGTACAGCCTTTGCTGGACCAATGTATACAGTGTTTGCCACCCCATCTCAGAAATGACATTTCCAGATTTAAAAGGGGTATCAAGAAAAGCAACTGAGATGCTAAAAGGCATGGAAATAATTTCCTATTAAAACCCAGTGG
This sequence comes from Picus viridis, assembly GCA_033816785.1. Lineage (NCBI taxonomy): Eukaryota > Metazoa > Chordata > Aves > Piciformes > Picidae > Picus > Picus viridis. The sequence goes on along the minus strand of CM066569.1, from coordinate 9,061,412 downwards.
AAAACACTGTACATGGCTGGGCTAGCTGCTAGACAGAAGAGAGATACTGCCTATTATCACCTCTGCCCTCCTAAAGGGAAGAGAAAAAATAAGGGAGCCTTATGCATTGGAAAAGAGAACCAAAACAGCATTAATTGAGACACTAGCAATAACAATAAAATTAAATATGTATATGTATACAGGAGGAGGCTCAGGGGAGACCTTATTGCTCTCTACAACTACCTGAAAGGAGGTTGTAGCTAGGAGGGGGTTGGTCTCTTCTCCCAGCAACCAGCACCAGAACAAGAGGACAAAATCTCAAGCTGTGCCAGGGGAAGTTTAGGCTGGAGGTGAGGAGGAAATTCTTCACTGAGAGAGTTGTTAGCCATTGGAATGTGCTGCCCAGGGAGGTGGTAGAGTCACCATCCCTGGAGGTGTTCAAGAGGGGATTGGATGTGGCACTTGGTGCCATGGTCTAGTCATGAGGTGCTGGGTGACAGGTTGGACTTGATGATCTTTGAGGTCTCTTCCAACCTTATTGATTCTGTGATTCTATGATTCTGTATGTATACCTGTATACATTCCTTTCCCTAATATCTTTTACCTTTCTTTCCTTTAAATACCTTTAAATTTTTGTTAATATTCCTTTTTTAACTTCCAAGTCAGTGCATGGCTGTTCTTTCATTGTTCACCCCTTTGTCTTCTCCTGCCTAACTTTCCCCATGGGGGAAAAGGGAGAGAGGAGAAGAAGACAAATTACATCTGTCCCATTGGGTATTTTGGCTCTGGGAAAACTCAAACAGCAACATCATTAGAAGATAGCAGACCTGAGAATCACATGGGAGTAGAGACAGTATTTCACTGCCACAGAGGAGGAAATTCTGCACCTGTAGTGTTCTCTGGAAAATGGTGACATTCCGCTTTCCTCACCCTGTCCCTCACATGGCTATTTGCACCAATGCAAAGCAAGCTGTGAAACACAAATCACAGAATCACAGAATGTTAGGGACTAGAAGGGACCTCAAGAGATCATCTTGTCCAACCCTCCTGCCAGAGCAGGATCACCTATACCAGATCACATGGGAACTCATCCAGATGGGTCTTGAATACTACCAGAGAGGGAGACTCCACAACCCCCTGGGCAGCCTGTTCCAGTGTTCTGTCACCTTCACAGTGAAATAATTCTTCCCCCTGCTTCCATGGAACTCCCAATGCCTCAACTTCCACCCATTGCCCCTTGTCCTGTCATTGGGCATCACCAAGAAGAGCCTGGCTCCATCCTCTTGGCACTCACCCTTTATGTATTTATAAATATTGATGAGGTCACATCTCAGTCTCCTCTTCTCCAAGCTGAAGAGCCCCAGCTGCCTCAGTCTGTCCTTGTAAGGAAGATGTTCCACTCCCTTAATCATTTTTGTGGCTCTGTGCTGGACTCTCTCAAGCAGCTCCCTGTCCTTCTTGAACTGAGGTGCCCAGAACTGGACACAATACTCCAGATGCGGCCTCACCAGGGCAGAGTAAAGAGGGAGGAAAAACCTCTGTTGACCTATCAACCACACCCCTTCTAATACACCCCAGAACAGCATTTGCTTTCTTGGCCACGAGAGCACATTGCTGGCTCACGGTCAACCGTCCATCCACTAGGACCCCCAGGTCCTTTTCCCCTTCACTGCTCTCCAGCAGGTCAGTCCCTCACCTATTCTGGTACATGGGGTTCCTCTTTCCCAGGTGCAGTGCTTATACCCATGGAGAAAGAATGCAATGCAAAGATGAAGAATTTCAGAACAACTGAGGACTAGGGACATAACTTGGACACCTTTAAGCATGTTGCAGGTAACTTAAATTTCATTTATATTCTTACCTTGTTCCTGGAGTAGTACTTCAGACAAGACAATGCTGGCATGCTGCTTTAGTGTTGCTCACTCTGGGGCAGCCATGGGAAGACTACTGCAAATACATTTGCATTGCTTTCCTTGGCTGCCAGGTGTAGCAGCAGAAATAAGCTCCCACGAAACAGCAGCAAAGGTGGTGTGCCTGATGCCAGCTACCCATGGGCCAAGACTAAAATTCCAGTTACAAACTGTGATCCTCTGCTTAGTGCAGGCTGCACTGTCTAGTTGGTACCTGACAATAGATGGGCTCCCTTTCCAAATCTTTATACGGCCAGTGCTCCCCAGGTGCAGCAAGTATTGTCCTTCCATCAATACACCAGCTGAACTGAAAACAAAGAATTGATTCAGCTCTAAACCATAAAAAAGGCTCTGTAGAGACCTGCTCCCCTCTAAGGAAGTGAAGAGAAGATGGTGCCTCGCAGTGCTCCCGCCTTGCAGGATATAGGGCCCTGGGGGAGCTCCCAACCCGCTTACATGCAAAGCAATTGTCATCTGGCTGATTTTTCATTTCAGCTGTGAAAATGGCTCCAATGTGATGCTATTTCATCAAGCAGGAGAAAGTATTCTTCATTTCCTAACAAAAGAAGATCCATTTGTTTCCTTAGGCGCAATTTACTCTTTCACATTGCAGGGCTTTGTTGTATTCTTACCTGACAATCCGAGAGTGCTTTTTGATGTGAGAGCTAGCCAGATTTGGAGGTAAGACTCAAAAACCTGGGAAAGTACAAAGAGAATCTGACACTGTGTGATATTCACCTCCTCTTCTCCCCACAAGGCACACAGTAGCCAATCTTCCTCTGTAGTCTGCTGTGCTGGATGCTGATCTCACTTCAAAGCTGCACTAATGTAAACTTTTCGCAGCGACTTTGATGGAAACTCTCTGGATTTACGCCAATGCAATCTCGATTAGAATAAGTCTCATCCCCTCATCCATATGCAATGCATAAATCTTCTCCTACCACTTTTGAATTTTGTCCTGTTGAGTAGGTTGGCATCTGGGGGAGCCTCTCTAAGCATACCAACACCAAAGAGACAAAAGTAACAAAAAGGCCTACAAATAAAAGCCTTGGCAATGATGCTCGGTGAAGAGAACACTTTCTTGGCATGTAAGTCACCAATGAAAGACATGAAGAGAGCTAAGAGATTGTCCTTCTTACATCAATCCACCACTGCTGCTGAACAAAGCCCACTGACTCATTTCATGCCTCACTCAGATTGGAATCCATCTGCTTTTTCCATCTACTTTTTGATATGTTGAGGATTGCTTAGAAACTGACCTCCTGTACAACTGGGAATGCCAGGGGTTCCAGATCAGCAAATAATGGATACAGGACAGTTGTTTGAAGACATTTCCTAAGCCATTACCAACAGACAGATGGAGTATGTGGAACTGAGTAGCAAGGAAAGACGAGGGCTCTCAGGGAAATTAGCAGCTGATATAGAATCATAGAATCAGTCAGGGTTGGAAGAGACCACAAGGATCATCTAGTTCCAACCCCCTGCCATGGGCAGGGACACTTCACACTAGATCAGGCTGGCCAGAGCCTCATCCAGCCTGCTCTTAAACACCTCCGGGGATGGGGCCTCAACCACCTCCCTGGACAACCCATTCCAGGGCTTCACCACTCTCATGGTGAAGAACTTCCTCCTCATGTCCAGCCTGAATCTCCCCACCTCCAGCTTCATTCCATTCCCCCTAGTCCTATCCCTACCTGTGATCCTGAGAAGTCCCTCCCCAGCCTTCTTGTAGGCCCCCTTCAGATACTGGAAGGCCACAATGAGGTCACCTGGGAGCCTTCTCTTCTCCAGACTGAACAGCCCCAACTCCTTCAGTCTGTCCTCACAGGAGAGGTGCTCCAGCCCTCTGCTCATCCTTGTGGCCCTTCTCTGGACACCTTCCAGCATGTCCATGTCCCTCTTGTAATAGGGGCTCCAAATCTGTCCTCCACTCCAGCCTCTCCTCCATTCCAGGAACAGTAAATATTTAAATTAGAGAAAAGTAGATTTAGGTTGGACCCTAGGAGGAAGTTCTTTACCATGAGAGTAGCAGAACACTGGAACGGGTTGCACAAGGAGGTAGTTGAGGCCCCATCCTTGCAGATATTCAAGGCCAGGCTAGATGGGGCTCTGGGCAACCTGATCTAATGAAGGATGTCTCTGCTCACTGCAGTGGGGTTGGACTAGATGACCTTTGGAGGTCCCTTCTGACCCAAACCATTCCATGATTCTGTGATTAAGAATTGTGCACTTCTCTTTATCTTGTTAGCTCTGCCTTTCCCCTCTTCCTGTCTTTTTTGTCCTGCTCTTAGATGAAGGCAAAAATATCTTCTGGGTATAAATGAAATGTGTCTTGTGTTCATGTTTGCACCGGGCAAGATATCCACAGATAACAGAACCCAGCCATTGCAGTAAAATGTAAGGCAGAGGAACATCACCACACAAAAGCAGCACAGTCGGCACGCCTCACAGTAGTAGCAGCCAAGCATGCCATGGCAACCAGCCCACTGATGGCACTGGCTAGGTGCCAATTTGATTTATTTTTGGCAGCCTGACACTGCATACCCCTGTGCCAGCCTTCGATCACAGAAATGATAAGAGATGACCTTTGAAAGCCAAGGGGATGACTTCTGGGGAGAGGGGGACTGATGGAGCTGAAAGAGGATCTGTCTCCAGGCTGGAGGAGCAGGGGAGTGGCAGAATAGAATAGAATAGAAAGAACAGGAGTGGAGTAGAGTAGAGTAGAGTAGAGTAGAGTAGAGTAGAGTAGAGTAGAGTAGAGTAAGAATAGAAGTAGAATTAGAATAGAAGTAGAATTAGAATAGAAGTAGAAGAGAATAGAAGGAGAAGAGAAGAGAAGAGAAGAAGAGAGAGAAGAGAAGAAGAGAAGAGAAGAGAAGAGAAGAGAAGAGAAGAGAAGAGAAGAGAAGAGAAGAGAAGAGAAGAGAAGAAGAGAAGAGAAGAAGTAGCAGTAGAATAGAAGTAGCAGTAGAATAGAAGTAGAGTAGAAGTAGAGTAGAATAGAATAGAAGTAGAGTAGAGTAGAGTAGTAGTAGAATAGAATAGAGTAGAATAGTAGAGTAGAATAGAATAGAATAGAATAGAATAGAATAGAATAGAATAGAATAGAATAGAATAGAATAGGTTGGAAGATATCTTCAAGATGTTTGGTAGCCCTTCCCCTTTCATGAATGACCATCACATCCATGCCAGCAGCCACCATTACTGTGTTTGCTGGAAGAAAGGTCAAGACATGGTAAAGGTTTTTAAGTCAGAATGAGTAACTACGGAGAGAGAGAGAGGGGTTTAAAGAGATGAGAGAATAGCAATAGGATGAAGGTAAGAAAAAGAAGAAAATAGGCTTTCTATAAGGAAACCTTCCCTGTCTGTGGGAACTGCTATACTGTGATGATGCTCTTTTGTGGAATAATCTTTAAGGAGAAAGCAGCTTCTTAATATTCTGGACATTGTGCTACAGAAGGTATTGCAGAACACAGCCCAGCATCCTCAGAGAGATGGACAAAAAGGCCTCTTTAGTCTTTCTTCTTTTCTTTTGCATTTCTTTCTTGGATGGCTCTGGGGGCACTTACCCAGCTGTTCAAGTTTGTGACTGGAAGGTTGATATCTAACTGGAACAAGAATATAGGGGGAAAAAGAGAAAATCTATATTCATTAGCATCTTAAAGAGACTCTCGGTCTGACTGTGGCCACACACTTCCCATGTTTGCTTTCTGCAAACATTGGTGAGCTTGAGTATTGCTGCATGCATATGGAATGAGCATAAAAAGATGCACATACTGGCCTTCAACACTCAGGCTCTCAGAGCTCATTTTAAAATATAGATGTAATTGCAGATTTTCCAACTTACTCATTTAGCTATTTATATAAGTAACAGTATCATGTGCAAATTAGTATTAATTCCTGCATTTAAATGGCCACTCCAAATGATGCGGTCATGAATGGTTGGCCACTCCAAATGATGTTAGGACAGGACAGGATGGAATAGAATAGAATAGAATAGAATAGAATAGAATAGAATAGAATAGAATAGAATAGAATAGAATAGAATAGAATAGAATAGAATAGAATAGGAATGGAATAGGAATGGGAATAGGAATGGGAATAGGAATGGGAATAGGAATGGGAATAGGAATGGGAATAGGAATGGGAATAGAACAGAACAGAACAGGTTGGAAGAGACCTTTGAGACCATCAAGTCCATCCTATCAACCAACACTATCTAATCAACTAAACCATGGCACCAAGCACCCCATACAGCCTCCTCCTAAACACCTCCAGTGATGGTGACTCCACCATCTCCCCAGACAGCCCATTCCAATGACCAATCTCTCTTTCTATGAAGAACTTCTTCCTAACATCCAGCCTAAATCTCCCCTGGTGCAGCTTGAGACTATGTCCTCTTGTTCTGGTGCTGGTTGTCTGGGAGAAGAGACCAACCCCCAGCTGGCTACATCCTCCCTTCAGGTAGTTGTAGAGAGCAATAAGGTCTCCCCTGAGCCTCCTCTTCTCCAGGCTAAGCAACCTCAGCTCCCTCAGCCTCTCCTCATAGGGCTGTGCTCCAAACCCCTCCCCAGCTTTGTTGCCCTTCTCTGGACACATTCCAGCAACTCAACATCTTTCCTAAACTGAGGAGCCCAGAACTGTTCAAGATAACAAGAGCATGGGAAAGATACCTGCCAATAATTCAGAATACTGCATGGAAAGAAGCCATTTATTGATGAATGGTGACTCCAAACAGGTAAAATTAAGCAAATTAAATAGCCTGCTACTGTGAATGTCCTAGCTCTAGCTATTAGAGCAGATTAATCTTAATAAAAATAGAATGTTAATTCAAAGCAAAATCACTCTTCCTGTTAAGGAATAAAGCATCCCATATCTTAAATAAGAGTCAATTAACGCTCATTATCCTCTATGCAGTGGATTCACTGATTCACTTTGTCCTATTTTTCCCATTGATGTTTGCACCTTTGCCCAAATAGAAAAACTCTGCAAGTACAGCATGCAGCATAGCAAATTACATTGCACAAATCACATGGCATTTATTCTGCCATTCATCTCATCACACAAAGTAAGAACAAAGGGCTGGAGACCCGGACAACAAAAAGCCTACTTGGACAAGGTGATTTCAAGGCTTATCTCTAGAAATGTTTAAATGAAGGGGGTAAAACTAGAAACCCTTCACTATTGTGTACATCCAGCTCAGACTCAGCTTCCTGTAAGGCCAGTCCCTTTGTCCATACCTTAAATCACAAATGTTCTGCATGAGCTCCTCTCCCAGTACTTATCTGTCCTTTTGGATATTTGTTCTTTCCTGTTTGTTCACTTCACTGAACAGGAACAGAGGTGCCTGAAACCCTGAGTTACCTATGAAGCTGGGAAGTCTAGAGAGTGGGAATTGTAATCTGTGGAAGAGAAGTAGTGGACCAAATGAAAGGATGGAGAAATACCAGGTAAGTGTAAGAGTGGATGCTGAGGTTCTGTAACATTTACATCAGGCTGTTTATGAGCATCAAGATGCTACACCAATTTTTGCCCCAACAAGCTCATGAATGAAGAATACCCTGTGCAACTGCACGTCTCAAGAACGTGGAGTGTTGTTGTGCTCAGCATTGCCTCTTGATTGAGTTTCATGTGGTGCCTGCCTTTTTTTTTTTGGTTTATGTTCTCTTTCTTTGACAAAGGAAGGAAGGTAAAGGCCCAGAGAAAAAGTATCCTTAGGACTTCAATGCATTTGCTACCAAGCTGCTCAGGATCATAAATCAAACCCAGCTCGTCTTCATGGTTTGTAAACACTGTATCTCTGTCAAAAATGCTCACTTTTGCCTCTCAAGATTTTTCACTTCTTCCCAGAGGAGCTAATAAAGAGAGCTGCAAACATACAAGAGCCAAGAGTTGAAAACACCTCCTAGAGCATATGTTTGCATTCAACCCTCTTCTCTGTCCTCACTCACTGAGCTGTTGGGGGCTTTAATCTTCCCTTTCCCTACTTGATCCTCTTACCATGTGGGTCTGACCCAGCTGACATGTCTAAAAGCTTCATGCAAGTGTGGTTATCATGGGCTACTTCACATACACAGGCTAGAAGTATTGGTGTGGATGAAACTTCAGGCAATGCTGATGACATGGTGTTCCTGACTCAGATGTGGCTGTACCAAGAATATCATCCATTCACAAGCAGACGGGAAAAAAGATCAATTTGGCTCCCTCTTGACCATCCCACCAGCAAGGGTAAATGGCCTCCTGCAGTATGAGAGTGTGAGATTTTTCAGCTCAAGCTGGCAGGTTCCATTGAGGTAGTATCAGCTTAGGCTGTTTTATTTCCTCCCTGGAGCTGCCTGAGCTGGTGTGCCTGGGAAGGTTCATTTCTCTCTTTAGCATCTGCAGAGCTTGCAGAGCCCTGACAGGCTCCTCCAAGCCTCTCAGCTGGTTGACACTCTCCTGTCACCATGACAAATAGGGCTGGAAGGCACCTCCACCTAAGGGAACAGGAACCTCGAGAGGAGGTGCAGTATTTCCAAAACCTGCCAGGAATCAGGGAAAAAGGTGTTAAGCAAGAACATGCATCTCCTCCCACCCCTGAAACACAGCAAGGGGATTCCCATGTCAACCCTTAGCCTAACCACCACACCAGCTCTTGATGGCCAACCTCAGACGCATCCCCAAGAGAGCAAGGGCGGCATCTGTTGCTGGAGAGGCCCATTCCCTAGCGAGGCACGCACTCACCTGTCTTCTCTTCGGTTTGGCTGCTCTCCACTGTCTCCATTTGGGGTTGCGCTGTTGCCTTGGCAGTAGCATCCTCTGCGGCAGGGGTGGCGGTGGCAGTGGTGTCAGCAGCAGGCACGTCGGCTTGTTTAGGCTCCTCTTTGTCTTGGGCTTCATCAGCCTTCAAGGACAGCGAGTTGTCAGTGGAAGCTTTAGTGGCACTTTCCGTTTCGGCGGCAGCGGTGGGCTTTTCCTCCGAGGATGCAGCAGGAGTGCTAGCCTGTGGGGCTGGCTGCTCTGAGCCCGTGGCGGCAGCTCCGTCCCCTTTTTCTCCTCCGCTGGCGCGCTGCTGTCTTTGCTGCCCTCCTCCAGCTGGGCACTGTCAGCAGCAGCCGCTTCTGTGGCGGTGGGAGCCTCGCTCTCTTTGTTCTCAGCTGCTCCGCCGGCAGGGCCTTCCTCCTTCTTGTCGGTGGCCTCAGTCTCAGATGCTGGGGCATCTCCCTTCTTCTCCCCCTTGAGCTTTTTCCTTGTTATGTGTCCACGGAAGCTGGCCTGGATTTTGGTGGCTGCCTTATGAGCTTTATCTTCTGGTTTGATGCCATCTTGCTCAATCTTTTGGTCTCCATCCTCATTTTTTTCAACCTTTGAAGAAGAACAAGGGAGGAGGGCAGAGAAGGAAACAGGGACATAAGTTAAAGTTTCTCCAGCAGCCCAGACTCTGTTTTTATTTCAGATGTCCCACATTCCCCACCTGCTAACCGGCGACACCTTTCAAGGCATCCTTCCCATTTGGTGTGAGTTTAAAGCCAGGTGGCTCTAATTTCATCCTGGGGCTGGACAGACACAGGGGCTTTGTAAGAGGAATTTAAAGCACCTCATCATCATCAATGCTGAGAGCACTGTAGCAGTGTGGGAAGGCTTGCACCAGCTGGGTTTTCTCTATTGCCATGATTTATTTTTCCCATCCATTTTGAAGTGCACCAATTTTTTCCCCTCCTCCTTTTCAAAGCGCTCTCATGAAGGGGATTTTTTTCAGTCCTTCTACATTCACCTTTACCTTCAAGTCTTTGTTTCTTTTTAATGACACCTTGTTTCACAGGTGCCTGACTCCAATGACACCAAGTGTTCTGTTCTATAGCTTTTTGGCTCAGAATTGCCAACAGAGAATAGTATTGCTACCCGCTCCACTGCAGATGCATGCTGTCAGACATAGATATGCACAGGATATGCTCCTCTCGAGTGCCCTGCCTGCAAGCATTCCAAGCTCCTTGCCTCAGCTTCACACTCATGGTTTCAATGAAGGAATAATAGGCAGCTTGCCTCATCTAGAGTATTGTGTCCAGTTCTGGGCTCCCCAGTTCAAGAGAGACAGAACCATAGAATCAATAAGGTTGGAAGAGACCTCAAAGATCATCAAGTCCAACATGTCACCACAGACCTCATCACTAAACCATGGCACCAAGTGCCACGGCCAATCTCCTCTTGAACACCTCCAGGGATGGGGACTCCACCACCTCCCTGGGCAGCACATTCCAATGACTAACAACTCTCTCTGTGAAGAACTTTCTCCTCATCTCCAGCCTAAACCTCCCCTGGTGCAGCTTGAGACTGTGTCCTCTCATTCTGGTGCTGGTTGCTTGGGAGAAGAGACGAACCCCTTCCTGGCTAGAACCGCCCTTCAGGTAGTTGTAGAGAGCAATAAGGTCTCCCTTGAGCCTCCTCTTCTCCAGGCTAAGCAACCCCAGCTCCCTCAGCCTCTCCTCATAGGGCTTCTGCTCAAGGCCTCTCACCAGCCTTGTTGCCCTTCTCTGGACACGTTCAAGTGTCTCAATGTCCTTCTTAAACTGAGGGGCCCAGAACTGGACACAGGTGTGGTTTAACAAGTGCAGAGTACAGGGACACAATGACTTCTCTGCTCCTGCTGGCCACACTATTCTTGATGCAGGCCAGGATGCCATTGTCCTTCTTGGCCACCTGGGCACACTGCTGGCTCATGTTTAGGCTGCTGTCAATCAGCACCCCCAGGTCCCTTTCTGTTTGGCAGACAGGGAACTACTGGAGAGAGTCCAGCGAAGGGCTATGAGAATGATTAAGGGAATAGAGTATCTGTCTTACGAGGAAAGGCTGAGAGACCTGGGGCTGTTTAGTCTGCAGAAGATAATGCCAAGAAAGGATTTAATCAGTGTTTACAAATACCTTAAGGGTGGGTGTCAAGAAGATGGGGCCAGTCTTTTCACTGATACCCAGTGACGGGACAAGGGCAATGGATACAAACTGTAACACAGGAAGTTCCACTTCAGCATGAGGAAAAACTGCTTTACTATAAGGGTGCCAGAGCACTGGAACAGGCTGCCCAGAGAGGTTGTGGAGTCTTTCTGGAGACTTTCAAAACCTGTCTGAACGTGTTCCTGTGTGACCTGCCTGAGGTGAACCTGCTGTGGATTGAATGATCTCCAGAGGTCCTTTCCAACACCTAGCATTCTGTGATTCTGTGATAAGTGTTTCCAATTTCAGCAGATTATTTCTCTGACTATTGAGGGGAAGTCAGCCTTGCAACAAAGAAGAGGCATTCCCCATGTTTTTCAGACTTAATCCATATATTAGAGTCTTCAACGAGACCAAAACAGAGTCTGTGCCTCACATTGGTCTGCTGCAGATAGATAACACTCAGCTTATAAGCACCCACTGAATCTACAGGACATACCATGCTTCGCCCCAGTAATTCACCAGCCCTTAGGCAAGTAACATCTCAGCTGTATATTGATGAAAGGACACTATTCTATTAATATTACCATCAGGAGGCTTTCAAAAGAGCTACTCAGAAGCAGGGCCACTGGCCTCCCTGCTGTCTGCACCTGGTTTCCAACACTGGCTTAGGTCACAATATAAAGAAAATGAGCTGACTGAGAAAGATAGTAAGTGTTTATTCCTGGGTGGGAAGATGAAAATGTTCCCTAGACCACTGCAACTGAGAGGTGCCACCTAGGGGAAGGCTCAGGACCAGAAGAGCAGAGAGAGAGAACAGCCTATAAATGTGTTCTAAAAGAATGCAACAGGAATAGGGGAGAAGAAGCCACTGCACTGGGCACGACATGCCTCTGGAAAGGGGGAGAGAGGACTGGTTACACTGGCAACCATCACTGAAAAACAGACTGGAAGTGATGATTGCCACAGTGTGAGCCAGGGCCAGGCACATAAGTGTGAGTGAATTTGTGCCAGTGAAGCAAATGCTTGGACACTGGCATGACAGAAATGGTACCCACTATTTCCCCTGGGTCTCTTACAGCTCACATAAGATCCCCCACACTAACACTAGTGTTCACCTGAGATTGTTGCCCAGGTAAAAGGAGTGAGCTGGAGTGGGTGTGGTGGCCAAGGAACAAGCAGCCCCAAATCACCAAGGAAAAGAATCATAGAATTGTTTCAGTTGGAAAAGACCTCTAAGATCAAGTCCAACCATCAACCTAACACCACCACCATGGCTATTAAACTGCACCCCAGAGTGCCATATCCACACATTTCTTGAACACCTCCAGGGATGGTGACTCCACCAGCTTCCTGGGCAACCTATTCCAATTCCTGACCAGTCCACACAGCTGTCAGGGTAGTGCAGAGATCTGCACAGGCATCCTTAGCCATGTTCTACAATTTTCACTAAGTCCTGTGTTGCTGTGGCAACATAACTGCTAATACCTGGACGAGCTGGTTTAAGGAGAGCTTGAGTACGCCTGCATCTCACGGTAGCCACAGCGACGCGAGGTAGACACGGTACTTCTTGATAGCACTGTGTAACACTTGGATGCCCTGGCTCTGACCCTCTCTCCCTAAAGACTGAGGTGAATTTCAAATAACAGCAGGACTGGGAGACTGGAAAGACAATTTAGACTTAACTACAGAACGCTAAAGGTCTGTGCCATGTGCCTGATTCCTGCAAATCCGTTAGCAAATACAACAGAATTTTTAAGTCCTGGTCAAAGATGAAAACCATCTACTGAAGGGAGCTCTCTCTTCACAGCATCACAGAATCACCAAGGTTGGAAGAGACCTCAAAGATCATCAAGTCCAACCTGTCACCACAGACCTCATGACTAAACCATGGCACCAAGTGCCACGTCCAATCCCCTCTTGAACACCTCCAGGGATGGGGACTCCACCACCTCCCTGGGCAGTGGCCTGGCTGCTCTCACATCCCATGTAACTCCAGCACCACCCAGGACAGCTGCCAGAAAGTCTGACCTGCTGCATGCATGCTCCTCTGACTCCAGAGAAGTTACCCTGCTACCTGGGCCATGCAGCCCTGAAAAGGCTAACCTCCTACCCACAGCTAGCAGGAAGCCAGAGCACAGCAAGCCACAGAGTTGGCCCTCCTGCTCTTCTGACAGATGAACTCACAGAGAGCCCTGACTGCCAGCCAGCCCTTTATCTGGCAGGGAATGGGAGAGCAGTTTGTCTCTGCAGAGAGGTCAGACTGAAACATCTCAGCTGCACCTTTAGCTTTACAGAGTTAAAAGACTCCTTTGCCAGTTCCAATGACATCATTGTCCTCTTATCCTACTTGGGATGACATCAGTATGCATCCTTGCCAGATCACAAGGTCCGTGACTGTAAAATGTATTTCCAACAGGCTGCTTTCAGCATAATTTCAGCTATAAAAGATAAGAAACATGAGGCTGTGGCAGAAGTGGAGTTTAAGGTCATAGATGAAAGAAATGTACTAATAGTTTGTCTGTGCCAACTGTGGCCCTCAGGAATCCCATTTCTCTTCAGTCCTTCCCCACTGAAGCATCACAGGCATTTGAAATCACTTCTTTTCTGGCTACTGGCCTGCAGCTACTTCTGGGGTAGGACATGGCATCCATGGAGTATGTGTGTCATGTTGTATAACAATGGCCCGGGTGAGAAACAGATTGTTCAGAGGGAAACTTCTGTTCACACACCAAAAAGACAAGGCCTCTTCAACTGCAGATTCACACACAGCAGATAAACCTTAATTAAGGAAGCTGCTCAAAAATAACCTGCATACAGTGAAGCTCAGGGAAAGCAATTTATCTTCCTTGGAAAGCTAAAAGGCTGAGCCAGCCCTGCCAGGATGTATTCAAAAGCATCTTAGCGGAAAACAAGAACTCTGTCTGTCTTAACTATCTGCCATGCATCTCTGGATCCCTCAGTTTAGGAAAGATGTTGACTTACTGGAAGGTGTCCAGAGAAGGGCAACAAAGCTGGGGAGGGGTTTGCAGCACAAGTCCTGTGAGGAGAGGCTGAGGGAGCTGGGGTTGCTTAGCCTGAAGAAGAGGAGGCTCAGAGGAGACCTTATTGCTCTCTACAACTACCTGAAGGGAGGTTGTAGCCAGGTGGGGGTTGGTCTCTTCTCCCAGGCAGCCAGCATCAGACCAAGAGGACACAGTCTCAAGTTGTGCCGGGAGGTTTAGGCTGGATGTTAGGGAGAAGATCTTCACAGAAAGAGTGATTGGCCATTGGAATGTGCTGCCCAGGGAGGTGGTGGAGTCACCATCACTGGAGGTGTTTAGGAAGAGACTGGATGGGGTGCTTGGTGCCATGGTTTAGTTGATTAGATAGTGTTGGTTGATAGGTTGGACTCGATGATCTCAAAGGTCTCTTCCAATCTGATTAATTCTATTCCGTTCCATTCCATTCCATTCTATGACGTCTTGGTTGTACTATCAGGGCTGGAATTATGTGACTATGACTATTGTTACTAGTGTTTGTACAGAACGGAGAGCTCCCAGTCAGGAGTCAGGTCTGGTAAGGAGAGGTGTCATATATTAATATTCTATCACACACACCCCCTTAATTTACACATCTACATGTAAAGTAAACTCATACTAGTATTTAATATTGACATAGTCAGATATTGTCAGTGAGCAAGCAATTCATTGCCATTTTAAACAGAGCAAATGTTCTCTGTCTCATTTAGAGTGAAACAAATCATAGATCCTTTAATGGGAGAAGGACTTGAAATCACTGAGGCCGGTGGATACATGGCTATATAGAATCATGGAATCACTAAGGCTGGAAAAGACCTTTAAGATCATTAAGTCCAACCATAACCCAACTACTGTGACTACTAAACCATATCCTGAAGCACCACATCTAAACACTTCTTGAACACCTCTAGGGATGGCAACTCCACCATCTCCATGGGCTGCCTGTTCTAACACCTGACCACTCTCTCAGTAATTTTTCCTTATATCCAATCTAAACCTCCTCTGGCACAACTTAAACTCACTTCCTCTTGTCTCATTGCTAGTTATTTGGGAGAAGAGACCAACACCAGCCTCACTACAACCTCTTTTCAGGTAGTTGTAGAGTGCAATAAGATCTCCCCTCAGCCTTCTCTTATCCAGGGTAAACAACCCCAGCTCCCTCAATCACTCCTTGTATGACATGCCCTCCAAATCCCTCACCAGCCTCTTTGCTCTTCTCTAGACATGCTCCAGAACCTCAATGTCTTCCTTATGGTGTGGCACCCAGAACCAAAGACAGTATTCAAGCTGTGGCCTCACCATGGCTGAGTACAGGGGCACGATCACTTCCCTACTCCTGCCAGGCCCACTGTTTTTGATACAGGACAGAATGCCACTGGCCTTATTGAGCACCTGGGCACACCACTGTCTCATATGCAGCCAGCTGTCTACCAACACCCCCAGATCCTTTTCCACAGGCTGCTTTCCAGCCACTCTTAGGATAGGATAGGATAGGATAGGATAGGATAGGATAGGATAGGATAGGATAGGATAGGATAGGATAGGATAGGATAGGATAGGATAGGATAGGATAGGATAGGATAGGATAGGATAGGATAGGAGTAGAATAGAATGAACCAGGTTGGAAGAGACCTTTGAGATCATTGAGTCCAACCTATCATCCAACACTATCTAATCAACTAAATCATGGCAACAAGCACCTCCCCAAGCCTGTAGCACTGCTTGGGGTTGTTGTGATCAAAGTGCAGGACCCTGTACTTAGTCTTGTTAAACCTCTTTCCATTGACCTCAACCCACCTGCTTTAACCTGTCCAGATCTCTCTGAAGTGCGTTCCTACCCTCAAGCAAATCAGCACTTCCACTCAATTTAGTGTCATCTGCAGACTTGCTGATGGCACAGTTGATCCCCTCATGCAAATTATTAATAGAGATATTAAACAGAACTGGCCCCAATACTGAGCCCTGGGGGCGCCATTTGTGACTGGCCATCAGATGGATTTAATTCCATTTGTCACAACTCTTTGGCCCCAGCCAACCAGCCAGATTTTAATCCAGCAAAGAGTCACAGGCTCCAAGTTTCTCAAGGAGAATGCTGTGGGAATGATGCCAAAGGCTTCACTAAAGTCTGGATAGACAACCTCCACAGCCTTTCCCTCCTGCACTAGATGGGTCACCCGATCATAGAAGGAGATGAGGTTGCCTTTCATGAATCCATGCTGACTGGACTTGATCCCTCTGTTATCACAGAATCACAGAATCACCAAGGTTGGAAGAGACCTCAAAGATCATCAAGTCCAACCTGTCACCACAGCCCTCATGACTAAGCCATGGCACCAAGTGCCACATCCAATCCCCTCTTGAACACCTCCAGGGATGTGACTCCACCACCTCCCCAGGCAGCCCATTCCAATGGCTAATGACTCTCGCAGCGAAGAACTTTCTCCTGCACTTGCTGTATGATCACACCCAAGACGAACCCCTCCACAATCTTCCCCAGTACCAAGGTCAGGCTGACAGGCATGGAGCTTCCTGGATCCTGCTTTTGGCCCTTTTTGTAGATAGGTGTCATGTTGGCAAGCCTCCAATTGTCTGGCATCTCCCCTCTTAACCAGAACTGCTGATAGATGATGGAGAGAGGCTTGGCAAGCTCCTCTGCCGGCTCCCTCAGCGCTCCTGGGTGAATTCCATCCGGCCCCATAGACTTGTGAGTGTCCAGGTGGCATAACAGGTCCTTAACTGCTTCCACCTGGATTATGGGGAGTTGATGCTACTCTCTATCCCTATCAGGAGGCTGAATACACTGAGGATAATGGGTCTGGCTATCAAAGACTGAGGCAAAGAAAGCATTAAGTACCTCAGCCTTTTCATTATCCTTGATAGCAATGTTGCCCTCTGCATCCAGTAAAGGGTGGATGTATAGAGGTATGGAAAGACACACAATGGCAAACACAGCCATCTTTTTTGTTCAGATGATCCTGGCATCCTCACTGAAGCCAGCATGCAAAGCCTTGCTTTTATCAAACACATGGTTAATCTTTTATGTCTCTATCTACACAGCTCACATCTTTCCAGCCCTAGAAGGATGATCCCCTCACCATCTCCATCTGTTTGTCTGCCACACCTCCAGGTTTCTAGGACATCCCTTCCCAGGCAGATTGTTCCTGGAAGTGAGACTTTCCTTGATGTCACATAGCTAAGAGAGTAGGAGATAAGAAATTGATGTTTAAGACAGAGGTAGGGTCAGGTAGGTACCAGGAATGTGGAAACTGCATGGAGCCATGACCCCAAGAAGACTCCTAATCTCTGGTTACCTCTTCACCATCCATCTCTAAACCCATACTTTACAAAGGAGCCAAAATCCAGCAAAGAAGGAAGGAAGTGATACTCTAACCTCCAGGCCCTTCCAAATGTCCCACATGCTGGTATGTCAGGAAAGGAGAAAGGGAGGAGCTAGACATTTTCCAGGTGTTCCATGTGTTTGCAGCCACATGTAGGCAAAGAGCAAGAAACAAGGAGACTGGGTGCTTTGGTCCTGTCTTACTATTTGTCCACTTGTCTCTCAAGGTATCATAGTATGTCAGGGTTGGAAGGGACCACAAGGATCATCTAGTTCCAACCCCCTGCCATGGGCAGGGACACCCTACACTACATCAGGCTGGCCAGAGCCTCATCCAGCCTGCTCTTAAACACCTCCAGGGACAGGGCCTCAACCACCTCCCTGGATAACCCATTCCAGGGCTTCACCACTCTCATGGTGAAGAAGTTCCTCCTTATGTCCAGCCTGAATCTCCCCACCTCCAGCTTCATTCCATTCCCCCTAGTCCTATCACTACCTGAAAGCCTGAAAAGTCCCTCCCCAGCCTTCTTGTAGGCGTACCTCATTGCTTGGCCTTGGTAAAACAATCACACAGTTTCATAGGTTGGATGCTGGGATGAAGAGTTTAAGCCAGAAAACATCTTTCAATATTATATGGTCTCCTCTGCTTCTCTCTACAGATCCTTTTTAACATGACCCCAAATCCCAGAGCCTTTCAATCCAACTGGCTGCCTCCCAGTATTCAAAAAATGTTGTGCCATGAGTCCAGATTTAGGACTCCATCAGAGAAGGCATCAAGAGTGGCCAGAGCCCAGGCGCCTCCAAAGCTAGTGACAGTTACCAATGACTCACCTCACAGCCCAAGGGAAATGATATCTCATTATTAAGAAAAAAACAATGGCCTATGCTCTCCATGCAAAGATGTAGGGACCCCAAGTCATTCCTTTTCACGTGACACCTGCACTAAGGTATGTGTGGAACTCTCTCCTTTAATCAGCTTGGTGAAGTGGTGCTGAACCAACTGATTGCCTGTGGTACTTGCAGAGTTAAGATGCATCTCAGCATATGCTCTAATCTTGACTAGAGTGTGATGTGTGTTCCTACTGATGTTATTCACAGAATCACAGAATGCATCCAGTTGGAAGAGACCTCAAAGATCACCAAGTGCAACACTTGACCCGACACTGAAGGGTCAACACTAAACCATGTGCCTAAGCGCCAGGTCCACATGACACTTGAACACCTCTGGGGACAGTGACTCCAGCACTGCTCTGGGCAGACCATTCTGATGTTTGATAACCCTTTCAGTGAAGAAATATTTCTTAACATTTAGCCTAAACCTCCTATGGTGCAGCTTGCAGCCTTTTCCTCTAGTCCTGTCACTTGCCACCAAGGTGAAGGGGCTGCCCTCTCCTCGCTCCAACCTCTCTTCAGGTACTTGTAGAGAGCGATGAGGTCTCCTCTCAGCCTCCTTTTCTCCAAACTGAACAACTCAAGCTCCCTCAGATGCTCCTCACAGGCCATGTGCTCCAGACCCTTCACCAGCCTTGTTGCCCTTTCTCTGGACACACTCCAGCACCTCAATGTCCTTCCTATAGAGAGGGGCCCAGAATTGAACACAGTACTTGAGGTGTGGCCTCACCAGTGCTGAGTACCGGGGATGGTCACCTCCCTGTTCCTGCTGGCCACCACCACTCTTTAGGCCTGGCCATCCAGCCATTTTTATATCCAGTGCAGAGTGCACTTATCCAAGCCTTGTATCATGAATTTCTAAAGGAGAATGCTGTGGGAGACAGTGTCAAAGGCTTTACTAAAGCCCAGGTTGACAATGTCCACTGCCCTTCCCTTATCCACTAGGCTCATCAAGGCTGCTTAGGGCCAGATCCACCAAGAAATGTAGGTATCTGTCTGCCTTTGATTTCACAGGATTGAGTCACCTCAGTTCTTTTGTGGCCCTGGCTCGACATGACCTGATTTGTATTAGAGACAGCACTTAAGGAGCAGGATGCATTAAAAACACCAGCTGTCTCCCCAGAAGGAGTGAAGCATGGCCACACGAGAAAAAGAAATGGCTTTCACACCTTGTGAAGTGAGGAAGCAATTTAGCACACAGAACAGGGTTTTTTAACCCAGTTAAATGGTGTGAAGACACCTGGCTAGAGGATGGCACCTCTGAGTACAACTTGTCTGCAAGGCGAGGAAACAAACAGAGTTCCTCTTCTCCCAGGATGACTATGGTGATGGTGGGTAAAACATTCTTGAGTGAGGAAAAAGGTTAATTCATTTATCTGAATGCTTATGCAGGGTGGTTCCCTAGGATATAACCAGCAGGGTTTCAGCTCTCCAGTTTCAAATCCTCTAAAAATGGAGTTTTCATCCTCTCCTCTACAAGATCCTCTTACATATAGGATGCATCTCCTCTGTTTTCTGGTTCCTATAATGGATTTAGCTAATAATGGTCAAGTGGATGGATGTTATTCACTTGTATACAGTGACTAAGAAGAAAGGCAAAAAATAATCTAAGATAGATGTATTTAGATCCTTTCAGTGTGCCTTCTCAACCCTAATCCTAACCCTAACCCCCTCCCTAACCCTATCCATAAGTCTAGCCCTCTACAACCCCCCCCTGGAGGGGGTTGTAGTGAGGTGGGGCTAGGTCTCTTCTCCCTGCTATCAAGTGAGAGCACAAGAAGATTTACAAATTGCAGCAGGGGAAGTTGAGGTTGGATGTTTGGAAGAATTTCTTCAGTGCAAGAGTGGTCAGGCATTGGGGCAGGCTGCCCAGAGAGGTGTTGGAGTCACCATCCCTGGAGGTGTTCAGCAAACATCTAGACGTGGCTCTTTGGGACATGGCTTAGTGGCCATGGTGGTGTTGGGTGGATGGTTGGACTGGATGATCTTGGAGGTCTTTTCCAGCACAGACAGTTCTAATAAATCCATTACACTCTCCTCACATGTTTTGAGACTCTCCCTTCTGTTTGTTGCCCTTTTCTGTTAATCTTGTGGTCAACCATGCTGTCATCTACCATCTGGAAGCTCCTGTAACTCCAGTCATTGAATGGAGAAAGGCACTCAGTAATGCATGTGCTGCCTTTGCACACTGCATGAAAGAAGGAAGAACCTGAAGCTGATGCAAAGTGGCTAATGTCCAGGACTCAGGATTTCTGGAACAGAGTGGCTCATGGATGTTGCTGGGGAAAAGCACTTGCCTTAGCTCAGAGCTGGGCTGTGAGGAGCTCCTTGGTGGCTGTGGGGCACAGGATAGGTTTGTTCATCTTTCATTTGAAAGCACCCAAAGTCTCAGAATGAGGACTGAGTAGCAGCTTGCCAAGGTGGGGCTTTTATAGCTATTGTCAAGGGCATGTGTATAACCTGGGATATGGCTTAAGTGTATGAGGATACTTGAGAGCAAAAGATGTCTGTGGAATGTGTGAAGGCCTTGAGTGTTTGGCACGACTGACATCTATGCTGTTGTTTCAGGTTGGATCCTAGCACACACTGTGCTGTCAGTTGTGCCTAGTCTCCTTTTTGGAGAGAAATAATTGTGTTGCTCCAGAAGGAGCCAGCCAGCAGGCATTTGGATCAAGGGACCAAAGACTGGAAATGAAGCAGGAAGGTATCCAAGCTGACAGTGTCAATCCACTCCCAAAATAGACCACATTGAAGAGATTCAGCAGAAAGGCCAGGTGAAAAATTTTGCTTGAATGGCACTTTGATTAGAAAAGTCTGTTCTGCAGATGGGCTTAGAAATGCAAGCTTGAATATCATTGGGCTAGAGAGGAATTTTATCTAGGCTCAAACTATGTGGTCCTGTTTGGGGTCAGTTTGGGCAAGAATGCTACTACGTAAATACCCTAAAGCAACACCTTCAGACTCTGAATCCCATGGTCTGCTGACCATGAGCCTATAACGAAACCCTGAATTACCCATCCCTCCCCTTCTTTTCTCTCTCCTTCCCTTTTTTCCCCTTGCTGGCTTAGTTTTGGACTCTGCAAAAATTTGCAGGGAATTTTTGTTAACCTCTGGTGACTCAAAGTGCCTGCCCCAGCTGCAACCAAGGTCCAGAGGCTAATTTGTGGCTCAGACTTGCTTCCTTGAGATAAGGTGCAGGCAGCTGCTGAGCCTCCCCAGAGTCCAGGGTTATGCAAGGTCTTTAGAGCCATTTCCACAAGAAGCAGCTGCTTACATCCTGCAGCTCCTACCCCATTCCCTCCATGGGAACACAGAGCTGCACCCAGCTCTGGTGATGGGAAGTACCATACTTCTCCCTAACCTGAGTAAACTGCAGGCAGAGGTACTACAAATCATTCAAGCTTTAGCCTCTGAGGTTACCTTGACCTTTCCTGCTTGCACCTAGAAATTGTGAGGAATTTTGTGCTAGGACCATCAGTCCATAGGCAATTAGGCCCCGTCACGAGTTCAGCACCTGCTGGTTCTCCTCACTGCTTTGCCCAGGGGTTTTGCAGCCAGCAGAACATCTCAAGCCCCAAGTCTATCCAGTCTCTGAACCCTCTTTTTAATCTGCCTGTTAATCCTGTATCTCCTCTGGTGTCTCCTTCAGGCAGTGGCTACAAATACCACAAAACTTCTCAACCTAGTAAGAGAGAGCTACACATCAAGTTCCCTTCTTGCTTGATGCTAAGCTCAGGGCTGTATTTGTATTATTATTATTATAGTTGCTGTCACTGGAAATTGGGGCAATTATGTTCTGAGAAAGCACTTGCAAGTTCATTGAAGTCAAACAAACAACCCCAGCAATTAGGGAAAGTAAGGCACTAATTCCCAGTGGTTTGGGAAGCTGCTTTGAGTGGGCTCTGTAGCAGAGAACTTCAGGCTGAGCACAGTCTCAAGCTTTGCCACTGCATGGGTGGGCAGGGAAGGGGAGGCACAGGGCTGAGACCCAGGGTGGTTAGAAGGGGCACTGTGAGGAGCTAGTCTGGTACAGCAGGAGACTAAGGGAGGGAGAAGACATAGCTCAGAGAAGGAAATGAATGAGAGCAGATGAGAGGGAGGAGCAGAGGAAAAAAATGGAGAGGAGGAAAGGAAAGGTGGGGAGAGAGGTAAAACTTGTCCAGAACTAAGGCACTAAATGGAAGAGAGGCAAATAAATAGGCAGCACAACAGAGAAGTGACACAGAGGAAGGAAAAGTGCAAGGGAAAGAGAGAGAGAATCACTGATCCACATCCTAAAGGTGTGACAATGGGAAACACCAAGAAAAGCCAAGCAGCTAAATAGCCAAGCAGGGTCTCTTGTAGCAGATATGCTTGAGTGACTGTGCCACAGCTGAAAGAGGTGCTGGTAGTGCTCTTTTCAGCCCACACCAACTCACTGCACAGCCTTGGCTGTCATTTCCATGAGCACTGGGCTAGCAGTGGTCCCAAGAGCCCTGCACTAGCCTCTTGACAGCGCTGTGCTGGGGAACTGGCCCTGTCAGTAAGCAGGCTGGTTCGGATGTGGGTGAGTTCATTTGTGACAGCTCTGGGCTGAGCCCTTCCTGCTCCTTCCCCATCCTCCACACTGCAGGGGGAATGTGAGATGGAGCAGCTTCTCCAAAGCAGTATGGAGGAAATCCAGGTGAGGAATGAAAGTTGTTTGGCCCTGTGCTTGTAGCAATATGCCACCCTACCTGTAAAATTTAAAGGGTGATGCTTACTCTGCTCCTGAAACCTGAAGTTTTGCTGTAGTGCTGCAGTGCAGGAAAGGTGCTCTCACGAGTATCCTGTTCAGTTATCACAGATCATCCTATCAGTTGTGCTCATGTCAGCTCAGTCTTCAATATGCTTTGGCTGTGCACAAGCCTCCTCTGTCTTCACACACTGCTCTACAATGAGCTGCTGCACCACAGCATCTGGACAATGATGTTTCTACAGGACCTTTCACCCCCTACCACTTTACACAAAAACAAAAGGTTCCTCTCCTCCTGAACTGAGCTACATACAGCAGCTGAACTTAAGAGGTACAGGAGTGTGTATCCCACCTGAAATGACAGGTGAGCTGAAGAAGCGAGCAACCAGGATTCTGGATCAGGATCTGGCAAGGACAATAAAGTCAGTGCTACCTTTCTTGCTCTTCATTATCCTCCTGGTCAGATCTTTGTCTTTTGTTTCCCTAATCTCCTGAAAGAGAGTCTAACACACAGCCCCACCTTTAGCCAACAGCTTCCCCATTCCCCAAGGAGCAGAGTACAATCTTTCAAATCACCAGAGCTGCAGGTCTATGTAATTTGATAAACTGGCTCTAAAACAGCTCTGCCTAAGATAGGCTTCTCATAACCTCTTCAGCTTTTGTTCCAGATAGACCAATCCCACATCTCAGCTGCACAACTGTTGTGTGTACTAGGATCTTGTATCCTAGAACAAGAATCCATAGCAAAGGTTTCTGCCTGTTGGTATAGACTCCATCTCTTCACTGAAGCAGCTGAGTTCTTTCTCAGCTTCTGGATAGGCTAGGCTAGGCTAGGCTAGGCTAGGCTAGGCTAGGACAGGACAGGACAGGATAGGATAGGATAGGATAGGATAGGATAGGATAGGATAGGATAGGATAGGATAGGATAGGACAGAATAAGATAGAATAGAATAGAATAGAATAGAATAGAATAGAATAGAATAGAATAGAATAGAATAGAATAGAATAGAATAGAATAGAATAGAATAGAATAGAATAGAATAGAATAGAATAGAATAGAATAGAAATTAATACAGGTTGGAAAACACCTTTGAGATCATAGAGTCCAACCTATCACCCAACACCATCTAATCAACTAAACCATGGCACCAAGCACCCCATCCAGTCTCTTCCTAAACACCTCCAGTGATGGTGACTCCACCACCTCCCTGGGCAGCACATTCCTATGGCAAATTACTCTTTCTGTGAAGAATTTCTTTCCAACAACCAGCCTAAACCTCCCCTGGTGCAGCTTGAGACTGTGTCCTCTTGTTCTGGTGCTGGTTGCCTGGGAGAAGAGACCAACCCCCACCCAGCTACAACCTCCCTTCAGGTAGTTGTAGACAGCAAGAAGGTCTCCCCTGAGCCTCCTCTTCTCCAGGCTAAGCAACCCCAGCTCCCTCAGCCTCTCCTCACAGGGCTGTGCTCCAAACTCCTCCCCAGCTTTGTTGCCCTTCTCTGGACACATTCCAGCAAGTCAGCATCCTTCCTAAACTGTGGGGTCCAAAACTGGGCACAGTACTCAAGGTGTGGCCTAACCAGTATGATGGGTTCAATGTGTCTTGGTGGCATGGTCTTTCCTTACCAGCCAGGACTGGCTCCCTTGGCTCTGCTGACAGCCTTATTGCTGCAGGCAGAGAATGGTGGTGTTGGGTGCTGGCTCTGATCTTTATGGAAGCTCAGTTCACTGCTTTGTGTTGTGGATCTGCATACCTGTCTGGGTTTCACTGATCCAGAGACAGCCCTCATGCATCCACATGTACTTTTCCCTCTGGATTGTCCTGGCCCTTCTCTCCACCCACCTTTACTTCAGTGGTACCATTGATGCTGATGTTTGCTTCACAGATCTTCTGCAAAGTAGCTGACAGGGTTCTCACAACAGCATGTGTACAAACTCACCACATGCAATGGGTAAGCCATGAATTCCTCTTATTAATCTGAATTCTTCACAGTAACAGCATGTCTTACATGCCAGAGACCTTGCAGAAAATCTCTTGTAAAATCACTCAGCCTATTTCTCATTCCTTTTATGTATTTAAAGAAAAGTAAAGAAAGGAGAGAAATCCTTTATCTCCTCCCTCCTTTGTCACTAGACCAAGTGAGCATGGGAAGAGTTAAACCTACCCTTAAGATATTAAATACAAAAGACAAGTTACTGGTCCCTTAAATACTGCTGATTTACAGCAAAGTGTGAGAAAACCTAGATCATCTCTCTCTAATCCTATGCCAAAGTTTGCACAGCTTATTAGCAAATGAGGTCTTATTAGAAGTTCAATGCAATGTCAGATGATGGCATGGCACATGGCACTTCAGGGCATGGTTTAATGGCCATGGTGGTCTTACATTGATGGTTGGACTTAATGATCTCAGAGGTCTTTTCCAACTGAAACAATTATATGATTCTATGATGAAAGTGGAGTGTAATTTCATTGATCTCAATGACCTTGTCACTGGGGATAGTTTTTTAGAGATCTGTGGTCTGATGCTCCACACAACTTCTGAGAGGAGACATTGCTGTGTTCTAGAAGGACTTTGAACCCATCTGAATTGGTATTTGTAGCACTACAAGAGCTTCAGATCCATGTTGTTGTAGCAAGGTAAAGCATTGTGCAACATTGAGGCTGTGCTCTTTTCTGTTACCTCCTGCCAGTGCAGCATAAGAACATCCTGAAAGGAAGCATAAATGTCTCTTTGAACCTAAAGAGATCTCCAGAAGAGACCTGTATGACACAGCTTCTTTCACCCAAGAACCTAGGCTTGACTGCTTGAGACCATGCCTAGTTTGTGTAACTTCAGTGTGTCCCGAGGTCTGTGGAAGCGATAAATCAGGCCTGTGATTGCAGCCGTCACTCCTGAGTGGCACGCTGCCGAAGGCATATTGTTGTGCCATACTCCTCTCCCATCCTTCAGCTAGGGTTGTCACTAGAGTACAGACGTGGCTTTGATTGGAAAGATCCTTTGGGACCACAGGCAGCTGAACAGAAGACCCAGTAGCCTCAGGGCTTAATCACTTATTCTAGAGACTGGCACCGAGCTATGGGAAATGCACATGTGGCTTTGAGCCATTTTGTTTCCTACTTTGCTCCTCTACTGTATACAGCCCTATTGAAAAGGGAAAGGGGGAGGCAAGCCTGCAGTGCATGCTGTGATAGACCCTTTGTGGACACTGTTAAATTGCTGCTACAAAGACCTCCAGCCAAAAGGAACGTGTTGAATAGATGCGTTAGGGAAAAAGCCACAAGTGTCTGGATTCGCCACTTACAGGGGCTAGTATACCACAGCCCCACTGAAGTACTCACCCAGAGCTTCTCCTAAGCTTCCTGCTGTAGGAAAGCTGCTCTTTCCATTTTTCCCACTCCCTGGGCTTCCCATCTTCCCTTTACATTTTTTCCACTCCCTGGGCTTCCCATCTTTAAGTTGCTATTAAAAAGGGGTTTCAATAAGCCTTAAACATCTTGGGCCTTAACATCGTCTGCCTTTCTTCATCAGGAAGCATGGCAGTAGCCTCAAGCACTATGCATTGTAATGTGTTTTCCCCAGGCACACAGTTTAGATCACTCTGTGTCTGGTGCATCTGCAGCACAGCCATACTGTACATCCAGGTACCCCCTGAGCCCTCCCCGTGAAGGGCTTTACTCAGAAGCCCTCCTGAGAGAGAAGCTGAGGGAAAAGGGACCTCTGGCAAGGAAGAGGGAGTGGCTGGGTAAGTACGGTGCACAAAGCTCATTCCACTTCATTCTGCTCTGCTGCAGATGTGAAACAGAAAGAGAGTTTCTGTACAGAGAAGGGTTTCTGCGGTAAGAAC
The DNA here is from genome assembly GCA_033816785.1 of Picus viridis. Classification (NCBI taxonomy): domain Eukaryota; kingdom Metazoa; phylum Chordata; class Aves; order Piciformes; family Picidae; genus Picus; species Picus viridis. Next base: position 9,034,810 of record CM066569.1, on the reverse strand, counting down.
CTCAGGGTCCCATGCAAAGCCAGACAGAAAGCACTGGGAAGTACATAGAGGTTATCTAACACCAGAAAAGGTGTAGTGTTTTCCCTTCTGTCAGTACTGGCCAGGTCACACTGCACAGATTGCTTACACACTGAAGAGCAAATAGTTAGAAATCTCCATGGTCCTCTAGGCCTTCCCTGTGCACTGCAGCAGGGCTGGGTTTGTTTGTCTGTAACCCACCCTGCCAAAGCAGCAGTTTTCACCAGTCTTTGGACTTCTCCCCCAAAGACAATTCTCTGAATTTCTCTAGACTGGAGCTTGCAATCTGATCACTACTGCTAAGCAACTACCACTAAACCACATCCCTAAGCAACACATCCACGTGTCTTTTAAATATCTCCAGGGATGGTGACTCCACCACCTCCTGGACAGCCTGTTCCAGTGCTTGATAACCCTTCCTCTGAAGCAACTGTTCCTAATATCCAATTTGAACCTCCCCTGGCACCATTTGAGGCTGTTTCTCCTTGTTCTGTCGCTTGTTGCATGTGAGAAAAGACCAGCAATACCTTGCTCCAGCCTCCCTTGAGGTAGTTGTAAAGGGCAATGAGGTCTCCCCTCAGCCGCCTCTTATCCAGACTAAACAACTCCAGTTCCCTCATCCGTTCCTCATGAGAACTTGTGTTCAAGGCCCTTCACCAGCTTAGTTGCTCTACTCTGGGCATGCTCCAGAAACTCTATGTCCTTCTTGTAGTGAGGGACCCAAAACTTAACACAGTACTTGAATCATGGTGTCACCAAAGCCAGGCAGGGCAGACAATCACATCCATAGAACTGCTGGCCACACTATTCCTGATATAAGCCAGGACACCATAGACCTTCTTGTCCATCCAAGTACATGCTGCCTTATATGCAGTAAGCTGATGAGCAACACCCTAAGGTGGCTGGAGAGCAGCTAGTCAGAAAGGGACCTGGGGGTTCTGGTTGATAGTAGGCTGAACAAGAGCCAGCAGTGTGCCCAGGTGGCCAAGAAGGCCAATGGCATCCTGGTCTGTATCAGGAACAGTATGGTCAGCAGGAGCAGGGAGGTCATTCTGCCGCTGTACTCAGCACTGGTTAGGCCACACGTTGAGTCCTGTGTCCAGTTCTAGGCCCCTCAGTTTAGGAAAGATGTTGAGTTGCTGGAGCGTGTCCAGAGAAGGGCAACAAAGCTGGGGAGGGGTTTGGAGCACAGCCCTGTGAGGAGAGGCTGAGGGAGCTGGGGTTGCTTAGCCTGGAGGAGGCTCAGGGGAGACCTTATTGCTCTCTACAAATACCTGAAGGGAGGTTGTAGACAGGCAGGGGCTGGTCTCTTCTCCCAGGCAACCAGCACTAGAAGAAGAGGACACAATCTCAAGCTGCACCAGGGGAGGTTCAGACTGGATGTTAGGAAGAAATTCCTCACAGAGAGAGTGATTGCCCATTGGAATGTGCTGCCCAGGGAGGTGGTGGAGTCACCATCACTGGAGGTGTTTAGGAAGAGCCTGGATGGGGTGCTTGGTGCCATGGTTTAGTTGATTAGATAGTGTTGGGTGATGAGTTGGACTTGATGATCTCAAAGGTGTTTTCCAACCTGATTAATTCCATTCCATTCCATTCCATTCCATTCCATTCCATTCCATTCCATTCCATTCCATTCCATTCCATTCCATTCCATTCCATTCCATTCCATTCCATTCCATTCCATTCCATTCCATTCCTGCTGGTCAGCTCTCCAGCCACTCTTCCCCAAGCCTGTAATGTTGTATGGGGTTTGTTGTGGCCTGAGTGTAGCATTCAACACTTACTTTACTCGTTCTACCTACTTGATTTACTGTTCTACTGAGAAATGACTAAAATGTCTCCCCAGCTTTAATGGATAATGAAATGCTACACTCACAAAAATAATAATTAGCAACGTAGCTAAAAAAAAACCAGCATGTGGATCAGACTCCCAAAGGCAGTAGGGAAAGCTGCAGTTATGAACATAGTTGGTGCTGAAAATAGGGAAGGAAAAGGAAAAAAAAAAAAAAAAGAAGAAGAAGAAAATCTTTGGGGAAGTTATGAATGGTCAAGGATCATATAGATAGATATCAATCCACTCAGGCTGCTACATGCAGTCCCAAGTCTGACTGCTTCATTTCCTGTCAGCATTCCCCAAATGCTACTCAGCATATTTAAGAAATCTCTGAGGATGTCAAGAAGTTGGGTAGCTGGAGCAGGCTAAGACAAAAAAGATAGAATGAAAGGATGTCAACCAGCACCAGAACAAGAAGACACAGTCTCAAGCTGTGCCAGGGGAAGTTTAGGCTGGAGGTGAGGAGAAAGCTTTTCACTGGGAGAGTCGTTCGCCATTGGAATGTGCTGCCCAGGGAGGTGGTGGAGTCACCGTCCCTGGAGGTGTTCAAGAGGGGATTGGACGTGGCACTCGGGGCCGTGGTTTAGTTAGTCCTGAGGTGTTGGGTGACAGGTTGGACTTGCTGATCTCTGAGGTCTTTTCCAACCTTGTTGATTCTATGCTGCTTTCCAGATTGGACTCTCATGGCACTTTACAAACAGTTGTGAATTATTAGCATTTTCTTGCACATGCCTGTGCATTAGCTCTAGTAGGGTCAACCTAATCTTGATTGAAAGAATTAAAGGTCCACAATTTAAGGAACAAATGGTGAGATCTTGACAAATGCCTGCTCTCCTTAATCCTACTTAAACCAGGGCCAATTAGGCACCAAGGCTCTTTAAATACCTTGCTAGGCTCCTGCCTATGAAAATCTTGTTTGTTAGGAGAGTTGTGCAAGCCACCTGATACCACCCTGCCACTGTTTGGAAGCAGGCTTGTACATATCTACAGAAAGGTTGCAAAGTGAAATAATGGAGCTTAAAGCAGCCTTCAAGTGTTAGTTGAAAATCTGGGTATTTGGAGCTTAGGAAACTCAGAGGTACAAAGGCATCAGTCTACAAATCCTGGTCCTATTTTTTTTTTTTTGCATTGGGAAGTTGGAAAATTGAAATACAGGAGGCAGAGGCTTGGCAAAGGAGAACAGAGGATCCCAGGGGCAAGGCAGATGGCTGTCCTACAGCACTGTCCTACCTTTGCTGCTTAATTCCTCTGTTCTCACGGCCCACACTTTTCACAGGATGATTTCTAGTGGCATGTTCTGCATGCCTGAGTAGCTGGCTTCAGAGCCTGATTTGAAGCAGTGCTGAGCACTCAGAGCTGCAGCTGGCAGTGAAGGAAGATGTTTTCAGATATGTGCAACTGAAAATAAAGCCTACTGATAAAAAAATCATGTCTTCTGTTTCTCAAATTCGGCACCTAAAATCAGGGAGTCTTGCTGGCCAAACTGTCTCTTTGTGCCTCAGCTGGCCACCTGCAGACAGGCAGTAAAAATACTCAGTGATCTCACTTTGGTGTTGCAAAGATTTACTAAGGAATAGAAGAGAAATAGGAATAGAAATAGAAATAGGAATAGAAATAGGGATAGGAATAGGAATAGGGATAGGGATAGGGATAGGAATAGGAATAGGAATAGGAATAGGAATAGGAATAGGAATAGGAATAGGAATAGGAATAGGAATAGGATTAGGAATAGGAATAGGATAGAATGGAATAGAGTAGAATGGAATAGAGTAGAATGGAATAGAGTAGAATGGAATAGAGTAGAATAGAATAGAATAGAATAGAATAGAATAGAATAGAATAGAATACAATACAATACAATACAATACAATACAATACAATACAATACACCAGGTTGGAAAAGACCTTCAAGATCATCAAGTCCAAGCTATCACCCAACACCATCTAATCAACTAAACCATGGCACCAAGCACCCCATGCAGTCTCTTCTTAAACACCTCCAGTGATGGTGAGTCCAACACCTCCCTGGGCAGCACATTCCAATGGCCAATCACTCTTTCTGTGAAGAACTTCTTCCTAACATCCAGCCTAAACCTCCTCTGGTGTAGCTTGAGACTGTGTCCTCTTGTAATGTTAGGGAGGTTTTCAAGAGGGGGTTGGACGTGACACTTGGTGCCATGGTTTAGTCATGAGGTCTGTGGTGACAGGTTGGACTTGATGATCTTTGAGGTCTCTTCCAGCCTTGGTGATTCTGTGATTCTGGATGTGCTCAGAATCACAAGACAGCCTCAGGAGAAAATTGGTATTTCTGATTTCAGAGCAGAGTTTGCATAGCATTTATTGAGTGATGCTGTGGGGTCACACACTGACTTACTAAGAGAGAACAAAATGTGAATAACATCTCATTCCATGAGTGCTGTGTCTGTTCTGTGACCTGACTGCAGGAAGAATCCCTGGAAATTAAATTACTATTGTGCTCCTCTTATTGAAAGTGTACTGAAATACACTCACAAGAGGAGACCATGCTGAAGTTGCACAAGCAACTGTGTTTCCAGTACTGTCCAGGAGCTCCTTGCTCATCCAGGCAGGTCTCCTAGTGTTCTTTCCTGCTTTTCACTTTGTGGATATACTTTGCTCCTTGGCACAGAGAAGGTGATCTTGAACACCAACCAGCTGTCCTGGGCCCCTCTTCCCTCTAGGGTTTTGTCCCACAATAAGGACTTTTTGTTGTCCTTCACAGCAGAGGCCAGTCTAAGTTCTAAATGGGCTTTTGCCTCCCTAATTTTCTTCCTACACAACCTAGCAACATCCCTAAACATTCTGTAGGTTGCCTCCCCTTTCTTCCAAAGATGATACACCCTCTTTTTTTCCCTTAGTTCTATTAAAAGTTCATTACCCATCCAGGCTGGCCGTCTGCCCCGGCGGCTCATCTTCCGGCACACCGGCACAGCCTGTTCTTGCACCTTCAATAGTTCTTCCTTGAAGTAGGTCCAGCTCTCCTGGACCCCTTTGTTTTTAAGGACTGATTCCCAAGGAACCTTCTGAATTAGTTCCTTGAGTAGCCTGAAGTCTGCCCTCCTGAAGTCCACAAGCCCTATGAGGAAAGGCTGAGGGAGCTGGGGTTGCTTAGCCTGGAGAAGAGGAGGCTCAGGGAGACCTTATTGCTCTCTACAACTACCTGAAGGGAGGTTGTAGCCAGGCAGAGGTTGGCCTCTTCTCCCAGGCAGCCAGCACCAGAACAAGAGGACACAGTCTCAGGCTGCGCCAGGGCAGGTTTAGGCTGGATGTTAGGAAGAAGTTCTACACGGAGAGAGTGATTGGCCATTGGAATCGGCTACCTGTGGAGGTGGTGGAGTCACCTTCACTGGAGGTGTTCAGGAGAAGACTTGATGGGGTGCTTGGCTGTATGGTCTAGTTGTTGGGTGGGTTGGATTGTTTGATGGGTTGGACGCGATGATCTTGAAGGTCTCTTCCAACCTGGTGTATTGTATTGTATTGTATTGTATAATACTTTGGCCAGCAGATCCCTGAAGTGATCAAAGTCTGCATACCTAAAGTCCAGGGTTGCAAGCCTGGGATACATCCTCCTTGTTGCCCTGAGGATCTTAAATTCTATTGCTTCATGGTCACTGCAGCCAAGGTTATCCCTGAGTCTCACATTGGTGACCAGCCCTTCCCCATTGGTGAGAACACGGTCCAGCATAGCACCTTTTCTTCTTGGTTCCTCTATATCATTTGGAGGAGGAAGTTGTCATTTATGCATTCCAGAGTCACAGATTCACAGAATATATCTGTTTGGAAGAGGCCAAACCTTTGAACCAGCACTGAAGGATCAACACTAGACCATGTCCACATGCTGCTTGAACACCCCCAGAGATGGTGACCCCACCACTGCCCTGGGCAGAACATGCCAATGTTTGATAACCCTTTCAGTGAAGAAATATTTCCTGATATAGAACAGTACAGAATTAGCCAGGTTGGAAAAGATCTTCAAGATCATCAAGTCCAACCTATCATCCAACACCACCTAATCAGCTAAACCATGGCACCGAGTGCCGCATCCAGTCTCTTCCTAAACACCTCCAGTGATGGTGACTCCACCACCTCCCTGGGCAGCACATTCCAATGGCCAATCTCTCTTTCTGGGAAGAATTTCTTCCTAACATCCAGCCTAAACCTCCCCTGGCACAGCTTGTAACCATTTCCTCTAGTGCTGTTGAATCCCAGAGCTTGTAGGGAGCTGTTGGCCTCTGAAGCATATGGGAGATCTGCAGTATCTCCCACATGCATACTCTGGAGTGTACTCTGAAATATCTCCCATATGGAGATACTGAAAAAAGAGTAGTCCTAACACCAGCAGTGTGATGCCAGTAATATTAGGTGTCTCCACTGTAGCAGTCATGCTTCAGTCGCTCAGTATCTGCCTGAGGCTTCAAAGGCACAAGTTGGCCATCCTTGAATTAGGGGAGGCAGGATTATCAGTGGAAAACAAACTGATTTTCTTAGCTAAAAAGACCCAAGGAAAATTAATAGAAACTAAGTCTTATCTGGCAGTTTAATGAGTGCACTATTACTGCATCAGGGAAAAAAAAAACCTCTAAAGATTTAATCATTTAATATGTACAAAAAGCTACTGAACACAGAATTACTGTGTTCAAAAGATCCATTATACCCTTGCCTAGTTTTCAGCAACTCAGTGGCAACCCTGCAGCATCAGAGCTGGAATAGTAGGGGTGCTGCAGGGCAGAAGCACGGGGTGTTGATGCAAGCGGAGCAAAGGAATGACAGAAATCCTGGTCAGCATTTTCCTCTGCTACTGAGTGCTATTTCGCTGCCCCTGGCAGCAAACTGACCTCCTGTTCACACCACAGTACTTGAAACTTGTGTTTTTAAAGAGCTGTGCCCATCTCCAATTCTGAGTAGCTTCTCCAGGCATTTCTCCACTGCTCAGAGTTTCCACAAACAAATTTCCTACCAGCAGAACAGCTCTGTATGGTACCCCTCAGAAGTACTCAGCATACTCTTGTCAGCTGCTGCACCTGACAGCCGGAAAAGCTTAGAGGCAGGTACCCAAGAGAGAAGTTGAAAAGCTGGAGGCTGGGGGTATTGGTATCACTGATACCATACTGTGTGAAGCTGAGATGCAAGGAATCATACATGCAAGATGGAACTGGATATAAGCAGGCAGAGCAACAGGGAATATGTTTTGCCCTCTGCAATGACAGGTCAGGATGACAAAAGAAAGCAAGCCCTGCCAGTGGGGCCACTTACTTTGCAACACAGGAAAGCTGTCCTTAGCTTGGTAAGGCTCCTCCAATTCTGTAGTGGGTGCTTACAAGATGCAATATTGTATGCCTGGGCCAGTGCTTCTCCTTCTGTGAAGGAGCCACACAATAGTAATTCCTTATAGGGTTATGGTTATGGTTAAGGGTTAGTGGCTTCTGACAAAATTATCTCCTGACCTAGTCCAGTGTCTTTTCCCCAACTCCTTCAATTTCCGTGCTGTGGCAGTGTATACTTCTGTGAGAGAGCCACAGAAACCCAGTTTGATTTGGGAGCAGTAGGGACTACAAAATCCCCACCACTTCACCAATGTTAACACAAGACCTATGCCCCCACTACCTGTTTTGGCAAATATGCATCAGGTTTGGCCCAGGGAGACAGCCGCACGTTCACTCTGCAAGGTCTGTCTCTTCCCTACACTGACAACCTGTCCACTTCCATTCTTAGCTGGCAGAGTGACAGTGTCCTTCCTCCAGATCTGCCAATAGAACTTATTCTTTTGGCCACTTACATTGCCTCCCTGAATCTCTCTCTCTTGCTCACTCCACATTGACCATCAGCTCTGTATCTGTACTGACAGCCAAAGGTTTAACTCCAGAGGAGCAGGAGGAGAGTCTTAAGCAGCCATAGAGGGCAATCTCAGCAGAATGTCCTCAAAACAGAAGAGAGGTTATCCTCATAACCTTCAAGCCATACCTAGCAATTAGATCTGTCTCAAGACAAGACACACAGGCACAACTTTTCTTACAGACTGCCAGCAAATTGCTTTTTTGCCCAAGACTTCTGAATTTCTGTACTGGGATGTCTGTATTTCAATTTCAGTCTCTGATGAGAAAAACTCTCCCTTGAGCATGTTAAGCTGTTTTGTACTCCCCTGGGAGAAGTAAACTTCGTTCTGAGGGTAATTCATGGACACAGAGGACTAGGAGGTAACACACCAGTTGAACAGCATTTGTCACATGTGGCAGTGGTGGGAATAACTCCCACCTGTGCCTGGCCAGAAAACTGTGTCCAAGTGTATGCCCCAGAGATTTGAGGGAGGCAACACAGACATTCAGAGTCTCCACAATAACCATATTCAGACTAGGGAGAAATCCCAGGCAGACTCTCATTACAAAGAAATCATTAAAATGTGTGACCATGTATCACCAAGGCTCTTGCTCCTGCTCTGACCTCTTTCGTGAGACCAGCCTGACATGGAGTTTATTTTCCACACAGGCTGCCTCTCCTGGCATGAGCAGAACCTCTGCACCTGAAGATCCTCCAGGGCAGCAACTGAGTGCCTAAACTTCATGTGAACAGCATCCACGTCGGGAAATAGGACCTGTGATAACATAAATGTACAAATCTCCTTTGCTCCCTCAAATCGCCGTCTCAGCACTTCATCATGAAATCCTGTAGGCAGATCACAGAATCATAGAATGAATAAGGTTGGAAGAGACCTCAAAGATCATCAAGTCCAACCTGTCACCACAGACCTCATGACTACTAAACCAAGTGCCACGTCCAATCCCCTCTTGAACACCTCCAGGGATGGTGACTCCACCACCTCCCTGGGCAGCACATTCCAATGGCGAACGACTCTCTCTGTATAGAACTTTCTCCTCACCTCAAGCCTAAACCTCCCTGGCACAGCTTGAGACTGTGTCCTCTTGCTCTGGTGCTGGTTGCCTGGGAGAAGAGGCCAACCCCCACCTGGCTACAACCTCCCTTCAGGTAGTTGTAGAGAGCAATGAGGTCTCCCCTGAGCCTCCTCTTCTCCAGGCTAAACAACTCCAGCTCCCTCAGCCTCTCCTCGCAGGGCTTGTGCTCGAGGCCTCTCCCCAGCCTCGTTGCTGCTCTCTGGACACGTTCAAGAGTCTCGATGTCCTTCTTAAATTGAGGGGCCCAGAGCTGGACACAGGACTCAAGGTGTGGTCTAACCAGTGCTGAGTACAGGGGCACAATGACTTCCCTGCTCCTGCTGGCCACACTATTCCTGATGCAGGCCAGGATGCCATTGGCCTTCTTGGCCATTGTACATCCTGCTCGCACAGACACTAATATAAAGCCACTGGGAAATAAAGGAAATTAATTATTTGCATAACTCAAGATATTTCATCCAGGTGAGGAAGAGGGAGAGAAAGAAGAGTGGAATAAACCCATACCTCTTTTTTCTGTGCTTTTTATCCATATTAATGTAAGCAAGGTATGTGAATACTAGTTCAAAAGCTATTGATTGTATACAGAGAAATCAGACAGAAGGACTTTGGCAGATAATTCCATTCTCTTCTGTGCCTTAGTTTCCTCACATACAAAAGGGGTTAACCCAAGGCTGTTCCAGGCTTGATTTGTTAAGAATCTGAACAGACATCACCAATGAAAAGCATAGTACTAGTTTCCATGATAACACATCTGGCCCATTTTTGCCCAATTACTTTGCAACCCATCATTCACAGGCACAGGCATAAAGTCGTGTGACTCATATATTACACAAGAAGCCTTTCTGGGCACATGGTAAAGGTTGAAGCAGAAAAGTTAAAATGCAGACTACCTCTGAAACTTTGCTTTAACTCCATTGTGCCTTACAACAGTCATAGAATGGCAAAAGTTGGAAGGTATCTCCAGAGATTATTGAGTCCACCCCATCCTGCCAAAGCAGGATCACCTAGGGCAGGCCACACAGGAACACATCCAGATGGGTCTTGAAAGTCTCCAGAGAAGGAGACTCCACAACCTCTCTGGGCAGCCAGAGCCAGTGCTCTGGCACCCTTATAGTGAAGAAATTTTGCCTCATGTTGTGGTGGAACTTCCTGTGTTCCAGTTTGTATCCAGTTTGTGTCCTACCACAGGACACCACTGAAAGGAGACTGGTCCCTTCTTCTTGACTCCAAACCCTTTAGATATTGATAAATATAATCTTATCTTTTCCAGACTAAACAGCCCCAGGTCTCTCAGCCTTTCCTCATAAGAGAGATGTTCCAGTCCCTTAATCATCCTCACAGCTCTCCATTGGACTCTCTCTAGTACATCCCTGTCCCTCCTGAAGTTGGGAGCCCAGAACTAGAAAAAATACTCCAGGTGTGGTCTCACCAGGGCAGAGTAGAGGGAGAGGAGAACTTCCCGTGACCTACTGGCTACACTCTTAATGCACTCCAGCATACCATCGGCCTTCTTGGCTACAAGGACACATTGCTGTCCTATGACTTTAACATTTGTTATTATTATTACTTTAATTTATTGATCATTATAATTATTACAAGTGTCCTCTGCTCTAGTTACTAGAAAGGATGGAAAGAGCTCACTGAGTGGGTAGCAATTCAGGATTTCCCTGTTAACCTAATTTCAGGCATAGCAAAGTGCCTTACTTGCCACACATCATTCAAACCCATCACTGAATGCAGAATACTGATTTCCTCATAGTCTTTTTCTTGGTGGTATTTTGTCATAACATCTCAGCCTTAATGGATGTACTCCCAGGGAGGCAGGTGGGGTTGTTATCTGTATTGTACACGGTGAAACCAGACACAAAGAGGCTAAGGTGAAAATGGCCAGAGCACTCACTAATTTTGGGTCCCTAATTTGTCATGTCTTAGATGTGCATTCCCCCAGCTCTGAGTGTGCTCAGAGCAGAACTCCAAACAATATTGGCTCTGCACTTCTGCCAGCCAGACCCCAGGTGTCTCAAACCGAGAGCACACCAATTAGTGGCCACCCATGGAAAATCTCATTTATATGGCTTTTTCATATCACATAGAAACTTGTGGCAAGAGGCAGGAAAATGCCTAATTCTTCAGGGCACTATTCAGCTGTAAAAACATGAGGCCATTCTTCTGGTTTTGAACAGCCCCTTGCACAATTCAATACATAACCTTCATCCCTGGCAGCAAATGAAACGGGGGACCTATAGAAAACACCTCCGTTTATGGTAAAGCTCATTCAGTCCCTAAGTATATTCCATTCTGTGCACTGAATGAGACAGGGATCCTGTTGACAAAAAGCCCACTAGTATTTGATCTTATAATTAGGGACCACATCATTATGCCTACATGTGAGAGAAGACAAATTACAGATGGATGGGCAATCCTTTTAATTAGTTCTCTGTATCCTAAGTGCTTGACTTTGAAAACTCAGTGAACGCTTAACAAAAGCATTCAATCTCTTATTTGTCTTAAGGGGAAGAAAACAGGAAATTTCATCATTTGAAATCATGATGGCCTTCTCTTGCCTTATATTATAAAGGTGCAACTGTTGCTTATGAAATGGTTGCAAGACTTCTTGCACTCTCAAAGCCTCACTCCTCTGATCTCAACGGATGCAGGCAGATAACAAAGCCCCACAGTGTCTGTTTGAAGAAGACCCCTACCAAGAAAATTCTTAGCCAAGCAGGGAAAGCTCACCAACATTTAATGGAGTTAAAGAGATTGACTATTACCATTTATCTCACCCCCTCAAAATGGAGTAATCCTGATTCTAGGCAGGATGGCTGATTCCTCCTCTTGCATTGCGTAAAGGCTTTGGAAGAATCAAAGAAAAGATGGTTGTGTGGACTTAGCATGTGATAGGCTAGGCTAGGCTAGGCTAGGCTAGGCTAGGCTAGCTAGGCTAGAATAGAATAGAATAGAATAGAATAGAATAGAATAGAATAGAATAGAATAGAATAGAATAGAATAGAATAGAATAGAATAGACCAGACCAGACCAGACCAGGTTGGAAGAGACCTTCAAGATCATCGTGCCCAACCAATCATCCAACACCACCTAATCAACTAAATCATGCAACCAAGCACCCTATCAAGTCTCCTCCTGAACACCTCCAGTGATGGTGACTCCACCACCTCCCCAGGCAGCCCATTCCAATGGCAAATCACTCCCTCAGTGTAGAACTTCTTCCTAACCTCCAGCCTAAACCTCCCCTGGCACAGCTTGAGACTGTGTCCTCTTGTTCTGGTGCTGCTTGCCTGGGGGAAGAGACCAACCCCCACCTGGCTGCAACCTCCCTTCAGGTAGTTGTAGAGAGCAATAAGGTCTCCCCTGAGCCTCCTCTTCTCCAGGCTAAGCAACCCCAGCTCCCTCAGTCTCTCCTCATAGGGCTGGTGTTCCAAACCCCTCACCAACTTTGTTGCCCCTCTCTGGACACGCTCCAGATGATGGAAGATACCACAGGCCAGCTTTAGTTCTAATTCTCATACAGCAGTAGCTCTTTGGCTGCATAAGAATATATGCACTGAAGGTGAATATTGTATCTCAGCATGTTTTGTTCAGTTTCCCCAGTATCTGCTGGGACACATCAGAATGGAGCAGAGGGGATTAAGCACTGAAGATGCGTGCTAGTGGGGGTACAGCACTCCAGTGGGGAATTTCTGAGTGACTACCATAGAAGTGCTTTGAGACAATTCATGTCAGGCAGGTAGAAGAAGACACCAGCTGATAAATCCCTTGTAAGAATTCTCTCCTGAAGATGATGAAAAGTGGAATTCCAGCAGATGTTTGTGTTTAGAAGATGGGTGTTGGAGCTAAGTGGAGGAAAAGGGTGAGGTGCCTTGCAGAAACGATAGTCTTAGGTCCATTAGAAAAAATGGGGGAGCTAGGCAGCTCAGTGTTACAATGCAATAAATAAATGCCTTCTGAAACTGCCCATAGCAAATGCTGAAGCATCTAAATTGTCTAGATTTAGGTATCTTGGTCTGATTATCAGGAAGGCATCTTTGGGTTTGAATTCCAAGCCCTGAAGTCCTGCCCAGAAAGAGATAGCTACAGTTCCGCTCCGATAGCAGGTCGTACATAGGTATCTCAATGGGGAGTCAAGCCTCCCTAAATTACAGGAGATGTTGATTCAACTTTCTACTGTACCTGAAAAGATCTCAAGTCTTACCTTCTTCCTACAGAAGACTGTTTAGAGTATGCTGTTCCTAGCTTTTCCTGCTTAAGCTCGTGGGCTTTTTCCACAGAAGAATTAAATAAGCATGAGGCCAGAGACAGGGACAGCACAGAAGTAAACATAGCTTTAAAGCCTACTGGTTAAACACTCTTCTCCAAGAGGACACACTGGGTCCAGTTCCTGCTTCGGTGAATATTTGATGCTAATATTACAAAACAGTGTTGAGAGAGCACAAGAGACCATTTAGTCCATCGTCTGGTCCAGAAGTACCTCCTACAGCCCTCCAGTGATTGCAGCTGCTGTAATTTTCTCAGCTAATCTATTCCAGTGCATCACAAGCCTTTTGGACTATTCCTGAAGTCCAGTCTGAATCACTCTGACAGCCCATTAAGGACCATTACTCCTTGTTTTATCCACTCTGGACAGGAAGAACAGATTTTTCCCATTTCCTTGCACTCACCAGTTTGGCATCTTGGCCTTTCTCAGCCTTATTGCTTTCAGGTTAAACAACTCTAATTATTGTAGTTTTACCTCACAAATTATATTTCCCTTGAATGCCAGCAATTCTTACTGTCCCAGTCTGCACTCTCACTGCCTCACACCTTCTTAGGGTGCAGTACAGGACTAAGGCATGAGATTTCAGCTGAGACTCACATGTGCTCATCAGAGCTGAAGGTTTATCAGATGTGTTTTACAGCCTGGACTCCCATTTGCACAGTCCATTGAAAAGATGTTTTCCTTTTTGACACTGGAACAATGTTCTAGACTAACATGGGACTTCTGGTCCTCTAGAGACCCTGTCTCCCCTCCTGAAGGAGAGTCAGCTGCTCTATTGGCTCCCATGGGCAGCTGGCAGCAGATTATTAACCATTCTCATGGAGAACACTTTACATTTGCTCTGATGCTGCTCAAATCTGAGCCTTGGCTTGACAAGCTTGTCTCAATTTCCACTGTTTGCAACAGCCTATAGCTGGTTCCTGCCATATGCAGATTTAAAAACAAACAAACAAACAAACAAACAAACAAACCCACAAGCACCTCCTCCAGGCAATTATCAAGGTTGAAATTAGAATACAAACTACAATGCATTTAATGAAAACATGAAGCACTAACAGGCCACAGCTCAAGCTTGTGGCAACCCACTCAATGCAGTCCTCTGTTTTGACAGGAAATCAGTGAGAATTGCTCATTGAGTAGGATTAGCTACACCAGTTCTGCAGCCCTGCTGTAATGTTTTCCTTTGGACCATGTTTCTTTGCTTCACTTATGATAAAAGCCTGTGAGATAATGTCAAAATCCTTGCAAATGACAAGGTATGACAACTACTTCCCCTGTATCCACAAGGCTTGTAACAGAAGAAAGCTATATTAGTTTGACATGATCTATTCTTGACAGATCTGTGCTGGCTCCTAATAATCTCCTTTATTTGATTATTCCCACCATATTTTTTTTCCCCTCCAGGAATGAAGTTAAACTGAGTAGTCTGTAATTCCTTATCTTCTCCTTGTTCTATTTTCAGCCTTCTGACACCTCATCCAGCTCTCCTGGGTGTTCAAAGCATTCAGAGCTTATAGTTCACAGATTGCTTCCATCAGCTTTGTAAATAAGCCAGGATGATTTGAAACAACTACCTTACATCAGTACCTCCTTTTCCCAGATCTTGATCTTCATCCTTTGTGGCTCCTATTTGTTGTTTTAGCAATCAAATTGCAGTTGACCCTATTGCTGGAGACAGGCAAAATGGGCATAAAATGCTTTGGATTGACTGGCAATGTAGAATGTAAAGCCTTAACCAAAGATCTTCCCTCCCCTCCAGGACTCTTTAGTCAGGATGATATTCTCTCACTCTCATGCCCTGGCCCAACTCATATTTATTTTGCCTGTGCAAAATAGAGCAGCTTTATACTGGAACCACTCATTCTAGTATATTCCACAGCTCAGTGGCACATTCTCTTGGGAGGTGGTGGTACAGGTCTACTCAGGCAGAGGTGGTATATTCACTACATATCTTGGCAAATACTTTAATCAAAGTGCTTCTGGATAAAAGGAACATAGCATATTCCCTTCCTCATTGATGTACTCTGTGCAGACACTTGATATGTGTGCTCTGAAGAGAGCACACCCCCAGGTGGGGGTTGGTCTCTTCTCCCAGGCAGCCAGCACTAGAACAAGGGGACACAGTCTCAAGCTACACCAGGGGAAGTTTAGGCTGGATGTTAGGAAGAAGGTCTTCATAGAAAGAGAGATTGGCCATTGGAATGTGCTGTCCAGGGAGGTGGTGGAGTCACCATCACTGGAAGTGCTTGAGAAGAGACTGGATGGGGTGCTTGGTGCCATGGTTTAGTTGGTTAGATAGTGTTGGATGATAGGTTGGACTGAATGATCTCAAAGGTCTCTTCCAACCTGGTTAATTCTATTCTATTCTATTCTATTCTATTCTATTCTATTCTATTCTATTCTATTCTATTCTATTCTATTCTATTCTATTCTATCCTATTCTATCCTATCCTATCCTCTGCTCTGACAAATTTCCTCATTTTGGCTGTGCAGTGAAAGCAACTGGAATCAGAGTCTAACCCCACCCTGCCAAAGCAGGATCACCTAGGGCAAGTCACACAGGAATGCATCCAGATGGGTCTTGAAAGTCTTCAGAGAAGGAGGCTCCACAACTTCTCTGGACAGCCTTTTCCCCTTTTCCAGTGCTCCAGCACCCTTATAGCAAAGAAATTTTTCATCATGTTGAGAGACAACTTCCTGTCTTCCAGTTTGCATCTATTGTCTCTTGTCCTATCACAGGACACCACTGAAAAGAGACTAGCACCTTGTTCTTGACACCCACCCTTTATATATTTATGAATATTAATAAGATCTGCCCAGGGAGGTGGTGGAGTCACCATCACTGGAGGTGTTTAGGAAGAGACTGGATGGGGTGCTTGGTGCCATGGTATCATTGGTTAGATAGTGTTGGATGATAGGTTGGACATGATGATCTCAAAGGTCTCTTCCAACCTGGTTAATTCTATTCTATTCTATTCTATTCTATTCTATTCTATTCTATTCTATTCTATTCTATTCTATTCTATTCTATTCTATTCTATTCTATGCTATTCTATTCTATGCTATTCTATTCTATTCCATCCCATCCCATCCCATCCCATCCCATCCCATCCCATCCCATCCCATCCTATCCTATCCTATCCTATCCTATCCTATCCTATCCTATCCTATCCTATCCTATCCTATCCTATCCTATCCTATCCTATCCTATCCTCCTCTCAGTCTTCTTTTTTCCAGGCTAAATAGCTCCAGGTCTCTCAGCCTTTCCTCATAGCAGAGATGTTCTATTTGGTTTGTAGACCCCACAGTAGCTTAGCTCTTCAGTAGATCTCTGAACTGGTTATTGCTTATAAAACTAAGGATCATCTAGGCATGCCAGTAAGCAGCCTTGTCATGTTTAGCAAACTTTACAGATCTAAGTGCAATTATTTCAGGACTTAGGAACCTCCACAGTTAGAAAAGAAGGAAGCTCTGAAGTTCTACAGCCTATGCAGGCATGTCTAAGAAGGAAGCCCAACTTACAATCCTTTATTCCTCAGTTCAGAACAATGGCAAAATAGTGTCACATATTTCAGACTTCTCAGCCATGCCCAAATTAAAAAGTAATGAAATCCTACAAGACAAGGCATTGTCTTAGGGTATCTCTTCCTCAATTGTGGAATTATACCGCTCAAAGGAAGAAAAACAAAGAGCATAAGGAAGAATTAACTGAAGTTTAAAGGAGGGCTTGCTAAAAGTTCCTATAAGCCAGCAGGGCTTGTTTTTTCACTAATTTGTCAATTATTCTGTCTTCCACAGAGTCTTGCACACTGGCATCATAGTGGAGGGTTCTTTTTGCTCCATATCTGCTGTTACTACATAAGAGGGTGCTTCAGATATTGATTCAAATACTCACTTTGCTAACTATCCTCTGGAAGCTACCCAACATCTGTTTACTTCATTGAGGTTTCAGTTAGACTCAGTTCTTCAGTTATTTGGGGGGAGGAGATGTTTTCCCTTGATCTATTCATCTTTTCTTTAGGATTTTGTCTCTTCTGGCTGATAACTCTGATTGGAATTTAGTGTACAATGGAAAGGCTGCTTGCCAGATCCTATGCTTTAGGTGGGACTGGATAAATCTTTATCATGATTTTCACTGCAATTTCAACAGTCAGCATTAAACACTTTTTACAAAGGGGATCTGGACAGGCTGGATCAAAGGGCAGAGGCCAGCTGTGTAAGGTTCAGCAAGGTCAATTGCCTGGTCCTGTACCTGGGTCACAACAACACCATGCAAGGCTACAGGTTTGGGGAAGAGTGGCTAGAAAGCAGCCCAGCAGAGAAAGACCTGGGGGTGTTGATAGAGAGCCTGGTGAATACAAATCCATTTGTGTCCAGGTGGCCAAGAAGGCCAACAACATCCTGGCCTGGATCAGGAATAGTGTAGCCAGCAGGACAAGGGAAGTGATTGAATGCCTGCACTCACTACTGGTGAGACCACACCTTGAGTATTGGGTTCACTTTTGGGGCCCTCACCACAAGAAGGACATTGAGATGCTGGAGCAGGTCCAGAGAAGGGCAATGAGTCTGGTGGAAGGATCTGGAGAACAGGCCCTTTGAGGAGCAGCTGAGGAAACTGGGCTTGTTTATTCTGAAGAAACAACTCAACTACCTGAAAGGAGGTGTGAGTGAGGAGGGGCTTGATCACTTCTTCCTAGTAAGAAGTGATAACACAACAGGAAATGGCCTCAAGTTGCACTAGAGGACTTTAGGTTGGATATTAGAAGAAACTTCTTTGCTGAAAGTGTTCTCAAGCACTGGAACAGACTCCCCAGGGAGGTGGTTGAATCCCCATCCCTGAAGGTGTTCAAAAGACACAGGAATGTGGTGCTGAGGGACATGGTTTAGCACCAGCCTTGGTAGAGTTAGGTAATGGTTGGATTCAATGATCTTAAAAGTCTTTTCCAACCAAAATCATTCCAGGATTCTGTGATCAATTTTCTGTTGCAGATGTCATCCTCCAAACTGTTAGTAGGGCTTTAAGTTCCTCTGACTTTCATCTTTGAGCACACAAAGTCTCCATTCTGACAGAATCCATATCAGCCTGAGTAGTCCAAGCCTTTGTAAGCTGCCAGCCTGACTTCTCCAAAATAACAGGCTAGGAATTAAAATCTTGACCCTAAGAAAGGTGCACCAGTTCAGAGGAGCTCAAGTGCCATTTCAGTGCAACTCTCCCACCCACAGTGAAGTGTCCCTGCTGAGGATAAAGTTTTGGTCTGGCTTCTAAACACCCTTTTGGCTCAGTTCCTGTCATTCTAGCTCACTGTTGTCCCAGTAGCACTTCCCAGCTGTGCCACATTTCTTAGGAACAGTTGAGCAAGTGATGCTTTCCTTGCATTTTCTCAGCAGGTGCTTTCCAGCAGTGGACTTCACTCTTACATGAAATTAAATGGCTGAAAATTTCGCTGGCAGCAAATCAGCAAGTGATACTCGCTTCTTTCTGTCTACCCTTCCAAACCTAGATGGTTTTTGATCAACTATTTATGAATCCATCACTGACTACCTTACTCCTGAAGCTGTGGGCAAACAGAAGAAGGAATGATACATGAAGAACAATGGTCAGTTCAAAATGATGTCAGGTTTTATCTTTATACATTACTGGTAACTTGTGACCAAAGGGCAAAGCATGGTACTATGCTGCCCCAACCTGACCACCCTTGAGTACTTAATATTGCAGATTTATAAAGTCATTGTGCTCTATTAATAAACTTAATGGGTTAGAACCCATTCAATAGCCTGATGAATTGGATGCCAATTGATAATAGTCTCAGCAACTGTAAGAGTAATCAAAACTGTAATTTACTCTAGATGTCAACAATTACCACAGAATGGCTTGAGTTGGAAGGGACCTTAAAGATCATCTAGTTCCAACCCCCTTGCCATGGGCAGAGACACTTCCCACTAGGCCAGAGTGCTCAAAGCCTTATCCAGCCTATATTTAAACATCTCCAGGGATGAGGTGTGCACAACTTCTCCAGGTAACCCATGCCAATGTCTCACCACCCTCATAGTATAGAACTTCTTCCTAATGTCTGATTAAATCTACCCTACTCTAGTTTAAAACCATTGCCCTTTGTCCTATCACTGCAAGCCCCCATGAAAAGTCCCTCTCCAGCTTTCCTATAGCCTCCTTCAGTTACTTCAAGGCCACTATAAGGTTTCCCTGGAGTCTTCTCCAGGCTAAGCAGACCCAACTCCCTCATCCCAATTAATGAAAAAGCTGAAGTTCCTGAGACCACAGCTTCACTCTTAGGCAATTTTATGAGACAAGTGGAATAAAACTAGCTTCAAAGCTAGGCTGCCCTCCAAACACACTCCCATGTACCCCTAAATATTAGAGGCACTGAAGCCAAGTGAACAGGATTCTTTTAGAGTCTATTGCTCTCCTCATTGCTCTCTACAACTACCTGAAGAGTGGTTGTAGCCAGGAAGGGGTTGGCCTCTTCTCTCTAGCAACCAGCACCAGAACAAGAGGACACAGTCTCAAGCTGCACCAGGGGAAGTTTAGGTTGGAGGTGAGGAGAAAGTTCTTCATCGAGAGAGTCATTCGCCATTGGAATGTGCTGCCCAGGGAGGTGGTGGAGTCACCATCCCTGGAGGTGTTCAAGAGGGGACTGGACGTGGCACTTGGTGCCATGGTCTAGTCATGGGGTCTGTGGTGACAGGTTGGACTCGATGATCTTTGAGGTCTCTTCCAACCTTGGTGATACTGTGATACAGTGATTATAGGATCGTAGAACAGTTTGGGCTGGAAGAGACCTTAAAGATCATCTGGTTTCAACCCTCTGCCACTGGCAGAGACACCTCCCACCAGACCAGGTTGTTCAAGGCCCTGTCCAACCTGACCTTGAACACTTCAGGGAAGGGTTAGCTTTTCTAATATAAATATTAGCTTCGCTAACTGTCAGCCCATACAGAAAGGTGTCTCCTACAGAGAGAGTGTTTAACTATTGTGAGATACCCCAGCTCTTTTATAAATAGAGATACACTGTGATTATGGCTGGAATTAACTCAAGAAACTTCAGAAGCAAGATGAGTAATGAATGGGACTGGCATTTATTGGTTATAATTTAAAAGAATATAAATACATCCTGGCTTCCCTTTTGAGCAACCAAAGCCAACAAACTATGGTTGGAGGCTGGCTCCGGACATCTCTTGAGCCAACAAGGCAACTGGAGCACAGCCTGCCACACCACAATGGCATTAGGGACATGTCAAGAAGAGGTAGGAATTCTCAAGAAAGCAGGGTTCTCCCAGGCAACCAGCACCAGAACAAGAGGACACAGTCTCAAGCTGTGCCAGGGGAAGTTTAGGCTGGAGGTGAGGAGAAAGTTCTTCACTGAGCTGTTAGCCATTGGAATGTGCTGCCCAGGGAGGTGGTGGAGTCACCATCCCTGGAGGTGTTCAAGAGGGGATTGGACGTGCCATGGTTTAGTCATGAGGGCTGTGGTGACAGGTTGGACTTGATGATCTTTGAGGTCTCTTCCAACTTTGGTGATTCTGTGATTCTGTTCTCTGTGTATTGCTCCTATGGCAGCCATACCCTTCCCCAGCTGCTTACTGGGGGTGGGCAGCCTTTTACCTACAGTAACAGCCATGTGATAGGTGAAGATGCACAACTTTGCTGTCTCTGTCTATAGGTGCTCCTTTGCAGTAGTTGCCACAGCTGCCTACATGGAGCAGAACTGGGAAAGCTGCAAATGCAACTGGAAGCACGAGAGAAGAAGCCATGTTGCTTTCCTACCAGCTTCCCTTCTGACAGCAGTGCCAGGAAGGGTGAAGGGAATAAGGTCCTGAAGGCAGCGGCTGCTGCTGCCAGCAGGAGTCCCCAAAAAGCACAGCCTAATGGAAGGCTGGCACCCAGCTGGAGGAGAGAAGGAGCAGCAGGACTGCATGGTCAAGGGAGCAGGAGGAAGGCAAGGAGCAGAACAGATGGGGAGAGGAAATAAAACGAATGACAGGCGGAGACAGCAGGATCAGTGGAACTCCAAAAGCACAAATTCTTTTTGTTATATTAAAAACAAATCACTATTTTCATTCCCTCACCCCACACACATACTGTAGGATGCTACAGGCTGGATTATTATGATCGCAGGGGAAGAGCTAGCACACTGATGGGAGAAAACCAAGCTGTAGCCCAGTGCTCAGCCATAAAGCCTGGGTGAGGGAAGAAAATGAGTGGCTTGTGTTAAAGGAACACGAGTGGCTAATAAATATCTCAGCTCCACAGGAGTGGCTGAGGATGGATAAAGCAATGTTGTGCTTTTCTAGAGCACCACTCACCTGAGGGCATCTGAATCTTTCTTTTTTCCCCACATAGTAATTATGTAGTTTCCAAATTAAAGAAGCATCTTGCAGAGACAGCCGTGATAGGCAGAGAAAATATGCTCAGATCAAGTCAGAAAGCAGGTTAATAGCATTGCTAGGAAGAGAAATCAGCTCTGCCCAAACTAATTCCTCTCTACTAACTACTGGCCTGTGGTGCTTGCAGCCATGAAAAGTCCTGGAGTTTTACACACACACTCAGCAGGTGATAGGGAGAGCCCTAAGGAAACATAAACACCTTCTCCACATGAGCCCATCAGAGCTCTGAGATTACATGTTACCTCCCAGTGTGCTCAGGAGTGTCTTGGAATTACAGATGAAACGAATGTGGATGAATTCCAGACTCTGACTTTGGACATCAGATGCTGAAAGGTGTTTCAACTGGATACCTGCTCTGGTATTCCCATGTAGAGCTACTGGGCTAGAGTCATTGGTCAATACACCAATCTCTCAGCATGTACACGCCTGCTCGGTACAGACTAGGCAGAGCCCACTTACACCTCATGTCTTCTGCAGATGTAGCAGATGAGAGTCACCAAGGAGAGCACATACCTCACAGCATGAGGCCAGGGAACCCAAGCAGGTATCCACATCCTTGATCACATGCAGCATCCATGCGAGACTATCAGCCTGCTTTCATCTCGCAACGGGCAAAGGGCCGTTCACCTTCCCACTAGCACCAGAAGGCCTCGTAATGTGGTAGATGTCAGCAATGGGCAATTTCTGCTCTCTGAGAAATGGGCAGAGGGGAATATAGTGTCTGTATTTCTGTGTAGCTGGATAGGGTAGGGTGGCTACTAGATCCTGGGATGGCATCACTGGAGTTGCACTTTTTCCTGCTTGTCACTCAAAGCCACATGACTGGAAGAGGGGTTCCTCTCATCCCTCTTCCCCAAGTGATGCCCACCCTCTCAGCATGGCATGGGCAGAGTCTGGAGCTACAGCCCATCCTACTATCTTGAAGTAGGAGCAGCTCAGACACCTTCAGCATTGGGTCAGGACAAGCCCTCAGACAATACATGTCAGTTCCTCAGGCTGCACAGTTGCACCCAGCCTGGCAGATTCAATGCAGCCCTTTCACCAGGGATGCCTCTACACAGCAGTGGGTACTGCCTAACTGTTTTCTGCTGGGACTCTCATTCAGGAGCAAGTGGCAAGAGGAAATTCGGATCATCAGACTGGTTTCTTTTCCACTAACCATTACTGGTATCCTCCCCCTGGAAACTCTGCCTGCAATTAGTTCCCTAGAAGGGGGCTTGTCTGTGCTATTAAGAGGAGTTACATTAAGTGATCTAGGAGAAATCAATGTCTCTAATAGTCAGGAAAGGCAGTGAAGGAGGATAGGGTGATGGGAGGGGTGTTTCTCTGGAGACACTCTTCCGGGGAGTAATCCCTGAGGCATTGCCCATGGAAGAGAAATAGTAAGGACCTGGAGTAATTAAACTTCCATGCAGATATTGTTTACTGGAAACTGCTCCATGTCTCTTGTAAAGGCAGGGGCGACGGCTGGACTCTTCCCAGATGTCTCTGCCCTGAAGTCAATAGTCTGTGGTGATGTACACCAGGCTAGCTAGTGGAGGGAGGAAGGGTGTGGATGGCCACCTTTCTTTTGAAAGATTCCTTTTTCTCTCTCCACATTGGTGTTTAAAGGCAAGACTGTGCCTTGCAAGTTTTGAAGCACCTAGGTTGTGCAGCATAATTAAGTTATTCTAAATGAAGTTAGAGAAATTGCAATATCCTGAGGCAAGGAACCTGTAATTCTGCAAGCCTGTTCCTCTCTCTCTTTTTCTCCATTTCCTCCTTCCTGCACACCTCTGCAGTTCCTGGAATGACAAGACACCTCGCTGGCTGGCTGTAATTGCTGTAACGGTTCCCTAATGCTTTCTCCTTCTCCAATTGCATTAAACTACATCTTCAGAGGTACAGCCCTGTTTATTCATGCTGCTCGTGTGGAAGGGGAAAGAAATGCAGACTGCCTCTTCCCCCCCCCCTCCTTTGATTTGATGGGTGTGGCAGGTTTAAACCTTTGCAGCCGCTGGCTCTCCAGCGCTGGGGTGAGGAGGAGAGGACAGAATGGGAGAGAAGCTGTCGGATATGCCCAGTGATGAATGAGACTCATCTCACCCACAAGTGGGAAACCTGCTTGTGGGTTATTGTTTAATCACTCATGCAATCCAATACTGAGCAGATACCCCCATAACGTCCATCTGTTCTAGCATGCCGTGCATGCAACACTTGCATTTCTAGCCGCCTATCTGAGTATCCAGCTCTGTGTGTTTCTGACTTCATCCCTTGCTGGCAGTAAAGGTTGTGATCCATTTTGCCAGAAATTGCTTGACCCAGCTTTTTGGTTATTCCACCTCTTAGCTGACTATTTTTGTGGGCACGGATTCAGAGCTACAATCAGCTGCAGGCAGCAATGACAACACCAAGCTATCTACATCTCTGATGGGGTGGGCACAGTCAGTCTGATACTTCACTATTCACGTTGGCATTGCAGCCACAAGAAAGAGTAATCTGCAAGGTACAAGTGTGTGAACATATTTGCCTTTGAGGGGTGGGAGGACAGACACATAAAGGCACACCTAGACACAAATGTGAAGTGATTTCTTCCACGCCCGAGCCTGTGATTTAAGCATTTTGCTCTTTAGCTGCCAGAAAGGCGGGACACCAGGGACTTCCCCTGAAAAATAATTTGAGGAGAGCTGTCTTTATTTTGGGAAAGAAACTTCTGCTTATGCTGAAGAGCCCATTCTATCTTTTACTCTCTGTGAAGGGTCTGGGTGGGGACAGAGACCGAGCACAAGCCCCATACCGATGTCTTTTTCTTCTTCAAATTATAGCTTGCTCTGCCGTAGCTCCAGCTTTTCTGAGCAAACTGCCATATTGCCAGTTCGGCAGCTGTGGCGTGTATTCAGGTAGAGGAGCAGGAGCTGGGCTCTGAGCCCAGGAACACCTACCCAATGTGCACAGGCAGGTCGTGTGGCTGCGTAAGGATCGGAAAGCATGTGCAAATGAATGCATGTGTGCTAGTGCATATACGTGCGGTACAGCTGCCGGCGGCCAGAGAGTGGAGACGTGTGCTGCACATGCAGGCGCAAAGGGGTGTGTACCATGCGGTGCATTCATGGACAGAGTGGGAAGAGAAGGCTATCTGGGATCAAGATACCTGCACACCATGCATTTCTAAAGAGGGGAGAATGCAGAATGCCAGCTCTAAAGCCACAGAGATGTAAAGAACAGGCACATCGCAGCGTTATCCAGGAGCTTCAATGACCAACCTGTGATGGGGTGGGTAAAATTATCCACCCGGCCAATCTCCCCCCCCCAGCAGCTCTCTTCTGACTCCAAAGAATCCCAGAGCCACCCCACTTTATTTTAAAACGTGCTGTGCACCTCCGCCCATCGCTCTGTCACTCTGCCTCCCTGTCTGCCTTCCTTCTCCTCCTCTGCTCTCTTCATCCCATATTTGCCAGCTGAACGTGCTCTGCTGGCTGGCTGCAACACGTTTCCCCCGCTAGCCATCAGCATCTCCTTCCAGATTTTAGTGAGCAGATCGTTAATTGCAAGGCATTTGAGAAACCTGCACGGGGAAAAGCACAGGATGACGCAGGGTCTTTCTAGCCCCTTCACTGCCCCTCCCCATTATTCTATAGCACTGCTCCTTCGCTTGCTAATGCACACACCACATCTCCATTCAGAAACAGATGTGAACCTGGATTTTCTTTCAATACCGTGCTGCCCTACAGCCACTGGAGTTAGTCAGACCAGTGTGGTGGGCTGTGGCTCCAGAATACAGCAGTGCTATATTGTAAGACCCATATAAATGTACACACATATAAAGAAAGTAGCCAGTGCGGTGCCACACCTAAGAGCCAGTTGAGTTTTGGCTTCAGGATAAGGACCAAAGCACCTTGCTGCTAACTACAAATCCATAATTTGGGGGAAGTTTCCAAAAATACCTTGCAAGGTATCTGCTGTTAGCTCCTGCCTCAAAGTTCCAACTGCATAAACCCAGCATCCTCCCGAGGAAGTCCAAGAGATTCAGCCAAAATAGGTTCTCTTCCTGGGGAGCAGATCTGGGCTTTCACACATAATAGAAGGGGGAAGGATGAGGGAAGAATGATCTAAGGATGGGTGGAGGGTGTTGTTTTTGTTTTTTTCTTTTCTTTTTTAATTTCACTATCACTCTGGACATAAAAAAATATAAATATTGAGCACTCAAAACTAGCTACCACCCAAACCTTCTCATCATCCCAGCTCCCATACAGGAAACCCCAGATGGCACCTGCAAAAAGAACGAACTGGTTTCCAACAGGTTCACACCGTAGGCTTCTCTTATCCCACCCGAGTTCGGAGCTAGCAGAGGCGTGGTCCTCTGTTTCTTTAACAGCTCATGCACAGTTGTCTAACTGGTTGTACTATGAAGGGTATTACAAAAAAGGGTAACCCTTCCCCTGGCTAATGCTTTTGTTATTAATTAATTGCATTTTTCGCTATAGCACAGGTTTAGGGGGGGGGGGGGGGGAGCGGGGGTAGGGGGGAGAGGAATAGCTTCAGGTTAATTCTTGCTCACATTGTTGTAATACAAAAAAATGAATGCACCTGTCCTCTGAGCCACCACACAGCACATGCACATAAAGCATCCCCCATTCATCGGAGCCAGGAGTAATAGAGAGCATTCTGACCAGGGATCAAGGCTCACTGGGCATCCCTTTCTTTTTGGCATAAGACGAAGAATTGCTTCCTTTATCTCCGAGCTAGAGCCAGATCTCATCACGTTCCCTGCCAGCCGAGCACCCCCAGCCACCCCACCCCCCCACCTCCCACCCATCCACACCCTCAGAACCACAGACAGAAAATCCTAAGCAATTCATCTGCCCCCTATAATAAAATAAGAATAGAGGGGAGATTCTGGTAGCTCCCCAAATGTGAACATAGGCCACCCCCCCTTCCCCACATCACCAGCCTCGGAAAAGGCAAAGCAGTCATGTTGCAGGGTGTGAAAAGAGCCTTCAGTTGCAAGATGCTACAGAATTGCTGAAAGCAGCTGAAATTTCCTCCCCTCTACCCCAGCCCCTACCCCAGCCCTTCACACACTCAAGACACACACGCACCCACGGACACCAAGCAGCCAGGCAGATTTCTTAACATAAAGAAACATTAAAATCTTCAGCTCTACCTGTTTTGTTCTTCTCATACAGCACAGCATGATCGTATTGTCCCCTTCCTTCCTTCTTCTTCCTTCCTTCTCCTCTCTCCTTTTCCTCTTCTCTCTCTTATCTCTCCCCCCACCCTCTCCGCTCCCTCCCTCCCTCCCTCTCTCGCTCCCTCTCTCTCTCTCTCTCTCTCTCTCTCTCACACACACACACACACCAGGGCAGTTAGCAGCGACTGGAAGGTCCACAGCTATTGCTCATCACACATGCACACGCTGCCTCTCCCTACCTCCCTCCCTACCCTTCCCAGAATTGTTCACCAGCTCTCCCTGACTCGTCACCTCCCCACCCCACCCCCACCCCAACAGCCACCACCCCCCCCACCCCAAGTCCCTTGCCAGCCTCATGAATAATTAAAATCTTCAATCTGGACCCAATTACCCAACGACTTTCCCACTGTACAGAGGCGACAGGGGAGAGGGGACACTGCAGACTGGGGAGGGGGTGGGAGGGGGTGGGGTGTGTCTGGGAGGCACCGGGCAAGGAGGGGGCTGGGTAGGGTGGGGAGCCCCCAGCCCCACTCCCATTGGAGCCCCCTGAACCCAGCCAGGGCCAGGAGTGTGTTTAATGCGTGGAGAAAGCGTGGGGTGGGGTGGGCAAGGAGCAGAGAAGGGGGAGTGGGGGCTAATGGCAGGAGGTAGATGCCATGCACAGGTGATGTACCGTGGTGGGAGCTGCAAGCTAAATGGGAATCAGGAAACATGTTAAAATGGCTGTTAAAAATCCCACCACCACCCCCACCCCCAGCAGCACACTCACAAACATATATGTACATGCTGCCTGCTTCATGTGTGCAGAGAGAAACCCTGCCTGCTGACGTCCTGTAGCACCCATTGGGACAACTTTCTCCCTTATCCCCTCAGCCTATCCTATAGACCTTTCACAGGCACAGCAAATGATATTCCTGTAACAAATTATTTGCTGAGATATATATATATATATATATATATAAAATCAGAATAGCTTCAAAACCTACAGAAACCATCCTTCTGTATAGATCCTCAATTAATTTCAGTGTCTAGGTAATTTCTGCACCTATTGATCTCCGCCTGCAAATTACTGTAGGCTGTCAGGGGAGGACATGGCACGTTCCCACACACAGCCACCCCTCACACACTTGTGGGAGGAGCAGGGATGTATGGAATTGCATGCACAGAAGATCAGGGCGATGTGTGAGCCTGTGCAGGCATTGATGCACACACACACACACACACCACACACACAACCCCAAGCACACATCCCCAAAGTTCTAACACCGTGCTGCCTCAGAATACAGAGGAACAGGTTGGCTTTAGCTAGCATTGTGAAAAAGATAATGATAAAAAAAAATGCCAGGCAGCAGTTAAACCAAAGTATGAAAATGTTGAGGGTGGTAGAAAAAAAAAGATTGCTGGATTGTTAGGATTTCATCTACCCAGATTCCAATTTAGCTGCTTTTATTTACTGTGTCTGGGAGGTACAGTCAGATGCTGTTCTCTTTTTTTGGCTCTAATGCCACTACATCAACTTCTCTGCCACACCATGGTGGCACTTCTAATTCATTTTTAACGCTACACTGCCTGCAAAAGAGGAGAAAAAGGGAAATTAGAAATGTTTGGGGTTCTTATTAAGGCTCTTTGCTCTTTTGATATACCTGGAGGCACTGTTGACACAAATGTTCACACCTGTGTGCTCGCTTACACAAATCAATGCACGCATCTAGAGATACAGCTTCTGGAATACCCCTCAGCGCAGGCTCCTGCATAATCAGAGTCAGTTGCTATGACATCATTGCAGCTCCTAGTACCCCATATTTTTTAAGGAAAGCAAACAGCATTTCAGAGAGAATCTAGCAAGCTACCTACATCTGTATGTTACACAAGGGAAGCGGATTTTAGGATCAAGCAGGTGGCAGTTTTGTTTTTTCAGTGTGGAATGGTAAGATCACAACATTCAGAGAAGATCAGAGAATCATAGAATGGTCCTCCAAAGGTCATCTAGTCTGACCTCCTCACAGTGAGCAGGGACATCCCCAACTAGACCAGGCTGCCCAGGGTCTCCTCAAGCCTCACCTTGAATGTCTCCAGGGAAGGGGCCTCTACCACCTCCCTGGGCAATCTGTTCCAGTGTTCCACCACCGTCATAGTGAAGAACTTCTTCCTGATATCCAATCTAAATCTTCCAATAGAATAGAATAGAAGAATAGAATAGAATAGAATAGAATAGAATAGAATAGAATAGAATAGAATAGAATAGAATAGAATAGACTAGAATAGAAGACTAGAATAGAAGACTAGACTAGACTAGACTAGACTAGACTAGAATAGACTAGACTAGACTAGACTAGAATAGAATAGAATAGAATAGAATAGAATAGAATAGAATAGAATAGAATAGAATAGAATAGAATAGAATAGAATAGAATAGAATAGAATAGACCAGGTTGGAAGAAACCTTCAAGATCATCGTGTCCGACCCATCATCCAGCTCCATCTAATGAACTAAACCATGGCACCAAGCACCCCATCAAGTCTCCTCCTAAACACCTCCAGTCTCCACCTAAACACCACCTTCCCTACTTTGAAGCCGTTGCCCCTTGTCCTGTCACCACAGGCCTTTGTAAACAGTTTCTCCCCCTCCTTCTTGTAGGACCCCTCCAGGTACTGGAAGGCTGCTATCATGTCTCCCTGGAGCCTTCTATTCTCTGGGCTGAACAACCCCAGCTCCCTCAGCCTGTCCTCATAGCAGAGGTGCTCCAACCCCCTGATAATTTTCATGGCCCTCCTCTGGACCCTCTCCATCAGGTCCATGTCCTCCCTATATTGAGGGCTCCAATATTCTAAAATCCAATATTCTACAAACACCAGCTGACACAGAAGTAGACCATAGGCTTAAATAACAAAAATCAAGTTTAGCTTCAGAAAATGCATATGGAGAAAAAGAAGGCAAATTATGTAATCACAAAAGAGAAGAGCTAAGAAGGGGAGCAGCAGAGAGCAATGGAGATCAAAATCAAGGAAGGGATGACTGAGACATACACTGCTGGTGGCCACACCAAGAAGCAGTACCATGGCATTTTGGAATATGGCCATGGAACTTAGGAGCCTCTGCACTGGCCCCAGGGATTGCTAAGGGCTCATCTGCCAACACAGTTAGTGTGTCATGAGCATGTGGCACATACGCCTGCCCTTGGGAGGTGGCACTCCTGCGGTCAAGCGTACATGTCCCCATTGGAAAGCATCACCCTGGACTCCTTTTGGTGACAATGAAGAGAAATGGGAACTTGAAGTGTGTGAATTAGATCACCCCAAAGCAGGAGCCTAAACTAGGTCAGACAAATCACACTTCAGAAGTGTTTTAGAAGCTTGTTTTCTTCCCACTGACAAGGCCATTTTAAGGAACCTCCCTGCTGTAGGGAGCCCTGTTGAGGAAAGCCTTCCCAGCCCCCACTTTTCCCAGACACCCACCAGGGGAACAGGCTAGCAGCAGCAGGACAACAGGAACAGCCAGCTAGGCTCAAGCCACCTTTCCATGCACACCTGGACCACTGCTAACCACCTGAAGTCAGAGCCAAGAGCAGTGCCACATCTCTTCATGCCCAGCCCCAAGGGCACTCTGTGCTCTAGCTTATTGCAAACCACCTTCATCACACAGAGGAAAATCTCTATAGAGGTTACCCATGCATGTAGAGTTGGAGGTGAGTGGCCAGTCCACTGCAGTGGGGCATCCAAGTTTCCCCTGAATTAATCTTCTTGTGTAGAAGAGCCATAAGCTGAAACCCAACTTTTCAGGGCATGGCAGTTTCTAACACCCCTTTCTTTCAAATTAGAACCTTTTAAATGCTGGACTTTACACTCTTCAGCCAATTATATGGTTCTGAAAATCATATTCCAGTGCCCTTTGCCCTCCCATTTTGGCTATGTTATCACTTCAACCTGTAAGGTATATCATCTGATAAGACAGAAGGTAAAAAGGACAAGTCCACAGCAATGAAAAGGCCAAAGGGAATGAGGGGGAATTAGAGGCACAAACTTCAGCCAGGGAATTAATGAATATCAGAAGCAAAACTCAAGGGAAGAATCATAGAATCATAGAATCAGTCAGGGTTGGAAGGGACCAAAAGGATCATCTAGTTCCAACTCCCCTGCTGTGGGCAGGGCACCTCACACTAGATCAGGCTGGCCAGAGCCTCATCCAGCCTGGGCTTAAATACCTCCAGGGATGGGGCCTCAAACACCTCCCTGGACAACCCCTTCCAGGCTTTCACTACTGTCATGGTGAAGAACTTCCTCCTCACATCCAATCTGAATTTCTCCATCTCCAGCTTCATCCCAAAAGGAGGTGAATCTCAGTTTCCTGAAGCCATGACATCAAGATGGGATGCTTGCATCCAAATTACTCCTGTCTCTCCACTGCCCTGCCAACAATGGCTCATTCAGCACCCCTTCAGAGTTGGTGGATAACACAGCATCATGTCATGCAGACATGCCCCAAATGGCCCCTTTGACCTCAACTTTTGAATCTACTCAAATAGAAGGAAGAGCAGGTTCAAAGAATAACATGAATGAGGCTTTGGGAAGGG
This sequence comes from Picus viridis, assembly GCA_033816785.1. Taxonomy (NCBI): domain Eukaryota; kingdom Metazoa; phylum Chordata; class Aves; order Piciformes; family Picidae; genus Picus; species Picus viridis. Next base: position 9,003,615 of record CM066569.1, on the reverse strand, counting down.
GACTGGAAGAAGGGGATGAACAATGACATAGATTTTAAAAGCTTCATCAATGACACTTGACTAAATGGCAGGTAAGGAGGTGGAGAAGTGTGATATTTTGAAAAGCCATAAGCCTCAAGAAGGGAAAGGAATCATTTGGAGTGATATATAAACCCCTCTTTGCTCTATGCCACACTGTGAAGGAGGGTATGGTTTGTATAAAGGACAGACTGAAGGAGTTGGGGCTGTTCAGTCTGGAGAAGAGAAGGCTCTGAGGTGACCTTATTGTGGCCTTCCAGTATCTGAAGGGGGCTAGAAGAAGGCTGGGGAGGGACTTCTCAGGCTATCAGGTAGTGATAGGACTAGGGGGAATGGAATGAAGCTGGGAGTGGGGAGATTCAGGCTGGACATAAGGAGGAACTTCTTCACCATGAGAGTAGTGAAGCCCTGGAATGGGTTGTCCAGGGAGGTGGTTGAGGCCCCACCCCTGGAGGTGTTTAAGAGCAGGCTGGATGAGGCTCCGGCCAGGCTGATGTAGTGTAGGGTGTCCTTGCCCATGGCAGGGGGTTGGAACTAGCTGATCCTTGTGGTCCCTTCCAACCCTGACTGATATTATGATACTATGAATTATTAAGATGACTCACAGAATGACCAAGGTTGGAAGAGACCTCAAAGATCATCAAGTCCAACCTGTCACCACAGACCTCATGACTAGACCATGGCACCAAGTGCCACGTCCAATCCCCTCTTGAACACCTCCAGGGACGGTGACTCCACCACCTCCCTGGGCAGCACATTCCAATGGTGAACGACTCTCTCAGTGAAGAACTTTCTCCTCGGTTGGAAGAGATTTCAAGACCCCCTCAGTTTCAACCTGTTTCCGGGACTGCGATCAGACTGCTTCCCTGGCCAGATGGAAGGGAGTTTGCCTATAAGAGCTGTCCCAGTGGCAAGCATGCTAAACTGAAGAGGCGGCTCTTTGAGAGAAGTGCTGTGAGAGTCCTGTTACTAGGGATATTTAAAGCCTCAGTAAAAACAGCACTGAAGTGAGTGACTTGCTTTCATTGGGAGATAGACTGGGGTTTCTCTCTATTCATATGTTCCACACGTAGTGGTAGCCTCGCCTTTTGGTAGCCAACTTTCATGCTGAAGGGGGGGGAGGGAGGGGGTAAGCCAATTTTATAAAGATTTGCCAGGATTCTCATTTGGATAGGCATTCCTGAAAATCCCACTGCTGGCCCACCCACATTTTCAGTCTCCTCAGTAGCTCTGCAGCTCTGGTCTCATTTGGCCTCACTTTCAGTCATAGAATCATAGAATCAATAAGGCTGGAAAAGACCTCAAAGATCATCAAGTCCTACCTGTCACCCAACACCTCATCACTACTAAACCATAGCTCCAAGTGCCATGTCCAGGCCCCTCTTGAACACCTCCAGGGACGGTGACTCCACCACCACCCTGAGTAGCACATTCCAATGGCTAACAACTCTCTCAGTGAAGACCTTTCTCCTCACTTCGAGCCTAAACTTCCCCTGGCACAGCTTGAGACTGTGAATCTGTGTCATCTGTGGTGTAGTGGGTTGAAATTTCCCCCCAACATTAACTGTGCCAGCCCAGCCCAGTTGGAAGCTAATGAAAGCTGTTTTTACAAGCAGAACTACAATCTACAATGGGATGCAATGAATATGTACAAACATAGAATAGAGTAGAATAGAGTAGAGTAGAGTAGAGTAGAGTAGAGTAGAGTAGAGTAGAGTAGAGTAGAGTAGAGTAGAGTAGAATAGAATAGAATAGAATAGAATAGAATAGAATAGAATAGAATAGAATAGAATAGACCAGGTTGGAGGAGACCTCTGAGATCATCGAGTCCAGCCTATCATCCAACACCATCTAATCAACTAAACCATGGCACCAAGCACCCCATCCAGTCTCTTCCTAAACACCTCCAGTGATGGTGAGTCCACCACCTCCCTGGGCAGCACATTCCAATGGCCAAACTCTCTTTCTGGGAAGAACTTCTTCCTAACATCCAGCCTAAATCTCCCCTAGTGCAGCTTGAGACTGTGTCCTCTTGTTCAGATATTTACAATTAACAAACAGCACAAGAACTCCCCTGGTCCTTGACCAGGGGAAGCTACTGGGTTCTTCTTTTTCTGCCCCACTCCCCTGTACAAAAGGGAGAAGAGAAAGGAGCAGAGAAAGTTGCAGTTAGACTTAACCAAAACAATGCAGACAAGGTCAAGCAGAAGCAAGTCAGTGTCTCTCCAGAGCAAAGAAGCAAGCAGAGAAGAACTGTTTTGGTACAACCAGTTGCAGTTCCTTATCTCTCCAATGGTATTGTTTAGAATGATCTTTATTTTCCTTTTTGCACCCAATAGTGATTTATTTACACTTTACTACTTTTCTGCCCATGATCTGTGAACAATTTTAAAGGCATAGCCTAAAACTACCACATATGGCTTCAGGACACAGGACAGTGCACTGCTAAAGGCATAGCCTAAAACTACCACGTATGGCTTCAGGACACAGGACAGTGCACTGCTAAAGGCATAGCCTAAAACTACCACGTATGGCTTCAGGACACAGGACAGTGCACTGCTAAAGGCATAGCCTAAAACTACCACGTATGGCTTCAGGACACAGGACAGTGCACTGCTAAAGGCACAGCCTAAAATTACCACGTATGGCTTCAGGACACAGGACAGTGCACTGCTAAAGGCATAGCCTAAAACTACCACGTATGGCTTCAGGACACAGGACAGTGCACTGCTAAAGGCATAGCCTAAAATTACCACGTATGGCTTCAGGACACAGGACAGTGCAGTGCCACACTACCACCAAACTTCTTTCCTCAATGGTTTGACATAGTCATGAATCTCCTTGGAGCAGTACACATTTTTCAGTATACAGGATCAGTTATGTCAATTTACTTTGGATTTCAGGTAATCCTGAATTATTAATGACAGAAAAGTAGAGCCTAGTTCATTTTGACCTAAGACTACCCAGGTGTCACAGGCTGAAATAAGTGCTTTAAACCCAGGATTTTCAGAAGCCACAATGCCACTTAATCTTGCAGAGTAAGGCTTCAGAAAGTGCCAGTGCAGTAATGCTCTAATTTGTTCACTGCCTTTAATGACTGCTTGGTTGCTCATCCTCCACAACAGTGAACACAAGTGACACATTAGCACCTGTTGCCATCCTGCTAGTCAAAGAGATATGCACAGGTACGCTGCATTTCTTTCCCTTCTGATTTCCATTTTTCTCCTCTGCCTGCACAGCTGGGCTCACAGCACTGAAGACATCAGGCTTTACAACAAGCATCCTGATAAGAAATGGCCTCAATGATTTCCCCATTTTCATCACAGACTCATGGAATGGTAGGGGATTATTCTTAGGGGGAAAAAAATGTGTCTTCTGTGTGTGGCATGTACAAAACTGGAATTCTTAGGTAGGAAGCAAAGGCAGACAGATTTTTAACATGCACAAAGAATTGTCTGTACCACCCTCATGTCAATATTAATTATCACTGAGCTTCAGAATCATCAAAAATGCAAATAAAACAATTAAATCCCAGCACAGCTTAGTGCTGAAGGCTGCAGCTCTTCAATAAAATGAAATCTCATCTGCTTGTCTGTCAAAAAGAAAAATGTCATCACAGAAAGCAGTCAACTTACCAGCTATTATTCTCAGTGTAGTTATAGTCTGCTGTGAGGGAATGTGATCCTTTACAAGCCAAACCAAATATGAGACAGGGGCCCTTCAATATGTGCTGCTTGGTATATGCAGCAGTCTCTTCTGCTGTGGCAGAGCAGCAAAACAAGATCTCAACAAGAGTCAGTGGTAAAGAGGAGCTCAGCATGGGCCAATTTACCCTGCTTCTCAGGCTGGCTCCATCATTCAGGCTGACTCCATCATTCAGTCTGAGTCCTGCAATGCCGTGACAAGTTGCTGTCAGCATGCAGACTCACCACCTTACAGTGTCACATGGGGAATGCCTGCACTGCTCCATGCTGCAGGGTGTGATTGGATCAGGGCAGAAGCAAACACTAAGGTGCAAGTCCTACACACCAGCTTCAGGGCACGACTAGAGAAGAAGTGTCTCTCCCTATGCTGTTACACTCCCTTCTTGGCATCTTGTCTTTCCCCTAAAGCTGCACTGCTGAATGTGAGAGCTACCCAGTGACACCAATATGATGACTTGACATGACTCTTTTATGGTGTTAGTCACAGTTTCCTGCACTTGGACCACCTGGTCCTGCTCTGTGCCTGCCCACAATGCCCTCTATTCAAGCCAGAGTGAGGATGATGATCTGATTATTCTAACACTGGAATGGTGGGTAGGAACAGGTTCATCCTCCTTCCTTCAAGTCCCCTCAGATGATGGAACTCTTCCTTCACTCCAGCAAAAGAGATGAGTTGAGCTGAACCAGTCTGCACACAGGAAGGTAGATGGGGTATCCTGGACCCAGGCAGGAAATGGACAAGAGGGAAAAAGGAGCTAAGGAATAAAATTCCTAGGGATGAAGAGCCCCCAAGAGATCAGATCTGCTCAAGCCTTCAGCCTTTCACAAAAGAGCATTAAGAATTTCTAACCACAGCCATGCTTCACTCACAGGCATATGGTGACCAGGTCATGCTTTTATCAGGATCACATCAGCAGACTCCACAAACCATAGAGATGGTTAAAGGACATAAGAGAAGCATTTGTATTGGAGAAATGTGAGGTGGTAGAGTGAGCTGACAGGACACACACATCTAGAGCTGTATATGAGGGCATTAGAACAGCAAAGATCTACCAGGAATTAAATGGAGAGGAAAGCTGTAGACATCCATTTGCTTAAAGGATCCAGAATGCATCTCTCCTTGCCTTGACTTCATTTAGATTAGCCACATGATACCACACTGAGGGGTGTGGTGACTCTTGAACGTGTCCAGAGAAGGGCAGCGAGGCTGGGGAGAGGCCTCGAGCACAAGCCCTGTGAGGAGAGGCTGAGGGAGCTGGGGGTGTTTAGCCTGGAGAAGAGGAGGCTAGGGGAGAGGGGAGACCTTATTGCTCTCTACAACTACCTGAAGGGTGGTTGTAGCCAGGAGGGGGTTGGTCTCTTCTCCCAGGCAACCTGCACCAGAACAAGAGGACACAGTCTCAAGCTGCGTCAGGGGAAGCTTAGACTCGAGGTGAGGAGAAAGTTCTTCCCAGAGAGAGTTGTTAGCCATTGGAATGTGCTGCCCAGGGAGGTGGTGGAGTCACTGCCCCTGGAGTTGTTCAAGAGGATATTGGACCTGGCACTTGGTGCCATGGTCTAGTAGTCATAAGGTGTTGGGTGACAGGTTGGACTTGATGATCTTTGAGGTCTTTTCCAACCTTATTGATTCTTTGATTCTGTGAAAGAGGAAAGTCCATACCCTTTAGTCTGTTAAGCAGGCATGGCATATGCAGAGGGCTGTTTCCTTGCAGTGGCATCCTCAATACAAAATCCACTTCCTCCAATTAAAATGGAAGAGTTCCTCAATCCAACATGCAGACAACAGGTCAGTATGTTCAGCCTCACCGTGGCCAAAATCTTGTTACAGTTCCATTTAAGTAGAATCCTGCTAGAGGTAGGAGATGGACCCATAATGACTTGCAGGTAGAGACTGCAACACTCTTACCAGCTGAAAAAGGACTCTCTTTGGTCCATAAAATCATCAATACTATAAAAGGAAAATGTGTAAATAAGATTCTCATAGCTTTGATTATCATCACCTCCCTCCAGCAGCATCAAAGCTGTGCTCTGGTGGGCATGTGCATTAAAGGAGTTCTCCTACATAGCCAGAGCCATTCCATGCCCAGACTTCATGATAGTGCCCTGGTACAGCAACTCTTATTTCTTTTCCAAGCCCCCCACTGTTAGCCAAAGGAATTCACACAGGAGGGCAGGAAACACAGATGGAATTTTATTAAGAGTCCAGGACTTTGCAGGCAGGAATCCAAATCTGCTTGCCTGTGCACGGACATTACATTGCAGTGAAAGGCTCCATTTCAGCTCAGCTCCACAGGATGCAGAACTGTGTTTCTGGAGCAGGTTTTTCTGGAGCGTTAGAAGCCTCTTCAAGCATAGCAGTGAATTTTCTTACTGTGTAAATCCAAGGGATTAGTTCATTCCCCAAGTGATTTTGGTGGCAAGGAGAAGGAGAAGCCTTCTGGAGAGGGACAGCCTAATCTCTCCAGGCTCTTATCCAGCCCCTTCCCACTACCTGACAGGATTAAATGATGCAACATAAACAGCACATACTGTGCATCCCTGGCACTGCAACATGCTAATGAAGCCAGTCCTGTTTCATGTCTGCTGCACCTTTTTCATTGCCCTACCACCTGCATGCACAGTTCACCCAACTTGTCCCATCAGAGGGTGTAGTTGCCATCCACAACTGCTAGTTCCCTCTATCTAGTAGATGAAGCAAGACCTGACACAGGCAGAGGCCAGAGAACATTTCTTAGCCTGAGGAAGGCAGCAGGAAGCATCAAGGGAGGTGACAAGGACCCGCAGTCAAGTGCACAGAGAGCTTTGTGCCTACTCAGGTAATGACACAGGAGATACAGTGCTTGGTGGAGGTGGAAAGGTCTCCTTCAGCCCAAGGGAGAAAGGAGGAAAGAGACATTTGCTTACTGCCTATGTTAGGGAAGACAAGTAGGCTGATCTTGATGGTCTTCTCCTGTGTGTTCATCTCAGCTGGGTCAGGTCAACATTTACTCCAATATTGTATGCTATAAAATGTGAAAGGTAATTCTCTCTTGTTACCCTAATTCATTCAGCTAGAGAGGAGGGAAAAGAAGTTCATTCTCCATTTGTTATGAAAGCTAAGATCAAGTATGAACAATGTTCCACAGTAAATGATTGAGAGTTTGACAACCTTATCTGTATCGTATGATCATATATTGAAAGCTCCTATTGTTAAGAATGGATACAAGAGAATACAATTTCAGCTGCTTCAGCAACTGTAATTCTGAACTTCCTCATTTTAGAGTTCTTTTCAAGTCTGGGATCTCTGTTTTCTCAGCATAGCTTTATGCATGCTGTTTCCTTGGGTACCTTTCTAAAATGGAAACAAGTCTTTGCTGTGTTAGAAAAGCAAACTGTGTACTCCCAGCCTTCTCAGAGTTAGTCACAGTACAAAGATAAGACTGGCATGACCCTTTTGTTCATGAACAGTGCTGAGATTTGCCTTTAAATGTCATTAATTTCCTTCTTAAGGATAAAAGCTGGGAGAGAAAAGGTAAAAGAAGGTCAGGGATAACAAAACACTGAGTCCTCAGGCAGCATCAGGCACAAGAAGGTAATGACATGACAGAGCCAAGCAATCTCCATCTTACACATGATACACACCAGACCTCCCTCCCCTCCTTAGCTTAGCTCTTAGCTACAAATGTTCATCATGGTCATTTTTGGTCTTCTGTTAAGCTCAATAGTTATCAAGGTATGGCTTGGTACACAGTCTCAGGCTGCGCCAGGGGAGGTTTAGGCTGGAGGTTAGGAGGAAGTTTCACACAGACAGAGTGACTGCCCATTGGAATGGTCTGCCTGGGGAGGTGGTGGAGTCACCATCACTGGAGGTGTTTAGGAGGAGACTTGATATGGCGCTTGGTTGCATGGTTTAGTTGATTAGATGGTGTTGGATGATAGGTTGGACATGATGATCTTGAAGGTCTCTTCCAACCTGGTCTATTCTATTCTATTCTATTCTATTCTATTCTATTCTATTCTATTCTATTCTATTCTATTCTATTCTATTAATTCCATTCTATTCTATTCTACTCTATTCTATTCTGTTCTAGTGTGTTCTATTCTATTCTATTCAGGCACTATGATGCCCTCAAGGTATTTCAACAGCTCCTGCAACCACTGGGAATTAATAGGCTACATCTGAGCCCAACAGGGAGAGGGAAGTTGTTGAAACACAGTGTTCATATCATATTGTTGCCTTGGAAGCCAGTGAAAGTTATTAATTCTTAGATATTTGGTGAACACTGCCTCCTTTGTATGTTTAGTCATCCAAGAAGTCAAAATGGTCTCCCAAGGGATGTTAAGCTACTGTGTCTGACTTAATTTTGATCATACTGTGCCCACTGAGAATGTGACTTTGCTGCATCTGCCTTTTCACCATCTCATCAAACTCCTGCAGGCTCTAATCAGTCAGTCCAACCTCACTGGTCCAAAACTTGTCTCGTTATTTCCCAGGAGATCTACAGGTCCTTTACATGTAAGTGCACCCCTGGAAAATTAGAGGACAGGTTTTGTACTTTGAAAACAGAAATCATGCTCAGCATTAAAGCAGACCTCTATTCCTCTGCACACACACACATAATTAGGAAGCATTTCCTTTACCTCATGTCCCTGCCTGTGGCAGGGGGTTGGAACTAGATGATCCTTGTGGTCCCTTCCAACCCTGACTGATACTATGATACTATGATACTATGGAGCTTAAGACTGATCCTAAGGCCTGCCATTTTGTCACTTTCTCCAGCTTTATGTTGCACAAGACTATGGGTCTGTCTTGTAGCACTAAGGTCATCCACATATCAAAGTTGTTTGTGCTGGACATGTCATTTCACCTAATCCTGAGAATTTCACAACAGCTTTTACAAAGACAATATTAAAAGCCAGAAGATAAGGTAAATCTTTCTGCCCTCTCCTGCAGTGTTAATAAGTGGAACAGAAATTCTCCTCTCTAGTCCCACTCTTCTTTTTGAACCAGAGTGGCAGAATTGCCCTAACTTAATAACTTTACTGAAGATGTAAAACTCTTTCATTAGATCTAGCGTTATCTTGTGTTCTTGTAATATCTATCCAAGTATTCTAATCATAATCTCATGTCTTCTTTTATTGGACCTGCTGTGAATTGTCTTTCTAAGATCTTTACTCCTTTTTTTTTCTGGGGGTTAAGTCTATTGAATTTGGATGCAGAATCATTTCTTTTCAGTTCTTGACATTTCTTTACAACATATCTTTGCAGCATATTATTGAACCTGAGCCATTCACACTACTTGATTTGGGGCACGATTCTGTGTCTCATCTATCACCCAGCCAGGGACCTAACAGGCTCTGTTGATTTCTTCTGGTCTCAGTGTTTGATTAGCCTGGAGAAGAGGAGACTCAGGGGTGACCTTATTGCTCTCTACAACTACATGAAGGGAGATTGTAGACAGGCGGATATTGGTCTCTTCTCCAGGAAGCCAGCACCAGAACAAGAGGACACAGACTCAAGCTGTGCCAGGGGAGGTTTAGGCTGGATGTTAGGAAGAAGTTCTACACAGAGAGAGTGATTGCCCATTGGAATGGGCTGCCTGGGGAGGTGGTGGAGTCACCATCATTGGAGGTGTTCAGGAGGAGACTTGATGGGGTGCTCGGTGCCAAGGTTTAGTTGTTTAGGTGGGTTGGATTGGTTGATAGGTTGGACGCGATGATCTCAAAGGTCTCTTCCAACCTGGTTTATTATTATTATTGTTGTTGTTGTTGTTATTATTATTATTATTATTAACACTCTTGTTTTAATGAATTCCAAACCATCAGTTGCATCTTGTCAAAAGAAGCCCCCAAATTCTTAATCTGATTGCTCTTAAGTAAAGCTTAAGGTGAAGCAACACTACCTCTTGAAGCAAATGAGCATTACAAAGCTGAGCCACAAACAACCCTTTCTCAGTGTATAGCCAGTTATGCCCTGGCAACAGCATTATTGATTTTTGTAAGGCTCAGCCTAGAGTCCATATTATTTAAAAGCTAAACACATTTGCTGCAGTGTTTGGAAAGCACTTGCTCCTTTGTTTTATAATTTCAAATAGTTTCCTATTTGTTCTTCACTGCACTAAGATATTTACTGCTCCTAATATGCTCTGGGACCTTGATAAATTTACTTCAGTTTCTCAATTACCACATTCCTAAAGGAGAAAAAAAAAATCAATCCTCAGCCATCTTTTTTTAAGTCCCTTTGAAATACATCAGCTTCATTATTAATCACTGCTGAACATAGCCATGGTTAAGGTAATTACCATTGCTGTATGTGATGAAGATGCTTTTTGAAATGTCTCAAATCTGATCCTTTTGAAGTCACATGAAGCAAAACTCTTCTTTTTATTCTATGACACCATGGAACATAGTATCCCAGAATAGAATAGACGGGAATGGAATGGAATGGAATGGAATGGAATGGAATGGAATGGAATGGAATGGAATGGAATGAATAGAATAGAATAGAATAGAATAGAATAGAATAGAATAGAATAGAATAGAATAGAATAGAATAGAATAGAATAGAATAGAATAGGTTTACCAGGTTGGAAAAGACCTTTGAGATCATCGAGTTTAACCTATCACCCAACACCATCTAATCAACTAAACCATGGCACCAAGCACCCCATCCAGTCTCTTCCTAAACACCTCCAGTGATGGTAACTCCACCACCTCCCTGGGCAGCACATTCCAATGGCAAATCACTCTTTCTGTGAAGAATTTCTTCCTAACATCCAGCCTAAAACTCCCCTGGCACAGCTTGAGACTGTGTCTTCTTGTGCTGGTGCTGGTTGCCTGGGAGAAGAGACCAACCCCCACCTGGCTACAACCTCCCTTCAGGTAGTTGTAGAGAGCAATAAGGTCTCCCCTGAGCCTCCTCTTCTCCAGGCTAAGCAATCCCAGCTCCCTCAGCCTCTCCTCATCTACCCATGTTCTTAAATTTTTTCTCTCAACTATACTTCCTGGAAACCTTCTCTAAACTCTCCCTGACACAACCCAAATGATCCATTCAATTGACTCCTGTAGCTCCTAATAACTTTCTCTGACCTAACCAGAAGGCCAGAAACAGAACTTGCCATGGCTCTTTCAGAACAAAATGCCTACTGATTAGTCCAGTACTATTTACCTCAGAATGCATCAGAGCTGCAAACTGTTAAATGGTGTAATAGTGTCTGCAGGAAGCATCTTTGCTGTTTCCTCTATTGCTGCTCTCCATCCCTAGTTTTGGCTCTCAATTTGGAGGTTTAGGCTGGAGGTTAGGAAGAAATTCTTCATAGAGAGAGTGATTGCCCATTGGAATGGGCTGCCCAGGGAGGTGGTGGAGTCACTATCATTGCAGGTGTTTAGGAGGAGACTTGATGGGGTGCTTGGCGCCATGGTTTAGTTGACTGGGTGGTGTTGGATGATGGGTTGGACGCGATGATCTTGAAGGTCTCCTCCAACCTGGTTCTATTCTATTCTATTCTATTCTATTCTATTCTATTCTATTCTATTCTATTCTATTCTATTCTATTCTATTCCATTCCATTCCATTCCATTTTTCAATTCCTTTGCATTCCATTCCTTTCCTGTCCTTACCATTCCATTCCATTCCATTCCATTCCATTCCATTCCATTCCATTCCATTCCATTCCATTCCATTCCATTCCATTCTATTAAGAATGGACTAAATGGACCTTTGGTCTACACAAGAATAGTCATTCTCAAGCTGCCAAACAGACTAAGTAATGCCTGAGTTTCCCCACCTCTCTTTCACAAATTTGAATCTTTCTCTGTCCTCAACCCAGAGACAAAATTCATGAAACTGCTGGAGATTGACTTATCTTTGTGGCTACTGTCAAACACAGGTGGGATGAGATAGTGAGCTGAAGTGCCCTCAGGAGCAGACCACCATTCTGTGCCAGTGGAACCAGCAGCATATTGGGTAGGTTTCTTTGCTAATCTAGTGACCTTCTAATATAACTTGCTCACAGGAAAGCTTCCCAATCTATGCAGACAACATTTTAGACCCATTAGGACCTACTCCTACAGCACATGGCTGCAAACATAGTTCTTCTGCAATTTCCAGTCTCCCCAGTTGCTGCTGGGCAGCAATTTTGAATCAAATGCTGCGGTGCAGGGCTTATTTAGCCAATGATGTGGTGGTGCCTGTGGTGCCGAAGAGCTGCTTTGAGCCACAGCAGTGTTAGGGCTACCAACATTCTTCTGGGATTTCCTACTCAGCAGGAAGCAGTTCCACGGTCGTGCAAGGAAATTACAGGTTTATCATTCCTCATTCAAGAATCAGCAGAGTCATTCAGTAGAATCCCCATGTCCCTACAGCAAGACCCCAGAGAAAAAATGGCTTGAACTGCACTGTGTATTTGTGCTTCACCTTATTTATTGCTCCTGCTCAGTAGCTTTGCTGTGTGTGTATTCAACAGGTGCCCTTTCAGTAAGGAGCATGTGGTACAGCGATGACTGGGAGACAAGGCAGCAGAAAAGAGCAGCCTAGGAAGCAGTTGTGCAAGGCTTATTATAAAGGCCAACTAACTGATTCATCACTGCCCTCCCCAGCAAACCATGCCATATAACTGCTATTTTTAATTCAGCCTTGTGGAATAAGAAGGATTAGTTAGCAATGGTGTGCAGGCTTGAAGTGTGAATATGTAATGTCTTCTCTCCCTAAAGGAAGGTTTTCCCCTGCCACCCCAACTGCATGGTGGATGGATTCAACTCAATTTATGATGTGTGCCCCAAGGCCAGTTTTGCAGCCAAGTCTAATTTAAGAGAATTAGCAGGATTTTCATTCTCCAGCATTGGACCTGTATCCTGGCTCTGAGTCTCACCCAGTGCTGGAGGAAGATGGCAAAAGACATAATGCTGTAACTCACTATAATAAGATCCTGCAACAGGAAGAGACAGGAACCAGGGTTGCTTCCTTTTGTAGGTCTTGAGAGGGAAAACAGCAAATCTGCCAGGCTACAGCCTGCTGTCTTAGCGTGCAGTGAGGTTGAAAAAGCATATGGCAGAAGTGGCTGCCTGGCTGCAGTGCCCCTGTTGCCAGCCCTGTCATTCAGGGCTGTGGAGACAAAATAAAGCTTTATTTTAGTGTCCTGACAGTTGACAGGAACTTGTCATATTGCAGACTCGGCTGAATCTCAGTCAGGGGAAGGGAAGAGAAATCAAAAGCAATTGCATACTCAGTGCACGCCTGCCTAATCTCCTGGGGGCAAGGAGATAGGGTGAGGTCTCTCAGGTATTCTGTGTGTACAGCACCTAGACAAAGGGTGCTAACAAATGCAAGAAGGAGAGGGCAGAAGAAGTTGCCAGGAGAATCGAGACTGAACTTCATTTCAAATGAAATGGGGAAATTTATTGCCGTTGGGTTTGAGGAAAGTTGCTCTGGGATTTCCCTTGTGACTACTCACAAGGGAGAAGAACCTGAGCTGGCAGGACCTTCCTTGCAGTGTTCCTGATAAGTGTAGGTTCATTTTCACAGCTGTAGAGATGGGAGGTGGGGAACAGGGGAAGGAAGGAGAAGGGTTTTGTTTTAGGGGAAATCTTAACTCTTCCTGAAAAACCATTAACAATTCTTGGTCTGGAAACAAAAACGCTGCACAATGTTTTAATTAACATCTTCGTTAGAGAGCAGATACTTCTTAGTAGTGCATCTAGGGAAAAAATGCCTAAGTTTTTGAGCTCATCTTCTTCTCTTATTTAGTTTTAGTCACATGATGTAGTCACAGCCCCTTTACCAAGCCTTCCAAGAACAGCTTCCCCTGCCTTTACTGTTGATTCTAGGTAATTCATCACAAAATAGGCTTTGAGGCAGGCAGGCACTGCTGTGCCACTTCTAACTCCTAGTAAACATGTAACAAAAGTTAGTAGAAGTATCTCTTGGATGGTGTTCTACATCTTACCAAATCACATTTGTGGTCTACTAGTTCCTTGAGGCAGGAGACCTCCTTTAGACAACATTAGAGAGAACACTGAGCCGGAGCTAGACAAGACAAGTGCAAATAGGAAGAAAAATATGACCTGGATTTCAGCTGCTGTCAGGAATAAACTGTGGATTCAGATTCAACAAGCAAAGCATTTGAGTCAGATTTATGTTCCTGCCTTGGAACATAATGTGTCAAATCCCAGAACCTGGATTCAATCCTTCTCTTTGACATAATGTGTCAGTGACACATCTTCTTGATGCGTCTTCTGGTGTCTGATTGTTCCTCGTGTTTCCTTTGGCTTCACACAATAAACCACCTTTTGAACAAGCACATTGTTGTCTTGGAAGCTGAATAAACTCAGCCTGGGCCTGCATTGCTGAAGAAGTGTAGGAAAGAAGGCAAAAGAAATCTGCCAGCATGGCTGGAAGAAGCTTACCTTGCCTTGGCTGGGTTCACTTTGGTTTCCCTCTCCAGCTACTTTCCATCTTCTTTCCATCAATTGCCCTACTAACACATCCCCAAGGGTACAGATCCCAGAACAATATGCTGCAAAGATGATTACAGTCTAAAAAAGAACAGGAAACCCTGCCACCATGGATGTTATGGGTTTCAGCTTTTCACATTTAATCCTTTAATTGGTCTTTCTGGCAAGAAGAATTCGATACTTGGCTTTATTGCTGCATGGATGAGCCCTATTGCAAATCCCATTGGGATGAAGTTACAGTCATTTGGCAGTAAGAAGATCCTTAGCAACCTCTCAAAGCCTACCCAGGGGGTTCCTTGTTGACATCATAGTTTCTGTGTGATGTCAGAAAGCAGTCAAAAAACACCCAGCAGGACTTCTGGATATTTGATGAGACCATGGCTGGCCCTTACTCTGCTGTTGTATGTATCTGGAGATATATCGAAGGAGAGTTTGTTTCTTGGCTTGCAGCCGGAACATCAACGGATGCAAAATACAGAATAAGAAGGTTGAACAGTTTGTGTGCACCATAAAAACAAATCCTGCAAAGCATTGAGCAAGCTGGACAAGAGGGAAAGAGAACATTATACTGAATTGCTTAGGGAGATCTAGTCTTAAATGTCTTCCAAACTTACTGTTTGCTTCATGAAGAGTTCTATAGGTTAGCTGTACACCTGTTGGGCACACCCAAACAAGGGCTAAGCAATCTGAGCAAGGGAGGAGATAGTTTTGTCTCATGGGAGTATACAAGTAAGTTCCTTGGAACCTTCCAGCTAAACATATCAACAAAAGCTAATCTCCCAAGCCCTGGGCCAAGAGCAATAGCAGCTTTTTTGCATCCCAAATGAGAAGTCCTTGAGGTATGAAAGAATACCAGGAAATATAAGAGTTGTGATTCATAGTCCTATTCATTAATGACTGGTAACTTCCTTTTCTAAGAGACGAGAAAAGGCTTAAGTCATAGAATCATAGAACTGAGGAGGTTGGAAAAGATCACAGTATCACAGTGTCACAGTATTACCAAGGTTGGAAGAGACCTCGAAGATCATCAAGTCCAACCTGTAACCACAAACCTCACGACTAGACCATGGCACCAAGTGCCACATCCAGTCCCCTCTTGAACGCCTCCAGGGACGGCAACTCCACCACCTCCCCGGGCAGCCCATTCCGATGGCAAATCACTCTCTCAGTGAAGAACTTTCTCCTCACCTCGAGCCTAAACTTCCCCTGTTGCAGCTTGAGACTGTGTCCCCTTGTTCTGGTGCTGGTTGCTAGGGAGAGAGATCTCAAAGATCATCAAGTCCAACCTGTCACCCAACACCTCATCACTAACTAAACCATGGATTCAAGTGCCACGTCCAATCCCTTTTTTAACACCTCCAGTTGTAGAGAGCAATAAGGTCTGCCCTGAGCCTCCTCTTCTCCAGGCTAAACAACCCCAGATCCCTCAGCCTCTCCTCCTAGGGTTTGTGCTCAAGGCCTCTCCCCAGCCTCATTGCCCTTCTCTGGACATGTTCAAGAGTCTCAATGTCCTTCCTAAATTGAGGGGCCCAGAGCTGGACACAGGACTCAAGGAGTGACCTAACCAGTGCTGAGTACAGGGGCACAATGACTTCCCTGCTCCTGCTGGCCACACTATTCCTGATGCAGGCCAGGATAGCATTGGCCTTCTGGAGTCACCATCATTAGAGGTGTTCGGGAGGAGACTGGATGGGGTGCTTGGTGCCATGGTTTAGTTGCTTAGATGGTGTTGGATGATGGGTTGGATGCAATGATCTTGAAGGTCTCTTCCAACCTATTCTATTCTATTCTATTCTATTCTATTCTATTCTATTCTATTCTATTCTATTCTATTCTATTCTACTCTATTCTAATTTATTCTACTCTATGCTACTCTACTCCTATTCTATTCTATTCTATTCTAATCTATTCTATTCTATTCTATTCTATTCTATTCTATTCTATTCTATTCTATTCTATTCTATTTCTACTCTACTCTATTCTACTCTATTCTACTCTATGCTTCTTCTCTTCTCTTCTCTTCTCTTCTCTTCTCTTCTCTTCTCTTCTCTTCTCTTCTCTTCTCTTCTCTTCTCTTCTCTTCTCTTCTCTTCTCTTCTCTTCTCTTCTCTTCTCTTCTCTTCTCTTCTCTTCTCTTCTCTTCTCTTCTCTTCTCTTCTCTTCTCTTCTCTCCTCTCCTCTCCTCTCCTCTCCTCTCCTCTCCTCTCCTCTCCTCTCCTCTCCTCTCCTCTCCTCTCCTCTCCTCTCCTCTCCTCTCCTCTCTACTGTACTCTATTCTATCCTATCCTATCCTATCCTATCCTATCCTATCCTATCCTATCCTATCCTCCTATCCTATCCCATCCCATCCCATCCCATCCCATTCCATTCCATTCCATTCCATTCCATTCCATTCCATTCCATTCCATTCCATTCCATTCCATTCCATTCCATTCCAATCTTGGCTGCCTGGCCACACTGCTAAGTCATTGAAATGGACACCCTTCAACTAAGAGTGCACTTTCTCCTAAGTTCAGAAGTTCCTGAACACAAACCTGAAGAGCTGGCCCTAAAAGCCCTCCTCGAGTCAGTCAGTTTGTGCTGATGTAACTAATAAGGCATCTGGATCTTACGACCCATCGTCATCCCTGCTTGTGCAATCGCCAGGGAGCGGATTAGCACCTGTGGAAGCTAAAAATAAGAGCGTCACCTTCGAGGCCGGGCCTGTTGTGCTTATTGCAAGGGGTGGGGCCGCACAGGGGTAGCTGTGCATCCACCGTGGACGTCGCCATGGCACACCCACGCCAACATCTCCACGGAGACACAGCACATTTCTAGCTCCTGCATCATCAACTTGTTGCCAAGGAAACAAGGGGGGGGAAGAAGAAGAAGAAGAAGAAGAAGAAGAAGGGGGTGAAAAAAAAAAAATCTCAATGACATTCAATTTTGAGACAGTCGAGAAACCCCTGAAAGGGATTTTGAAAGTGCCTGAGAAGGAAATGGAAATTGGGCTTCTAATTACAGATTCTCAACCGGCTCCTTTTTATTCCCCGGTTATTCTGTCTGCTCACGTCACTGTCTTCTCTGTCTACAGAGGTATGAATGCCAGACATCAGTGAAAAGAGAATCAGAAAGAGCTTTCCTGGAGTGAAGGGGTGGGGGGTGGGGGGGAGCACGGGGGAGGTTTCTCGGCACAAGCAACAATGGAGTTCCGTAACTCAGAGGAAGGTGGTGGACAGAAGTTGCAGAAAGGGAAATGTGTGGCAGAAAGGCAGAGCGTGAGTGAAGGTTTCTGTGAGAAGGGGCTATGTGCAGTTGGCAGGTGTGGGGGTGCATATCTACACCCATGTGCATCTGCATTTCCATATATGCAGCTGAGAAGGCTCGTGTGTATACACAGGGCTATCTACATCCACATTAGACAGTCAAAAACCTGAGCTGTGCACCACCCCACTCCCCAAAAATCATCAAAAATGATGCAATTAAACAAGAAAACAGCTGTCTTTTCATTTTGTTTCTTTTGATCCATTATAATCTTACATTTACAAGCTTTCTCCACAAAAGCCACAAATTTGCATCCCTTTTTAAATGGCAGCTAACATTATCACGCAGCCACCTGACTCCAGGAGCTGTGGCTCTGCAGAAAAAGCAGCAAATAGAAGGAGAAGGTGCTGAGAGCTGACAAGCTTGGCAGGGCACATAAACATGAGAGCGCACAAGAGAACCAGCAGATGCACCTGCTACAAAGTGCACGAGTGAGTACAAAGGCAAGGGTTTGTGGGGTGTTTCTCCACAGAGAGACAGGGCCACCAAGAGAAGCTGTACAGATGTCAAAGCATAGCAGAGACAGGTTCCACCAGCACTGACATCAACGTGGTCCAGAATCAGATGCACTAGCTACCTCAGGGAATAAGCACAAAGAAGATTAACTGTTTGAGTAAATGTCTGCATATCATCTTCTTTGCTTGGCCTGGAGAAGAGGAGACTCAGGGGAGACCTTATTGCTCTCTACAACTACCTGATGGGAGGTTGTAGCCAGGAGGGGGCTGGTCTCTTCCCCCAGGCAACCAGCACCAGAACAAGAGGACACAGTCTCAAGCTGCACCAGGGGAGGTTTAGGCTCAGGGTGAGGAGAAAGTTCTTCCCAGAAAGAGTAATTGGCCATTGGAATGTGCTGCTCAGGGAGGTGGTGGAGTCGCAGTCCCTGGAGGTGTTCAAGAGGGATGTGCCACTTGGTGCCATGGTGTAGTAGGCATGAGGTCTGTGGTGACAGGTTGTACTTGATGATCTTTGAGGTCTTTTCCAACCTTGTTGATTCTATGACTCTATGATGCTATTCTAACATCTGAAGCAATGCTACCAGAGCTGTAAAGTCTAGGGGTGCCTGGTGCTGAGACCTAAATATGGGTAAGATCCAGGGAAGCAGAGGCATTGCTGTCAAGATGCAGAAGAGGTAAGAGTCAGGGAAAAGACAGCAGAAGTCTTATTTCTCACTTCAGCACATAAAAAGGGGGTGTCTTGATTCCCTGGCGCACGGCTCAGTCACACTTTTTGGCCAGCGTCTCCAAAACGCTACCTCTTTCAAGGCAGATAAAAACACCATTCAGATGACTACCTTCTGAATAAAGGAGTTCAGAATCACCAATTACTCATGAAAGAGGATACAGTCCATTCTTTATTAGAAATGCATGCTCATATCACAACTTCCAGCATCTGAATCACCGGTGCATGTTCGGGTTTCCTGGAGGGGAAGACGGAGCTTTGTCGTAACCTACTGTTTTGAATTAATTCATCATGAAGTGCCCAACAAGTGGCATTCAAGTTTGCTTCAACAAATAGTTTAATGGTCATCTTCCAAAGGCTACATGCTTTGACTGGAGAAGTACCCCAACCAAAAAATCCACAATTTAGAAGAAAAATGCTTGACATTGGTGTCTTCTGTGAATAAAATTGACACTGAGTTTACAAATTACCCAACATCATAGAATCAGTCAGGGTTGGCAACCAGCACCAGAACAAGAGGGCACAGTCTCAGGCTGCACCAGGGGAGGTTTAGACTGGATGTGAGGAAGAAGTTCTATACAGAGAGAGTGATTGCCCATTGGAATGGACTGCCCAGGGAGGTGGTGGAGTCACCATCATTGGAGGTGTTCAGGAGGAGACTTGATGGGGTGCTTGGTGCCATGGTCTAGTTGTTTAGGTAGGTTGGACTGGTTGATGGGTTGGACGTGATCATCTTGAAGGTCTCTTCCAACCTGGTGTATTGTATGATTATTGTATTGTATTAATTATAAAGTCTCCCTGGAGCCTTGTATTCTCCAGGCTAAACAGCCCCAATTCGTTCAGCTTCTCTTCATATGGAGAGGTTCTTCACCCCTCTGATCATCTCTGTGGTCCTCCTCTGGACCCACTACAGCAGGTCCATGTCCCTCAAGTTGGGGGTTCCATAGCAGGACACAGTTCTCCAAGTGAGGTCTCAGCAGGACAGAGTAGAGTGGCAGAATCACCCGTCTCAATCTGCTGGCCATGCTTCTTTTGATGCAGGCTAGGATGTGATTTGCCTTCTGGGCTCTAGCACAAGCCCAGCTACTCACACACCTGCACAATGAAATCTTTCTAACACAGAGGCCCTGAAAATATAATTTTATCTCTCTCTAATACCTACTGTCATTCCTTTTTCCAACACAATGCAATCTCTCTCTGGCTCGCCTTCTTTCATACACCCAGACACACAAACAGACACACACAGTGTAATCTTATCTCTCTCAGATTCAACTACAGTATCTGCATTATTTTCAACACTGTACAAACACTTTCTGTCTGACATTTTCACTTGTAGCCTCCATCACTCACAACTACACAAATGCTTGCAGAGATGTGAGGATGTAGAGGGAAATCCTTGACCACACAAATGTGCTCAGGTAAAGAGCAAGACTTGGTTTTTTGCCTGGGAGAAGGCATTCACAGAATCACCGAATCACAGAATCACCAGGGTTGGAAGAGACCTAAAAGATCACCAAGTCCAACCTGTCACCACAGACCTCATCTCTAAACCATGGCACCAAGTGCCACGTCCAATCCCCTCTTGAACACCTCCAGGGATGGTGACTCCACCACCTTCCTGGGCAGCACATTCCAACAGCTAACAACTCTCTCAGTGAAGAACTTCCTCCTCACCTCCGGCCCAAACTTCCCCTGGCGCAGCTTGAGACTGTGTCCTCTTGTTCTGGTGCTGGTTGCTTGAGAGAAGAGACCAACCCCTTCCTGGCTACAACCACCCTTCAGGTAGTTGTAGAGAGCAATAAGGTCTCCCCTGAGCCTCCTCTTCTCCAGGCTAAACAATCCCAGCTCCCTCAGCAACTCGAAGCAATGTTTTCACTTTGCATGTAGTGTAAGTTACACGCTGCTTCTTGTTATGATATTACACCACCAACAAATAGGAAAAGACTTAAATGGCTTGATGAAAAAAACCCACATGTCTGCCAGATCATAAAGCTGTATTATTTCTGAATTGCTATCAGTGTCAAACACATCACTGGTGCGTTCCACGGCACGTGTTGCCAGCAAATTACAATATGCAGTTACACCGATATTTCCTGTGACATTAAACATGCTGTAGGCCCTGAGATTTCAAAAGAAAAAAAGGAAAGATGTATAGAGGAGGTCCCACCTCCACTTAAGCTATTATTTCTACAACAAAAGTCTACCTTTAAAACACTTGTGTTAGCAGGATTGTTCTAATGGGAATATTAGATGGAATGTCTGCCTCTGCGAGCTTCTTTACACAAAGGAGAGTGGTAACAGTGAGAATTGGAGGATGCAACACGGAGCACTTCCCCTGTACATCATTGATTTGGAGACAGGGAGTTAGCTGACAATTTTGAGAGGAATTCTGCACAGTGAGTTTCATATCCTTGCTCTGATTTCCAGTCTCCAAATTACCTCATAACAAAAACAAGTACTAAAATGAAAATGGAGTCAAGGACCTAAGATGATTAGAATAGAATAGAATAGAATAGAATAGAATAGAATAGGATAGGATAGGATAGGATAGGATAGGATAGGATAGGATAGGATAGGATAGGATAGGATAGGATAGGATAGGATAGGATAGGATAGGATAGGATTAATAGAATTTAATGAATAGAATAGAATAGAATAGAATAGAATAGAATAGAATAGAATAGAATAGAATAGAATAGAATAGAATAGAATTAACCAGGTTGGAAGAGACCTTTGAGATCATAGAGTCCAACCTATCACCCAACACCATCTAATCAACTAAACCATGGCACCAAGCACCCCATCCAGTCTCTTTCTAAACACCTCCAGTGATGGTGACTCCACCACCTCCCTGGGCAGCACATTCCTATGGCAAATCACACTCTCTATGAAGAACTTCTTCCTAACATCCAGCCTAAACCTCCCCTGGCACAGCTTGAGACTGTGTCCTCTTGTGCTGGTGCTGGTTGCCTGGGAGAAGAGACCAACCCCCACCTGGCTACAACCTCCTTCAGGTAGCTGTAGAGAGCAATAAGGTCTCCCCTGAGCCTCCTCTTCTCCAGGCTAAGCAACCCCAGCTCCCTCAGCCTCTCCTCACAGGGCTTGTGCTCCAAACCCTCCCCAGCTTTGTTGCCCTTCTCTGGACATGTTCCAGGAACTCAACATCTTTCCTAAACTGAGGGGCCCAGAACTGGACACAGACTCAAGGTGTTCTCAAGGAACTTCTACTATCTCTGGGAAAATGCTACTTTTAGGTCACAAGGGAAACTTTGCCTAGGAATTTGGGCCAAATCATCAATATAGTTTTAAAAGCACTTGGACACATTCCTGTGTGATGTGCCCTAGGTGATCCTGTTATGGCACAGAAGTTGGACCTGGTGATTTCCAGAAGTCCCTTCCAACACCTACCATTCTATGATTCTATAATTACTTGGAGGCGTGGGAAAGGGAATTCCTTTGTGGAGGCCAAACTCTCCCCAAAAAAAGATCCACTGAGGAAAAGTGAAACCAGTTTTCCTACTGCCAGAAGGGACTAAAAGAAAAGCTTTTATGACCTATGAGACTGCTTTGATTAATGATACCTTGCTCTGAGAACAAGGAGACCTGGTTACCTGTATCAGGGCAGGTCCATTCAGGTCATAACAGAAAGACTGATGAGCCAGGACCAACTGGGATCGCAGGCAACTGGAGCAGTGGGATGAAGAATAGAGATAACAAATCCCATCTTAGAAGCATGAATGCCTGGAGCTTGAAGAATTGCTCTCAGAGGGTATGAAAATAGAAGTGTGGTACTCCTGCCTATGACACCTGTAGACAGCACAGGGGCACTGTCAGCAGCCCTGAACAGGTCACAAGAAACTCCCATGTGCAGCAGCATTCTGGCCTTTTTTAGGCTAGTATCATAGAATCATAGAATGCATTGGTTTGGAAGGGTCCTTTAAAGGTCATCTGGTAAGCAGGAACATCATCAATTAAATCAGGCTGCTCAGAGCCCCATCAAGCCTGATGTTGAATGTCTCCAGGGAAGGGGCCCCCACCACCTCCCTGAGCAACGTGTTCCAGTGTTTTACCACCCTCATTGTAAAGAATTCTTCCTCAAGTCCAACCTAAACCTCATCCTGTTGGTTTCCTGACACTACCAGCACCAGCACACAAATACCTAAAGCCAAGCACATAACAAAACTAGACTGCTTCTAACCACTTCTGAAGAGACAAAAATTGACTCTAATCTACTGCAGGAAGCACATGTCACCACAGACCCCACAAAATCCATACAGGGAGTGTTAATGTCAGCCTCCTTCTATGCAAAGAATTGATAAAGTGGGAGCAGGTGCACTGCAGACTTCCCACACACACCACATACCCTCATGTGCCTCTTCCCCTCTTGCCCCCTGAACAGGTGCCAAGGGTTCACAATCCCATCTGTAAGACCACTCACAGCAGTGGCACGCTGTGTAGCATCAGTGGAGAAGAGTGTTTCACAAGCAAGATCCAGCCTCTCTCTACCTCTGAGGTAGGAAAGCATCCCTAAGCCACTTTCTACAGTGAGAAACCCAGTGCAGTTGTGTGTAGCAACCACAAGCCTAATGCAGCACATGGGCTTTCTGACCCCATTCCTGAGACATCCAATAGCCACCTGGTCATCTGCTGCATGGAAAGTACTGTCTATAAAACACACTTGGGAGACTAGTTCAACTGCCCTCAGGAGCTCCACTGCCATGGGTTAGTTGATTAGATGGTGTTGGGTGATAGGTTGGACTTGATGATCTCGAAGGCCTTTTCCAGCCTGGGTTATTCTATTCTATTCTATTCTATTCTATTCTATTCTATTCTATTCTATTCTATTCTATTCTATTCTATCCTATCCTATCCTATCCTATCCTATCCTATCCTATCCTATCCTATCCTAATTCTAGTCTATCTTATTCTTTCTATTATATTCCATCCTATTATTTCTATTCTATCCTATCCTATCCTATCCTATCCTATCCTATCCTATCCTATCCTAATTCTATCCTATCCTAATTCTATCCTATCCTAATTCTATTCTACCCTATCCTATTCTAATTCTATTCTATTCTATTCTATTCTATTCTATTCTATCCTATTCTTTCTATTCTATTCTACCCTATTCTATTCTATTCTGTTCTATTCTATTTTATTCTATTCTATTCTATTCTATTCTATTCTATTCTATTCTATTCTATTCATTCTATTCTATTCTATTCTATTCTATTCTATTCTATTCTATTCTATTCTATTCTATCCTATCCTATCCTATCCTATCCTATCCTATCCTATCCTATCCTAATTCTATCCTATCCTAATTCTATCCTATCCTAATTCTATTCTACCCTATCCTATTCTAATTCTATTCTATTCTATTCTATCCTATTCTTTCTATTCTATTCTACCCTATTCTATTCTGTTCTATTCTATTCTATTCTATTCTATTCTATTCTATTCTATTCTATTCTTTCTATTCTACCCTACCCTACCCTACCCTACCCTACCCTACCCTACCCTACCCTACCCTACCCTACCCTACCCTACCCTACCCTACCCTATTCTATTCTATTCTATTCTATTCTATTCTATTCTATTCTATTCTATTCTATTCTATTCTATTCTATCCTATCCTAATTTGTCCTTCTTCCTGACATCAAATACTCTAACATTAGGGATCCTGATAATTAGATCTCATTCCTGCTTGAGAAAATGTGCTAGGCCTCACACTGCCCTGCCCCATGAGGGCTGCTGACCTTAAAACCCTACTTGCTCGTTCTGAGACAGATGTGTTTCTTAGAACCACTTTTGACACACTTCAGTAACTCTCTAAGGACCTGCAGAAAAATGTCACCTGTAGGTTAGTCATCTCATTTGGAAAACTGTCTGCTCAGCATCTACTTGTCATAATGTGTTAAACTGGAGCAGGGTAGATTTATGTTGAACATAAGAAATTTTCTTCTATAATGAGAGTGGTAAAATACTGGAACAGGTTGCCCAGGGATGTGGTTGAAGCCCCATCCCTGGAGACATTCAAGATCAGACTCAATATGGCCCTGGACAGCCTGATCTAGTTGGAAGTGTCCCTGCTCACTTCAGGGGGATTAGACAAGATGACCTTTGAGGGTCCCTTCCAACCTAATGCATTCTGTGAATCTGTGTCTTGGCCCCTGGTTTGTCACTTTGAAGAAAGATAATGAAGGGATTGGAACATCTCCTTTATGAGGAAAGGCTGAGAGAGCTGGGTCTCTTTATCTTGGAGTAGAGGGGACTGAGGGATGACCTCATTCATGTTTATAAACACATGAAGGGTGAGTGGCAGGAGGACAGAGCCAGGCTCTTCTCAGTGATGTTCAGTGACAGGACAGAAGGCAATGGGTGCAAGGCAGTTCCACATGTCTTGGCCCAGAGAGGGAAAGAGACTTGGTTCTTTTTGAACATTTCTGTTATGAAATTAGAGGCACAAACAAGGCCAAAATACCAACAGCCCTTGAGGCTATTTATTAACAGAATAAAGTGGACAGAACAGAAGAATGGAGAGAGAGAGAGACAGAGAGCAGGAAAAATTGAGAGAGAGAAGAAGAGGCATTATATTATCACCCTCCCCCACCAGCCCCAAGACAGTTTGGGTCTGTGAAAGGGTGCTACTGCATCGCTGCCCTTGTTGGCTTGTGCTGTCTGCCCTGGAGGATGGGAGGGAGAGATCCCAAAGTCCAAGTCCTTCTCTGAGCAGCCTCCAACATGTGGTCTCTTCAGCAGAGATGTCTTTTCTCTTCTCCATGAGTTACAGCAGGCAAAACTTAGGGCACGGGTTTGCTGTTGGTGGTGAAGAAAGGGTTCCTGGACTGCTTCCAGGCTGCATGGTGTCTTCTGTGTCTACCTTTTTCTCCCTTTGTTTTTCTTCTCCTGAGTAGGCATTGCTCAGGTCTTTTATACAGGTTTAGTTATGTGTCCACGTACTGCCCCCAGGGAATCTTCCTGTGTATTCCTTATGTGCGTACAGGGGTCCAGTGGAGGGCAGGGACCTCCACCTACTCCTTAGCCTTTTACCTGCCCATACACACAATACACATCAGGGGCTTATCATGCCAGGTGGTGAATGCATTGTCCTTTTCACCATCCTCCCTTTCCAGGGTAGAGATGATCTTGTCTGTGCACATTCCAGAGGGTCATTATCCAGTGGCATCTGCCCAGTACACATTTCTGTTGTCTGGGAGCAAAGGTGATTTTATCTTTGTTGATCCACACAAAACACTGGAACAGGCTGCTCAAAGAGGTTGTGGAGTCTCCTTCTCTGGAGGAGGTTCCTGAGTGATGTGCTCTAGGTGATCCTGCTCTGGCAGAGGGGTTGAACTAGCTGATCTTTGGAGGTCCCTTCCAACCCCTAATGTTCTGCGATTCTGTGTGATTCTGTGAACAAACACAGGGAGGTCGTGCCCTGCTAAACAAAAGGTTTTCAAAGGGTCGTTTGGTCAGTGGTGCCACTGTCACTGCCACTTCCCATCTTAGTCACCTCCTGAACTTGCTGTTGTTCCTCCAAGCATGAGCAGAGGCCATGCTGTCAAACTTTTTAAGTAAAGCTCAGTGTGAACTCCTGCAGTTCTTCCCTTTTTTATCTCTAATGAAATTGACACACAGAGACCACTCCACTGAGGATTCAGGAGAAAGCCACTAATCAAGCTGACAGACCCATGTGACAAAGCTTCTTCCTCTCTCTCTCTCTCTTGATGCTTTCTTCTCCTCTTACTGTCTAATCAATCTAGTTATCTATCTTTCTGTCACAATAGCTGTTAAGTATCTCTTCAACATTTTGGAAGTAGAAATAACTCAACATCCTCTTTCCTTCTTTTCCTTCCCAGGCTGTAGGAGGAATTGTTCAGTTGGGTTTTTAGGTGGCATGCTTTGCTTGCTTGTTTATTCACATACATGTGAGTGGGTATTTTACAGACATGTGTGAAGTGCTCAGTGGGGGAGGATGAGGCTGAGAAGCCAAGCTGTGCATTTATTACTGAGAGTGGAGACATGCATGACCTTCCACAGCTGATGCAGTATGAACCTCCACAGCATAGCACAGCACCTCTCAGCACTCCGTTTTTGGCTTTTGTCTCACCCAGCCTGCAAATCTGGGCAATTGCCATGGAAGGAAGAGATTGAGTGGGGCAAGAGGAAAGAGCAGTAATTAGTTTGGACTTGGCTACTTCAAGATTGCCTGGAATGGAATGGAATGGAATGGAATGGAATGGAATGGAATGGAATGGAATGGAATGGAATGGAACGGAACGGAACGGAACAGAACAGAACAGAACAGAACAGAACAGAATAGAATAGAATAGAATAGAATAGAATAGAATAGAATAGAATAGAATAGAATAGAATAGAATAGAATAGAATAGAATAGAATAGAATAGAATGGAATAGAATAGAATAAGAATGGAATAGAATAGAATAAGAATAGAATAGAATAAGAATAGAATAGAATAGAATAGAATAGAATAGAATAGAATAGAATAGAATAGAATAGAATAGAATAGAATAGAATAGAATAATAATAGAATAGAATTAACCAGGTTGGAAAAGACCTTTGAGAGCATGGAGTCCAAGCTATCATCCAACACTATCTAATCAACTAAACCATGGCACCACGCACCCCATCCAGTCTCTTCCTATACACCTCCAGTGATGGTGACTCCACCACCTCCCTGGGCAGCCCATTCCAATGGCCAATCTCTCTTTCTATGAAGAACTTCTTCCTAACATCCAGCCTAAACTTCCCCTGGTGCAGCTTGAGACTGTCCTCTTGTTCTGGCGCTGGCTGCCTGGGAGGAGAGACCAACCCCCAGCTGGCTACAACCTCCCTTCAGGTAGTTGTAGACAGCAACAAGGTCTCCCCTGAGCTTCCAGACCCACTACTGGCTGAACATCAGGCAAATGCTGTGGAGAGGGTGAGTATTTTTTATTAGGCCAACTGCTGAGGATGGGAAAGAAAAGATGTACACAAGCATCTCCTGAGGTTTGAAGCAGTGGTGGAGCGAAATACTGTGCAGAACTTTGAAAACTACTTGCCATTTTTAGCATTCTGAGATATGGCAGCAGCAATTTCCTGGACAGTGTACTTCTAAAGCACAATTATCTTCACTAAAAAAAAAAAAACCAAGACCAAAACCAAAACCAACCCACATTTGTGCCATAAAGTACAAATATCCTAAAATATTTTCTTCTCATCAATGGCAGATACTCCACTGGCTCCTAACAACCACATTTACTGGAACAGCTTTCATCCTTTTAACAGCTCTTCCCTTCTCCATGTACCATATGTTGTGTGTGGATCCTGTAAATAGAGAGAGCTGGATGCAACACTGAGGGGTCTCCTGCCATTTTTGAAGCTAACTGCTACTCAAGGGATAAAATAGCAGCAAACATGATGTCAGGAGTCTCACCGTGAAAGGTCACAGCAGAAGAATGTCTTTAAGTTGGGAGAAGACATTT
This sequence comes from Picus viridis, assembly GCA_033816785.1. Taxonomy (NCBI): domain Eukaryota; kingdom Metazoa; phylum Chordata; class Aves; order Piciformes; family Picidae; genus Picus; species Picus viridis. Next base: position 8,975,488 of record CM066569.1, on the reverse strand, counting down.
CCAGCGCTGAATTCATTGAAAGAGTGTTACCTCTACCTAGATTGCGTGGCCATTTGAGGACTCCATGTAATGCTGGGGTAAGGGCTTTCAGATTTTAGAGTAAATGGTATGAAAGTTAGGAACTGGCTGAAGAGCCGAGTCCAGAGAGTGGTGGTGAATGGTGCCACATCCAGCTGGCAGCCAGGCACTAGCAGTGTGCCCCAGGGTTCAGTGCTGGGCCCCATCCTCTTTAATATCTTCACTGATGATCTGGATGAGGGCATTGAGTCAGTCATCAGCAAATTTGCTGATGACACCAAGTTGGGAGCACATGTTGATCTGTTAGAGGGTAGCAGGGCTCTGCAGAGGGACCTTGACCAGCTGGACAGATGGGCAGAGTCCAACATGATGACATTTAACAAATCCAAGTGCCGGGTGCTGCACTTTGGCCACAACAACCCCATGCAGAGCTACAGGCTGGGGTCAGAGTGGCTGGAGAGCAGCCAAACAGAAAGAGCACATCCTTAGAAAACCACAGCCTTTTACTATCGTGATTCTAGTGCCTGGGGGTTTCAAAATCACCTGAAGTATCACTCAATGCACAGTGATGACACTGCTACTCCCAGCACAGGTCTTTGTGTTAATGCATCAGGATGCTTTCCTCTCCATATGCCATGACCTTTCCTTAAAGCTGTGGATTTCTGGAACTGTTGAGCTACTGCTCTGTGATGTGTATGCAACATGAGATGTGAAACCATGTCAAACTTCCCACAAAGTAGACCAGAAGCGATAGAAAAAGACTCTGAGTTACATCCAGCATTTATCTCAAATACATTGAAGCCAGCACTGGGGGGAATATATCCCAAAATACAGGTGTCTGAAGGTCTGCATTACCCTGATCAAAGAGACTAACACTCCCTTGGGGAGAAGACTGCCTCTCTCACTTTCTCTTTCTACCCCTGTTCTGCTTCAGCAAGAGACATGGCTGCATCCTTCACCAAGCAGAGTCAAGCCTGCAAATCCCTTGGCAGTCAGCAGACAGATCGCTCTGTTTGCCAGCCCTTATGTGGCCCAATTCACACAGTACAAGTAAATGATGATGCAGATGCTAAAGATGACAAGACATTACCCTGCAAACAAAGGCTCTTAGCAGATCCTAACAGCTCCACCTCTTAGATCACTGCACACTGAAAGCAAGAGTGACACCAGAATGTCTCTGTCCTGACTTAGATTCCCTGACTTAGGTACTTGAGACCTGTATGGCACATCAAAGCCTTTTCTCTGAGAACCCACCACTGGCACAGAGAATAAAAAGCTGGGAGAACTTAAAGCTCTGCAGTTCTGACAGCACCACCAATATTCACACAGAAATTTGAGCACCACTACCTGCAGCAAAAGCAAACATTAGACCATGAGGCAGCAGTGGGTGTCTCGAAAAGCATGTCTGTCCAGCTCCCTGCACGTTCTCTGGAGCAGGCAGGAAATCAGAAACCAGGCACTGAACAGCATGGTGGAGCAGTGCACGCATCCCCCACTCTCCTTCTCTTCCCCAGGCGGCAAGATAAGAAGGGTAAGTGCTAGGAAGAAGGCAGGCTGGGTCCCCCATTTGAAAGCCCTGCTCATAAAACTCAATTAAGTGGATTACAGATGAGCTCATTCCCAGTGGTGGGTCACATTCCATTAGAGGCAGGCTCGATGCCAGGCAAACTCAGCGCTGCTCAGATGGTAGTGTAGTCCACCTCACTGCTTACCGTCTCTGCCTCTGATCTCACCACACCTTGCAGGATTTCCTACCCCATGCCCTGCCAACTGCACAGCAGGCTCATTGCTCATCCCTCCTCATTCTCCCAGTGAGATAATCAGGGTCAGCATTTGGTCATAGAGGGAGACAGGGATAGCCAAGCTCTCTGAAGCACTGTGTGCATGGACAACAATGCAGGAAAGGAAAAGCATTGGGAGAAAGAGACGAGGCAAGCAAGGAGATGGTGAGCAGAAACAGAGGCTCTGTGGAAAATGATGGCAGAGTTCAGGCTGAGCCAAGGAAGGATGGAAACAGCCAGCCCCTTAACCTGGATCAGTGGTACTCCATGTGAAAGTGAGAGCAATCAGAGCTCTCAGCTCACTAATCCCTAAGGCTTTATCAAAGCCTAGGTGTAAGATTACAGCATCGTCTGCTGTATGAATGTACACACACCACCTACAGACACTGCATGCAGCGCTCTCTGTGTGTGTGTGCTTGTGCACGGGGAACAAAGGGTGTGCCTGAGGTAGGTTTGTGGGGGGAATGACTGTGTTTTGAAGAGAAAGTGGGAAGGAGACGTGAAGGTGAATGAATCTGTGGAGGGTGAGTGGTGTGGGCGCAGGGCAAGAGAAAGCCGGATGAATGAGTGCGTGGGTGTGTAATATATGGGCTAGAGTAAATCAAATATTATAAGCACCTGCAGGCATTTTGCCAGATTTGAGACCTATTTTGACATGCTTTGTGCATCCCACTTTGCTTTTCGCTGTGTGCAAATGATCCTGGCAGCTCAGCTAAATTCATACAAATAGCAACCAGCCGAGAGCAAGCCAAAGATGTTGTGAAATAGGTTGAGGAAGATGCAGGTTTTTGTGCAGATCCAGTCAGCAGGGGCTTTGTACCATCTGGAACTCGCATACCAGGTCCCAGGCAAAGGCCTGCAAGGGAGATCAATCTAGTTACCTCCCCACCATTTGCCATCCCACGTGAGGAATGAATACTTCAGACCAGTCGCAGAGTGAGACATGCTGTCTGGACAATGATCCTCACAGGGCATGGGTCCCACACAGCGCAGGCATCTGCTATCCTGGCACAGGAGAACTCACTATCCACAACCTCAGAGAGAGCTTTCTGCTTTATCTGAGAAGGACTGAGAGGAAGACAGCAGCCTTATGTTTCATTCCCTTGTGTGTGACAAGTGAACTCACTTGGCAGCGTGAGGCAGCAGGTTTCCTATTTGTTTCACCACCAGTTCACTGGGAAATTTTGGATAACTCAGCTCACCTTCTCTGCATCCCTGCTCCTAAGATACAAAACTCCAGCAGTAATGGCAGAGACAAGGTCTTTTGATGAAAAGCACTATGTAAGACTCAGGTGATATTATTCTCCTGCACTAGCTGACAGTGATTGTCAAATCTCCTTTGCATTCATTTGCAGTAGTACTGAGCACTTAAGCCTCAATGAAGTCCAAAGCTGATAAGCAGGAATTCCAACTCTATCCTGATAGTACCTTTAGCTGATCATGACCCAGGTTCTGGCTGTTCATCTCAGGACCTCCAGCATCATACATAGAGCCCAGCCTAGGCAGCCCATCCCTTTGGAATGTCCTAGATTGTCATGGGCAGAGTGGCAAGCACAACATCACCACCTGGCCAAATATTGTGGGTATTAGAATGCAGCATAGCTGGGATGCAAAAGCATTGTGGCCAAATGCTTTCTCTCCCCACCCTGCTGATGGAAGAATTTAGGCTCATCTGCAGCAATCAAAAAATCTAAACCCTTGCCTTTTATTCTGCTTTCCCCTTCCTTTCTGACCGGCTTGTCTTTATTAGCATCACTCTTTCTGCTACCCTGGCCCAAAGGTTTGCTCTGGCAAGTGCTGTGTGTGTACTGTGCCAAGCTGCTTTGCCCTGTCTTGCTGATGGTTCCTGTAATGGCTGACAGTACAGTGCTGTATCCTCTTGTCCATGTGCACAAATTAGCTAGCCCTTTCATTTCACCTTCAACACAAAGAGAGTGACCTGTCTATGCAAACTGCCCCCTCTCCTTTTAACTAGAGGGAAGACAATATATTGCCTCTCTAGGGAACTCCAGAGAAGAGAAGAGAAAAACCAGAGATGCTATCAGTGCCAAAGCACTATGTAAGAAAAGCCTTTTTCACCCTAATAGTTTATCAAGTGCTGCCCCAAGAGCTATTACTGAACCACATCCAGAAATGGGGTGGTTCCATCCAGTGTGTTTTCCTCCCTCTCCCTCTCCAGCACTCTTCACTCCACGAGTGTTATTTCATTCAGTGAAATGGTTTAAGGCACTGCCTGACAGGAGGATTTTTTTGTGTGAAATACCACAGCTCTGCCTTCTAAACCTTCCAGCTGAATGAGAGTAACTGCTGCGGTTGCCAGGGCACAGGCTACACAAAAACGCTGCTTGCGTTTAATTACACCGAGTGGCCATGGCCACTCCCTGACTTTGCTCTGGGAAACATTCTTCTGAAAAGCAGCCAGGTAGTTCTGCTGCTAATGCCATTGCCACAGTGTCCTAGGAAGGGAGGAGGAGTGACACAGAGGAAGGCTTTCTGACAGGTTTAGCTATATCGAACGTATCTGAGCCGAGGGGTCTCAAGGGATGTGGCTGCGCCAAACAGAGATCCCCCGAGGCAGTGCCAGCGGTGACTGGTGAACGTTCAGGAGTGTAGGTAAAATTCAGTTTTGATGTAGAGATTTCAGCTGAACCATTCTTGTGCAAGAAGAGGAGACAGAATGAAAAAAGATTGGAAAGGGAAAGAAAGGACCTGGAATGAGGTCCAGGAGGAAGGGAACAGAAGCAGCAGGGATGCCACTGAGAGGCCAGTAACCTCAGCCATAAATGTTGTTTTACACAACTCAGCCTTTCTCCCAGTGATGTTGCCAGCCTGGCTTTGGCAAAAGTGACAGCAGGGTTGGAGATGTTTCAGTACTCTTTGTAGCTACTGTCTACTTTTCCTGGAGTAGGTCATATGTAGTTCTGCCCCAAATAACTCCAGAGCTGGAAACGATACAACCCCATCTGCTTGCAGACCCGACCAATTCTGCTCAGAAATGGGGGAAATTAACCTCAATGTCACACTATGCTAATACAACTAATTTCCTTCCAGGGCTAATGTCTCTGCATGGATAAGCACAGATACACAAGCTCATCTGGTACCATGCTTCAAGTACTCACAGTACAGCACTCTCTTACACATCTGAACATACATTGTGCAGCTCATCCACGAGTGTTGTTTTCTCCTCCCTCGTAGGCATCGTCTTTTGAGATGCAAGCAATTCTGGGACTCAAAAGACCCCCTCACCTTCAACAAAATCCTCTCAAAACACTTCAGGAATCTATCACTACTTCCACTGGCCAAGCTTTATTCGTGGTGATGCTAAAGAGGCCTGACTAAGGGAGAAGATACCGAGTTTCTGTCTTTATTTTTTTCCTCCCCTTGGTTCAGAGCCTTTGAGTTCCCAGGCATGAGAACCAGTGAATGACAAGTCTCTCGGTCCAGGCTTCAAGCTACCCTCTTCTAAGCTAGACATGCAGTAATGGAGACATTTGCCAGTGAATCAGGGAGGTTTGTGGTCGCTCTTCTGGGAAGCCACCAGTGACTAGGGCTTTTAAAGAGGGTTTTTTACCCTGGGGTGAATAGTTGGGATTTCCTGAAGAGTGCCAAAGTTTGTATGGTGCAGTAATAACTTTTATCAGATTAAGGTATGCTGCTGGTAAAACAAAACAAAACAACCCCCAAAATACCACAAAAGCTCTTGGTACCATCTGGAGATGGACAGCAAGGGATTTTATTTGAATGCCTCATGAACAAATACCAAAAAAGTGTCCCCAGATCCTTTTAGGCTTAACATTCAACATACTTATGCTAAATATATGTGTAAATGTACACTGTCCTAACTACCTAAACCATAAACTTAACCGTTTGGTAGGCATCAAGCCCCTCAACTGCAACTTCATAGAATCATAGAATGCAGCGGGTTGGAAGGGACCACCCAAGGCCATCTTGTCTGATCCCCCTGTAGTGATCAGGTGAATCCCAAACCCTACCCAATGACATCAACGCATCTTAGCCTTCAGATAAAACCTCATTTGCTATTTGAAGTGCTGGACAGACAATAGCATTGCCACCTCCACCCTCCTGCCCCACTGCACTCCCTGCTGCTGGTGTTTTTTTTCTGCTAAACTCTTTTTGGAAGACACTGCCTGCAACAGGTTATCAGGCACACATGGTGTCTTATGTACGTAGAGCCATTGGGCAGACACCAGGCTGCTAAGAAGTAATTCACGTCATAGGCGTATATATTGAATTGTAAGACAGATTGTGATCCCTGGCTTCAAAAAGTAAAACCAGCTGAATTAACCCACTGGTCTCACATCACGAATCCGCAGGACTGGTGTTTTCCACTCCCAGAAAGATGCGGCACTGCTCGGTCACCATGGTGACACACACTTTTCTATACGGGAACCACCACCCTGAACTGTGCAACTCACAAGGCCACGTCTTTGTGTTTGCACATGCAGCTTGTTTTGCCTGTGCAGCCCGGCTGGGACTTTGCCCACTACCCCAAGCTCCGCTCCTGGCCAAGCACCTTCCCACACCCTCTAATTCAACACTGGAGCATTTCTGAGGTGACCATAGGCACCATCGGGGCTCCCACCTGGGAATGTGGCTGGGCTGACCTGGTAAATGTCTTACTGGGAAAAGGGTGACTTTCCCGAGCCTGCTGCAAGAGAACTCCTGGGACGACACATCTGCAGAGCTCCAGGGAAGCCAGACTTACATGAAAGTGAGCACGACCACAGCAGCATCCCCACGCACTCCTCCTCTCCCTTCCCTGCACACCCTGTCACTGTCCTGCATTATGCGTGTGGCACAACGTCTCTGTCCTCTCCGCAGTCGTGCCAACCCGAGGGAGGGCGGGCGGGTGAAGGTTGCAGGTGAGGGCTGCGGGCGAGAGCAGCTGGAGCACCCCAGGCTCCCCTCGGGGCAGATGCCTGGCCCCGGGGCCGCAGCCGCGCCGCCACGAGCAGCGGAGGACCGCAGATGACCCGGCGCCACCCTACACAGCCCGGGCTCCCTCCTGCCTTGCGGGAGCCTGCCGAGAAGCCTCTGCCTCCCAAGCCCCTGCACCGCCTTCCCCTGCTGCCATTACTTCCCCGCCCCCGCTCCCTCCTCAACTCCCCACAGACATCTCCCCCCGCCGGGATCTCCATGGAAACCAGCCCCGAGCAGCTGCCGGCCGCGCCCCGGTCGCCGCGGCGTCGCCCGGGTAAGGCGGTGGCAGGCAGCGACGGCCGCCACGCCTGCGCGACCTGGCCCCGGGAGGACGTTTGCTTCCCAGGGCAGGAATCTGCGCTTTGGGAGAGGGACGATGCCGGCGGGTCCCACCGCTGCAGTGAGGAGGATGGCTGGGGCGAGCAGTGTGGTTACGCCCACCCTTACCTGCTGCTAAATGTGCCCAGTCCTCCTATGCCTGCTCAGCAGCAAGAGGTGTGGTTGCCTTGCTGGGACTGGGAGGTGGGGATGCTCACATCCCAAGATTTTCCAGTCTTGTCACAGCCCCAGTGCATTCAAGAGGTTTAGACGAGGTGGGTGCCCCTGAAACAGGGTGCACACTGGAGTGCGATGGAATCATAGAGTTGTTGAGGTTGGAAGAGTCCCTTGAGGTCATCAAATCCAACTGCTTTCCTAGAGCTCACAATCCCACCACTACTGCTAAGCCACTACCATGTCCTTAAGCACAACATCCATGCATCTTAAATACCTTCAATGATGGTGACTCCACCACCTCCCTGGGCAGCCTGTTCCAATGCTTGATAACCCTTTCTGTGAAGAAATTTTTGCCAATATCCAACCTGAACCTCTCCTGGCATGACCTGAGCCCGTTAATGGATGCGGCGCTGAGCTAAGGGGTTCCTTCGCTGTTCGCCACCAAGAGGAATACTTCCAGGTGAGAAAGATCCCCAGAAGATCATCCACCAAATGCATGGCAGTGATCAGGCTCGCCTACAGATGTTTGTGTTCCTCAGGTGCAGCAGCCAGTGTCCTCTACTGACAGGAAGAGAAGCCCTCTCACACACATTCAGTTCCTTTTTTCCCATGAGGTGAAGTTGACCTAACCTAAGATACATATCAAACATGGAAATTACTTTTACATGGGGTTGTAACATATCCTCTTTGTGGCAAAAGTTGCTGCTAAGCCCACCTAAGCCCCTTTGCACCAAGCTCCTTTTCCACATGTGCCCACACAGGCAAATTTCCCCACAGCTTCCTGGGGAAGAGTTGTGCCTGTGCACCACCCATGGAAAATAGTTACAGACGTCCTCAAAAATGCACATGTGACTGCAGATCCTGTGGGAACAGGTCAGGCTTTGCTTTTATTTGCATGCTAGTCTGGAGAGTTAGCCTGGTGGTGGAAACATATGCCAACGGATGTCCTGAAAGTAGGTTGAAACAAAACAGAAAATACATCTTTGCTGTCTTACTATCTGTAGTGAATCATGCCTTTTACTACTCAAATGCACGTTCCTGACAAGAGAAACATTGTCAGTTTCAGCTCTGAGAGACTCATTACACCTATCCTGCCTGTACGGCCAAAATAGGGCCACACAGTTTTGGACTTGATCTTAACTCTCTTTCGTTTTAGCCCCAAAGCTGTCTTCTGTCCTCATCTTAAAATCTCACAGATCTCACCATGTTCTCGCTTATGTCCCTGGTTATATGACTGCTGAAATCTTGCTGCCCAATTTCTCTGCTAATATTTCCCTGTGACCCTACCTGGTGGCTATACATCAAGAGATCAAAGGGACCGTTTACTCCAGATTTTGAGTACGTGAGGCTACCCTACTGTCTCTACACTTCCAAATCACTGATGCCCGTTGGCCTCCAGCTTTCCCTCCCTGTGTTTTCCCTCTTAACAGTCTCTGTCTCTTACTCATCTCCTTCACAGACTGAAGAATTCACAGCGCAGGATCTCTTGCTTTTATATTGTCCTCCCAAACCTTCACACTCAGGGCTCACTCCCCCACATGATACAGCAGAGACACTGCAGCTGCTGTTTGGCTTCACCCTGGGAATGTCTCTCTCCCATTGCTTTTAGTTAATTATAAGATCTGCCGTGGTCTAATAGGCATGGCTATTAGATGCAAGCCCCCTCAGCTGCAAAACTGGGTATAGCTGCTGGCAGCTCTCTCTGCCACTCTCATATTTTCTTATTACTCCATGTAAATATGACCTTCCTCCTAGAACAATCTATTTACTGGACATTTAAATATATAAGTAGTGATGCACACTAATGCACACTAATAGGATAGGATAGGATAGGATAGGATAGGATAGGATAGGATAGGATAGGATAGGATAGGATAGGATAGAATAGAATAGAATAGAATAGAATAGAATAGAATAGAATAGAATAGAATAGAATAGAATTAACCAGGTTGGAAAAGACCTTTGAGATCATCGAGTCCATGGAGTATTGAGGCTATAATTTGAATACACACAAAGCCTAATGCCCTATGAGGAAAAGCTGAGGGAGTTGGGGTTGCTTAGCCTGGAGAAGAGGTGACTCAGGGGTGACCTTATTGCTCTCTACAACTACCTGAAGGGAGGTTGTAGACAGGCAGAGGTTGGTCTCTTCTCCCAGGCAGCCAGTACCAGAACAAGAGGACACAGTCTCAGGCTGCGCCAGGGCAGGTTTAGACTGGATATTAGGAAGAAGTTCTATACAGAGAGAGTGATTGCCCATTGGAATGGGCTACCCGTGGAGGTGGTGGAGTCACCTTCATTGGAGGTGTTTAGGAGGAGACTTGATGGGGTGCTTGGTGCCATGGTTTAGTTGTTTAGGTGGGTTGGATTGGTTGATGGGTTGGACGCGATGATCTTGAAGGTCTCTTTCAACCTGGTGTATTGTATTGTATTGTATTATGTGATGTTAGGATGGCTATCTTCATGGTCGAGAGAAAAGGTACATATTAGAGGGAGGTGAGTGCTGAGAGTTACACTAGACTCCTCAAATGTGCTAGGCCTAAAATTGCTACAATTTGATTTTGCCTAACCACTGACAGTCATGACATTTCTGTGCCCAGAAGAAGCTGAAATCGACTGATAGTGCAGCAGGCATCCAGAAGCCACCAAGCTGTGCAGCAGTTACCTATGTAACTAGCTAAGCAACTTCCTACTTCAAGACATTAGACCTCAGGTCTCACAATCAGCAGAACCTACCATGAAACTTCATTACTCAGCTGATACCCAAGTAGAAGGAAAAATACAGTATTAAAATGAGGCATTAGCTTGCTGGATAAAACTGGATTTTTTGGGGGAGCTCAGAAAACACCAGGATGAAGAAAAATTCACCTGATGTAAGATCTGGAATGAGAAACCATTTATAAAAGTAGTCCTGTTCTCCATTTCACAGAACTGCAGAATCACTATGACTGGAAAAGAACTTTAAGATCATCATGTCCAACCATTATCTGTCTCTACCAGGGCCACTACTACACCATATCCTTGAACACCTGCATTGGTTAAAGCTGAGCTGCCCCACTCAAAGGGATGAGGATTGGGGCTACCTGCTCCACCCCAGCAGTGGGGCGGTGCAAGCTGGACCATTATTCCACACCATGCTAACTTCATGCTCACTGCGTGACAGGAAGGGGTTGGCCAGGGCTTATGGGACTTGCTGGGATTGTTTAGCCTGGAGAAGAGGAGGCTCAGGGGAGACCTCACTGCTCTCTACAACTACCTGAAAGGTGGTTGTGGCCAGGAATGGGTTGGTCTCTTTTCTCTAGCACCCAGCACCAGAACAAGAGGACACAGTCTCAAGCTGCACCAAGGGAAGTTTAGGCTGGAGGTGAGGAGAAAGTTCTTCACTGAGAGAGTCATTCATCATTGGAATGTGCTGCCCAGGGAGGTGGTGGAGTCGCCGTCCCTGGAGGTGTTCAAGAGGGGACTGGACGTGGCACTTGGTGTCATGGTCTAGTCATGAGGTCTGTGGTGAAAGGTTGGACTCGATGATCTTTGAGATCTCTTCCAACCTTGGCGATACTGTGATACTGTGACTTGAAGTACATGCTGTAGCTTTTAAAGTTTCCTGTTCCAGGATTTTTGTGGATTTTCCCCCACCCCTGTTTCCCAGCAGGGGTATGTCCCTTTTTCTGGTTTTGCTTTCACAGGCATGGGCAGTTCACATTCTAGCTGTTCTGTCAAAGTTACAAAGGAGCTGAAGCCCACTACATTCCAGCCAAAAAGAAGAGATACTGGCAGCATATGAAGGAGTTCCAGCTGCCTTGGAGATGCTCAGTACTGAAACACAACTCACCCTGGCACCCTGACTGCCAGTGCTGGGCTGGATGTTCAAAGGAAAAATCTCTATCCATCGAGCAACTGATGCCACGTGGAGTAAGTGGATCACACTGATAACACAACAGGCTTGAGTAGGGAGCCCTAACCACCCAGGGATTTTAGAAGTCATCACAAACTGGCCAGAAGGCAGGCATTTTGGGATGTCACCAGAGGAAACAGGGATGACACGTGCTGAGGAGGCCCCACCATACTGCACATTGCCAGACAACAAAAAGTGATATGCCCTGTTCATTGATGGGTCCTGCTGCTTTGTGGGTAAGCACTGAAGGTGGAAGGCTGCTGTGTGGAGCCCCACGTGACAGGTTGCAGAAGCTGCTGAGGGAGAAGGTGAACGGAGTCAGTTTGCAGAGGCGAAAGCCATATGCCTGGCTTCAGATACTGCTGAGTGAGAAAAATGGTCAATGCTCTATCTCTCTACTGACTCCTGGATGATGGCAAATGCTTTATGGGGGTGGCTAAAGCAATGGAAGGAAAACAAATGGCAGCACAGAGGTAAACCCATCTGGGTAGCTGAATTGTGGCAAGATACTGCTGTGCGGGAAGAGAACTTGGTGGTCAAAGTATGTCATGCGGACACCCATGTACCCAAGAGTCAAGCCACTGAAGAAACAACCAGCACATAGATCAAGCTGCTGAGGTTAAAGTGGCTTAGGTGGGTCTGGGCTGGCAACATAAGGGTGAATTATTTCTAGATCAGTGGCCCCACCATGCCTCAGGCCAGCCAGGAAGGGATACAACATGCAGATGCACTTGAGATCAAGGAGTGGATTCAACCATGACCACTATTGCACAGGTTATTCATGAATGTGAAGTGTGTGCTGCCTCGTTGAATCCCATATGCTTTGCCTCAGCCCATCTAGCCAGACTGTCCAGGTCCCTCTGAATACCCTTCCTGCCCTCCAGCAGATTAATGCTTCCACTTAACTTGGTGTTCCACCTATTGGAGTCATCTGCAAACTTAATGAGGGTGCTCTCAATCTCCTCATCAAGATCGTTGATAGAGATGCTCAGCAGGAGTGGCCCCAGCGCAGAACCCTGGGGGACACTGCTTGTGGCTGGCATGCAGTTGTTGCAAGTGTGCATGCTAGACCATCATAGTTCCTGATAGATCTGGTGTGTAACGTACACTGTTCTTAAACCTCTACTTTCCAGGGCATTTAACTGGCTGTTAATGCCAAGTTCAGAGAAAATAGGGCTCGTCATTCTGGGATAAGCAGGGAGAGCAGGAGGGAGAGCTTCCAAAAGTGTGAAGATGGCTTCTTGGCATAGTTCAGAATCAGTGGAAACAGTGGAAACAAAAATTAACTTTAACTCTCTTTAATTAAAGCCGTGCTGAATCCTCTCTCCTTTAGCAGCAAGCACAGACTCAGCCATAAATAGCTTTACACTGCAAACATAACACAGAGAACCCGGGAACAGAATATACTACAAAGACCAAGTCTCACTTTCAGCGGTGATTCACAGGGGCAAATGAGGATAAAAATTAATATATGTAGGGGAGAAAAACTGACATTGCTGTGGAAACCATTTCACTTCATGACATTTTAAGTCTAAACTGTAAATTCCCAACTATGTATCAATGTAATTTTGTGTTATTCCACTATAGCAGCCAGCCCAGAGTGGGCCATGGTGACAAATACCTTCCAGGCTATCTCCATGCAGCAGAAACCCCTACCATTTCAGCCAAAATGCCTTTAGTGACAGTATATGCTTTATGTGGTTCAGCTAAGACTGGGAAACTTGATCTCATAACCTTCATCAGCATGATTTATGTTTTTATTATACTAAACTGTGTCCTGGCATTTGCCCATGCACCACACCACTGCCTCGGGAAGCACATAGTACAAGCCTCTCTGCCAGAGCATGCAGGCATGAGGGCAAAGTTATGGTTGTTATGAGGCCTCCCATCTCCAAGCCTGTCCAATCTGGTCAAGATTGACATCTCATCTGTTACGTTTCATTGGCATAAGTTCCCCTCCCCTGCTTCGTTCTTCAGCTTTCAGAAGGTAGATGCTTGGTCCCGTGTCATGTTCAGAGGAAGCACTATGACCTACATGTCTGCCCCTGACCTTTAGCCTGATCAATAAAACTACAAATTGGTCTTTTCTTATGCCTGGCACGTTTGTCATAAAATCCCTGTTGAGATGGAATGAAACACTGAACTTCATGTCTAGGCGTCGTGAGCATATTTTGAGGCGGGGGAGAGAGACTGGCAGTATTTCAGCCCTCAAATACCCAGCCTTTTTCTCCTGCTCACTCTCTGTGCAGCAGTCCTGTGTGTTATATCTGAAACCCGTGGAACACCCTTCTTGGTTCTGCATTCCTGTATTTTCCCCAATATTCCAAAACAGAAGGAACCTCAAGTATCCTTCTGCATAAGGCGTAGACAATAATAATAATACAATAATAATACAATACACCAGGTTGGAAGAGACCTTCAAGATCATCGCGTCCAACCCATCAAACAATCCAACCCACCCAACAACTAGACCATACAGCCAAGCACCCCATCAAGTCTTCTCCTGAACACCTCCTGTGAAGGTGACTCCACCACCTCCACGGGTAGCCGATTCCAATGGGCAATCACTCTCTCCGTGTAGAACTTCTTCCTAACATCCAGCCTAAACCTGCCCTGGCGCAGCCTGAGACTGTGTCCTCTTGTTCTGGTGCTGGATGCCTGGGAGAAGAGGCCAACCTCTGCCTGGCTACAACCTCCCTTCAGGTAGTTGTAGAGAGCAATAAGGTCACCCCTCAGTCTCCTCTTCTCCAGGCTAAGCAACCCCAGCTCCCTCAGCCTTTCCTCATAGGGCTTGTGTTCCAAACCCCTCACCAGCTTTGTTGCCCTTCTCTGGACACGTTCCAGCAAGTCAACATCCTTCCTAAACTGAGGGGCCCAGAACTGGACACAGTACTCAAGGTGCGGCCTAACCAGTGCAGTGTACAGGGGCACAATGACCTCCCTGCTCCTGCTGGCCACACTGTTCCTGATGCAAGCCAGGATGCCATTAGCCTTCTTGGCTGCCTGGGCACACTGCAAACAAAAATGCGAATGCACTCAGGTCTGTGCTTCTGTTTAGGAGGGCTTGTTTTAACAGCCAGTGGCATACACAGTGGGAGATGCAGAAATTGCCTCATGCCCAATCAAGGTGAGAGCTGTTTTTCATCAAACTTTGCTGAAGGAGCTTGAGACAGGCTCTCACATGGCGTGGACAGTGCGTTGAGGGAGGAAACAGCTCACGCTGGCATGCCCTTGTAAGCTCGCCCATAAGGCAGCGACAAGCATTTTGCCTGCTGCATCCAGGCAATGCTGCAGCAGTTTGTATGCGTGGGACCTGTTGGAGAGACACGAGGGGGAGGGGAAAAGGAAACAGCACATTCCCAGCTAGGAAAGGGAAGGATGGGAGACAAGAGATGGGGATGGTGGCACTCCTAAGAGGCACCAAGAGGGGGAAAGGGAGAAGTAATAGGGACAACTCCACTGCATAGAACATAGGTTTGAGGGGTAGAAAGGAAGAGGCATAATTTCACTCAGAGAGTGTTTTGGGAGAGAGCAAACAAAAGCCAGTAAGAGTTTGATGCTAAGTGGAATTGCTGTTGCTGCTAGTGTTTCTGCTATCAGGGTTTTTTGTGTGATGGTCACTGCAGCGTCCTGCCTATACTGAGGCAGGCAGCATGCCACATGGGAGGGCACAACCCTGCATGCTTGTCTCATTAAGCCCTGCAGCAGTGTCAGCAGACCCAAGTTTGTATCTGCACTTGTGCAATAAAGAGTACTTCAGTCTCAAAGAGCATGCAAGGGCTTTTTTCTCTCTGGTTTTTTTCCCCATACCAACAGGCGTCTATCAGAAAATCAGAAGAGCCTTACCATGGCTATAAAGGTGCTGAATGTGTTGCTTTACACCCCTTGCCAAGCAATGCAGAGGGAAGGAGGAGGCTGTACTGCACAGTTTTGTGCACAGCTTGAAAGATCTATTCCGTTCTCTTTACAGTAAAAAACCTGGTGAAACCACATGACTTCTTCATGCTGGCAAGATAGTTGTGTATTTAGCATGCTCAGCTGCTCGTAGGGATGGAAACCATACTTTTTACTCAGCTGCACTGCCACAGAGTGGCCCGGAATAACCTCCTGTGTCACTTCAGGGCTTTTAGCTGGTGAAATGAAACATGACTGTGAATCAAGGGAAAGAAAAAGAAAAACTCATAGCAGACTCTTCAAATCCCTTTTGATAGCCCAGCCACTCCTAATGCCAGGGAGGCTTGCCATTTAGGGTCCTTGCTTGCATGGTTTAGTTGATGGATGGTGTTGGATGATGGGTTGGACGTGATGATCTTGAAGGTCTCTTCCAACCTGGTCTGGTCTATTCTATTCTATTCTATTCTATTCTATTCTATTCTATTCTATTCTATTCTATTCTATTCTATTCTATTCTATTCTACTCTACTCTACTCTACTCTACTCTACTCTACTCTACTTCTATTCTATTCTATTCTATTCTATTCTATTCTATTCTATTCTATTCTATTCCATTCTATTCCACTCTATTCTACTTCTCTTCTCTTCTCTTCTCTTCTCTTCTTTCTCTTCTCTTCTCTTCTCTTCTCTTCTCTTCTCTTCTCTTCTCTTCTCTTCTCTTCTCTTCTCTTCTCTTCTTCCACTCTATTCTACTTCTATTCTATTCTATTCTATTCTATTCTATTCTATTCTATTCTATTCTATTCTATTCTATTCTATTCTATTCTATTCTATTCTATTCTACTTCTATTCTATTCTATTCTGTTCTATTCTATTCTACTCTACTCTACTTCTATTCTATTCTACTCTGTGGTGGGGTAGGAGACAAATTCAAACAAGAAACAAACCCTGTTCTTTTTTTTTGGTGGTGGTGGTTTGTTGGGTTTGTTGGGTGTTTGTCTTGGTTGGTTGGGTTGGTTTGAGGTCTTTTTTTAACAGATGTAAGAACAAAGTACAAAAATAGGCTGGCTCTGGCACATTTGATTGGGTGTGTGTTGGATGATGGGTTGGACACGATGATCTTGAAGGTCTCTTCCAATCCTATTCTATTCTATTCTATTCTATTCTATTCTATTCTATTCTATTCTATTCTATTCTATTCTATTCCATTCCATTCCATTCCATTCCATTCCATTCCATCCCATCCCATCCACAAACAAAACCAGAAAGCCAGATACAGTCAGGAAGGTGGACCAGAAGACAAGGAATCCTTTGAAGGTTCTTGAAAGCCCAAGAGGAGTAATATGAAAGTATACACCAGCTCCTGTGTGTCTCTCTGCTGCTGCTCTGTGCTGCAGAACACTGATGAGTCTGCAAAGTGATTCCCTACACCTCAGCTTAGAGGAGAGGACAGAAATACTGTGCTGGAATTGCAGCACAGCACATGTTGAAGGCAAGCCGGTGGCATACTCTAAGTGGAGCAAAGAAACCACTCCTTTATGTAATGCACAGTTATGCTCTGGAGTTACCTCGTCTTAGGATTTTATGGATGCTGGAAGTTCATGAGGAGTTTGGAGCACAAGCCCTGTGAGGAGAGACTGAGGGAGCTGGGGTTGCTTAGCCAGGAGAAGAGAAGGCTCAGGGAGACCTTATTGCTCTCTACAACTACTTGAAGGGAGGTTGTAGCCAGGTGGGGGTTGGTCTCTTCTCCCAGGCAACCAGCACCAGAACAAGAGGACACAGTCTTAAGCTGTGCCAGGGGAGGTTTAGGCTGGATGTTAGGAAGAAGTTCTTCATAGAGAGAGTGATTTGCCATTGGAATGTGCTGCCCAGGGAGGTGGTGGAGTCACCATCACTAGAGGTGTTTAGGAAGAGACTGGATGGGGTGCTTGGTGCCATGGTTTACTTGGTTGGATAGTGTTGGGAGATAGGCTGGACATGGTCATGGTCTAGTAGTCATGAGGTGTTGGGTGACAGGTTGGACTTGATGATCTCTGAGGTCTTTTCCAACCTTGTTGATTCTATGAGTCTATGATCTCAAAGGTCTTTTCCAACCTGGTTAATTCAATTCAATTCTATTCTATTCTATTCTATTCTATTCTATTCTATTCTATTCTATTCTATTCTATTCTATTCTATTCTATTCTATTCCTATCCTACTCTACTTCTATTCTATTCTATTCTATTCTATTCTATTCTATTCTATTCTATTCTATTCTATTCTATTCTATTCTATGCTATTGGTTGGACTCAATGATCTCAAAGGTCTTTTCCAACCTGGTCAATTCAGTTCTGTTCTATCCTATCCTATCCTATCCTATCCTATCCTATCCTATCCTATCCTATCCTATCCTATCCTATCCTACTCTACTTCTATTCTATTCTATTCTATTCCATTCTATTCTATTCTATTCTATTCTATGCTATGCTATGCTATGCTATGCTCTGCTATGCTATTGGTTGGACTCAATGATCTCAAAGGTCTTTTCCAACCTGGTCAATTCAGTTCTGTTCTGTTCTATCCTATCCTATCCTATCCTATCCTATCCTATCCTATCCTATCCTATCCTATCCTATCCTATCACAAACATTCCATATTGTTACTTCAAGTTCAGTCTTGCTCAGAGACAACTGGCGATAGCCACTGAGTATAGCCAGGAGAGGCAGATTCCATGGACTCCTGATGTGGGGTGATTTATGTGGCATTCATTGTGACTTGGCTTGGGGTGTTTGTCTTGTTTTTATGGTATATTGCTGGTTAAATCGTAATGTATGTTATGCTCAGACTTAGGGATAAAATATCAAGTTCACAAAGGAAAACTAAGAACAGAATTTATATTTCATTCATTTTTTCCTCTGTCTCTGCTGTTCTGACACACTTGAATGTCAAAATGCATCCTGATCCACATCAAACTGTCCTGCAGGAGCATTCATTATTCTGTTATTGTCAGAAAAACACATTGAAACAGGGGTATAAAACATCTGGCTAACATGCATTTATGTGGCCCAAATGGCATATTCAAGTTCTAGGTGTAAAAGGATCACTTTTAAAACACAAGGAAGTCTCGCCTCTGATTTGGAAGAAAGCCTCTGAGCTGCTGTAACTAAAGCAGTGGTCTCAGCCTGAGACAATGGGTAGCTTAAGGCAGTGCCTGAGAAAGTGCAAACTCCTGTACTGTGCCACTAATCTCATTTTGAATCTAATGAGGGCACTTAGTCAGAATTGACCAGTTGGCAGCTAAGTCCTGGTTATTGGTAAAAGAGACAAATTTGGAAGTGGAGATAAGGCAAAAACTGAATACTACCAAAAAGAGAGTTCATAAAGAGAAAAAAAGGTGGAGGTTTGGAAAGGACACAAAAGGTACAAGTGTGCAGCTGTAAGAAGTGGGCATGTTTTCACTCCAGTAGAGAGGTGTATCAGCTGGGGGTGAGGGTAGGACCAATGGAGATGCTATTTGCAGGTCACAGGGGTACGGGGAGAGGCATAGCTCAGCTCCTGTGATGCTGGGGGGAGGCTGCCAGGGGGTAAATTCTCAGGCATCAGGTGACAGCCCTGGTGGATTCAAGAATTTTCCTGCAGCCAGCGTATTTGGGGTAAGAGAGTTTTTACAACAATGGAAAAGGGCAAGAAAGGGGATTCCGAAGGCTGAAAAGCAGGGGAGAATGCAAAGGATCAGTGATGCTTTGGGTGACATCAGTGTGATGGAAAGGATAGTACATTTGAGAAGTGTAGGCAAAAAAGGATGGCAGTGGGATTTTCAGATTTGTAAAAGACTACAGATAAGCCAATGGGGTCTGTTGCCTTCCTTCCAGTTCTCTTACCATTTCTTTCTCTGAGGTCCTCTATTACTTTCTTGCCCCTTCCTTAAATTCCACAATGCCTTCTCTCTACACAAGCAACTTTCTGCCACACATACTTCCTCTATCCTATGTGTCACCCATCCACATCCTATCTTGCTCTGCACAGCAGCTTCTCTGGGCAGCAGAGATTGGTGTCGTGACAATGGAGGCAGAGGGACAGAGCTAGGAAAGGGGAAATAGTAGAGGCAGGGGAAGCAGATGCAAGTGCAAATGATAATTGCTGTTAGTGTAGAGAACAGCAGAGCCAGGGTACAGACTGATCTGCTTCAGGCTAAGGAGACTTAAGGCTTCCAAATTTACCCAAAGTTATCTTTTATGAGGCTTCAGCCTAATACTAGTGTCTACCTTACAGCAATCTTAAGTCACTGTAGTATGTCAAGACACATGGGAATTGTCAGGGGAAAAAAAAAGCATGGGTTCACAGAACACATGTGAATGTGGAATCCCTTTAGAAGATCTGTACTTGGTACCAGATGTGGAGGGCTGCATCTCTATCCCATTCTGGAACCCTCAACCCTGGGCACAGCTGACTGGCAGACACATAGGGTTCCACAGAGGGACACTGCTAGGAGTGCTGAGCAGGCAAGACAGGAGATGCAGACACTGTGTCAGGTGGCAGGAGATGGGTAGGGGGAACTGTGGGTAACTGGTGTCTCTCATGCATAAGTTACATCAGCTGGCAGGGATACTGAGCCCCTGCCCATGTGGGGATGAGCAAAGCAGAGAGAAAACACCACTCTGGGTAGAGACTGAGAGTGAGATCAGATTCACAACACATCCAGATATATAATTTCCAGGACGCAAGGCCATTTTACACCTTTATTCAACATGGCAGTGAAGAAGCTTGGCAATACATAGTAGAAAGAACTCTGATAAAGGCTCTACCACAGAATTCAAACATCATAGAATCATAGAATCATAGAATCAGTCAGGGTTGGGAGGGACCACAAGGATCATCTAGTTCCAACCCCCCTGCCATGGGCAGGGACACCCTACACTAGATCACGCTGGCCAGAGCCTCGTCCAGCCTGCTCTTAAACACCTCCAGGGACTGGGCCTCAACCACCTCCCTGGACAACCCATTCCAGGGCTTCACCACTCTCATGGTAAAGAACTTCTTCCTCACATCTAGCCTGAATCTCCCCATTTCCAGCTTCATTCCATTCCCCCTAGTCCTATCACTACCTGAGATCCTGAGAAGTCCCTCCCCAGCCTTCCTGTAGGCCCCCTTCAGATACTGGAAAGCCACAATGAGGTCACCTTGGAGCCTTCTCTTCTCCAGACTGAACAGCCCCAACTCCTTCAGTCTGTCCTCATAGGAGAGGTGCTCCAGCCCTCTGCTCATCCTCGTGGCCCTTCTCTGGACACGCTCCAGCACGTCCACATCTCTCCTGTAACAGGGGCTCCAGAACTGGACGCAGTACTCCAGGTGGGGTCTCACCAGAGCTGAGTAGAGGGGGAGAAGCACCTCCCTTGACCTGCTGGTCACACTTCTCCTGATGCAGCCCAGGAGCTGATTGGCTTTCCGGGCTGCAAGCGCACATTGAGAGCTCATGTCGAGCTTCTCGTCCACCAGCACCCCCAAGTCTCTCTCCTCAGGGCTGCTCTCCAGCCAGTCCCTGCCCAGCCTGGATTTGTGCCTGGGATTGCCTCGACCCAGATGCAGGACCCTGCACTTGGTCTTGTTGAAGCTCATGAGGTTGGCTTGTGCCCACCTCTCCAGCCTGTCCAGGTCCCTCTGGATGGCATCCCTTCCCTCCAGGGTGTCCACTGCACCACACAGCTTGGTGTCATCAGCAAACTTGCTGAGGGTGCACTCGATGCCACTGTCCATGTCACCCACAAAGATGTTGAACAAGACAGGTCCCAGGACTGATCCCTGAGGGACTCCGCTTGTCACTGGCCTCCACTGGGACATGGACCCGTTGACAGCCACTCTTTGGGTGCGGCCATCAAGCCAATTCTTTATCCATCTAGTGGTCCATCCATCAAACCCATGTGTCGCCAGCTTGGAGACCGGGAGGTGGTGCGGGACAGTGTCGAAGGCTTTGCTCAAGTCCAGGTAAACGACATCGGTGTCATCAGTGGCTGCCCAGTAAGAAACATTGGCCACTTGTTTAATTGCATAATGAAGAAAACCTTTTCTTTTTCTTCTTCCATTTTTAGCTGGAATAACTATGCTGTGGGCTCTTCCCAGATATTTTGGTCACTTGGCATTATAGGTTTATGTAAGTATGTGCCCACTCTACAGATGTAGCTAGTGTACTGGTCTATCCTAGAGCAATCAAGTTATTGCAGTGTGATGACTGGGAGTCTGGGTTGCAAAAGCCCTGCCCACCTGCTTAAAAACGTGCATCATGTTTTCCAGAGAGCAGACAGGCAGAAAGGGACCTGGGGGTGCTGGTTGACAGCCTGCTGAATATGAGCCAGCAGTGTGCCCAGGTGGCCAAGAAGGCCAACGGCATCCTGGCCTGCATCAGAAATAGTGTGGCCAGCAGGAGCAGGGAAGTCATTGTGCCCCTGCACTCAGCACTGGTTAGGCCACACCTTGAGTCCTGTGTCCACTTCTGGGCCCCTCAGTTTAAGAAGGACATTGAGACTCTTGAACGTGTCCAGAGAAGGGCAACGAGGCTGGGGAGAGGTTTGGAGCACAAACCCTAGGAGGAGAGGCTGAGGGAGCTGGGGTTGTTTAGCCTGGAGAAGAGGAGGCTCAGGGGAGACCTTATTGCTGTCTACAACTCCCTGAAGGGAGGTTGTAGACAGGTGGGGGATGGTCTCTTCTCCCAGGCAACCAGCACCAGAACAAGAGGACACAGTCTCAAGCTGTGCCAGGGAAGTTTAGGCTGGAGGTGAGGAGAAAATTCTTTACAGAAAGAGAGACTGGCCATTGGAATGTGCTGCCCAGGGAGGTGGTGGAGTCACCTTCCCTGGAGGTGTTCAAGAAAGGGTTGGACGTGGCACTTGAAGCCATGGTTTAGTTGTCATGAGGTGTTGGGTGTTGCGTTGGACTTGGTGATCTCTGAGGTCTTTTCCAACATTATTGATTCTATGATTCTATGAACTTCAGTGCTTGTGACAGTAGCTGTTTGTGGGTGGTGAGGGAATGGCTGCTATGTAAAGTCATAGGTTTCATTTCTTGGAGGCAAATTGAAAGGGAAATATAATAGCAACAATAATAACACTAGCAGCACAACAATAATGATAGGTTAGCACTCTTTTAGCTGAGCTCTGGTAATTCTGCTGCAGTGGTGCTGCTGCCCTCAGCTGCCCATCCTCCCCTCTGTCAAAGCATCATGGCCTGTCTTCATTTAGCCTGCATTCAGGGCTAAACTCCAGCAGTTGCTCTATAACCTAGTGACCCCTCTGCAGCAGAGAAGGGGAATCAGGAAAAGAAGTCCCACAAGTTGAAATGAAAACACATTTAATGAAATTTCATTGTGGAACACTGGAACAGGTTATCCAGGGAGGTAGTTGAGGCCCCATTCCTGGGTATGTTCAAGGTGAGGCTTGACAGGACTCTTGGGCAACCTGATCTAGTTGAAGATGCCCCTGCTCACTGCAGAGGGGGATTGGACTAGATGACCTTTGGAGCTCTCTTCCAACCCAGACCATTCTATGATTCTATGAAATAGCCAGATTAATACCAGTGTCTACATAAAGCATGTAAAGTTGTACATGCCTAGCAGAAGTGCATCAGTCACAATATCCAGGAAGGCAGTCTTCAAAGGCAGGAGAGGGAAAAGAAGCCGGGTGAGGATGAGCCCAAACAGAAGACTCTAGCAGGAGGCTCCCCTGCTCACCAAAGTTCATGCTTTATATTCAGTGTGGTGCTTATGGTCTGGGGCACACCTGTGAGCCAGCTCCAGTCAGCTGTCCTGGCTGACTCAGAACTGCTAATGGCCTGTAGCCCATGGCTGGCCTGGGGTTCTGTCCCAGCAAAATGAGGGCACTGCTACAGAAGCAGAGTGAGTGGAAGGAGATTGCGTGCCTGTGTCCTTGGCTGTCCACACATGCAGTCCACCATGGCTCTGACTGATGTTCAAATGTGAAGTGCTGTGTTAGCATTTCCCAGTTCTTTCCTGGAGATAGCCTCCAGCAGCAAGGTGGGCTGGACAGCAAGGGGGTCAGGACAGCATCTGACCCATAAAACTCAGAGCTCTTCTTTTGAACCAGAGGAATGGGGACCCTTGTGCCATGATGAATACCTGTGTCCCTACTGTAGGATTGCCACCCTGATGGTGTCTGAGAGGCATTTTTGTTGGTCAAAGCCTGGTGTTTGGTCAGGGCAAGTAAGTGTTTCCAATGAGGCAGAAGGAGCAACCTTTTGTTAACCAACAGGACAAACAGTCAAGACATAAGAGTTAGGTGCAGCCCCTCTGTCACAGAGGTCAGTGCAGAAATTGTTGCCCTGGAGCTGCACCACAGCCCACTCAGTCCTGGGGTCAGTCATCACACGTGAGCAGAGGCTGAGCCCTGCCCACTGCTGTCTGCACAATGTCCAGAACTCTTCCTCTTGGCTGAAAACAGCTGTTGCTAGGGAACTGCTTAAAGTAAAAAAAGACAGCAAAGGATGAGAGGAGAGCATCAGCTGAAGGATGGCAGGCTGAAGGCTGCTGACTGGGAAAGCAAAGGCAGGGAGGGAGGCGAGAGAGTCAGGAGCAAGGAAGGCCCAGAGTCTGGGGTGGAAATTCATTATCATAGTATCAGTCAGGGTTGGAAGGGACCACAAGGATCAGCTAGTTCCAACCCCCCTGCCATGGGCAGGGACACCTCACACTAGATCAGGCTGGCCACAACCTCATCCAGCCTGCTCTTAAACACCTCCAGGGACGGGGCCACAACCTCCTCCCTGGACAACCCATTCCAGGGCTTCATCACTCTCACGGTGAAGAACTTCCTCCTCACATCCAATGTGAATCTCCCCACCTCCAGCTTCATTCCATTCCCCCTAGTCCTATCACTACCTGAGATCCTGAGAAGTCCCTCCCCAGCCTTCTTGTAGGCCCCCTTCAGATACTGGAAGGCCACAATTAGGTCACCTCAGAGTCTTCTCTTCTCCAGACTGAACAGCCCCAACTCTTTCAGTCTGTCCTCGTAGGGGACAGGTGCTCCAGCCCTCTGATCATCCTCGTGGCCCTTCTCTGGACACCTTCCAGCACCTCCAGATCCCTCTTGTAATAGGGGCTCCAGAACTGGAGGCAGTACTCCAGGTGGGGTCTCACCAGCACTGAGTAGAGGGGGAGAATCACCTCCCTTGACCTGCTGGCCACACTTCTCTTGATGCAGCTTTCTCCTGATGCAGCTTTCTCGAATTGCTTTGTATCTTGCCACAGAGCAACAATTTCCTGTCCCTTTCAGAGCTGTGATTTCCTAAAATCACTGAATGGCTTCCCTTCTTTTTTTTGGTCAAACATGTCTAGGCTCTCTGTTCATGTAGTGTGCACATGATACTTTGTGCTCATCACTCCTCCCTTCTCCCCCTTCTAGTGAAAAGTATAACTTACATTTTCTATTACTCTTTTCCACTCTATCATTGTAATTGTGGATTCATCTCGTTTTATAAATGCAGATGACACTAAAACAGCAGATATTTTGTCTTTTTGCTTGAAGTTTCCCTTCTTCCTAGAGTTAGTGGGGTGCTGACAGGTGATGTTTCTGTAGGAAAGGTCAGGGTTATATAGTTATTCACTGAACAGGTCTACCTAAGCTCCAGTCAAGGCCTGCACTGTTCATAGAATCATAGAATTGTTAGAGTTGGAAGGGACCTCAAGGATCATCCAATTCCAACCCCCTGCCATGAGCAGGGACACCTCACATGAGATCAGGCTGCTCAGAGCCACATCCAACCTGGCCTTAAAAACCTCCAGGGTTGAGGCTTCTACCACCTCCCTGGACAACCTGTTCCAGTGTCTCACCATCCTCATGGTAAAAACCTTCTTCCTAACATCCAATCTGAATCTACCCATTGCTATTTTTGTTCCATTCCCCCTAATCCTATCATTACCTGACACCCTAAAAAGTCCCTCCCCAGCTTTCTTGTAGGCACCCTTAAGGGCCTTTTCCAAAGCCAGCTGAGCCCAGCAGCAGATTGTCCACACATGAAACTGACTTCAGATCAGGCCAAATCACTGTGAATCACAAAATCACAGAATTGGAGGGGTTGGAAGGGACCTCTGAAGATCATCTAGTCCAACCCGAATGGGTTGTCCAGGGAGGTGGTTGAGGCCCCGTCCATGGAGGTGTTTAAGAGCAGGCTGGATGAGGCTGTGGCCAGCCTGATGTAGTGTGAGGTGTCCCTGCCCATGGCAGGGGTTGGAACTAGCTGATCCTTTTGGTCCCTTCCAACCCTGACTGATTCTATGATACTATGATACGATACCTGCTGGAGCAGGATCCCCTAGAGTTAGCCCACAGCTCATATGGAAGAGATGTGACTTTCCTTTGCACATGGTGGCATTTGACTGCCTACCAAAATGACTAGGCACTGTTAGAGTTGGCACAGCTGTCTTTATGGGTCCAAGTCATGGTTCAGACTCTGGTGTTACATTGCTTCAAAAGGTTCTTCAATATCTGCCACTACACTGTCTGTTCTGTAGGTTGGAGTGTGGCAAGTGATGGTGTTTGAATTCAAGTGAATTCTAATTATGGGCAATATTAATGCTGCCCGAAGAGTGAACAGATGCATCTAAATAAAGAGCAAGATTATCTAGATCATTGCTGAGCAGAAATAGAAGGAGACAAAATATTCTTTGACATTTGTAAATATAAATAAATAAATGGGCTAAAAGGATAAAAAGGTTGGTAACAAAATACATACATATATATATATATATGTTTAAAGTCATTAGAAATGAATAAAAGAAGCTGTGTGTGAAGCTTCCAAACTCAAGTGTGGTTGCAATACCTTCCAAGGAAAGCCATGGCATATAATAAAAAGCTCTGGTTTATTGGTTTCAGATACTGCAATATCTAATTCACTTATGGCAGGGTTGAGTGGTGGGATAGGTATCATTTCACTTCCAAACATCTGGTCCAAAACAAGCCTTGCTTTGCAGTGATTGAGTGTTATTGGTGTTTGATGGGTCTCTGGTGGTACCTGTGAAATGCATTGGAGGTTTCAACACACTTCCTAGTGGACAGGTGCCCATACCACTAAAACCACAGCTCTTTTGGAGCTAGTTGCATTCTCTGACATTGGCAGTCTCTGCAGAGAGGCTTACAGCTGAGTGGAGCATGAAGCAGCCTGCATGTTGGTATTTCTTCCTGCAGAGAAGCTTCACCAGTCCTGTGCTGAGGCAGGGTAAGGAAAGTGCAGGGCTCAGTGGACTGCTGTTACTATTTATTCTGAAGCCAAAGCAAGAAATTGTCTTCCAGCTTTTGAACCAAGGGGGATCAAGAAAGAATAATGTGTGTACAAAAGTCCATTCTTCAGGACAGAAACCAAGGAGGATTTAAGTCCTGCATTAGTGCTTGGCCTTTTTCCCAAATGGTCAGGCTTCAGGAAGGGAAATACATCCAAGTGCCAGGTTCTGCATATTGGCCACAGCAACCCCGTGCAGTGCTACAGGCTGGGGTCAGAGTGGCTGGAGAGTGGCCAGGCAGAGAGGGACCTGGGGGTACTAGTTGATGGTAGGCTGAACATGAGCCTGCAGTGTGCCCAGGCAGCAAAGAGGGCCAATGGCATCCTGGCCTGCATCAGGAAGAGTGTGGCCAGCAGGAGCAGGGAGGTCATTGTGCCCCTGTACACTGCACTGGTTAGGCCACACCTCGAGTCCTGTGTCCAGTTCTGGGCCCCTCAGTTTAGGAAGGATGTTGACTTGCTGGAACGTGTCCAGAGAAGGGCCACAAAGCTGGTGAGGGGTTTGGAACACAAGCCCTAGGAAGAGAGGCTGAGGGAGCTGGGGTTGCTTAGCCTGGAGAAGAGGAGGCTCAGGGGAGACCATATTGCTCTCTACAACTACCTGAAGGGAGGTTGTGGACAGGTGGGGGTTGGTCTCTTCTCCCAGGCAACCAGCACCAGAACAAGATGACACAGTCTCAAGCTGTGCCAGGGGAGGTTTAGGCTGGAGGTTAGGAAGAAATTCTACACAGAGAGAGTGATTGCCCTTTGGAATGGGCTGCCTGAGGGAGGTGGTGGAGTCACCATCATTGGAGGTGTTTAGGAGGAGACTTGATAGGGTGCTTGGTGCCATGGTTTAGTTGGTTAGATGGTGTTGGATGATAGGTTGGATGCGATGATCTTGAAGGTCTCTTCCAACCTGGTCTGGTCTGGTCTATTCCATTCCATTCCATTCCATTCCATTCCATTCCATTCCATTCCATTCCATTCCATTCCATTCCATTCTTCTATTCTATTCTATTCTATTCTATTCTATTCTATTCTAATCTTCAGTAATCTCCTCTGCAGGACCAAAGGAGTGGTTATCTTGACTAGGCTCCTCTGTCATTCGTGTAGTTCTCTGTGGCCACAGATGCAGTCATCATGAGGCATGAGTCACCCTAAAGTTGCACAGAATAAAATGTCTGGATAGGAACTTTGTCATTTTCTGGACTTGTAAAGCTCATTACATCCTACTGACTCATTGACAGGCAGGCAGAGTGACCTCTGGAAGTAAAGGTTCTTCCACACATCAGGTTTGGTCTTTAGAGGCTGTTCACAGCTCTTAATGACATTTGCTTTTTGCATATTGCTTTCACCACATCACCCTCCTCCTGCTGCTTCTTGTCTTACTTGTCCACCTGGCTTTTGATGGCTCTTTGTCAGGCTGCTTCCCTCAACCATCTCCAGGCCCTGCTCTTCTTCCTCAGTGAGCAGGCACATGCTCTGCTTTGCTCCTATATTCATTTGTGCTTGGCTTTGCAGTATCTGCCAGGCAGTTTGACACCTGAATTTGTTGTTATTCTAGGCAGGCTGTATGAGGTGGCTATTTCATTAACTTCTTTGTTGCTGTAGGAGAAACAGGGTGCAGAAAGGACATGCAAAGATGTGGTCATGAGCCACGGTCAGCAGGGTTGGGAAGGAAGGATTGCCCTTCAGCTACTGTGTAAGTATTCCCTTATTGCTGTGAAAATCCTCACTAACTCAAGCACCAACTGTGGAAGTATTCCCTTATTGCTGTCACAATCCTCAGTAACTCAAGCACCAGGTGCTGGACAGCAACCAAAATACACCACCCTTCTGATGCTCAGTAGGATGGTAGGGAATGATAGGGTTGAGTCTTCATGGTTAAGAACTAAGAGTAAGGCCACTAAGAATGATATCATGGTGGGAATCTGTAATAGAGCACCCACCCAGGATGAAAAGATAAATGAAATATCTTATAAGCATTTGAGAGAGGTTTCACAACCATTGCCCCTTGTTCTCATGGGTGGCTTCAACTTTCCAGGTCCCTACTGGAAATACAATACAGCAGAGAGAGAACAGTCCCAGAGGTTCCTGGAGTGTAATGTTAACAGGATGAGCTTCAAGAGGACCAAATGCCAGGTCCTGCACTTGGATCACAACAACCCCAGGCAACACTACAGGCCTGAGGAAGTGTAGCTGGAAAGCTGTTTGGCAGAAAGGGACCTGGGAGTTCTAATCAGCAAGCAGCTGAATATGAGCAAGCAGTGTGCCCAGGTGGCCAAGAAAGCCAACAGCATGCTGGCTAGTATTAGAAGTGCTGTGTCTAGCAGGAGCAGGGAGGTCATTGTCCCTCTGTACTCGGCTCTGGGGAGGCCACACCTTGAGTATTGTGTCCAGTTTTTGGACACCTCAATACAAGAGAGATATCAAGTGAGTGCCAACATTTTGTGTCCAGAAATGGTTCACCATGACTACAGAGTGTGAGTAAGCTTTGAACTGGAAAGGAGTTGAGTTCATGATTAAGGAAGTGGAACATCTTCCTTACGAGGGAAGACTGAGGGAGCTGGGGCTCTTCAGCTTGGAGAGGAGGAGACTGAGGGGTGACCTCATTCGTGTTTATGTGTAAAGGGTGAGTGCCAAGAGGATAGAGCCAGGTTCTTCTTGGTGATGCCCAATGACAGGACAAGAGGCAATGGGTGGAAGTTGAGGCATAGGAAGTTCCATGGAAACAGGAGGAAGAATTATTTCACTGTGAAGGTGACAGAACACTGGAACAGGCTGCCCAGGGGGTTGTGGAGTCTCCCTCTCTGGTAGTATTCAAGACCCATCTGGATGAGTTCCCATGTGATCTGGTATAGGTGATCCTGCTCTGGCAGCGGGGTTGGACGAGATGATCTTTGGAGGTCACTTCCAACCCCTGACATTCTGTGATTCAGTGGCCTCGAGCACAAGCCCTATGAGGAGAGGCTGAGAGAGCTGGCGTTGTTCAGCCAGGAGAAGAGGAGGCTCAGGGGAGATCTTATTGCTCTCTACAACTACCTGAAGGGAGGTTGTAGCCAGGTGGGGGTTGGTCTCTTCTCCCAGGCAACCAGCACCAGAACAAGAGGACACAATCTCAAGATGTGCCAGGGGAAGTTTAGGCTCAAGGTGAGGAGAAAGTTCTTCCCAGAAAGAGTTGTTAGCTGTTGGAATATGCTGCCCAGGGAGGTGGTGGAGTCACTGTCCCTGGAGGTGTTCAAGAGGGGACTGGACATGGCACTTGGTGCCATGGTTTAGTCATGAGGTGTTGGGTGACAGGTTGGACTTGATGACCTCTGAGGTCTTTTCCAACCTTATTGATTCTATGATTTTTAATACCGAACCAGGACAGGGAAATGCAGTTAGGATGCAGTAGTGTCACAGGCTGTGGTGGTGCTGTGTCTTGCCATGTTAGCAAATGCTGCAGTGTAATAGGAATGGAGCTCTAAAGCAGAACAGCTGGCACTGAATGTCTGAGGTCCACATTTCTGTATTTGGGGGAGTTTACATTGGTCTAGTTGTCATCCAGCTCCACAGACTGAATGCTCATTAGCAGGTATATTTCTGAAAGCATCATTTCCATTGAAAAGGGAAAATCAATGAAATGAGGTCAACCAGGAGATTTATTTCAGAAGTGCACCTCTGCACCAAAATAAAATGCTCATTTGGACATAGGATATGTGGCCCTAAGTGTGCCTCCCCTTTCATAAAATAGAAGGGATTTTGCTCATTTGTCCCAGGAAAAGGGTATCATGAGCTGCAGTCCTTTTCTGTTCAGGTGCAATGCACTAGCAATTGAGGATGGATACTGCATATTGAGAAACATCACTGGGAAAGCATATAGAAAAGCCTGAAAAAAGAAACATACCCTGTGTTAACTATACTCCCTGTGCTTTAATGATCCACCCACATCCAAAATGTTGCCTCCCTCTTTTTTTAATCCTTCTTTGGCCTTGTGCCACACTGACTTGAATAAAAAAAAACAGAAAGCAGTTTTTCCCTTTGGATTATGGGTGGTTGAGAGCCCTTGCTAAATGCTGAGAACACTCAATGCCTGCTGACTCTGGTGAAACCTGATGGCACTCAACACTCTGTAAAAGAGCAGGCAGTCTCCTGCCTGTTAGCAAAGGATGTGGAGGGCAAATGGCTGTGTGGGTGTGAGCAGGTCTACAGGGAAAAGAGGAAGCAGCTGTGTGCAAGGGGAAAAAAAAAGAATGACCAAGGAAAAGAGTTGTGTGTGTATGTGATAGGGGGAGACTAACACAGTTAAAATTGAAGTGATAAATCATACCTGAGATCTCTCTTGCGACCTATAAATAGGAAACTGAAAAGCATTTCCTTCTATTTATTTTATAAGTGCTATAAACTTTATCAGCTTTTAGTATTGGAGACTTGTGCAATATTTATGGGCTGTTTACTTTAGAAGTTATTCAGGGGTTAGCGTCAGGAGGCTAATGAAAAAGAAAATTGGGATGGCTGAAGGAAAGAGGGCTTTTCCTACAGCCCCATAATAACAGATGCATCACATCTGAGTTGCTTGGCCCTCTTCCCAATGTCCTTTGCTTCAGGGATGCCTGTGTTTCTTTAGCAGGTTACTTACCCTGAGCTCCACCGCTCCACAGGGAGTCACGGCGAGCAGCGTTTATTGGCAAAAATGAGGACAAAGTCGCTCAGGAATTGCACAGTAGGACGTGGGAAGATGAGGTACCTTGGAGGGTGATTCAGGAAATTTGGAGAGTTTCATGTGTGTGAAGGTCCTCTAAATGGCCTGCAATCCAAAATCAGTCCTCAAGTAGCCTTCAGTTGCAATACAGAGGAAGGCTACTGTGGGAAAGCCCTTTGAGACTAGGCAAGCCAATGGCAGTATTTTTGAACCAATTAGTCGGTCTGAAGAAAATAACGACCACCTTGTCCACCACAGAACTACATACCACACACAGTCCAAATGTCTTATCATGGTTGACAGCTGGCTCAACATGAGCCACCAGTGTGCCCAGGTGGCCAAGAAGGCCAATGGCATCCTGGCCTGCATCAGAAATAGTGTGGCGAGCAGGAGCAGGGAAGACATTGTGCCCCTGTACTCAGCACTGGTTAGGCCACACCTTGAGTCCTGTGTCCAGTTCTGGGCCCCTCAGTTTAAGAAGGACATTGAGACACTTGAACGTGTCCAGAGAAGGGCAACAAGGCTGGGGAGAGGCCTTGAGCACAGCCCTGTGAGGAGCGGCAGAGGGAGCTGGGGTTGCTTAGCCTGGAGAAGAGGAGGCTCAGGGGTGACCTTATTGCTGTCTACAACTACCTGAAGGGAGGTTGTAGCCAAGAGGGGGTTGATCTCTTCTCCCAGGCAACCAGTGCCAGAACAAGAGGACACAGTCTCAAGCTGCATCAGGGGAGGTTTAGACTGGAGGTGAGGAGAAAGTTCTTCCCAGAAAGAATAATTGGCCATTGGAATGTGCTGCCCAGGGAGGTGGTGTAGTCACCTTCCCTGGAGGTGTTCAAGAAAGGGTTGGACATGGCACTTGAAGCCATGGTTTAGTTAGTCCTGAGGTGTTGGGTGACAGGTTGGACTTGATGATCTCTGAGGTCTTTTCCAGCCTTGTTGATTCTACAATTCTATGATTTGTTTCTTAATGTCTGGAAGCATTGTTTCAACTTGCCACTCTTGTGCTATTTCCTTTTCATAGATGGTTCATCTGTGTTCTTTTCTTTCAGATGGAGGCAGCAGCTCTTTTCAAAGGGTTTCTTCCAGAGGAAGATAAAATCTCTTCAGATTTATCACTGAATGAAAGATCTTTCCAGAACCTGCTGCTGTGTAAACCCCTTCTCTCAGAATAAAAAAAAAGTCACAGATTGTTAACATAAGGAAATGTGAACATACAGAGGCTGCTCCAATAGGTTATATGAAGGGTTTTCCCCACAAAAAAGGCTGGGAATACAGGCCAGAATTAAACAGCTCTAGAGAGCACATCCTATGGGTAGATTGGGAGGCCTAGTCCCTGCTGGGGAAGGCACAGACACCAAAAATGGCATCAGCAAAGGACAGGGACTCTGTGCTGCCTGCTTGTTTCTGTACACAGCTGTGGAATGAAATCTGGCCTATGAAAAGAACACAACAGGAGGCAGCTCACACATTTCAAAGGCGAGGAGAGTAACGTGTCAATAGCTCAGTCTCTTCACCATATCAAAGAAGAGACCAAGAGGTATCTAACTTCCCATTTGTACATGCCTTGAGAAGTGCTCAGTGCTTATGGTGTCTTTGGATGGTAAAAAAGGGCCAGCAGCTCATAATGTTAGGCTAGAGGCAGACAAATTCAAACAAGAAACAAAACCTGTTCTTTTTTTTTTTTTGGTGGTGGTGGTTTGTGGGGTTGGTTGGGTTTTTGTCTTGGTTGGTTGGGTTGGTTTGAGGTCTTTTCTAAACAGATATAAGAACAAAGTACAAAAATAGGCTGGCTTTGGCACATTTGATTGGGTGCGTGTTGGATGATGGGTTGGACACGATGATCTTGAAGGTCTCTTCCAACCTGGTTTATTCTATTCTACTCCTATTCTATTCTATTCTATTCTATTCTATTCTATTCTATTCTATTCTAGAAGTCTTCCAATCAAGCTCAGATGCCTTACTGGATGATGCATTATTTCAGCTACAAACAAGTTCTTTGACTTATTACTGAAACAGCTGGATGAATGTTTCTGGCATGTGTCAG